>CM048827.1:2542617-3142617 GCA_026586065.1 Dioscorea zingiberensis | reverse complement strand
GAGGACCTAATTACTAAACCTTACTCCCTAAATCCATTTCTACATAAAGTAACTCTTCGAAACCACAGATACATATTTGATATAAATATTTGGTCTAATACCCAAATTAGTCATTCTATTATACTGAATCGGCTTTTTGGTCTCTCTATTTTCACGATTGAGAAATATTAGTCTCTCCTTTTGTCAACTTTCGAGACTAAACAGGTCTTTAAATATGCATTTAGAGACTTACATTTCTCAATCATGAAAGTAGAGAGACCCTATAGCTCAAAGTATAATAGAGGGATCAAAAAGGCTGATTTTATATAATAGAGGGACTAATTTAGGTATTACACCTAAATATTTGGATAATTTACTTAACATAATATTTTATTAATTATTAATTATTAATTTTATATATATATATATATATATATATATATATATATATTTAAAATAGTGGTAGGGTCATTGAATTAGTGGCTTTGATCAATCAACTTGAACAACCACTTTGAATATGAACCTATCAATAATTAAGTAGCTAGTGGATGTAGCACAAACAAAATTGGTTAATTATTTTTTTGAAAATCTAATCCATTTGTGGAATAATAAATAGATCAAATCATAATTAATCCCTAAAATGGTCCTTGGTGGTTATGATGTAAAATATACATCCAACCACTCCAAAGCATAATTCCTTAAAAACATCGCTAGCCTTTGTCATCCCATTATGTAAATTGAAGAGAGGGAGTATAAAATTTGGGAATGATGACGTTGGGAAGCATGTCCAAAAAAATATACAAAAACCATGTTATATTTTAATGGAAACAACATTCATATAAAGTGTTTTTTATATTTTATTTTTCAATTTCACTACTATAAACTAATATTATTCAATACAAAAAGAAGAAATAAAACAAAAATAAAAGTATTTAAAAACAATTATAAACAAAATTTCCATCTCGTTTACAATGCAAAGTAAATAGTAATTAAATACAAAACTTTCAAATTCTCACATTAATCACACTTGATTTTTTTTGAATAAATCACACTTGATTTTTTAAAATTAAGAATGAAAATATTGCCGAATCCACAAAAAACTCAATTCTAACACATTTATATATTGGGATAATTATTGAATAGTCTATGGTACTATTACAACACTATTTAGCTTTTTCCCTATCTCACCTAAAATCATATTTACATTAGATCCTCAAACACCCCTACCGAAGGACCATGTGGCAATTAGTTTACTATGCAAGAGATGAATAATTAAAAATCTATTATATAGTTCTTGCACAAAATTGTTCTAAACCCATTTACTATCTCTACCTAAATTTTCAAACCCGTCCCAAACAACTTAATTCTGCCCAAACCCTTTTAGTATTTTAATAAATATATCTATTTATAATAACTTTAAAAATTATATGATTGAAAGCATATCAAACCTAAATAAATAAATCTTAAAAAATATGAATATGAATATATATATATATATATGGATACCTTAGAGAAGCCTTAAGCTCTCTTATATATAAGAGAAAAGCATCTCCTCTTACTATTACAAGGCTAGGTGGCTCTTTTCTATTTGACATAAGAAGATAAGAAGGAATCCTTGGCTATGAAGATAAGTAAGCATCCTTATCTTCCATAGTGAGTATCCTTGAGTATCCTTACCTTATCTTATCCTTTAAGAGTCCATATATATTAGGTAAGGTCAGCCGGATTACTGTTCATTTACGGTCACCTCCTATTTGGCCCACTTGCACAGTGTTTTAAGGAAATCCAACCTTATGGATGGAAAGAACATTGAAAAATAAACTATCATGTCAATTTTCATATAATTTGGGAACTTATAGGGCCTTTATCTTAACTGGTGAAATTTTGAACCGTTAGGATTTCTATAAATTTTCACCCATTAAGATGAAGACTCTACAAGTTCCCAAATTGTATGAAAATTGACATGCTAGCTTATTTTTCGATGTTCTTTTCATCCATACGGTTGGATTTCTCCAAAACACTGTGCAAGTGAGCCAAATGGGAGGTGACCGTAAATAAACAGTAATCTGGCCGGCCGCATAGTATCATGCCCGATATATATATATATATATATATATATATATACAGTTTTGATACTATACGACCGGCCTTAACACTGTGCAAGTGTGGTCGCCCCATTTTAGCCCACTTGCACAGTATTTTAAGGAAATCCAACCGTACAGATGGAAAGAACATCAAAAAGATAAACTAACATGTCAATTTTCATACAATTTGGGAAGGTGTAGGGTCTTCATCTTAAAGGGTGAAATTTTAAACCGGTAAGATTTTTATAAATTTTCACACATTAAGATGAAAATCCTACATCTTCCCAAATTGTATGAAAATTGACATGCTAGCTTAGTTTGAGAACCCAACTATCAAAATAACGGCTTTTTATCGAACGTTGGAAGGTGAATTCCAAAAGGCGTTCAAAGCTGGCAGATAAGGGTCCCTAAACTATAAAAAGAGGTTCTCGACATACTAAGAAGGTAACTTGAACTTGAAACCTAAACTTGAACCAAAACTAAGATTCCACTGAGATTGAGTGCTAGGTAATCTCTCTCTCTCTCTCTCTCTCTCAATTCTCTGAGTTTTCTCTCTTTCTCTCTTCTTCCTGTCGAGTCCCTAACTTGAGCATCAAAAGCTCCCCCAAGCACGAGCACTCATATATTCTTTCTCCACAGTTTCTTATATTGTAAGGTTAGACTTCTGGAAGTTTATCTCAAAAGAAATTATTGATCCTGCGCAGCTGAAGTAACAAAGCAGAATAGTCACCGATCACAGCCAATCTCTTCCTCAAACTCAAGTGAAGCACTCCAACCTTCACTAACAACTTTCATCCATTGATCAAGATCTGCTTCGATCCCCAGGCGGAGCGGATCATTAGATCAATAATATATATAAACAAATATACTGATATTTATATCTATAGAATATTCAAATTCGAGTTTCGGGTTCTTGCTTGGCAAATCCTAAAACCTTCCCAATGCCATTCGGGTTTTAATTTTAAATTTCAAATTTCAAATCCATCCTAAACCCTAATAGATTAGGATTTTCTAAATGAGTTTTATTAAGTTGAGGTGAACATGATGCTTATTAAAATAGTGAAAATTGACATCTCTAGTTAGAATATGCAAAAAAAGAACAACGAGAAGAATAGTATAATTAAGTAAGAATTAAATGAAAGGGTTAAATTAAGCCTATGGTTTCTGTATTCCTTTTCAATGTTTTCATGATTCTATTTCCTCCTCTCTGTTTGGTGCAAAATTGGGATTTAATTTTAATTTTTTTTCTTCCTTGTAAACTTTTTTATTTTATATATTCAATGAACTACATATATAAAAAAAATTAGTAATGATTTTTAAAACTAAAAACAGAAAAAGTGTACAATTATCTTAAACAAAAATTTGAACACTACCAACGAACTAAGAGTCTATTGATACTTGGGTCCCTTACTAAGATGGGGGATTCTCCTATGAATGATCTACTCTTATAAGATGAGGGTCAAGTGTGGACCCTGTATTGTTGTTCTTCGGTGGACTAACTTAGAGTTGAGCGGTTACGCTTACAGTCAGACATAATGTTGTTCTCCTCTAAATATATACTTTTGCATACGTCCTCAACTTACTTTCGGGTACTTATTACCTTTGTAAAAAAAATAAAATAAAACAAAATAAAAACAAAACAAAACAAAAGAACTGAACACTGATTCCCATTCCACTCCTACAAGCTGTCTTGAAACGGAGTGGTTGTCCTGATGCACGTAGCTTTAATTAAATCTATATAAGGACGGTAGGAGTAGGACGGCCATCAATCATAAACTATATATATATATATATATATATATATATATACACCACATTAATCAAACCAGAAAACAGAAAACCGAAAACAAAAACAAAATAAAAAAAAAACGGAAACAGAGCATTTTCCGCTATTATCCATCACCGACCAATAATATTCAAATCTCTGAGAACGCCTTAGAAGCCGAAACCCCACCAATCGTTGGGCTCTGGCGGTGCCCTTATGGGCCGTGATGACCTACCTCTTGGCCCATTACCTTATTCTATATATAAAGCCCCTCCCTCCACTGCATGTTTCTCAAACGCAAGATAAACAGCTCATTGCTTAAGTGCCTGCCCATCAGGTGTTCGACGAAATGGTGAAGCTAGCGTTCGGAAGCGTCGGTGACTCCTTCAGCGTGAGCTCGCTCAAGTCTTACTTGGCGGAGTTCATCGCCACCCTCCTGTTCGTCTTCGCCGGCGTCGGTTCTGCCATCGCTTATGGTTAGTTGTAAAGATAATGCGCACAAGGTGTTCGAATAAATGCCGCAGAGAACACTCTGACCCCTACTTTTTGATCAATAGGTAAACTGACGTCGGGAGCGGCGCTGGGCCCGGCAGGGCTTGTGGCCGTGGCCATTGCGCACGCGCTCGCGCTCTTTGTGGGTGTTTCCATGGCGGCCAACGTCTCCGGCGGGCACCTGAACCCCGCCGTGACCCTTGGGCTCGCCATCGGCGGTCATATCACTATTCTCACCGGTATCTTCTACTGGATCGCCCAGCTCCTTGGCTCCACCGTTGCTTGCCTTCTCCTTAAGTTCGTTACCAGCGCCGTAAGTTTGACTATCCTTATAACGCATCAAAATTCAACATAACTATTTTTTGAAAAATACTTTTTTAATTTTGTAATAATATATATATATATATATATATATATATTTAAATGGTATTAATAATTGTAATTATTAATTAATAATATTTATTAATAGAAATAACATTAAATATAAATATTAAAACTATTAATTAACTAATTAATAATTGTAATATTTTTTAATAATTTAATCTTTTAGAAATAGCTGGAATTTTAGGTTAGGTCAACCGGGAAATTTATTTATTTTTTTTATTTTTGTGAAAGTGATTCCTCCCCTAATCTTTTTGTTATGACCAAATCATTTTATTTTATTAATCTTTCATTATGAGAGAGAGAGAGAGTCAAAACATTTTCTAATTTTTATTTTTTCTAAAAAAGAAAAAGTTTCTCTCTCATCTGTTGGACTTTGCTTTAGTATAATAGAGACAGTGACTCTCATATTAAATTAAGACAATAAACTAATTGTAAGTGAATTCATTAATAAACTTAAGTTAAAAATTAATTATTCGCATCTTTTAGGCGAAACAGTGAGAGCTTCTTTAAAATTTCTTATTTTATTTTTATCTTTTAAACCCTTTTGCAAATACAATGAAACACATGTCCCACTAATGTAATTCTTTTATAAATGGAGTGTCAACCAACAAACTAAACCCACGTGAGTGAGTTGCATGCATGATGCATCTTCACACCATGTCCTTAAGCCTGATCCATTACATCTAATCTGTACATGAATTATCGTCACAAAGCTAAAGTAATGAGAAATGATATATCATCTAGATTACACCCGAATCCGTTGATGTTGCCTTCGGATGGTGGTGTTGATGATCCCAAGGCAACATCAACGGTTTGTATAACCTATTGGTGTAATATTCAATTTAGACACCTATTATACTGAACCAGTCTTTTTGATCACTATATTATAATTTGATTTTTTTTTTTGTCCCTATATTTTCACGATTGAGAAATTTCAATCCCTCCACGGACTAAAAAACTCAAATTATAACATAAGGGAGGGATTGAAATTTCTAAATCGTAAAAATATAGGAATCAAAAAGGTATAATTGAGGGATCAAAAGGGCCTGTTCATTATAATATAGGGACTAAATTGGATATTAGACCTAACATATTCGGTCATTTAATTAAAAACCTCAAAAAAATTCCAATTTTTTGATCTTTAAATTTTTAGAAGTATCAGAATGAAATTTTAGACTATGATGATGTGATGATGATGTGATGATGATGAGATTGAACTGCAGGCGGTTCCCACGCACGGAGTAGCGGCAGGGATGGGCGAGATAGAGGGAGTAGTCATGGAGATCATCATCACCTTCGCCCTCGTCTACATCGTCTACGCCACCGCGGCGGATCCCAAGAAGGGCTCGCTAGGCACGATCGCACCCATTGCGATCGGTTTCATTGTCGGTGCCAACATACTAGCCGCCGGTCCCTTCAGTGGCGGCTCCATGAACCCAAATGGCGCTCCTTCGCCCTGGCCAGAGCTAGTGGTGATTTCTCCGGTAACTGGGTTTATTGGCTCGGGCCACTCATCGGCGGCGCCCTTGCTGGGCTTCTCTACGGAGATGTCTTCATTGGTGGCTATGAGGCCATTCCAGCTCAGGATTATCCTTAGTCTTGTGCTCTTTTGAGTACAAGGTTGTTATTCCTCAATGTTGTTGGTGGTGTTTTGTTGGGGTCTTCTCTTTTTCTCTTTGCTCTTGTTTGTCTTTTTGTTGCTGTTGTTATTGTAACATGTGAATGAATCCATGCTCATCTTCTTTATTTTCTCTCTCCATCGCTCTTTTGATGTAATCTTAATGCATTGAGATTAAATTCATAACACAACTTTGGATTTGGGTTCCATAAAACAACAAACAAAAGGGGAGTCAAACTAGAGGGCCACAAAACATGACATGAGAATTCCTTTTTGGGCCAGTGGCACCATCGCAAGTTTGAATACTTGTTTAGCCCACGACCAAAAAATAATAGGTGTTCAATGGACTCATTGTCTATATAAGAAGTGAGAATGAATGTGAATGAGCTTGCTATATTAGGGCGAGAGTCCAAATGTAGTAGGCACGACTCAACCAGTAATTGAAGCCCCAGTGCGTCGGAGCGAGCACGCCAACATTGGGATTAAGAATCCTAAGAAGTAGGAAGGCTACCTGACTTTCTGAATGGATAGAATGATTAATGGTTTGATTAATGATGTAATCAAGGTAGTTAGTATTTAAGATGGCATCTGTTGGTTAGTGGATAAGCTCACACCTATGAGGTGTTTGTCAGTTTGTGTCTGAGAGAATGACTATAAGGAGAGACGCTCGTTGATAGCGAATCTCTTGTTTGTTACATCGTTGCTATTAATACAATGAAAAGCCCAACAAAAGGCGCATAAGATTCTCCAATTCTCTCATTTCTTCTCTTCCAAGCCTCTCCTTCTTCCTCTATGGTTCCTCTATTCACCTCTTATCTCCCTTCTTCTTGGTTCCCTCCCTCTGAGCCTGCTTCATTGGTGCTTTCATTGACCTCTCTCCCACCATGCCTGACGGAGTCACCACCCGGGCGCGTGTCGTCGATGACTCGGCTCCCTGATCCACGAATCCAACCAATGCAACGCCGACAACTTCAACGCCCTCCAAAAGACAGTGGCAGACTACCTACGCTACTTCGCCACCGACCACCCTTACCACTGGTTGCAGTACCTCTATTGGGCGAAGTGGCATTACAACACGGCCTGGCACTCATCGATAGGAATGTCCCCCTTCGAGGCTGTCTTTCGCCAGTTTCCCCCTTCACTTGTGGATTACCTTCAGGGAACCTCCCCCGTGGAATCCTTTGACAAGCTCCTTTCTGAGCGCTCTACCATACTATCTACCTTGAGAGCGAACTTGGCTCGAGCGCAGACCAGGATGCGCAATTTGGCAGACACCAAGAGGACTAATGTTTCCTTCAATGTCGATGATTAGGTTTACCTCAAGCTTTAACCGTTCCGACAATCTTCCTTGGGCTACCGCCACTACTCGAAGCTAGCGCGACGTTTCTATGGACCTTACCGCATCCTAGAGCGTATCGGCCCCGTTGCCTACCACCTCGAGCTGCCAGTCAACGCAAGAGTGCATCCTATTTTTCATGTTTCAAAACTCAAGTTGTGCAAGGGAGACCCCCTGGTCAAAAGCAACTCACTCCCTGCTAACTTTTTAAATCAGCAGCCTCTCCTGCTCCCCTTCACAATTTTACAGGCACATGATGTTCTCCTCCAAGGCATCCCAGTCAAACAGGTGCTAGTCCATTGGAAGGTGCAGCCCGAGTCGGATGCCACTTGGGAATGTCTTTGTGACCTAAAAAAGGATTTTTCCAACTTCAACCTTGAGGACAAGGTTGTTTATGGAGGGGGCGGCAATGTAGCATGCACAACTCAACCAGTAATTGGAGCCCAGTGCGTCAGAGCGAGCGCACCAACATTGGGATTAAGAATCCTAAGAAGTACGAAGACTACCTGACTTTCTGAATAGATAGAATGGTTAATGGTTTGATTAATGATGTAATTAAGGTAGTTAGTATTTCAGATGGCATCTGTTGGTTAGTGGATAGGCTCACACTTATGAGGTGTTTGTCAGTTTATGTGTAAGAGAATGACTGTAAGGAGAGACTCTCGTTGATAGCGAATCTCTCGTTTGTTACACTGTTGCTATTAATACAATGCAAAGCCCAACAGAAAGGGCAGAAAAGATTCTCCAATTCTCTCTTTTCTTCTCTTCCAAGCCTTTCCTTCTTCCTCTCTGGTTCCTCTGTTCACCTCTCACTCACTTCTTCCTGTTCCCTCCCCTTGAGCCTGCTTTACCAAAGGTTATGTACAAATGAACAAAGGGTATATTTGTTAATATATACACAAAGGCATATGATATAGAATATATGTATGTTTAACACGGGCACTCAAACTCACAGTAGATCATAAACTAAGAGTTTGTCAATCAAGAACTGAAAACGAGAGAGAGTGTGCACCTTAGTGAAGATATATTCACATTTACTTGACTATTTACTTGACTATTAGTGTAACTATAATATTATTTGATCATTCTCAAATAATATAATGTTTTATTCAATATTTGAAAAAATTAATGGGTTGAGTTAATCCAAATTTTTTCATTCATTCTTATGTATAAATTGAGGATTAAACACCAAAGAATACTGTATTCTTAGAGTGAAATATTTTATCGTTATAGTTTCAAAACAAGAGTTTTTTTTTTTAGCCAAATCCTTATCCTTAGCCTTAGGGGTAGAAGAAGTTAGTCTTTCAATTTTAGTTAAAAGTGATCATCACTTTCCTTTTTAAGTCTTAAATGAAATCAACCATTGATTTGTATTTGTGAGTTAAGCTCAAAATACATCATTCTTACTAACAACATTGATTAGCTTTCAAACAGCAACAAAATGGGCTTATATACTCTCATGAGTCGGATAGAGAAAGGTTGTTAGTTACTTGAAAGGAATTTAGATTCTTTATTCTTAATAATTCATTAACTTTACCTACAACTCATACTCACCTAATGCATGTGGGGTCCGGTAAGAGCAGTGGCGGATCCAGAAATTAGACCTAGGGGAAACACTAAAGTTATTGTCCCATATAGATCTTTTTTTACTATCAATTTTGAATTGTAATTATGTAATAATTAAAGCATATATATACTCATATATATATTTATGATTTGAAATATAAATAAAATTAAAGTTTAAATTTCCAACCTCGACAATTTCATTGTACTTCCAACTTCTAATACCAAAATATTAAATTTCAAGTACCAACAATCTTCCACTATATGAGAAAAAAGGAATCAAAATTACAATACAATATTTGTATATATAAGTTCACATGAACTAAAATAAATAAATAAAATGTAGATAACCACAGAACCTTCACAGTTATCACATTCCAAAAAATTTAAATCATCCTTTTTTCATCCAATCGAGGAACTTTAGTTGAGTCTTTTTCTTCTTGTACAATAGTTTCATTATCTACTATTGAAGCCTCAACTAAGTATAATGAAGTAGATGCACCAGTTGAAGAGCTCCTTTTCTTGAAAAAAAAAATAATCAATTGTTTGATTCTCCATTAGAACTATTTAAATTAATTAACACGAAAATTGATTAGATAAATATTATAATTAAAATTACAAGAAATAAATTAACAAAAACCACACATAAAAGCTTAATCAAACTAGAACAAGTTGAATCAAATTAATTTATCAACAAGTGTAATATAAAGCATGAAGCAAACTTCATGAAGCAAATTAATGGATAGAAACAAACAATAGAATTAAATCATGACGAAAAATTCATGAAAACCAAATAAATCCAAGAACGAAAAACAAACTAAGAAGCAAAATTCAATTATACCATATTAACCCTACACGAACAAATAACTCACTACCAAACATACATCAAAACCAAGAATCCAAGACTGCCCCTTTTTCATTAACAATCCAAAAAATTGAAGTTATATAAGAAAAATCAAATATCTCCTTCTCCCAAAAAAATACCTAGCAACGGGTTATCAAAATTAGAAGAGCGTCGAGCCTGTGACGGCAAGGTGGCGATAAGGATTAGGTGGCTGCGACGGTGAGTAAGAGAGAAGAGGTTTGGTCCATAGATGAAACCCAATGGGTTGAAGATAGGTTTTAGTTTAGTTTTTTTTCACTTTCTTATAAATTTTATATTTATATAAAAAAATTTTAAAACTTTGGGGGAATGAGGAATTTTGCAAAATTTGAAGGGGTTGAAGATAGTTTTAGTTTAGTTTTTTTTCACTTAAACCCTTATAAATTTTATATTTATCTAAAAAAATCTTTTTAAAACTTTGGCGGGCAATGGAAATTTTTGCAAAATTTGAAGGGCAATTGGAAAATTTCACAAAACTTTAGGTTTGGGGGTCAATAACCCCTACCCCTCCCTCTCAGATCCTCCAATGGGTATAAGACCAAGAAGGAGCACCGATTGCTACTTATGCCCAAAGATCGTGAGCCGGGTCACACGGACGATATGATCAAAAGGCGCAACTACAAAGTTGGGTGGTGCGCAAAGAGGAAGCTTAAGGGCTAGATGTTGTCAGGGTTGTGTGCTCCTGAGGGCAAATGTTGAGGATTGATAAGCAAGGTTGGGGTGAGACTAGAAGAGAGCACGACAAAAGGAGAAAAGATAGTGTGAGAGCTAAAGATTGTTGTATTGACAAACAGAAGAGAAAGAAGAGAGCATAAAAGGGAGGTTGTTCATGCCCTGTTCAAATTGGAAATCTTTAGTTTTGGAAGTTGATTGAGATGTTGCCTAATTACTTTCGGAAATTTAGAACATGATAATTAGTTTATATAGTAGGAACATCAAGCTTCTTTTGAAGAGGCTAGCTAGGTGGTGGTGTTTGATAAAGGGCTAGAATAACATTGAGGTGTAACAAGTTTTGAATTTTTTCAAAATTAGTTTGGAGGGAAATATTTAACTTTTTAGTTAAATTTCTATTAACTTCCTAAACAAATATATAAAATGTTGGTATGTTGAATCTACTTATAAAATACCCCAAGTTAAAGTAATGCATTGAAACAATAATAATATTATTGTCGTTGTAGGTGATGTTCGTTAAAAAAAATAATAAAAAAAAATAAAAAAAAATCCTCCTTAGGCAACAAGTTTATGTTGAAAAATGTGAAGCATATTCCTGATCTTCTTATAAGTATGATTTAAACAAAATAAAAAGGTATGATGAAAGTTTTGAAAGCCTGAGGAGGCTGGTATATGTTTGGGATTGGCTATGTCTAACCTGAGGAGGCTAGTATATGCTTGGGAGGAAGCCCAACAAGGTGATGTTCATGGCAAGGGAGATGGCTAGGATGGCAAACAGGGCTCCAAAGTCAGCACCAGTGGCCAAGTTTCTATCTTTTTTGGCTTCTTTAGGAGTCATGGTGTTACGAATTTCAAACATAGTCCCACATCGCTAGTGGAGGAGAAGTGTGAGGGGATTATAAGAGATTGACTCATCTTCATTAGTTGTGAGGCGTTTTGGGTATAACCAAAAATAAAAACACTTGGGCTTGAGCCCGGGTGGACAATAGCACACTAATGTGGAGATGTAGGGTGCCCCTAGTCCTAGCAATTGGTATCAGAACCAAGCTTTCTCGTGGTCCGGTCCCTTTGGTGAAACAAAAAACAAAACCACTTGGGCTTGGGCTCGAGTGGACAATATCACACTAATGTGGAGATGTAGGGTACCCCCGGTCCTAACAATTTGTATCAGAGCTAGGCTTTTTCGCAGTCTGGTCCCTACTCCTGGTCCGACTCCTAGCCGGTGTGGGTGAAAATCTCTCGTCCTTGGTGCCAAACATGGAGGACACCTAGAGGGAGTTGGCTCTCGATGGAGCAGCTCAACCCATGTAGTCCTCTGTTAGAAGGGAGGATTGTTGAGTGGGCAAACATAGTCCCACATTGGTTAGCGAGGAGAAAGTAAGGGGCTTATATATGAGGGACACATCTCTATTAGTTGTGAGGCATTTTGGGTGAAACAAAAAACAAAACCACTTGAGCTTAGGCTCTAGTGGGCAATATTACACTGATAGGGGTGCCCCCAATCCTAAACATGGATCTCATAAGGTTTCTAGAAAGCAAGGAAAGCAAGGGTATGCAAAGCAAGAGAGATTGGTGGAAATTGAACAAGTATTGGGACAAATTAACAATGTTACTAGTATTAGTTAGTGTTTATATAGAGACTAGAGAAGAAGGGGGTGCTTTGAGTTTATAGGCTGTAAAGACCTTCCAAAGTTTTCTCAGTGGGAGGAGATGACACCTGTGGGATTGAATCAATCCTTGCACCAAATACTATGTCGCATTCTTCTCACAAAGATTTCTATGGATGTCCTTTTTGTTTTCGTGTTTGCTAAAAAGAGCTTTTTATCAAGAAATAGTCACACAAAGATACAAACTCTCCGATTCTTCCACCCCGATCTTTCAAATATGCGATGATAAGTGATGATAACCTTTTATTTTTCTCCAACTTCTTAAATCATTTGCTTTTCCTCAAATTGAGTTGAATAGATGGATGGAAACCAGAAAATATCCTAACTTTTCTTCTGAGAAAAAGGAACTCTCAGAACCCTTCCTTTGAGCCATCTCCAAGTACTCTATTCTTTACTTTACTTTTCTTTTTTATTTTTATTCCTGGGATTTCAGAGGAACAGGGAGAGACAAACCGAACCTTATTAGATCTTCGTAGTATATATTGGCTTAAATACTAATGGGTGTTGGAAACTTGTTAAAGGAGCTCTTGCTATAGGAAAAGAAAAAAAAGTTGCGTGTAGTGTATCAAAGAAAAAGGAAAGTGTGCAAGGACCAACTCAATACCATGGAGAAGGTCAAAGTTGCTCCCATGAGTGAGAAAAAGCTCTAATTTCTTACAATAAAAGTAATATTACAATGAGAAATTTTATTTTTTAAAACTGATACACTCATTGTACAATTGATACCAAGAAGATGAAGAGGCTGAAAGAAAGTCGAAGTGAAGTTAATTTGTAGCTCATTATTCATTCACTAATATTTAATGGAGCGGATGTGCAAGAAGAGATGAATCTTTGACAAAAAAAAAGACACTTATGATTTGGTGAAGCTCCCAAAGATTTGGAAAGTTTTGAAAAACATATGGGTGTTTTGATTGAACAATCATGGTGGTAACCATGTGAAAATGCAATATCATAGTTGTTTGGGCATGGTGAAGTATCGTTCCAATGAAAAGCATGAGATTTACATAAAATCTTGGTGGATGTGAAGACTTAATAAATGAATTTGGTATTCGATTTTATAAACATTGAGGGAGGCCTTATCTCCCAGAGAGGGAGATTGCTGTGTATATATACTAAATCCATGCTAGATTCATGAAAAGTTGGGCCTAATATTTGTACGATCATAATTATATATCTCAAGTAACGTTGACTACATACATATGTAAAACTAACTTAAGTAAAAGAGCGTGTGTTTAAGGAACACATATAAAGAGTCAAAACAAAGAGATTTTAGAGAAAAAGGTTCTTCTACACCACAACTAGGGTTCTCTTGACATTACTCCCTTTATTCCTCTCAATTTCAATAATTGGTATCGGGGCATGACATCAAGGTGTTATGGGAGATAGCAAAATTTTGAAAGACAATGATCAGCTTGGATAGAAATTCAATCTCTTTGTAACCCTTATAGTAACCACCATGGCCTAAGAGATCATCTCATCTTATCTCATCTATATATGAAGCTAGTCAAGCATTTAACATTTTGTAGGGTTCCTTTTTAACTAGTTTTTCTTAGGTTCTAACTATATGTGGACATATGAATTCTATTTTAACTCTTCTTTGATATATTTAATTTGTATAAATTACATGTAGATAAATAAAAGCTTTTGTAATTAGTGAATTTAGATAAGATGAAATAATAAATTTGAAATGTTAAGTTTCATCTCTTACTGAAAAACACATTAAAGATAATCATGAGTAATTAATCAATAAGTTGCATAATACGAATTACATTTATATCTCTAGCCATTGGATGTATGGTAGGTACTAGGTAGATGGGCAAATGGGCTCCAAAATAAAGCCAACTAGCCAATGTGATGATGGTGATGTTGGGTTTACATACTTGATTTGGGTTAGACCCATGGAAAGTTGAGTTTAATGTTTGCCGAGTCATAGTCCTATATATCTAAAGTAATTATGACTATATATAGGTAAACCTAACTCAAGTAAAAGTGTGTGTGAGGAACACAAGAAGAGTAGAAATGTAGAAATAAGATTTTAGAGAAAAGGTTTTTTTTACTACACCACAACTAGGGTTTAACAAGACAAGGGTTTTCTTATGCATGAAGATCAAGACACAAGTTTAGGGTTATTAGTCTTTTAGAAGGTATTGAAGATTTTTGCAGGTGTGGGTCATGGATCTTATTGGAGAAGTGAGTTATCATATTTGAAGAGGCACCAACGGCATAAGCGGCATATTAGAACCGGATTACTTTGTTAAGAGGTTCCACTCTCCTGAGAAGAACTCAGGATCGAGCCCCATCTATTGTAAAAGTGAGAACTCAGGCGCATTGAGCGTGCTCTACGCCTAGGCCCCATCCTTGACTTCGCTCGTGAGAGCACTTGTCGCCCTTATATATATATATTGGATGAGGTAATTTGTGATCTTTAGTCATGTTATATTTGTTGGGTTTCTCTTGTAATCTTTTATCTCATTGTTTTGCCCCATGTTTTTTTTTATTTTGGTTTTCCTCATAATTTTTTTCTTTTCTTTATTTTCTTGCTTGCTTGCTTGCTTGCTTGCTTTAATTCTTGTTGGTTGACAATTCAAATAACTTACCAAGGCAATTGATCCCAAAAGTGCTATCTGAGCTTGATTGGTCTAAAGGTGTCCAATGGAGCTATTGGTTGGTTGGGGTTTATAAGGTATTCGACAAAATTCCATAGTGAGCCATGGA
Organism: Dioscorea zingiberensis; assembly: GCA_026586065.1. NCBI lineage: Eukaryota > Viridiplantae > Streptophyta > Magnoliopsida > Dioscoreales > Dioscoreaceae > Dioscorea > Dioscorea zingiberensis. Next base: position 3,127,459 of record CM048827.1, on the reverse strand, counting down.
TGTTAACACAGGAAGGATGGTGAGTCTTAATGTTATACCAATTAGAGAACATGGAAGGCAGGATATTAGATTTGTTTTGTTGCAAAGAGATGCATGCTCCCATGGAGGATGATGATGCAAAGCCTAAAGAAAGGACTAATTAATACCAAGTGAGATTTGAAATAAACAATGTGTTGGTTTTATTCGGCAGTGACAACGTCTAATATTTATACGGAGAATGAAATTTCCAAAGGCGTTCTTTGGAAGAAGCTTGAAGACTTGTATGAGATGAAGATAAGCAAACAAACTTTATTTGTTCTAGAAGCTTGTAAAATTAAGTACAATAAAGGCATTCCTATTGTGGGTCACTTGAATGAGATGAAAAGTTTGCCGAATGAACTTGGAACCATGAAAAAGTATAGTTTCAAGAATTGTTACTTCTTTTGTTTCCTAATAGCTTTGAAGCTTCGGTGATTACTCTCACGACATCAACACCAAATGGAGTAGTGACAATTAATTTGCTTGAAAAATGAGACTAGAAGGAAGAGTATTGATTCTAGTCAATCAAATGACAAATGTTCTCTCGGAGAATAGAGGAAGAAGAAAAAGTTTGGGTTCTCATAATCATGTTTAATTCCTAGGAAGATTAGTCAAGGAAAGGCATATGATGTAACAATATTGTAGGTTTGGTTAAGCAAATAGACATCTCATGTTTCTCAAGAAGAAAGAAAGAAATGATGAAGACAAGAAAGAGGAAAAGAAAATGACATGGTAACTTATGATGAAGATTTCACGATGTTTTCCCCTTGTGATGCAGCTTTCTTTTTTTTTGCCTTATCTTCTTCAAATCAAGATTTGGATTGAATAATTGAGAGTGGTGCTCTATGTCATGCTACACTAAGGTTAGATTTCTTTAATTCGTAACAATAATATATATATATATATATATATATATATATATATATATATATATATTGACATAGGTCATAAAGACCTCCACAGAGAGTGTGGCCTTAGGTGACGAGAACCCTTGACCCCTCACCTTGTGCGTACAGATGTGGAGACTCGAACCTGGGAGCTTTATGCTCACTAAGTGAATTACTTAAACTGCTCCTCCCATTTACGAGTGCGAGAACTCGAACCTGAGAGCATGCTCAATCAAGCGAATCACCCAACGCACGGAACCCAATATACCGCTAGACCAATAATAATATTTTTAAGATCATTATTTTTCATGATGTTTTCATTGAAATCAGGATTGACAACAAATTTATATTGTAAAATGTGAAGCATATTCCTGATCATCTTCATATAAACTTGATTTAAACCAAAAAAATTTGGGTGATGAATCTTTTGAAACTATTTTGCTAATGGATGTTAGGAACTTGTTAATGGAGCTGTCGTTATAGCAAGAGGGAAGAAGTGTTTTTTTGACAAAGCGCATAAGCACCCCTAAAGAAAGTCAAGGATGGGCAACGTATATGCGGGAATCCGCTTAATCCAACTATGCCCACACCTTACAAGAAGAGAGGCTCGATCCCGGGACCCATCCACGAAGATTGAGGTCCATCTCTTAGTAAGAAAAATCGGTAGGTCAAGAGGGAAGAAGTGTTATACAATGTATTGAACAAAAGGGAAAGTGTGCAAGGACTCAATATCTTGATGATGGTTATTGTTGCTCCCATGAGTGAGAAAAGTTCAGTCTAATACCCAAATTAGTCCCTCTATTATACCGAATCGACTATTTTGGTCTCTTTACCTCTATTTTCACGATTGAGAAATATCAGTCTTTCCTTTTGTCAACTTTAGGGCTAAACATGTTAGGGATTGACATTTCTTAATTGTAAAAATAGAGGGACCCCGAGCTCAAATTATAATAGAGGGATTAAAAGAGTTGATTCGATATAATAGAGGGATTAATTTGGGTATTACAATGAGCAAATTTATTTTTTAAAACCGATACATTCATTGTATGATTGATTCCAAGAAAGATGATGAGTCTGAAAGTAAACCAAAGTGAAGTTGTTATATGTGAAGACTTGATAAATGGCTTTGGTCATGGATTTTCTAAACATTGAGGGTGACCTCATAAGGGAAATTTGTTCATTTATATACTCTATTTGAGCTAGATTTACCAGAATTTATATCAAATAATAATATACATCTCAAGTAACAATGACTATATATTTTGTTATGGTTATTTTTTATTATTATTATTTTTTATTTGCCAGAAAGGTTGAAATCCGGTAATTAGATTTAATGACTGCTTGGTTTGGAGTCACATATATTATCTTAATAAATATGCTAATAATAGGAAGTTTCACCTCCCATTGAAACACAATAAGATAAACATAAGAAATTAATCAATAAAATCAATAGGAAAAGTTTTTACAATGCACAATAAACACAGCATTTTCATTTCTTTCAGAAAGTGTGTTTTTTTTTTGGATAAACTATATTTATTAAGAGATAAAAATGCTCCTAATTGAGCCATAAGCTACACAAATATTGATTGAGGGAGTTGCAAGGTCCAGAAGCGACCTTGCAGAAAGTTTTAAAACTAAAGAAGTAGAGGTGAGGAGCAACATGAGCAAATTTTTGTTTTTCTTTTGCATAAATTTTTTATATATTTTTATTTTGAGGAAAATATAAACTAGCATAAGATTAAAGTGTATGGAATCAAAACAGGTGTTGTTTCATCAATTCTTTTTAATGGATAAGCTGAGATTAGTCAAAAGATAGATTTGTCAGATAAATTAATTGTTTCACCAATGTTTCTTTGCCTCTTGTCTACTCAAGATTATTTAATAAACACCAAAGGACTATTGATCTAGCGGTATCTCGGGTACGGTGTGTTAGGTAATTCGCTTGATTGAGTATGCTCTCAGATTCGAGTCCCCACCCCTATAGATTAGGGGAGTAGTTTAGGTAATTCACTTAGTAAGCACAAAGCTCTCAGGTTCGAGTCCCCATAGCTGTACTCGCACGGTAAGAGGTCAAGGGTGCTCGTCACCTGTAAAGACTACCCTGAATAAATATGCATTTTCCCCTAAAAATGTTAAACTGATAATTTGAAGGGTAAGCGATGAAATTTTGGGAAATTATTAAGTGTTAATTAATCCAGATTAATTAAGTGGGAAACCAGACAAAGGATCGAGTCCCGGGAAAAGTAGATCTTGCCGAGGATGGAGACAACCCCGTAAATTCACAGTAAGCTTGTGACTAAAGGAATCAATTAAAGCCGTGATTCACGGATTTAGGTCGAGGCATGAGGACAAGTGGATAATTGAGGCATGGGATATAGTATTCTTGTCACAATTTATGATTATTATAATTATAAGTTAGGGTTATTAAGGGGATGATATATTGTAAGAGAGAGAGAAAGCCTTTTTTTCTCTCTCGTTCATCCAACCCAAAACCCTAGCTGCCACCCTCCTTCTCTTCTTCTCTTCACCCGCACTCGCCGGCGAGCCTCACTAGACCTGCGCTCGCCATAGCTAGCTGCTCGGCGCCTCGACTGCATTCGGACCTCAAATTGCGCTGAGCCGGTGTCGCCCGAATGCCCCTTTCATAAGACACGCCAGACGCGCCATGCGCCTCCCGCCCGCACGCTTGTCTCCGTAGGATCAAGAATCACCGCCACACCTTGGCATCCACGAAGTTACCCTTGTCTCCCCAAGCACTTGCTCTATCATGCCATCCCAGCCTTCCTCCTTCACCTCTAGGCGCCGCCCAGACGGTGACCGCTTCCACCCCTTGCCACTCCACTCAGCCTCACTGGTCGTCTGCCACTCCGTGAGTAGCAAGCTGGCCCTCTTCCTTCTCCGACGACCTCTCTTGCCGCCCACCTTCATCCCCCTAAACTGTGAGCACTAATTTGGGAGAGATCCCACACTAATTGTTTTATTAAATGCTTAATTCAAGGTTGGGGGTTGTGGTAGAAAACATGAACTTACTAGTTGGGGTTTAAGGAGATAGAAGGGCTTTACTTGATGGATTATGAACATTAAATTGTATGGATGTATGATTTATTGTATTAAGTGTTATGAAATCCATGTGTAATGGATGTGTTGGTTATATGATTGTATATTTTCGGAGCCCTATAAATAGGGGAGATGTCGCCGAAATTTATTTAAAATTCATACATCCTTAATTGCTTGTTAATGGTTTCCAAGCATGTTAAACCTTAGAGAACCACCATTGGGTAATTTAATCTCTTGTTAGAGATAATTAGGGCTTCATGTACCTTTCCTTATTTAAAGAATGTGATTTCAATGGAATACGATGACATTAGCCGTATTTTAGAAGAGTCCATGATTATTGTTATTAATGGTAGCTAATTAAGTAGTAAGTTAGTAGATAGACTCGAGGACACTTAAATTCATATGTTGATATGAAGTATTTAAGTATAGAGATACTGAGATTTATTATCTATTTACTAGATCTTGGTTAAGACGCGTGAGAAGCAACGAGGATCAGATAATTACTCTCTAAGTCAGGTAGGCTCTTGCACGGGGTTGTGAGTATTTCTTCCTCCTACCTCGTTTATGATTCTTGTGCTCTTATTCCTTGTGATGCCTTTTATACATATTTGAGTTGAGTTTACTCCTTAAATATGTATTGGCTTTCGATCTCGAGGAGATCACTGACTTTCTTTTTTTTTTTTATACATATTTGAGTTGAGTTTACTCCTTAAATATATATTGGCTTCCAATCTCAAGTATATCATTGTTTTTCTTATATATTCAAGATGTTGTTGCCTTGGATATATATATGTATACTTGTTGTTAGGTATTCCTTGTACTAGCGTTCTCTTCTTGGCGAGTTTGATACATCGGACGGAGGCTCAGTCAGAGAGTAAGATATTCTAACTATGTATACATGTTGGCTATAGCGCTATCTGGCTTAGGCCGAAGACGATACAAAGGGTGTCATATGATATCGAGGATATTGTAGTATTATATACGCGTGAGATGTAGTACATCTATGATTTATTCACATCCCAGAGACATGTTGCTTGCTTGTGATTTTGCTTCACTTGCTTTTTCACTTGATTTGCTATCTATTCCTTGCTTATGGCTTCTCCCTATATTTATTGCTTATTTAGCGATCCTACTGGACCTGTTCTTTAGGCTCATGCACTTGATTGATGTTTTTCTCAGGTGACGACGAGGAGTAGGATCGGGCTTAGTTAGGGACCTCTTCGAAGTCATTTGTTCCTTCTACCTTTGTTATTTGAGGTCTGTGTATCTCGTATTTGCATTTGTGAGTGTGTGAGACTTGTTTTCGTATTTATGTTGTATTGACTACTAGGAGTGACTTAACTAGATCCTTGTATGGGTTGTATAAACCCGATTGTAGTACTTTTATTGTACTTATATGGAGTTGTATAAACTCCCTTGTTATTATATATATATATATATATATATATATATATATATATTCCGTTGTTCTTCTCTCTAGTTAATAATTGTATAGGAACTCTGAGGCCTCACTCCTGGATGGGGACTCGTCCCTATTTGGGTGCGGTCGGTATGTCTACGTGCCCGGGCCTAGGTTCAGGGCGTGACATCACCCAAGGCCACGTCCCTTGACACGCCCTCTAGGGAAGTCATTATGGACTATGTCAAAAAAATAAAAAATAAATAAATAATAAAATATAATGAATATATAGCATACACTTGGACACTTGGGTTGGGCATACCAGCCGATCTTGCACAGAGCGACTTGACCCAACACTAGCTACACTAAAGTTCCTAGGCCGGTGGGTCGTATTGGCCCAACTAGGTGCCAGGGATGTTGGGTTTTCTTAGATGCGGCCAGGATTATACCTCGAGGATGGGAAGGATCATCCCTTAGAGTATGGGGCGATTTCCGGTGATCTCCTGGCTTCATCCCGACGAACCACGAACGGAGGTTAGGCGAACAAATTGGAAGAGGAATCACTCCCCTGAAGACCCCCGAGAAGGCAAAAACGACAGGCAACCATCCCCCCCAATCAACCACCCTCATCTGGAAGCACACGACACACGCCATGCCGGCCGGTACTGGAGGGCCCGCTCCTACGCCGAGGTGTCAGCGACGATGAAAAGAGCAGCGACGGAGAAGAAACCTGTGAAATGAACCCGGCGGACTAACCAGCGGCACAAGAGAACCAACCTGACAACGAAGAAGGATGGCATAAAGTACGGCACAAGCGGCAAAGAAATTCATACGCCGGACACCGAACACAGAGGGCTGAGCGAACCACCACCAACCAGCGGAGGTCACCACCAACAATCCATACACCGACGGGCATGATCGCGGTATGCGATCAATGCCTGCTCACGGGCCACCGAGCGGATGAGTGCAGATAGGCTCCTACCTGCAGGCTCTGTGGAGAGGTAGGCCACAAAGGCATGCAATGCCGGGCGGAGTAGAGAACCATGAAGACGAAGCCACCGCCACCGAAGAGGCACCACACCCAACCAAAACAGACCCCTGTCCCGAAGCAACACAAAGCATACAACACAACCAACACCGGACGCCCCCCAGCAGTGGTTGAAGACGTCACGGAGGAGGAGGACGCCGAGCACCATTTCATCTCACAAGCACTCGACGAGGGTATGCTCGAAGGACTGGAACGGATGCGACGGTTCACCATCATCACTGTCACAAAGATCAAGGAGGGGATTGTGGATCGCCGGAAGATTGAGGAGGCTATGAGGACAATCGTTGCGGAGCCGTGGAACTGGACAGTCAAGCCTATGCGAGATGACCAGTACATTGCAGCCTGCCCATCGGCGGAGATCGTCAAGCAATTGGTAAAGGAGGTAGAAGAAGAAGGTCCAATCAAACTGAGATCCTTCTTTCTTAAATTCGACCACTGGACACCGGACCTATGGAAGCCTGAGCTCGCGGAGGGGGAGACCCGTTGGGTATCAATCATCAAGCTCCCGATGTTTTGTTGGAAGCGCAACGTCGTCGCACGTATGCTCAAACCGGTCGGACATCTCATTCAGGTGGCCAGCCAAGGTGAGTATCATGGAGAGGATCTCCAAGTGATGATGCGTATCCGCAAGCCCAGGAAACTCCCAAGCTACATTCACTGCACCATCGGATCACGACGACACTGCTAACGCGTCCAATTGTATCCAGGACAACAGCCGCTACCTTGGGGCCCTGGCCGGAAGACAGAACACTCGACTTCGACCACCAAGATAACTGGGAAGACGACCTCAAGGGCACAGTAGCATTCCAACAAATAACAACAGCCTAGGAGAACCAAACTTTAAAAATGTAAGGCTTCGATGCTCCGCGCTGAACCCCCGCCGACGAGGATGGAGGATGGCCGGAGAAAGGACATCTGCATCAATGAACCGCAGGACAAAACACAGTCAGACCGGTCGCTAAGTTCAGCGTAACCTAAGGAAAGTCGTACGACGAAAAGGCTGAGGTTGGAAAAGCTTGAAAAGCAGGCCTCCGTACCTGACGCAGCCGCTCCCGTCGAGGCGCATTGAGACCGCTCGCGTAACTTAGCCGCGGGCAAGGAACAAAACCGCAGGACCGCATGCACGAGGTTTTGGATGACTATATGAGTGCCGCGTGGCATGATGAACAGCGATGGATGAACAAGCAGATTCGGGACCCAGAAGAGCTGGGACCACCGAATCGCGCTGATGTCCGCGAGACACACAGGAGCTTTTCTCTCAATCCAGCAGGTGGCCCCCACAACAAAAAGCGTCCCTCACTTGATCGTAATTCAAAGAATGCTAACTATGGAACCGGACCGGGTTCCAAGCAGATTAGCCCAAACCGACTTGGAGCCCGCATAAGATAGGTCCACCGAATCAAGCTAAGACACGCAAGGACCCCACCAAGAAAGCGTGACACATGACCAAATTAACCCATATGATATTGAGGTTGATGTGGCCTAGACCCATGTACCCACCAAAATCTCAAGCACCCAACCACCTCAAACTTCACCTAAATCAAAGGCCCAACTACATCAAGGCCAAAAGAGACTAACAATCTCCAAATGGAACCCAGCTCACTAGAACTTGTACCCATCACTGATCAAAGCTAATCAAGCCCATCTATCTAATGAAAGCCATATTGCTTACATAAGGTCTCAATTAAACCCAAGAGATAAAAAAATATATAAGAGTGGAAAAAGACATTAGTGATAGACCTAAGCAAGGTATCCCTACAATGGATTGGAAACACACTGAACCTAATAACTGATGAAGCATGGAACTTAATTACCTCCAAATCCCTCCACGAACCTTCACCACTCCCACATCCCTCCAACACAAAAAAGAACTACCCACAAACAACCACCACCCATGAAAAAAAAGGCCAATCCCCAAACCGATAACTACTACTATTGCACCAAAACCAAGAGGCCGACCTAGAAAACACCTCGCTCCAAACCGCAACCTCACAATGGTTGAATAATCCCCACCCTTGCAAACACATGAGCGAATAACTACTCGTGGCCACAAAAAAAGAATGAGACAACAAAACAAGGAAGAGAACCCATCAACTCTTTCCACAGTCCCACTCACCCTATCAATTTGGCCCGATGAGAACCTAATCTCTTTAGTCCTAAAGGTAGGGGTAAATTTGGAACACGACGGAGGCAACGTGGACCAAACCCTGAAGCACATGAGGATGATGGAAGCAGAGAGAAAAGCAGGGGGCAGGGAGGTAACTAGACCCCCTGTCTCTTTCACGAATAGGGCACAACTAGGTACATTCATGAAAATTATTTCATGGAACATAAGAGGGCTAGACAAGCGTAAGAAACGCTTCCTAGTTAGGGATTTCATAACGGCACAAAAAGCCCACATCTTCTGTCTACAAGAGACGAAACTTCAATTGATTGATGACAAAGTTGGCATTCAATCGGGGGAAACATGTTTGAATGAAAGACAATTTTAGCAGCAGTAAACACCAGGGGAGGATGTTGTATTGGTTGGAACACAACCAAGCTCCAACTAATCAACAACTTCATTGGCACCTTCACTGCTACAGCTGTCTTAGAAAACAACAATAATAAAACCCAATGGATAATTACCACGATCTACGGCCCTTGCGAGCGAGAGCTCAAACAGTATTTCTGGGATGAACTGAGAGCTATAAGACAGAGTTGAGCCGGACCATGGTTGATAGGAGGAGACTTCAACGCCACAAGAGGGCCTGAAGACTGGAGTACAGGAACAAGGAACTTCCAGGATCAACAGGAGTTCAACCAATTGATTAACGAACTACAACTGTACGACCCCTCCTCTAAACGGCAGAAGCTTCACATGGACAAATGAGCAAGAACAACCCACACAGATATGGCTTGACAGATTTCTACTCTCCACTGAATGGATCGCAGCCCACCCAAGAATACGACAAGCAGCCCTACCACGTATCAGGTCAGATCACACCCCCATAGTCCTCGAATGCGGACAACAGGAGATAAAGGGACACCCCTTCCACTTCAATAGGAGTTGGGGGAAGACTGAGGGATTCTGGGACATGGTGAACCTCTGGTGGCAGGAAGGAGAGTAGACTGGGGGAGGAGCCTTTAAATGGGCAAAAAAAAATCACGCAGACCAAAGAAAAACTTCGCCACTAGAACCGGGAGAGGCAAGTAGCACAAAGGCAAAGGAAAACGGAACTCCTAAAAGAAATTGAAGTTTTAGACAGCAGAAGTGAGCAACAATTACTATCAGCAACAAAAGAATAATTCCTCGCAGCCCATTGCAGTGAGTATGAGAACATTATTTGCCTGGAAAAGGAACACTGGCGCCAATGCTCTAGAATCACCTGGCTAAAAGAGGATGACCAAAACACGAGGTACTTCCACACTATTGCCAACCAAAGGAGAAACATAACTGGATACATCAACTAAAAGTGGAAGGGCAGACACTGACGGAGCATACAGAGATAATAAGGGCAATCACTGGTCACTTCACGAATCTCTTCGGAAGAGAAATATAGGGACGATACCACATGGACTGGGCCAGGATGTTCAAGGGCACCGAAAGGATTGATTTAGCACAATTTGACAAACCTTTCACTGAAGCGGAAATCTGGGAGGGAATCCAGAACCTTAGCTCAGAGAAAGCCCAGGGCAAGACGGATTACCCATGAATCTATACCAACAGGGATGGAGCTTCGTAAAGGGGAGATCCTACAAACATTCCAAGACCTACACCAGGGCAGGGCAAATCTAGAACAACTAAATTGGGCACACATCCTGCTACTACCCAAATCTAACCTCAGCTTAGTGAATTGCTCCATAAAGATTATTACCAAAGTACTGGCAAACCGCCTCCAGGGCGTCATTGCCAACCTTGTCAATGAAAACCATACAGCCTTCATCAGGGGCAAATTCATTCAGGCAACATTGCAGCGGTCGAGGAAATTATTTACGGGATGAAACGGCAAGGAGAAGTACTCATGAAGGTGGATTTTGAGAAGGCTTTTGATATAGTGGATTGGGATTTCCTTCTCGAAATGATGCAGGCAAGGGGCTTTGGACCACGATGGATCAGATGGATTAAGCAAATTCTACACTCATAAATGTCACGCTTCCTTATCAATAGGGACCCTGTAGGATACATCCGCCACAAAAGAAGCCTCCTAAGGAGACCCACAATCTCCGCTACTCTTCATTTTAGCTACCGAGATATTCATTATCATGATCAACAGGGCGACCGAGGAAAACCTATTTAGAGGATTCAATATGAGCCCAGGAAGGGGGAACCATATATCAGCACTCTTCTATGCGGATGATCTCCTTATATTCAGCTCTAGACAGGCAGAAGATTTTCGAACCCTCAAGCTAATTTTCTATCTTTTCGAGGGAATCACAGGGATGAGAATAAACTACACGAAGAGCGCCATTGTCCCCATCGGTACCCCGAACAGTTCCCCCGGAACTAGACTCGATAATGGGTTGTCAAGTATCCTGTCTCCCCATTAAGTATCTCGGACTCCCATTGGCGGGTAGCAAACCCAAAAGGGGGACTGGCACCAACTCATTCAGAGAATATCTAAAAAGCTTGGGTCATGGAAAGGAAAACTACTATCGAAAGGAGGGCGAATCACCCTTCTCAACTTTGTTCTCTCAGCAATTCCCAACCACTAGATGGCCATGTACAAGCTGCTACATTGGGTCATTCGCAAAATTGATGGCATCCGGCGAGACTTTATGTGGCGAGGAGTGAACCCGGAATCTAAGGCATATAGGCTCGTGAAGTGGGAAACACTGTGTAGACCAAAAGAATTTGGAGGGTGGGGAATCACCAACCTACAAGCCTTCAATGAGGCCCTACTCAGCAAGTGGTGGTGGATACTCCTGAGAGGAGAAACCAGGGTATGTGGAAAGATCATTCTGCAGGCCTACTTCAGAAACACACAAATAAACCCAAATAAGAACATGCCTAGCAGAGCATCCAATTTCTGGAAAGGAGTCATGAAGCAACGCGACCTCGCTACAGCGAACCTCAAAACCAATCCAGGAACAGGACAATCAGTACGCATATGGTTCGAGAACTGGATTGAAGGGAATGTCCTACTAGGTCCTACCCGAAAATATTGACACTCATGGGAAAGGCAGACCTCACCATATCTGGCCTGATACACCAACAACAAGGCACCCCACTCCTCAGGCCGGGGCCCCTGTCCTAAGGGGCAACCGACATAATGACGCGGCTACCGGACTACTTGGCCCATGCCAATGCGGAAGGGGAAGACTGCAAATGCTAGGGACTCACCACTAACCAAGAGTTTATTGTAAAATTGGCCTATCGCCAGATAGACGGTGGAACTAGGAGCCCAATACCATTATCCTTTTGGAAACAAAATTGCCCCTCAAATTCAAAATATTTGCATGGCTAGCCGGAGGACAAGCTTCCCACGCTACTCAATCTAGCAAAAAACTGAGGGGATGTGTCACTTGCTTCCTATGCGACCAGCCGAGGAAACCACCGCACCACTTGTTTATCAATGCCCGTACTCGACTTCAATCTGGGAGCACTATGGGAAACTTCTTAATCGACCAATGCGCCCCACTAGGATACAAGACCTATAAGGCGACACCGCGATCTCCAGACAAGTGGAGAAGGAAAATTGCCCGGGATGGGAGCTGTTAACAAAGGCAATCACCTGGAGTATCTGGCTGGAAAGGAACAAGAAATGTTTCAACGATAAACGTTGTGTTTTCAACGAACTGATCTGCCAAGCAAATTTTCTTTTCCTATCCTGGTTCAACACAACGCATGCCACCAGAAAGATACCTTTACAAGGAACATACGCCATTGTCAAACAAAGCCTTAATCTCACCAGAGTGGTATGAGTGCCGAGGCCCCGGGAAGCGGACTTCGAGGACAAACCTGAACCCCCTCTAATCCCCGTTGTAATGCAAGGCTCGGAATTGGCATTGCAATCCCCAAACACAAATGCTACTCTTGTAACGCCGACCTAACTATAATATCTTAATAAATGTGGTTTATCTTTTTTTTTTCAAAAAAAAAGATTATACCTAGAGGGGCTCATGCATGGATGTTCATCACTATTTAGCGTTTTTAATAATAGTTAATTATTTTTGTTAACATTTTGTAGTTTTTGGGTTTTTTTTCCTCTTATACTGATTCTCCGTAATCAATTCATAATAGACTTTAGGATGAGGACATGTCTTATCAATCATTATTGGTATGTTTTCATTTGCATTAATATTTACACAAGTGAAAGTTTTCTTATTCACTTACTTTATTGGAATTTTTTTTAAAAGGTCAATAAATAAAAAATAAAATTGCAAAATGACTTCATAACTATTTGTAAAATGACCCAATTTTGCTGATGTGGCAGATGCGGAGTTTGGTATGCTGATTTAATATTACTTTAGTTCTTTACCTAAGTTAGCATGAAGTCACGTAGAAAAATAGGCTTCAAGCCAAAAGGAAAAAGAGTTTTTTACTACCCAAAGAAAAATAGTCCCTTAATAAAATCATAATTTGTCTATAATCTTTTTTAGAATTATTTTAATTACTTATTAGTCATGAGTAAATAACAATTATGGAAAGAATATGATATTTTCTCTTTTACTTTTTTTAAAAATGGTTTTTAAAAACTATTCAAAGCCTTTGATTTGAAAAACTAACTCAAGATGATTATTAAAATAAAAAAATAAAAATAAAAGAGAGGATTATGAGGTATTATTGAAAAATAGGGGATGATAAATAATTTGACTATTTTTTTAGGGTGACAAATAAAAAACTAATAAATAAAAAACTTTCTCAATTCTATTTGACTTATAAATCAATTGGTATGAACTTTTTTATCAATTTATCTTCAACTAATCATCACATGTAATATAAGTTTCATGAAGTTTTTTTTTTACTAAGGCAACAAGTGCCCCCCAGGACGTCAAGGACGTGTACAAGCTCGGCAATTCAACATGGAGGCAGATCCGTGCACCAGGATTTTCGGGTTCTAAGTACCTCAAGACAAGAATAAATCCGGACATTCAGGACCTTCACCTTGTAAGAGGTGGGATTCAACCCCAAATCATCCAAGGGGAATCTCATCTCTTAACAAGGGACCTGGTACTAGTAGGTCACATGGTTGTTGGTAATTTTCATGAAGTTTTAATTTATTTTTTATAATTAAAATACTTTCTTATAATAAAAATAAGAAAACTACGAGGCTTCTCAAATGCCTCTCCAATACATCACAAAACTATGAGTTTGCCACTGGCCAATAGGGCTTACAAACAATCAAACTATTCAAGAATAACTCAAGTTTGGTTCAATATTGGCTCGAAACATTTAAAATCACATGTTCAAATACATTCGACTATATCAAAAAAAAATTATTTTGAAAATATATCTTTGAAAATACATATTCAGATGTTTTCTCAAATAAATTTTTTTGAGTTAGATTAATTTATATAATTTTTTAATAATATATATCATATAAATACACATTTACACATTTGATAATTAATAAGCTTAGATACTATATCCTTTAAATTATAATTAAAAAAATGAAGGTCCAGAAATATTATTTATGTAAATAAAACCTTAAGAGTTAAAATTAACAATATTTTTAGATGATGTGAGGCATCTTAAGAGAGTTGGAGGTTAAAGCAAAATTTTAAAATCGGGCTTTTAATTATTTAATATAAATTAAATTTTATTATTTTTTTTAACAAACACTTATACAAGATATTTTTTTAACTATTTTATATACTAACATGATCTTTTATAGGTTTTGATGGAGAAGTAACTCTATAACCACTCCAAAAAGGAAAAAAAATCTAAACAAGCAAACAAAAATTTAAACAATAGAAAGATAAAGTTTTAAAAAATTTCAAGCTCAAATATAGTAGGAGGCCTCAAATAGATATTAAATTAAAATTTTTAAATATTAATGTAACGCCCATCCCGCAACCCGTATAAGATACCACACGGCTAGGCCGGGAGTGCACCCAACCCATAAGCTGTTTAATTTACAACCTAATAATAACAATAACCAATCTAATAATCATATGGAGTAAACAACATGTTTAAAGTTATACAAGATTTACAAATTTGACGGAAGGGTTCTAGAAGTCTAAACATCAAGTACATAGACTCTATCTTCATCTGCTATGTCAAAGCCATCTACAAGAGTACTCACATGCACATTTCACTTAAGTAAGAATCACTATACAAAGAAATACAAATATAATATCAGATATATGAATATCGAAATGATGCTACTAATCATATGCATTATCTTTCAGCCACTTAACATGGCAAGCATTTAGAAAACCAAGTCCGGATACATTCAACAACACATGCATTCATAGTATGTCAACACCTATACCATATGTTATGGGGTAAAATGGTGACACATGGCTCTTCCGGATGACGACATGTGCCCCTTGGAGATGCCGACACATGGCACTCATAGGTGTTGATACAAGGTTCCAAGTTTGGAGAGCAAGTCAGGCTGAGATATTTAAGAGAGGCAGAGATATTTGAGAAGATGAGAGACATTCTTTGAGGGCACAAAACATGAGGACTGAGATATTCTGGGTGGGGGAAAAAAGCATGACAAAATAGAGGAAGCGGAGAGGAACAATGGGGAGGAGAGGAGGGAGCCATCCCCATGGTTGGCCATCATCTTTATGGCCGGATCACTTCATGAAAGCAACGTTGACAGCCAGAAGTCACCTCCAATCTTCCCCCATGGCGGGAAGCCAGAAAGTCTCTCTAAGCTAGCCCCTCCATGGTCACCTTCCTCTCGCACCACCAGCAAGCCTTCTCTCTCCTAGCTAGATAAGCTCCGACAGACTTTTTTCTCTCGTCACAAGCATCGATGAGCCTCCTCCCCTTTCTTTGATGAGCCGACAAGTTCTTTCTCTCTCTCTCTCTTGGTTGATTGAGATAGACGGGCTCTGACCCTCTCTCTCCCACTCCGACTGGAGTCGGTAAGCTTCGACGAGGTATTATCCTCCCCTCTTGTATGTATGAGATTGCACAGGTCCAAACCAGCCTCCTTACTCTCTCCGGTACACTCTGATGAGCCTCCCTTCATCCACTGATTATATATGGCCTAAGAGTCATTCTCCTAATTGTATGGGTGATGTACTCCTCTCTAAGAAGATCAAAAACCTTGTATTCGACATATACATAGTGGATTGCCCCCTCGGCGAGGCCCGTGGTTTTTTCTCCTGAGTTTTCCACGTAAAATGGGCGCGTCTCTTTGTTTATGCCTTGGATGTCTATATTTCTTCTTTTATGATCTAGTCCCTTAAATATAAATTCTTAACCGTTAGACTAGATCAATGTCGATCCCTAGGCGACACTGATTTTAGCCGTAACACCATACAAGTATCATATCGACCTTTGATGCACCCCTACCTCAATGTCCTGGTCTATAACAGACAAATCCTGGGTGGACTGTATCCCTGCCCAATAATCTTCTAATCATGTCTTGCGTAGGGTGCACCTCTATCGATATTTCCAACATCCATGTTATTTGTTTTTGTTCTTTATTTCTGTTTTTAAAATTAAAAAATCCAAAATTTTGATAAAATTTCAAAATCCCAATCTAATATGTTTTGAATTTTTATTAAAATTAAAATTATGTCCGATAGACTCCCATATATATATATATATATATATATATATATATATATATATATTAAAATTAAAAATACTCCCATTTAACATATTTTTAAAATAAAAAAAATAAATTTAAAATTCTAGAAAATTCCAAAATACCAACCTAATTTCTAGTTTTTTGGATTTTCTAAAAATTAAAATTAGACTAACTTTTGCTTAGTAATATAGCTAGATAATAGGATTTTAAAAAAAAAATCTTAGAGGAGAAAAGATAAACATGAGGCTCTTAAAATTTGGGGTTATAAAGCAGTCGCTTCACATGTTTTACCCTCGAGCCGCCCCTGAGTGGACTCACCTTCAAGGACCATGTTCTAGAATCGTGTGAGACCATGCATTAGATTAATTGAAATGTCTAATTTCTCACATCAATCAGTTTGGATTATTACTTTTTTTTTTTCTCTCAAGCCATCTCATGACACTATTTGTTGTGGGCATAATAAACCGAATTGAAACCGAAAAACTAAACTTTATAAAAATTATGGTGTCTTTTTTCCCCCATTTTCTTCTATTTCTTCCTCTTCTTCTCTTGCTCTTGTTTAGTACAAATCAATACCAATTAAAGTTCTAATCTTCTAGCATATCAAGTACAATTTGGCTAAATTTATACATTTGAATATCTTTACTAGTAAATAATTTTTATATAATTAAAAAATAGAAAAAATTAATTCTAACACTGAAAGAAAACTTTTCAAACTACAAGACTAATTAATTAATTATGGGACCTCAAATTCAAACTCACTTAATTTTTTAATTCTCACGTTACAAACCCTATTACAACCTCAATATTATTTCCGGAGGAAATTTCATACAGTGCTCCATCCAACATCTTTTGTGCGCCAAGATAATTGATCAAAATTCTTGGTTTTAATTAAAAACAGTTTGAGTCGACTATCTGTTAAGAATCGTTACATATAGTAATCATTTTCATAGTTGTGGGTAGATTTTATAGAGAGACACGTTCTCAACTTGATCCTCTTCTCAAATATTAAAGAGGGACAAAGATCCCTAGTTGAACCATTGTTACAAGTAATTTTAGAATCCTAGTGAACCGAAAAATCACTGTGGTACAATTGTCAAGCTTGACAAATTTGTGAAACAAGATTAACAAGTATCTCCAGAGCGTAAGAACTCAACGCAGATAGCCGTAACTATCGCAGGCCAAAGCTGCATTAAGGTCGTTTTCCCCGGGAGTATTTTATGTCATATGGATAGGTGCATGCGAAATGGAATACGAGTATCAGCCTAACTCTATCGAGAGGTCCTTGCGGCCCTTTTGACTAATAGGACACACTGCCGTTAGGGCAAGCTATTGTTTCCACCTTTTTAACTATCTCTGTGCCAAATTACTTCACCTTAGTGTTGTTGTTTTGTTGTTTTCTTTCAATCCCCCCTTTTCATTTATCTTTTTCCGGTAGGGCATCCCTATTGGATCCGATTTTCTGGTGAGTAGGGCATTCTTTTGGGATCCGACTTTCCATTTTTTTATTTATTTTTTTTTATTTACCTGTAGGGCATCCCTATAGGATCCGACTTTCGGGGTTAGCCCCCTCTTTTCCTTTTTGGCTACAGAGAATCGTCCCGATGTTTAAAGCTCACTTGTACCTCTAACCTTGTGTCATCCCCTATGTCTCCAGGGCTACTCATCTTCTCCGGAGGATCAACCCCTCACGTATCCCAAGGGAGCTTTTGTTTCTTTGAGTCATGGGCCGCCTCGAACCAGGAGAGTAGGAGGTAGTCCGTTTGCCGGATCATGTCCTTGTAAACGCGTTGTTTATCTTGGAAGCATCTCCGATTACGCTCAAGCCATAGGTTCTAGATGATGGCCATGGAAGTGAGGTCCCAGCTCATACGGGTTCCCTTCTCCATTTGTCTGGAGAGGTTTGTTTCCAAAGATCTATGGATGGGGGGAAGAACCGTATGTTAGGGAGGTGTAGTGTTCCCAGTTTCCAGATGCGTAGTGACATCTGAGCAGCAGATGCTTAGTGGTTTCGTCCTCCATGTCGCAGAGGTAGCACTTGGTTCGCTCTCCCTGCCATCCCCGTTTTGCCAAGTTTCGTAGGGTGAGGAATTTATCTTCTCTTGCCAGCCAAGCGAACATCTTGATCTTTCAGAGCCAAGCCTGTTTCCAGAAGGACACATTCAACAATGAATTTGCAACAAATCCTCGACATTTTCATCTAATGATACTATTTTCATTTGTGTTTTGGGGGAAAAAACCACAAGCCTAAAAAATTATTTTCCAACTAATTGTATAATTTATTTTATTGTTTATTCACCTGGGGAGATATGGTATGTTTGCATTCAAGGTTAAAAAATTCAGTCACCGTAGAAAACAATGAATTATATGACACGGCACTTGACAATGGATTATATATATATAGATAAACATTGTTCTTTGGGAAAATTATCAAAAAATCCCTGGTACTGTTTCGGCATTGTTACCAAGGATCAAAACCCACCCCAAAGCAAATGACAATAAACACCCATCTCCCAAGGACTAAAATAAGTAGCAAAAAGTTAAGGGACTTTTTGCTACCAACCGGATGGTTCTTATATATCCAGTAGAGACCTTCCTTCCTTAATAATCAATCCTTTTCATTTCTTAATTTGCTTTCCTTTCCGTTTCCCTTCCGGTGTGAACAATAAAGACCCTAATTAAATTAAAAAATAGAAACTACAATTATAACAATCCATCCTAATTGACATCCAGAGAGAGAGACTATGTAGTCCTAAGAGTTCACACAGCTATATATGTAGTGTTATAACTACAATTACGTTTAATTAGGAATACAATATTTGAAGTCTATTATGAGTTTTATAAGACCAATTAATTCATATTTTAAAGGTACGTAGATCATGCAACAAAAGCCCTTAATTTGCTCTATCATTTGATATCCTCAATTCCCTCTGTTTCAATCCAGTACTCCTTTGCCTTGATCATTATGGCTTCCGACGCCCAAGAAATCAAGGGCGTGGAGATCAACCGGAAGATTGACTACTACATCCTTTATCTCGCAAAATATGCGGTACAAGTGCACAACCAACGCCAGGTCAACAATTTTTTTTTTTTAAGTATTTTCAAATAATAACATAATGAACTAGCAAGCTGGCTACTACTTGAACAATTAATTAAGTTTAGCAGAACTTTGAATGTGTACGTGCAGATTTATGCTCATCTTGTGTTCATGGACGTAGTCAAGGTAACCATACAGTACTCAGCAGTCGAAGGAGTGCTTTACTGCATAACTCTAAAAGCCAGCAACTTGGGGGTTGAGCAACTCTATGAGGCCAAGGTTTGGGTCAAGGAATCCACAGGTTACATTGATTTGCAGGACTTCCATCATGTAGTGGACATCAAGGACGTGGAAACAATATGCAACAAGGAGAAATCCGGTTCCAATATCCTTGTTTACTATGCCAAATTTGCTGTCAAAGAGTACAACAGGACGAACAAGGTCATCATCTTAATTCTCAATCTTCATGTTCTTCATCGATATAATACTACGTATGTACGATATTATTGCAGTTGATCAACATGCATGTATTAATTAATTTGCACTAATTAATTAAACTTGTGATCATATATATATGCAGCATGCTGATGTTGTGTTTGTCAAAGTCGTGGATGCAAGAAGCAGTATTAAGCCAGTGCTTGATGGCAAGCTTTACTACATAACTCTGGAAGTTAGCAATTTTGGGTTGGTGCAATTTTATGATGCATTGGTTTGGGCCAAGGCTTCCAATACTTGGCCATGGTTGGAGCTGCTGGACTTCAAGCCGATAAGATTCCTCTCAACTCGATCCCGCTGATAAATGAGACTCGATGATGCATGCCCATGCATGGCGCAAAGTAAAGTATTCTACTTACTTATCCTTCTCTTGTTATGTACTACGTTCTATTTCCTTAATTTGGATCTTAATAATGTTTAAAATTCTATGCTACCTATGCTACATATAAATAAATTAAGCGTCATGGCATAAGTACACTTCAACTATTTTATTTATTTATTTATTTATTTTGATAAAGTGGATAAACCATAATTTATTTATTATTAGTTAATTTAAAAGGAGTTCATTACATTGCTCATGCGCCAAGAAATAAAATACATCTTTCATATTAGCACTCTCCACCGCCTAGATGTTGCCTCCTCTTGCATCCTTGCCCTACCCCATCATGCTTGCTTATATCGTACCCTGGGTTGGTGGTGGGTCGTCCTCAAACACATCGCCACCTTCATCAGCCCGCCCTAGTGTATCCAAGGTGAATTCAAGACTGCGCTTCATCAGGTTGTCTGCCATTTCCAGCTTGAGCAGCTTTGCCGGAGGGGCTGCTTCCAACCAGGATATAATGAGAAAAGTAATATCACGAATAATCCTTAAACAAACGCATTGTTTGTCTTGTAAACATCGTATATTCCTTTCACCCCAAATACTCCAGGTGATAGTCATCAAGGCCAGATCCCACCCTCCTCGTAGGGTATTGTCCACCCCAGAGAAGGCAACCCTAGTTCCCCAAAGAGCATTCACCTCAAGTACACTTATTCGCAGACCAAACATGCTCCCGAAATGGTTCCAACTTTGCACTACAAAGGGACTTGAGGTCAGCATATGTGTTACGGATTCATCTTCCGTTTCACATAGATAGTATCTTGTACGTTCTCCCCTCCAGTTTGGTTTATGTAGGTTGTCGAGTGTGAGAATTCTGTCTTCTTTTGCTAACCATGTGAATAATTTGACCTTTAGGGGCCAATGTTGTTTCCAGAACCTGTTCTTTAGATCACTTTAAATCCCACCATCAACTTAGAAATTATACAGGGATTTCACCGTGAATGTTTCACTTGATGTGAGTTTCCACTCCCTCGTTTCAGTCTCGGAGGGGATTGGATTGAGGTTCAAGATTGCCTGCTTAATCAGGTCGAGGCCCTCTTGTTCCTTGTTATTGAGTGGGCCTAACTTTAGGAGTGGCATGCCCCTCTGTAGTTTGATTCTTGCTTCCTCGATGGTAAGATGTTGTTTGATTGATAGTTCATATAGACCCGGGTAGATATCGCATAGCTTGAGTCCCTCCCACCAATTGTCCATCCAGAGGTTGATAGTTTCGCCAGTTCCCGGTTTGACCCACATATATTCGTCATTGTCGATGGGGCTTCCAGGTAGATGCCTTTCCAAAAAGGGGATGCTCTGCCTGGCATCAGCTTGTAGGGGTCAATATACCCTCTTCTGGAGTAGGCTTCTTGAAAGATCTTCTGGCAAATTCCAAAGACTATCCGTAGAATCCTCCACCACCATTTTCCTAGCAGGGCCCCATTAAATGTTCGGAGATTTAGGATTCCCCAACCACCATTTTCTTTGGGTCTGCATAATCTTCCCGAGTTGACAAGATGATAGCTCCTTGTTTATTTTAGCAAAATCACAAGTAGTATATATTGTGCATGTTTGCTTAATATATGGGGAGAAAGGATTGTATGATATGAACCATTGCACCACGTCAGCCTGTATCCCATCAAAGCCGTTCATTCTCATCACGCTCAATATTGTCCGTGATCCATCCTGCGACGCAACCAACTACTTTCCCTCGGAGAAGCCGTGAGCACTGTAACATACCACTCTCTTCATCGTTTTCTGCACTATAGAATTCCGGCATGAGCAAAGAAAGCCAAGGGAACGAATGAAGTGTTTAAACAAAACAAAAAAAGGACTAATGTGACAGCTTTTGATTAGAAAGGACATAAGCTGACGTGGTGGAACAGTTTCATACAATCCTTTCTCATATTATGGGTAAAATGCCTAACCCTATGATGCTTACATGTGGTTTACTAGAATGGTGACATGTAGCACAAGGGATAAAGCTTAAAGGACAAGCTATTGTTATGGGCATAAGTTCCAAGGAAGAAAAGAAGCTTCTGTAGGCTTATTGTCATGCCCCGACCACTACAAGAAAAGTGTAGCATCACAGACGGAATTTTTCCAACGGTTTTTTTTCCGTTGGTAAAAGCTATATCACCAACGGAATATATCAAGTATTTCCGACGGCTTGGGTTTGGCACTGTTGAATGTAGTAGCGACAGAATATTTTGTTATCAGTAACGGAACATTCTGTCGGTGATTACTTCCGTCGGAAAATCGTCAGCAAAAGAGCGAAAATTAGTGCTAAGAAATAGTGTCACTTCTGCCACAGATTTTCGAGCACAATTCCGTCAGTGAAAAGTATGGCTTTTTTAGATTGAAACTGCGCTGACCTATACTAGGGAGAGAATTATATATTGTCAGCAACAGATTTTTTGTGATATTAGTATTATTATTATTATTACTTCTAATATTATTTATCTATAAAATACTTAACTTTTCCAAATATATTACAAACCTTGCCTTTTAACTATTTTTTACAAATTATAAACAAAATTAAAGCTATTAGTTTTTAACGATGACATTAGATATTAAAAAATTTTGCGGATTGTTCTTTGAATCCTATAATTGAATAAGTTTGAACTTTAATTTTCCAATTGGTGCATGTACTTGCAATTAAATTAGTTATAATAAAAAACTTCTTTAATCAACCATCATTTGTTTATTTCACTTAATAAAGACAAAATTATAAATAAAAAATACTTATCATTTAAATTAAAGCTTCAATAATTATTAGAAATAAAAATTAATATTTCTTGGAAGCTATGTAAAATAGTATATATAATTGTTTCTTGATCACCGGTCCATCTATTATAAAAGTAATTCAACACATAATTTTTTGTTAAGGATATTATTAATAATAATAATATTAGAAATAATATCAATAATAACCTTGATAATAATAATAATAATTGATTAGCTAGTCCTCTTTCATTACTTTGAAAAAAACCAATTTTAATAATAAAATTAAACTTACTGTTATTAATCAACCTGGGTCCAATTGCAAACCGGATCCAAGTTTGGTGGGTTCATATTGGAACCAGCTAATAACACCTTTCAAAAGCAGCTAAGTGTTTAGTAAAGGGCTTAAAGACTATACTGTCTTTCCCGTGAGCGATCTAGGGCTTCATTTCGGTGAGGCTTCCAAGCTCTGGCCTTGCCGGCGGCTGTTGGTTCTCGACCTTGGTTGGCTCTTCGGTGTCTCCGTTCATCTTCCGCTGCAGGTTCGGACCTTTCTCTTTCTCTATGTGCTTTTTTGAAATTGATCCAAAGGAATCTGATCTTCCGTTTTATAGAGTTGCATTTGCTGCTTTGTAGTTCACATTCAGATTCCAAGGTAGAGCTGCTTTCAAGAGTGAAGCATTCCAATCTTGTTTGTTTGGTGGGATACTGTGAAGATCGAAGTAATTAAGGAACCATTCATTCTTCCGAGTTTGACCTTTGAAAACAAGTTTCCTTTATTCTTTCTGCAAATCATAAAAATTGATTGGAGTCTCTTAATTGCAAGTTTCTTTACTGCTTTTATCTTTGCAAAGAACAAAATTAGAGTAGATATATAGAAGCATATTGTGCGATATGTTTGAACATTTATTTGAAGCTTGATATAGAAGTTACACTTGAATCTTGATATCCTCTTCCTATGTAAGCTAAAAGATAAATTAATTCACATACACCACAATACTCTGCTGAAATCTTTGCAAACACAAAATTAGAGAGGTTGAGGACTTTTTTTTTTCTGAATTAGATAAGCTTTGTCTTAATTGCAACTTTTTTTAACTGATTTCATCTTTGCAAACATAAAATAAGTGAGAGTGTTATATCATTGAAAATTAATTGACAGATCTATTTAAAAATCACATACAAATATACCCATTTTCTTGAAATTCAAGCTGAAAGATAAGTGAAAATACTATTTGGTGTTTGTGGTAGGGAGGATTAATTTGTAGTTTTTAACCCATAAAATATACACAATAATGAAAATTTTGGAGAGGTTCCTGTCACCATATTTGAATTTTTTAAGTTGACTTCATTATCATTGAAAGGTGCTTAATCTGGCTTTTGATGTTATCCATGAGGCAAGCAAGGTGGTTCAGAGTCTTAATGGCAACATCATGGCCACTGCCTTGTCCAAACACAAGCCTCTTTCAATCGTAGTCTTGAAAATAAAAGTTAAATCAAAGATAATTTTAATTGATATTAACAGATTCAAATGACCCACAAACATATATCTCTTTGTGTAATTATATTATTAAATTATTACCTGCATATAATGATTCTCTCTACTCTAAAATATATTTTCATGAAGTATAATGAGTCTGTCTTCCCTTGGCATTTGAACCATGATATTTCGGAGAAGTAATTATGCTCATCATGAACTTTGATTATGTTAACACTAACTATCCATCTAATACCTGGTATATATATTGCTAGAAATTACTTTATAAAGCAATTTACTTATGTTCATAAGCTGCATTTGTCATTAGATTTTTCTTGAGCTCTTTTGGTTTGTTAGTAGGTGTTTTGATCTCATCATAATGTTATCAACATTTTCTATCTATCTCTTCTACATGATAGAAAAGAGTTAAACTCTATTTTCCTTCTATAATTCATTTTGAGTATTTTGCTTTATAATTATGTGTGAATCCATTCATGATTTTATATATTTAATAGAACATGTTGACGATTGAAATAGCTTTTGTACAATTTCATGTGCTAAACCACTATTATTTCAATTAAAAGCCACCGTGGTTTTAAAGGTATAATCACAAATGATAAAATGATATATATTTGACAATTAGTGAAGATGGCACAATATGACCTTTAGTAGAGCAAGGAACATTAAAGCAAATGGTATTCATCTAAAAGTTGCTTCATGGTGTTTGAAACCATTTAGGATTTGTACAATGGCAAAGGATGGATATTGGACATGTGCTCGTTTGGACGAGAATGGATACATAACTGAACAATATATGAGGGCAGTTGATGATTACATAACATTTGCAGTCAACGAGCAATGGTTTGGTAGTGCTGATAGAATTAGATGCCCGTGTTTGAATTGTCAAAAACATTCATTCCTTGAACAAGATGATGTCTTGGCGACACTTATACTATGGTTGATTTTGTAATGAGCCATTGTTTGGTATTGGGCAATCATCCAGAAGAGCATAGGAGGTTCGTGAGCAATTGTTTGGTGTAGAAGTAGAAAATCCATATGCTAATATGGTTAGGGATGCTTTTTACTCTAATTTTGACCCTAATAGGAATGGTGATTGTGAGTTAATACCCATGGAGCATGAGCCTGGTTTAAGACCAACAACCTTTTTTTCTTTAATGAATGATGCCGACGAACCAGTGTGGTCTAGTTGTATAAAAACCATAACATTATCGACAATGTCACAGCTGTTAAATTGCAAATCTGAGTTCAACATTAGCAAATCTTGTTTCAATCGTCTCATGGTTATTACAAAGGGTATGTTACCAGAGAATAACAAATTGTCAGAGAATTATTATCAAATGAAGAGGAAGATGGCAACATTTGGCCTTCAATACCAGAAAATTCATGTACGTGAGAACAATTGCATGTTGTTTAATAAAGAATTTGAAACGTTGGAGTATTGCTTGGTATGTGGTCATCCTCGATACAAATCAAGTAATAAAAGTGAAAGAAGGGTCTCAAGAATTCCTTATAAGATTTTGCGATACTTCCTACTTATACCTAGGCTATAGAGACTTTTCATGTTGAAGGAAACAACAAAGAATATGACTTGGCATGCACATAATCGAAGTTTATCGAGAGTGCTGCATCATCCTGTTGATGGAGAGGCATGGCAACACTTCAATCGCACACATGAGCCTTTCGCTAATGAAGTGAGGAATATCATATTAGGGTTGTGCACCGATGGGTTTGCTCCTTTTAAGCAAGGTGCGAGACACTACTCTTGTTGGCCAGTAATGCTCGTGATATATAATCTACCTCCTTGGATGTGTACGAAGCAACCATATTTATTCCTAAATATGGTAATTCCGGGTCCAAAGAGTCCATCACAGAACATAGATGTCTTCCTGAGACCTTTAATAGATGAGTTGCTTAAAGTAATCTTTAAATGAGTTATACTAATTGTTTTGATTAGTAGACATAGCTATTATTACTAACTAAATTGATGAGATTAGATTTCAATAATCCATCTTTATGTGTGACTGATCATATGTGGTGGTGACAATGAAATTAAAAGAGTTTCCAATTTCTAGTGAAGTTGTACAATATGCTTCCCTTCGGTTTTCCTCTTGAAGAATTCTTTTGATCTCCTTATAGAACAATGGCTGCTATTTTACATCATTATAGTGATGAGAACATTTTTCTCTTCTTACCTTGTTCCATTAGTTTGGTTCAATTTTGTTGTATTTGATGATTTTTTTTTCCCTGTGTTACACTACTTTTGTGCTCCCTTATAGTTGAGTGTGTATGATTGGTATGTAAGCTGCTGATACTTATGTGAACAATGCAAGCACTAATGTTTTGCTTCTCACATTGCAAAGCTCTCTTGTTATGGTGTAGGCAAAAGGAATTTAACCGAAGCCAACATATGGAGAAGTGTTTGATGCACACGCATAAACGCTGATAAAGGTCGAGGGAATTTTGTTGACAACAAGTCTAAATCACATTAGTGTAAGTGATGTGCATGCAAATTTTATTTACTTATGAAATACGGCATGCTTATCATGATATTAATGAAGATAGTCCAAATTTGTCTAGTGAAGTTGTAATTAGAAGTTGTAATTAGATGCAATATAAATTGCATGAACAGCCTCCTTTGCTAATAAATCACAAGTATATATATATATTAATATACTTGCAATGGTAGTAATGCAGAACTGTTTTCTATCCTCTTTAATTATAGATATGTATGTAGGTTGGCATGAAAGACTAGCACTGCTTATTAATACTTCTAATAGTAGTAATGCAGATCTGTTTATTACTAACTAGCACTGCTTCATGATCATGTTTTTCTAAATATAGCACTGTTTATCGAACTGTTTTCTTTATTTGTGTATTGTGTATGATTTTTACATTATATATGAGATTGGATTTGTTAATTTATAATTGTTTTAACGTTATGATTGTGTGGAACTAACATGATTGATGAATCTTGTAGGAAACTTATACTTCTTCAGTGAGTCAAAAGTATGGTCCTGATGAAACAAATCATCCCGAGTTTGACCCACAAGCTTGGTGTGATGCAATTGGAGGGCTAGAGATTACATGCACTCATGTCTATGGGTTTGGAACCACGCCACGTGGCAAGAATCTCTTCTCTACTTCCATCAATGCTGGCTCTGCATCATACTCGGCTTGCAGTCCGACAGTAGAAAATCGAGCAGCCCCCACTGATGAAAATAATCTGCGAGAAGATGTCAATATTATGAAGGACAGGCTACAAAACTTGGAGAACTCTCAAGATGATATCATGAAATATCTTCACAATATTACGGAGATGTTAAATCCTAGTCGCCTATTTTCTAATTTTTCAATTGGTCCTTCTCAACCTGCAGGCACAGATGGTGACAAGGAATTGCAAGGACTCTGATTCTGATGAGTGAAGATGTCAATTTGGTGAACATGAACATTTTCCTTAGTTTTTGACAATGTATGAAATCTTTATTCTTTTTAAGACATGTTAACTATTTGTTGTTTGAAGGATATTATAGTTATGTTTGATAATGAACAGTTGTCATTGTTAAATTTTGTGAGTGCCGTCAAATTGGAATGTGCAATATTGATTATATGTATTACAGGAAAATATAGCAGGAAAATCAGAATAGGTAGTAAATAAAGCGACCTTCAGAGACGAAATTCCGTTGGTGATGATTACTTTCAGGGACAGAATTCATTTGGAAATAAAGACTTTTAAATACTGCTATTCCGTTGGTGATAACACTTTTTAGCGACGGAATTCCGTAGTTACTAACCATTTTCAGTGACAGAAAACCAAGGTTGAATATACTTATAGCGACCTTTTTTTCGTGGGTGATTAACATGGTCTGTGACGGAATTTTGTTGGTATAGAATGCTTTGAAACTTGAAATTCTGTCGGTGATCACCATTTTCTGTGACGGAATTCTGTTGGTATAGAATGCTTTAAACCCTGAAATTTTGTCGGTGAACAAAGGGTTTTTGCGACGGAATCTGTCGGTGATCAACATCATCAAAGACCGAAATCACATGGGTATTATTAGTTCTACAGACGGAAGTTTCCGTTGGTGATTACCATTTTCTGTGACGGAATTCTGTTGGTATAGAATGCTTTAAACCCTGAAATTTTGTCGGTGAACAAAGGGTTTTTGCGACGGAATCTGTCGGTGATCAACATCATCAAAGACCGAAATCACATGGTTATTATTTGTTCTACAGACGGAATTATCCGTTGGTGATGTGTATCCGTTACCGACGGACAATTTTTTTTCCGACAGAATAGCATTAGCGACACGGTTTTTAGCGACTGAATTTCCAACGGACAAATTCCGTCGTTAAAGGTCATCACCAACGGGATTTAACCCTTCAGTGACGGAATTGTCTGTCTGTGATGCTACACTTTTCTTGTAGTGGACCCTAGTCTGAGCCTGGCATTGAGTTGATGCCAACTTCATTCCCTGGCAATGGCTTGCTTGGCACCCAAGTCATCTCCAACTGCTTAATTGCATCTGGGAATGTATAAAAAGAGCCAATAAGAAAGGGAAGGGGACTTCCTCTACAGACCTTCTTTTCCGAACCGAACCACTCAGAGGGCTCCAGCTCTGTCTCTCTCTCTCCCTCTTCCTCCCCCATTCATTCTTTGATCCAATTTCTTCTCTGAATTCCTTCAAGAGAAATCTTCAATTTCTCTCCTCCTCTTCTTGATCCCATATGGCTAATTTGATCGTCAAAGAGTCCGAGGATAGACATTGGACTTCCCCTTACAGATAGCCTTCATTGTAGGACTTGATGCGTGAGAGGAGTCATTCTCACCAGAGTCGTCACCGGCGGTTGATCCCTTTCTCACTCCCAAGTAAAGAAGCTACCATTTCCATCAAAGGAAGAACCAATTTGATGCATCAACATGATATGTTATCCTAATAATAAATTTTGAGATTTTTACATATTTTTATACATAAATTCTAATTAATTTTAAGGTTGTTAAAGGATATATTTATTTATGTTTTTTAATTCAAGATGCTAGAATTAATTATAAAATTCCACATTATGTCTAAATTTTTAATGAGAGTCTAAGATTAATAAAATTATTTCTTAATATATTAATACATCTTAATATTAATTTTTTAATATGAGATTCTTAAGTTATAGGATGTCTAGAAATGCTCAATTTTTACATGAAAACCTCCACCAGTATAATTGGACTATAATAATACATAAACTCATGATATTTTTTTATATAAAAAAAGTGGTACATCTTAAAAGGAAATACAAATAAATCCTTTTTATAAACTCATAATACCAATCTTTTCAAAATCTCAACCCAAAATATTTTATTTATTTATTTATTTTTAAATGATGAATAAACCACGTTTATTAATATGGAGAATGTCCTCTGTTGATCTGAGTTATATGTAACCTGGCCATGGTTGGGCCGGATGTGTTACATGTACACAAAACCTTATTATTATAAGTTAAGATTCAGAGAAAACATAGAAACAAAAAGATAAGAAAAAAAAGAAAGAAAATAAAAAGGCTGGTGTTCAAGTCTAGCAAAACCTAAGCCAAGAATCCTGTATGAAAAGAAGGGAGTGAATAAAAAGGAGGTGATAGTGTTTCAATGGCACAGCTAGCTAGCAAAGCAATGGGTGCAGCCAAGCCAGCCATTGTCTTTTCACCCTTTCTTCTCAACAGTTCCATTCCACTCTTTTCCTCACAAAAGCCTCAAAAAGCTAACTCAAAAGCTAGTAGTGCACATCCTTTTCAATAATCATGAAAAGAATCTATATAGTTTCAGCCTTGTTTTTACTTAAACCACACTCCATGAAAAGGAAAGTAAAGGAAAAAGATAAGGATGGATGATCATGGACAAGATCAGGAGATGCTATGCTATCCTTCGCACGCCACAAGAGCATGCATGCCACCACTATATATATATATTTTTATATAAATATATATATATATATATATGGCTTTAGCTTTACAGAAAGGAAACATAATATATAGAGTTAGTGATCAGGATGGGAATTTGTCTCTAGTGCCTTCCATAGTGTGGCAGCATCGTCAGTAAAAGCACATGTTTTCTCTGTTTTTAACATATATATATTCTAGAGATTAGACCAACCGCTTCTTAACCTATTAATATTGGATCTCTTGTGTAAGACTTCGTTGGTTGGGACAAACCTAAATTCAAACCCCTACGATCATAAAATGAAGACATATGAGCAATGTTATCTATTCCTAACTTTTGGGAGGTGCATGTTGCCTTTCTCAAAAAAAAAACAATAATAAAAAAATTTAGAGATTAATTTAAGTATGATTAGATTTACGTGATTAACTAAATAATCTCACCTTAAAAACAATAAAAATTATATGAGGTTATTTGTTATATATGTATGGTTTAGAAATAATTTTGTTCATAATCTAACATAGTTATGTATTTACAAACATTTTCTATTATTATGAAGTGGATGTTAGTTTTTATTTAATGTCATTAAGCTGGCTCGATCTTCTAGACAAGATGAGGATGAGGATGATGAGTACTAACCTCATTTAATCAGGGAGATGATTAGTGTTTAACTATGAAGAAGGACATGGCGTGAGGCTTCACTTCACTTTCACGTTTTGAGTTTTCCTTTTTTTTTCGGCTTTGTTGATTTAAAAATTCAAAGGGCAGATCTATCTTTAATAAACTTTTTTTTTTGAGAAGAAGGAGTTTCATTGAAACTAAACCACCATACAAACATTAAGTTCAGTAGCTAATTGAAGACAAAAGGACCGGATGACCAGAGGAAGGTCATTGACATGTGAAAAATAGTCACAATTCCCAGTTTCCCTGGCCAGCTTTGCAAGCCCATCAGCAGCTCGGTTGCCTTCCCGATGCCTATGTTGAATATCCCAGTCATTAATGATAGACAGTAAGTATCTGCACCGCATCCATGAGTCTGCCAGCCTTCCACTTGAATATGAGTCACCCTCCTTCATCTTCCTTGCTAATTGTAGATTATCGGTGAAGATTAGGACCCCTGTTAGTTGTTCAGCAACAATTCTTTCAAGACCAAGTTTGAGGGCTTTGAGTTCACCATCAAAGACTGAGCTAGCCATGCATGTCTGCATTCCTGCACAGTAGAAAGTTCTTGTATTAGAAATAATAATGTATGCAATGCCTGTTACCTGTCCATCCTCCACCCATGAGGCATCTGTGAGGAGGATGTGTTTGTAATAATTCTTGTTCCATTGTTTAGTTGCTGCAGCACCAATTGTTTCAATGGAAGGAGTCCTGTGTTTGTATTCCCTGGCCAAAGCAACACTAGCATTCAATATTAGTAGAGGGTTAAACTTTTGTCCCTGAAAGATTAAAGTGCATCTAGCCTTCCATATTTGCCAGAGAGTATAAGCTATACGTCTTCCATATCAGGGTCAGAACTTAGTAACCAGTGGCCTTGTAATATAGTTTCATCCAAAGGGCACATTGGAAGCCTCCTCCACTGAATTGGGAGGCTTTCCCAGATTGGTCGCACCCACCTGCATTGGGAAAAGAGGTGTGTGATAGTTTCAGGTGAGAGTTTACACATAGGACAAGGGTCATTAGGGCCAATTCCCATATGATATAGATAATCTGTGGTTGGAAGTCTAAAGTGAAATAATTTCCACAGAAAGTATATGATTTTAGGGGCCACATCCAGTTTCCACAAAAATTTCCATCCATCCCAAGTATGGGAATTATCATATCCAAAGAAGATTTCGAGATCCCGTAAAAGCTAGCAGTTGTCAAAGATCTACCTGGAATGTGTTTAGTCCAGATCCAATTGGTATGCCCTGTTGAGTTTGAAATCTGCAACTCATAAACAAGATGTGAACCAGAAGCACAGAAAATGTCAGTGACCAATGTGCAATCCCAATCATCATCTAATCTCAGTTGAGAAAGAGTACAGTTATGCAAATCATAATTCATGTTAAGAGGAATAGGCTTGAGGTGCAAAGGAAGTTCAAACAGCCAAGGATCAGACATAATGTTGCAAGCAAGAGAAACTTCATGTGGTTTAATGAAACTCCTGATAGAAAGTGAAAGTTTCATTAATGCTTTGAAAAAATGTGAAGCATTACTAAAATCAGTGTGATTCCAAATGTCAGGATATCCATATTTATGGATCATAAGTGCTACCCATGGTTTGTTGGCCCTATTGAGCAGGTCAAGAATATGCTTAGAAAGTAATGCAGACCTCATGACTTTTAAGTCCTTGATGCCAAGACCACCCTCAGTCTTATCTTTGGAGACCACACTCCAACTTATCAAATGCAATCTGTTGCCCTTGCTGTTCTTGCCCCAGACAAAGTTCCTCACCAATTTGGTTATCTGGTCCAAAACTGTGTCAGCAATAGGATAGATACTTAGGGTATAGATAGGAAATGCTAAGAGAGTAGCTTTAGCCAGTGTGACTCTCCCAGCCATAGACAAATTAAGGGCTTTCCAATGTGCTAATTTATTTTTGACCCTATCTATCAGGTAACCAAACTGGTGAATATGCAATCTGGCAGGGGATATCAGTGCACCCAGATATTTGAAGGGGAATGTACCCTGTCTAATTGTAAGGATGCTCAAAATAGATCTTTTAAGGTGCATATTAAGCCAAGTGGGAAAGTATGCTTCTGATTTGTGAGGATTTGCTTTTTGGCCTGTGATTTTATTGTAGACCTGTAGACAAAGGTTAATTGCTCTTGCATTTGATCTGGATGCAGTGCAAAAAAGGAGGAGGTCATCTGCATATAGTGAATGAGTAAGAGTCTTGGAGGGACTGATCCTCACACCTCTGAGCATGTTCAGTTCCCCAGCCTTTTTCAGAATGTTTGTCAGTATTTGGGATGTCAGGATGAACAAGTAGGGGGATAAGGGGTCTCCTTGCCTTAAGCCAACTCTAGGTGTAACCCATTTCCCTAGTTTTCCATTGATTATAAAGGCCATAGCGGGAGACTCAATACATTCTTGAACCCAGTTGATCCACTTAGGTGGGAACTTCATCTTATGAAGGACATGCAAGGATAACATTCCATTTAATCAAGTCATAAGCCTTTTCCATATCAGCTTTTATAATCATCATTGGGTGGCTTTGGTCTTTCTCTAAAGAATGAGCAAGTTCTTGAGCTAATATGATATTGTCAAATATGCATCTATCATGAATGAATGTTGCTTGCTCCTCTCCTACAATGTGTGGAAGTATGTCTCTTAACCTATTGGCCATTAATTTGGAAATGATTTTGTAATTAACATTGCATAGAGAGATGGGCCTGAAATCCTTAGCTGTCTGTGGATTGTCCTTCTTTGGGATTAGTGTGATATATGTTCTATTCCAGCTTCTAGGAAGGGAAGAGGTTTCAAAGAAATGAATGACAGCACTAGAA
Source organism: Dioscorea zingiberensis (assembly GCA_026586065.1). Classification (NCBI taxonomy): domain Eukaryota; kingdom Viridiplantae; phylum Streptophyta; class Magnoliopsida; order Dioscoreales; family Dioscoreaceae; genus Dioscorea; species Dioscorea zingiberensis. The sequence goes on along the minus strand of CM048827.1, from coordinate 3,093,835 downwards.
ACAGATTGGCCAATAATATTCCAAAAAGCCCTAAAAAATTCTGCACTCAAACCATTTGGCCCAGGTGCCTTACCCTTGGGCATTGACTCAAGAGTTGTGAATATTTCCTTCCTAGTAATAGGCCTTGTTAACTGATTGGCTTGTGTTTCTGTGAGACATGGTAAGTCATCTGGTAATCCTAACTCTAAATCAAGATTTGTAGCTTGTTCACCTGAATCCCATAAACTGGTATAAAAAAGTTCAAACTCCTGTTCAATGTCTTGATGATCAGTAAGGATTCTTCCATCACCAGCTTTAAGATGTGTTATTCTATTCCTAGTTCGATGTCCTCTGGTCACATTATGAAAAAATTTTGTATTGTGATCCCCATCTTGTAACCATTGTAGTCTAGACTTTTGGGCCCAAATAGTTGTATTTTGTCTAGTCAAAGCTTGATGTTTATGATACATAGATCTTAACCTCAACTCCAAAGTGTGATCGGAAACATCATTTTTACCACTAAGTTCCTGTTCTAGATGACTAATGTTCTTCTCTAGGCTTGAGATTGAATGATCAAGGCCTTGACCCAATTTTTTACATTTTTTGACCAAATCCTTCCTCAGGATGCAAAATTTGTGGTGTAATGCATGAAGTGGGTTACCCTGGGGGTCATCCTTCCAAATTAAATTAACACTATCATGACATAGAGGGGAATTGATCCAGGTATTGTTGAACCTAAAAGGTCTAATCCTTTTAACTCTGTCCAGGTTGCATTGAAGAAGGAGAGGATTATGATCAGATTGGCTCCGAGGCAATTTGGAAACAAAATAAGCTCGGACATACCCCAACCACTGGTGGTTGGTTAAAAATCTATCTAACTTTGCCCAAACTCTAGACTGTCCACCTTGGTTGTTACACCAAGTGAAAAAAGGACCAGAGGATTGAAGCTCGGTAAGATGATTATCAACAATGAAGGAATTGAAGAGTGTTGATTTCATACCTGGGTATTGAGATTTCCTGCTTCCCTGTCGTTCAGCTGGTTCCCTGATAGCATTGAAATCCCCAACAATGAGCCAAGGACCCACTTTGCTTGAGAGCCCTTCAAGTTCAGACCATACTTGTCTTTGTTCTTGTAACTGTTGTCCATTATACACAGTAGATATCAGCCAAGGTTTAATAGAGATGCCCGTGATGACAAGATGCAAGATATATCGAGATCGAGCTATCGGTGTGACCACATAATTGTCCTTGTGCCATATAGTGATTATACCGCCCGAGTATCCCCAAGATGGGATAGCAGCCCAGTGCCAACTATTACCCAAGTTCTGAACAAATTTGAGAATTCTTGGCTTATCTGCTCTTGTTTCAACTAAACAACATACCTGAATTCGATGACTCTTCAATAACTGCTTGATTCTACTAATTGTATCTTTTCCTACCACCCCCTACAATTCCATAGGAGTAGATTCATAAAGAAACTGGTTAGGATGAATGTTGAGCTGACACGCTCATTGATGCCCTGCTTGGCTCTGTCCGGCCCTCAATCGAGGTTGTAGGTGCTCTGTCACCTTTAGTATCATCTTTTAGTACTTCTATGTCCATACCATCAGCCTTATCATATTCTTGCGTTTCTCCATGATCCATCAGGTTGAGACGGGCATTCTCCTCTAAGGCACCTGTAACTGTGCTCACGAGTGTTGAGTGATCTCTGATATCCTTTTCTGAATACCCTCTCTGATCAACAGGGCGTGCCTCACTGCAATCCCTAGGCCGAGGATGGAAAGAATCTCCACTTGAGATGCGGGGAGGTCATCGACTCAACTTGTTATCCTTGGAGATGCATTGACCTCGGACTCATCAAGTATCCGCGTGGTGTTGAAATAATCAACCCTTGTTTTAATTGGATTATCAGAATTATGATATTTGGGTCGAATCCGCCTTTGTGTGTCAGCTTGATGTGATGGATTCCACTCTGGTAGGACGATCCCATCCCGACTCCTATCCCTTGAGCCTCTTTCTTCCATCCCTTGTACAGGGTGTTCAACCTCCAGTGGAACCATGCTGGAGTCTTCTCGGGCCCTGTTCCCACGATAGCGATCCCGTCCATGATGCGCTACGTGTCCCACTACCTTCGCAGGTGTTGACCGGTTCTCAGCCACGTACTCCTGAGGTGTACTGCACGTGACCATCCCCTCCATCGCACCTTCGTCGATCTCCGGTGGGTCAGTAACCGCTAAGCTTTCAAATCTGTTGCTTCTGGTTGCTCTAAACCAGCCTCTGCCTGTATTAATACTTCCTCTGCCTCCGCCACCGCTTCCACGACCTCCTCCTCGACCAACAGTTATCATACCCCGTCCTCTTCCTTGTCTCCCTACTTGTAGAAACGACCCATATGTTGGGGTTTGGACACCTACTCTTGCAGTTGAGAAGGGCTTCTTGGCCAGAGTCTTGCCTCGAGATTTCAGCGTATTCCCTTCTGGGGTAGGGGCAGCCTCGACCTCCATCTCCTTTCCTTGCGGAACAGAGGTGGTCGGGATGAAGCGAGCCTCCCCAGTAGGGCTTCCTCCGAAATCCACAAAACAAGAATCCGTAGTGTGCCCTACTGTACCACATTTATAACAGAAAATTGACAACTTCTCATACAGAACAGACACAAAAATATCAGCTCCAGATGATTTCACCCAAATTCCCCTCTCTAGTGGCTTTGTAAGATCCATTTCTACACAGACCCTAACAAATCTAGACCGGTCCTTAGTCTGTGTAGTTTCATCCAACTTGAACATTCTCCCAAAGTTATTCACCACCATTTCCAAAGGTTTCGGCTTTAGATACTCAGTTGGGAGGTGGATCAGATGTATCCAGACAATAGCAGAAGAAAGCTTAGCAAATGCAGGCTGGAAATTCGGCTGTCATTTAATCAGATGGAAAATAGTACCACTTATAGACCAGGGGCCTTCAGTGAGGAGATCATCAACCATTTGCTCAGACGAGCATTTGATAACATAAAAACCATTTAGCATATCAGACACAGAGAAATCGCCAAATGTATCCCATAAACGAGAAAGATGTTCACGAATTAGTTCGAGAGGAGGAAGCTTACCAAAGATCTTACCATACAATACGCGATTCATACCTTCCCTTGCTTCAGCCAGAACCTCATCAGGGATCCAGACTGATTTCGTCACCGTTGCCTTGAGCTGGTCTAAAATCGGACCTGGAGCCAGGACTGTAGCAGGGAGTTCCCTTTCCCCTCGGCCTCCCACCACATTGACCCACGATCGGCGTCCACCGGAGGTTGCTGGGAGTCCACCCTGTCCCAAGCCCTCACGCCGATGAGGAGCCTTCGAAATCCCCGACCCAGTCTGTTCTCCCACGGACGGATCACCTCCCCCCACCATCCCGTGCGGGGGGAGCCCTATGGTGGCCGCCTTGCTCACTGTTCCCAGTTTCGCCGCCCAAAAAGGAGATCACCAGCCAGAAATTTGACCCAATTGTTCTAAAAAACATAACATATATCAAGACCGTTTGAATTGTCTTATGAAAAAAGTGATTTTTTTTTTCAATTTAATAAAAGATTTTTTTATAATAAATAAGTTAAAGGTTTCTGATTATTTTTTTATTTGGATATATATTAATTTATAAATATTTTTATAATTAGAAAGTCGTTTGGATATTCATTCATAAAAATAACTTTTTCAATGATAAATTATTAAAATAAACATTCAATGAATAATAATAATTATTATAATAATAATAATAACCCAAACAATCACATTTAACATCAATAATAACTATATTTACATAAGAGTATTTTTATAATTGACAATAACTATATTTAGCCTCAACAATAACAACATCTCCCAAGCCTCACCTAAAGTTAGGTTAGATTTGAGAAGTTGTTCTTTAATTTGCTGAGCATTTTTTTAATTAAAAAAAACCAAAATTCCTTTTTTTTGAGTTTTTTTTTTTCATAAGCTTAAACCACAAGCTTATGGAAAAAAAAGAAAAACCAATTTTCTCCTTTTCTAATAGCTTCTCTTTTTGGAAAAAACTCATCCAAACACATACAATCCACATAAGCCCTTAACTTATATTAATTAAAAAAAAACTTTTTCTGGTTTCATGTGTTTCCAATCCAAACAGTACAAAAGCGTTCTATTATTTTAAATATATAAAGATGAAGATATATGGTTATACTATTGTAAAAAATAATTTCTAAAATGTTATGATTGGAAAAATTATAATTTAAAAAATTGTGCAATCTATATAATTAAGCACAATTGATGTATGAGTGCAGATGGTTTATTGTAATTCTCTAATATATTATTTTCCCATTTGATTTGTAATGTCTTGATTGACAAATATGGTTTAAGGAAATTCGCATGATTAAACTTACCAAAGTACATAATTATGTATATATTTATTATTTATATAAAATTATTTTTTATATTTATATATACTCCATAACATCAATTTTTATTTATATATGGGTGATGTCATTTAATAGTGGCATAGATTTTTTTATAATTGTTTAACTTTTAACCCTTAAATAGTGTATAAATTGTCCATAGATCCTTCGCGGGAGAAGGGATTAGTGTAATAGTATTTTGAGTGTGTGTATTTTGAGTGGAGAATAGTATCAAATAGTATCAGGAATTAAAAGATAATTTGCTTTTTTTTTAACCGTTTTTTCACTGTATATATTTATTATTTTGAAATCACATGGTGATGCTTATATGGATTGAATGTAGTGCAATCTTGGGATTAGACGTGAGTGAGTGAATGACTGGCTTCCATCTTGCGGTTCCTCAACCACAACAAAACCTAGGCATTATGTGCCACAAAACGACAATCAATGCCTACTTAACCAGCCAATTCCAATTATGTGCTACAATAACACGCACTATAACCCATTTAGGCTTTTCTTTCAAGGAGTACTATGGGATTAAAACACATAATCAAAGTAGGAAATATAATGAATAATGAGGAACTTTTTTTAACAAAAAATAGATAAAAGAGATTAAAATTGCAATAAACGTATAAAATGGATAGCAGCTATATGCAGAAAATAGAAAATAATCATATCTTTAAGTTTTTTATTATTATTATTCAATAAGGACTATTATTATTCAACCCCTTAAATATCAACTAAAACAAGAGTATTATCTCAACTTATATCTAAAACAAGTAATAAAAAAATAAGAAAACAACCAAAAAAATTTTATATACATTGTTATGGGGTGAAATCTCCTCATAACACATGACCTCTTCTCCCTCTTCTCAGGCCTCCAGAAAGATCGTGGGCATTACAAAATCATGCATGTCACGATGACAACCGAATTCACTAGCATCAACATAGAACATCATGATAATGCCTGAGGTCACCGCCCGTCATCTCAGAAGATGTCACAGTAGTGGCGAAAATCATCACCATCACTTCCCCGGGGTTATAAAAGATAATTCCTCGATAGTAACAGGATTTTTTCCCAAACATTTGTTCCATAATAACATCCCTCATATGTTAATAATGATTCGTACAAATCCTCAGGATGGACAAATCTCAGCATCAACATGTATATTAATATATTATTTTACATCTATGTATTATTATGTTAATTTTTCTTGTGTAAATCTCTATATAATCTTAGATATAAATCAACTTTTTTTTTTGAAATTAGCCGACAAGCAACCCACGAGAGATTCAAAGGGTAACATAACTCCACCGGAAAGAATTTCAGCGTCAAGCGTCTGAAGAAGCTCAACGACGCGATACCAGCTTCCCTTTCACCCTACATGTAGAGGATTATCACAGAGCGAAACTCAACGTGTAAAAACTTTTTAAGAAGGAAACTTGTCACTACTTTGTGCAAGTAGAGAGGCCAAACCCGGTGATCACCCGTCCTCAACGCAGCTGTAGTGTGCATCAGAGAGGTCTTTGGTATTAACCTAATTCTTATATTTTTACTTTAATATATACAATTTTAATTTCTATTATATTCTGCATTTTTAATACAACTAAACTACAAAATACATACAAGCGTACGTGTGGATCTTTTTCCGTTAAAAACTTAAAAGCGTGGTCTTGTTAGTGTGACTTGTATTGCCGACATGAAGACTGACTACATACAATTACAAAGCGCGTAGTGAATCGCGCTTGCCCGCACGAGCCCACGCCGGCTTACCTGGCTCTCTTGTCCCTCCTCTCTCTCTCTCTCTCTCTCTCTCTCTCTCTCTCTCTCTCTCCCCTTCTCTGTATGAATAAAAGTAAACATTTATTATAATTTACATGAATATAAATATTAATAATAAAATAAATAAATAAAAAAATAAAAACCAGTGTCTGTATGAAAGAGCAAAAAAATGTAGAAAATTAATTTTATAAAAATAAAAATGAAAATATAAAATTATAAAATGAAAAGTAAAACTGAAATTTAAAAAGAAAAGATGAAGGCACTAGAAGAAAGTGCAAGTAGGCGAGAAAGAACAGAGAAACAGGAATGCAGAGAGTAAGTCCCCCAACATCCAATCAGTAGCAACAGCAATGGCGGAAAGAAAACACAGTACTATAAAGAGACCACGAGGCTGTCTACTACTTGTCCCCCCAACGCCCTCCTGTCCTCCTTGTGTTCCGTGTAGTCCCCCACCTCTTTCCTCTCCTCTATATATACAAACTCTACACCACTAACCAAAATCCAAGGTTTCCGTTCTTTCAGGCAATTTCACAAACACCTTGTGTTGTGCATATATTATATATATATATATAAGAGAGTGATGGATGGGAGGGCGTACCTCTGGGGAAGGGGAGGGAATAAGAGGAAGGAAATGATGATGATTGTTGGGGAGAGAGAAGAGGAGGAGATGGAGAGTAGGGTGGTGATGCCGGTGATACCGCCGCCGCAGACGCCGAAGGAGCCGATGGAATTCTTGGCGCGGTCGTGGAGCGTGTCGGCCTCGGAGATATCGAAGGCTTTGCTCGCCGGGAAGAAGAGCAAGGGCTTTGTCGTTGATAGGGTGCCGGAGATGATCGTCCCGGAGAGCGTGGTCTTCGCTGCTTCATCGCAGCACCAGCAGCGCGTGAGTATTTTTTTTATTATTATTTATATTTTTATTAACTTTTTAGTCCCTTATATTTTGTAATTTGGTTCGAACCCCTTGAAGTGTCGGAAATTTTATTGACTACTGAAAAGAAAAAAAAAAAGGGCTACTGATTAATTTTGAAAGTTGATGTCCTGTTATAGATAAAATATACTTTGAATTATACAGTATTTTCATAGTTAGTGAAATCTAGACACAGAAAGTAAGGAAGTCAGGACTTAATATCTTTTGGCTAATTAAATTAATTTACAAAATAAAGGTTTTTTTTTTGGCATATATAATATGTCTGTGAGATATAAAATTAGTTTTACTGGTAATTGAAATTATTATAAATTTTATAGGGGTGCATATGTTAAAAAAAAAGTGCTTAGTATGGATACTGTGATGGTGAATTCTAACATACCTTGCAAGATATGTTACTTGGGCCTACCACTAGGGTAGTTTTAGGGTTTTGGGATATATTTTATTAGGATTTTTGGGGATGTTGTGAGTAGTAAGATCTAACCCCAAGGTATCTTAGAAGGCACACTGTGATATAAAGGTTTTCCTTTACAAAGTAAAGGGTTTTTTCATATACACCCTTGTGAAATCGGATAATTGCATGTGCGTGCGTTGTCCTGCAACAATCATGATTTTTACAGGGAAATACAACTATACAAGCCATTGTAAATTTTGTTGGCCTAAACATGCAATACTGAGGTTTCATGAGGTTATTTAGAGGGAAAAAATAAACTAAAACAATTCTTATTCTATATTATTGATAACAAGCTGATACTCTCATCAAATAATTTGAACAAATTTTGATTCTAACAGAGTGCTAAAAAATGAATATGATGCAACAGATGTCCAATGTGGTTAATTCACTTGTTACCCGCCACTCAACTGCCAAAAAATGGTTTCACAACAGAGAGTCTAACAAGAGCAAAGTGAAGAGCAAAGAGAGAGCAAGAGCAGAGAAGGCTCGCATCCATGCGGCAGTGAGTGTCGCTGGAGTAGCTTCAGCTGTGGCTGCCCTGGCTGCAAGTGTGTGCTTGGAGAATGAAAGCTCGAAAATGAGCTCTGTGATAGCCTCTCTTGACGGAGCTCTTGGCATCGCATTGCATAGAGATAGCAGAACAAGCGGGTGCTGAGCATGAACAGGTGGCCTCTGCCGTTAGATCTGCAGTTGATGTGAGAACTCCTGGAGACCTCATGACTCTCACTGCAGCAGCAGCAACAGGTAGGAAATTCAGAATGATAATGTGGTTGAAACAAATGTAAGATAAATCGATATTCAGTATGATAACAATACACTATGATCTTCTGATCAGCATTGCGAGGAGCTGCAACACTGAAAGTGAGAATACAGAGGGAAGTGAGGAACAATGCAGCTGTCATACCTTATGAGAAGAGCCAGATGAGCAGCCCAGATATCTGGTGCAAAGAAGGTGACCTGCTCAAACGCACAAGAAAAGGTAAGAAATAAAGAATTAAGTTTTCGTAAGTATATTTTTTGGAGGATCTTATAGAACACTACGGAACAGAGCAAGTCCTTATAAGATACCATAAAATGGCAGGGACCTTACGCTGGAAGCGAGCATCAATTTACATCAACAAGAAATCACAGGTAGAGTAGCAATGGTATGATAATTTTAAAGAATCAAGGATTATGTGCATATCAAATATAATGACGACAGATATCAAAATTCTTTACAGGTCATAGTGAAGCTTAAAAGTAAACACTTAGGTGGTGCACTCTCAAAGAAGAAAAAGAGTGAGTTTTGATCTTTACTGCAAAAAGAGCAGTTACTTCACACTGCATAATTAAGCTGCAGATTTAGAAACTTTGAAACATTCTTACTTTGAGCTATTGTGATGATCAGCTGTTGTCTATGGGGTGTATGACGAGGTCCCAGCACGATCAGCGCGGGTGAGGCAGGCTGCTGAAGATGGGTGCTCATTCGGTCTGAGAACAGCTCAAGGTCTTCTGGTGTTTGAGTGTGAGAACAATATCTGCAAGCAGAAATGGGTGGAAGGAGTACAAAACCTGCTTTATCAAGTGAATGGGATAAACAGAGGATCAGAACAAGTGGAGAAGTCATTTGGGTTATTGAACCTTAGTGAAAGAGATCTGTTTTAGCTACCTCTACCACAACAATGAAGGGATGTAAAATGTGTGAAATAGTAAAGGGCATACATTTTGAGAGATTATGTCCACCTGCATATATTTAATATAAAGCAAAATTAACTAGTGAAGTGAGTACCTTCCTTTATGATAGGCAATCAAGAATCAACCATGTTACCAGAATGGGCGCCTGTGAAGTCATGAGTCATGGACTAAAAAGAATACCAGCAGTTACCTATGAGCAAATCTAGAAGGCATGGAATAGAAAGAAGGCAATTTTATTTTGGTGTGAAGCATAAATAATGTAATGTACACATTCGGATAATGTGCAAGACTTATCTATCAGAATACAACAGTTTTATTAGATTCATAATGGAGCACCCGAAGCTCACAATATGATTTAATTGCTCGAGCCAGACATTGCTTCTCGAGGTTCTCAGATTTTTGTACAAAGCTTTCCAATGTATCTCTATGAGAAACACTCTCAACCTGTATGAAATAAACAGTCTACTCAATATTTCCATTAAAAGAAGGCTAATACGGAAAATAGAAAGAATCAGCTTTCTGTAGATTTATTTGGTAGTTGAAATGAAAATTGTAGATGTCAATGATTTGAGGATTCATGTTCCAGTAACAATAATAACAACTGGTCCAGACAACTATATTTTTGGCTGGGAGCAACGCATTAATAACATGCATGACTACAAACTTGATATCACAATGGTGTGACATCTTTTAACAAATTTAAACACAAGTATACTAATATATTAGATGATCATTCTGTTCAAAGTTGTTGTTTCTGGTACATATGGGTAACTAACTGGACTAACAAAGGTTCCCAGTTACTGTCAAGCCAGTGTGTAATTTCACTCAAAAGATTTAGTCTACAGCAGTAGCAGATGAGGAAGCATATATGCAATTCTATACTGTCTGCAAATACATAATTCTGTAAAATTGAGCTTGTTCAGTTTTAAGGAGTCAAGACTAAGATCATATAAGGAAATTCTGCAACTGAGACTTGTGGGTCAAGAATATAGTGTATCACATGCCTAGATGCTCAATATTTGTCATGCAAATCATAAATAGGCATAATCCCCTCAAAACTGAAAATGGTTGTCACCATGGATTTGTATAAGCCTTACAGAAATAAGATGTGTGTGCACGCATGGGCAAATGAGTACATAGATAGATAGATATAGGCAGAGAACTTAACAAACTTACCATCTGTTCAATAATTGGACCTCCATCAAGTTCTTCAGTTACAAAGTGAGTTGTTGCACCAATCAATTTCACACCAGCATCATATGCCTGTTGTTATAATAAAGGCCAAGGATTGAATTATGAAGTGAGGACCAATAGTATAGAACAAATTCAGTGTACGAGTAAAGGGTAACCTGTTTTGAAGGATGTCCACCCTTGAAAGATGGAAGAAGGCCATGGTGGATGTTAATAACATCTTTACCATATGCCTCCAAAAATCTTCCAGATAATATCTGAAAAATCATATGAATATATTACAGTAATCTTTGCCTTTGGTTCTTTGCACAAAATTTCAGATGATTTATGTAACCTTACAACAAATAACCCAGAGATACGACTATAAAAATATAGGCGAAAAGCCATTTTTGGTCCCTGTACTGTGATATATTGTTCATTTTGATCCCTATACAATGAAAATGTTCAATATATTCTCTGTACTTGGGGGGTTTTGGCAATTACGGTCCCAAGGGTTGACGTGGCAGACAACTAGTATACAGGTTGAATACAACCATTTTTTATTATGACGTGCAGCCTATGTGGCTGGATTATGTTGATGTGGCATTATAAATGGACTTTCAATATATTAATCCCTTAATGATGATGTGGATTGTTGATGTAGCTTGACACGCCAAAGATACCGATGTGGCAACAAAAAAATAAAATAAAATATGAAAAAATCTGGAAAAAAAATCCAAGTGCCTAGTTGTTTAGTTTTTGCCATATGGCATACCACATCAGCATGATGACGTATCATGCTGACGTGACATTCTGCATAAAAAAGGCAATGTCAAGTACCCGTATTTTTTAAAGATTTTTTGCCACATGGCAAGCCACGTCAGCAAGATGACGTGTCATGCTGACGTGGTATGCCATGTTAGCATTAAAAAGTTAAATATATTGAAAGTTCAGTTATATGCTACGTCAGCATGCCACGTCATAAAAAAAATGTCAGTATTCAACCCGTATGCTAGTTGGTTATCATGTCAGCCTAGGGACCGTAATTGCCAAAACCCCAAAGTATATGGACCGTATTGAACATTTTTATTGTACTAGGACCAAAATGAACAATATATTATAGTGCAAAGATGAAAAATGGCTTTTCGCCAAAAATATAAATGGAAGCTGATTGATTTGTTTGAAAATAATGCCTGATTGGCTTATCTGACAAGCGCACCCAGTAGGTCAAAAGCATTTGTCCATCTTTATAGAAAACTAAACAAATTCAAATGCGTAAACATTTCAACAAAATGAGTGAACATGTTATCACCTCAATCAATCTACTCAATTTACGTTAAGAGCATAATTTGAGAAGGGAAAAAATACCAAAAAAGGAGAGAGGAGGGATGGAAATTGCAGGAAAAAATCCTTTAAAAGCCATTGTAACTACACCACTAAGATATAAAGGCATGTGGTCAACAAAAAAAAAGAGTGTGTGGTTTTTATTTCTTGCTTATTAAACTCATGAAGTTACTCCCTACAATGACACAAGAGCATGGTTCGAATAAAGACAATTTTTACAGACCAAAATATCATGACCCAGTGATTTGAATTTCATGCTCACTAGTTATAGTGCCTCCTCAAACCCAAGATTCATCTTTCCAATACTTTTCTCATGAGAAGTTCCACATCTACAAGTATTACTACAAACAACAAAATCAGCAAATTTTAGATGTTGTGAAGCTCAAGATTTTCATCAAGTTGGTGTTTTATTAATTGATTTTGAGATCAAAAGGATACACTTCTTGGTCTTGCATTAATAATACCGCTATAAATTCAATAAAAAGCAAGTAGCCAATACAATAATAAATTAGGTTTTATACAGTAGAAACTCAAAGCTATAAAATAAAAAAGCTGAAATTTTCCTAGTAACAAAGATCAAAGAAATCTCACCTGCATATATCTAGCAAGTACAAGGAAATCAGTATCTTCAACTAAATTCAAAATTTCCTCTTCGTGTTTGTTTCCCAAAGTTGTTGGCAAGTAATAATATGGAATACCATGTCTCTCAAGAAAACGGATAACATGAGTATTTGAAGCTCTATTATGATTGCTGCAACATTGCATTATAAAGCGTTTGAGAACAAAAGAAGTTTATAATAACAACCAAATCTTAAATGAAGACTACACCACCTTATCACACAACTGATATCCACTGGGAGTCTTCCCTCCTGCCATCGATATAGCAAGTCAACCAAACAATGATCCTACAAAAAAATTAACAATATTTGATATATTGTCAAAAGAAATAACTGCTTAAAAAAAGACAAAAGAAATACAAATTGCCCAACTATGTATTTATGATCATAAGAATTTGAGCTAAGAAATTAAATACATTCACATGCTCTGACATTTACCAAAACAAACATGAGTTTTTTCAGGATGCAGTCCAATAATACATGAAGAGCCAAAAACGCTCCCAGAAAAGTCTGGATTTTGCTATACCTGCTTTGAAGCAAGTACCGCAATCTTATACTTTGGATCTAGATCAGGAACACGCACAACTGATTTTTTAGCATTGAAGAACTTCGCCAGATTCTGAAAGTCTTTCTCCAAAGCATCTTTCGGCCACCGTGCAGGATCAAATAGAAATACACTGCCAAGTTGCATCATTCAACTGTGTAAAGTACACCAAATTAAATACACTATAATTTCAGATAATACGAAATCGACAAGGGGCAGTCTAGTGACAAAGATTATTATATCTAAAACAAAAACAAGCAATCGATCGCTTCAGCGTTAAATCCCTCAGATCATAGAATGCCCAATGATTCCAGAACTGACCTTCGGGAGTAGAAGACGGGCTTGTTGTCGGGGACGAAGACGTCGACGCAGTGAATGTTACCCCCACGGGACGCAATGCACTCTGACAACTTCGCAACGATCCCCACGGTATCCTGCACAAAAATCAATCACCGCAAGTAAATTCAAGGGGATTTCTTTGGATTGAAAAAAGAGAGACGAGATTGGACGGTACGGGACAATGGAAGACGTGGATCCCATGGGTGGTGGTGGCTCCCGTCGCCGGCGTATAGAAAGCCACTGGCGATTTGGAGGAAGCAAGGAGAACGAAGGGACGAAAGAAGGCTTACGGAATATCATTGAATCTCTTGGCTCAGAGGACGCCGGAGAAAAGAGCCCTTTTATTATTAGTTTTTTTCTAATGGGATAAATAAACCACGTTTCATCCGATTAAAAAAGGATGGTTGAATGATACGTAACAAAAGCTCTTAAAAATTGACACATAAAATGATACATCCCTGATCTGCCATCATTTGTCACCCTGTTCATTTGATGTCTCCTTTTCCTTAATCTTTTTATTAATGTAGGGAACTCTCCTCTGAAAATCAGGCTTATCCACTTTTTCAGGAAAAATCAAGTTTTTTTACTTTTTCATGAAAAATAGAGTAGTGCTATCCGGTCCAACAAAACGGGACGAAGACGAATAGTTTGTCAGAAACCATACATCAATGGTTTCGGACAAACTATTTGGCCCGTTTCGTCGGGGTGAATAGCATTACACTGAAAAATAAAACTTCTTTTCGGGATGTTCTTATTTGGTCTCCATTTAGTTTGTGTTTTATGCATAAAATAAAAAAAATTAATATCTCAAATAAATTGTGTAAAAGCATTGTTTATCATTGAAATATTTTTATTTCCTTCAAACTATAGGCTCCATATGATGATCATTATGATCAAATCCTAGTCCATTCTCATGTAGAGTTTGATGACCTGATTCCCATATACCTTGGCATGACTCGTATGCATCTAGTTTGTAAAAAAGATAAAGGAAGTTGTTTCATATTTCTTGTGGAGAAGGTAAGTTTGGTGCATGTCCCATACCATTTTTGTCTTGTTAAGTTGTCTAATGTAAGGATTTTATTTTCCGATGCTAACCATGTGAAGTTTTTATTAGTTTTAAAAACTTAAGTCATTGGAGAACATTTAAGAGAATATAGAAATATGAAATATAGTGAATTTTTTTAGTACTTATATTATGTTTTTATATATTTAAAATAAAAACTTCATTATTTAAAGATAATATGTTGAAAAGTATTTAAAAAACCAAAAACTCTTATAATTTGTATTCATATTTTTATATTTATATTTATATTTATTTTTATTTTTATATATTTTGATTTATCTATATTTATTTAGGGTTAAGTAATGAAATTTACATGTAAAATTTATTATATATCTTAATATCCAATTTAATGGTAAAATAGGGATTCCTATAATTTTTCTGTGTGGCATATAAATTCTTTTCACCTTCTTATCTCATATGCTCTTATTAAGTTTTTGGTTGAAATCATTCCAAATTTAATGAAAAATGTAAGAAAAGTAGGAGAAGAAGAACTTTCTTTCTTATTATTTTCAACAACAAAAATAGAGATGATTAAATAGAGAATTACAACCCTAACTTTCCCTAACCTTCTCCTTTCATCAAGAAGAATCACACGGGTTAAGGAGAGTTTATTTATTTAGAAATACATAAAACGAGAAACAACTAAAAATATAAAACGGGTAATTACCAAATATACAAAATGGGTAACTACCCTTTAAAACAATCGACACTCCTTCTCAAGTTGGTGCATAGATATTAATCATGCCCAACTTAATTACTTACAAAGAAATCAAAATTCTTTCTTAGTAATCCTTTTGTGAAGGCATCTGCGACCTATTGAGTAGATGGTACAAATGGAATGCATATCACTATACTTTCGAGTTTCTCTTTTATGAAGTGTCTGTTGACCTCTACATGTTTTGTTTGATCATGTTGGACATGATTATTTGTGATGCTAATTTCGGCTTTATTGTGACAAAATAGTTTCAAGGGAAGTTCCACAGATCTTCCATGTTCTTCTAAAACCCTTTTAACCAGATTATTTCGCAAACACCATTAGTCATTGCCCGATATTCTGCTGCTGCACTACGTCTAGCTACCACACTTTGTTTTTTTACTTCTCCTTACCAAATTTCCCCATAGGAAGGTACAATAACTAGAGGTAGATCTTCTATCAGTGCTTGATCCAACCAAATCTGCATCAATGTATATCACGATACTCCATTGGTCACTCTTTTTGAAGAATAAGCCTTTCCATGGGGTCCCTTTTAAGTATCTCAAAATTTTGCAAACCGCTTCCATATGTTCTTCAGAAGGAGCATGCATGAATTGACTTACCATACTACTTAACAAATGAAATATCAGGTCGAGTATGAGATAGATAAATCATTTTCCCTACCAATCGTTGATGCGGACCTATGTGAGCAATAACTTCTTCTTTGCCTTTCCTAGCTTACAGTTAAATTCTATAGAAATGTCTAATGGCTTGCGCCCAGTCATTCATGTTTATTTTAAGAGGTCTATAATGTATTTATTTTTCGACACAACTATGCCGTTCTTTGACTTGGCAATTTCCATCCCAAGAAAATACCTAAGTTGTCCAAGATCTTTAATTTCAAACTCATATGTCAGACTCTTCTTCATTTTAACTATTTCCTCATCATCATCACCAATGAGGATAATATCATCCACATAAACAATTAGTAGCGCAATCTTTCCTTCACTTGAAGTCTTCCTGAACAATATATAGTCTCCTTGTCCTTGTAAGAATCCTTGAGTTTTGATGAAGCGTGTGAATCTCTCAAACCAAGCTCTCGGAGATTGTTTGAGCCCATATAAAGATTTCTTTACCCTACAAACAATCTTTCCAAACCTGACACCGAATCCAGGAAAAGCTTCAACTTAGCAACCAATTGATGTAATGGTCAATCCATGTACACTTCTTCTTCCAAATCACCACTTAAGAAGGTATATTTTTAACATGCAATTGATGTAATGGCCAATCAAAATTCACTGCAAGTGATAGTAATACTCTCACAGTATTCAACTTAACAACCGAAGAGAATGTCTCAGAGTAATCAATACCATGGGTTTGTGTAAAATCTTTGGCAACCAGCCCAGCTTTGTATCTTTCAAGAGACCCATCTGAGTTGTATTTTATTGTAAATACCCACTTGCATCCCATAGGAGTATTTCTTTTTTGAGGACTAACCATCTCCCAAGTTTTAGTTTTATTCTTTTCCAGAGCTCTCATTGCTTCAAGGACCGCCTCCCTCCAATTGAGAACTTCTAGAGTTTCCTGTATATTCTTTGGAATAACCCACACATGATATTTTAGAGGTAAATGCTTCAAATGATGGAGACATACACTAATAGGATAAATAATTATGCAAAGGATGTTGGGTACAAGTTCTAGTACCTTTCCTAAGAGTGATTGGAATTTCCAGCGTCTTCTCTAACTCTAATGTGGGATTAGGAAAAATAGGACTAGAGTTGAACTGAGAGTTACTTGACAGGTCTACATCTTCTTGATTTGTCTTTGGTTCAGATTCTTGACTATGCTATAAGTTGTTGGTTCTTTCTCCTTGTTCTGGGTATTTCCTCACATAGACTTTCCCTATAGCGGATTACATCTTTTCTCACACAAATTTCTTCCTCTTTTTTAGTTTCATCCTGCACACAAATATTTGATCCCTATTTTCATTATTTAAGACATTATTATGAATGACATCCATCTCTCCCTCAATGTTGGTCATAGTGTCAGATTTCTTATGATTTTTGGCTATTTTTCGTAATAAGAGATAGAGGCAAAAAATCATTAATCAACCAATCATATGAATCTTCACTTGGAGTCTCCCCCTAAAGATGAATGGAGGGGAAAAAAAATGTTGATGTTCAAAGAAAGTGACATCCATGGAAACAAAATATTTCTTGGAGAAATGATCAAAACATTTGTAACCTTTTTGATTCTGAGAATAACCAACAAACACACAGTTTCTAGCTCTAGGGTCTAGTTTTCCTCTGTTGTGATCATGAATATGAACAAATGCAACATATCCAAATACATTGAGAGGAAGAGCAATAGAGAGCCTATAGAGTGGAAAACATTTCTGAAAACAATTTAATGGAGTTTGAAATTGTAAGACTTTAGAAGGCATCCTACTAATCAGATAAACAGTTGTAAGAATAGCCTCTCCCATAAATACTTTAGAACTTTAGTGGAAAACATTAGCGACCTAGCAACCTCCAAGAGATGTCTATTTTTCCTTAATGCTACTCCATTTTATTGTGGTGTGTTAACACAAGAACTTTGATGAATAATACCTTTTTCAACAAAAAATCCCTAATATCTTGTTAAAATGCTCTTTTAAATCCATTATCCATTCTAAAAATTTGTATCCTGGTATAAAATTGTGTTTGAATCATTTGAAAAAAAAAATTGAAACATGTCGGCAGCTTCAGATTTATCATCGAGTAAAAAGACCCACGAAATCCGTGTATGGTCATCAATAAATGTTATAAACCATCCTTTTCCAAGGTGGTTTGAATTTTTGATGGTCCCCAAACATCACTATGAATTACAGTGAATGGTTTTGTGGCTTTATAAGTTTGAATAGGGAAAGACATTTGACGATATTTTGCAAGTTGACAATTGATATATTTCACACTTAAAAGAGATGGATTTTTATTCATAAAGAGTTTGGGAAACAAATGTCTCAAATAATGAAAATTGTGATGTCCTAATCTAAAATGTCATATTCTCGTTAAGAATCAAAATAGAATTGAGACAAGTCTTCTGGGATTGCCTATTTGAGTGATACCCATCTTGGAAAATATAGAGACCTCCAACTTGCATAGCGTTGCCAATCATCTTCCCCGTAGTCAAATCCTAAAATTGACAATTAGACATGGAAAACTTAACTAGGCAATTTTGATCAAGAGTTAACTTATCGATTGACAATAGATTATATGATAACTTAGGGACATGAAGAACATTTTGAAGGAAGAAATTCGGATAAACAATTACTAAACTTTTCCCAACTACAACTAAGAAAGATCCATCAGCTATCTTTACCCTTTGATTTCCTACACATGGACTATATGAATTAGCTCCCACTTGGTCTCCTTTTTTGGACGGGTGGTCCTCTTGTTTATCTTGAAGTGGACTTCAATGCATCCTTTGTTGTCTGTGTCTTCCTGGGGCTAGTGGAGAAGTTTTGGTTACCTTGTCGTATGTTAGAGCCGCCATGAGAAGCGTCTTGCCTCTACCGCCGGTGACAACCTCGAGATAGCTCACTCGGGCTCTTCATGGGCTCGGGTAAGGCTTTGTCGGGGCCTTGGAGACCTCCTTAGCCCTGCTCGACCCTCTTCCCTTCTTGTGAGAGCTACGCTCTCCTCACCCAACTTCCAACATGATTTCAAACCCTTGCCATTGTTTCCCTATCGAGTGCGTCTCCAATGTACTTTCCTAATCACTTGAATTGCAACTTCTCGGTTGTTTATCAGATCACTTGAGCATCACAGAAAAGGTTGACTCTTTTATCACAACTAGACGTGTCCATGGGCTGGGTCGGGTTCGGGTGGGGCCAAAACTTAATAATAATGGTGACCATCTTGTCCAAGCTCGGCCCGACCCGGTTATTCGGGCCAATACTTTTGTCCAAGACCATCCATATTTTTAAACACATGACCAAGGCCCCACAAATCCACCCATAGTTAATTTTTTTAAATTAAAATTAAAATTAAAATTTATTAAAAAATAGAGTTTATATTTTAAAATAAAAATAATTTAATTATAAATTAAATCTAAATGAGTTTTGATAGAAAAACTAAATTATACTAGAATTTTACATCTTTAAATTAAGGCATACAAATAAATTGTTTAACTTTTTTTTTATAAATAATTATAAATAAAAAAATTATTTATTTTATTTATACATAATTCGAGTAGGGTCGGGTTCAGACCTAA
Organism: Dioscorea zingiberensis; assembly: GCA_026586065.1. Taxonomy (NCBI): domain Eukaryota; kingdom Viridiplantae; phylum Streptophyta; class Magnoliopsida; order Dioscoreales; family Dioscoreaceae; genus Dioscorea; species Dioscorea zingiberensis. The sequence continues at coordinate 3,074,587 of CM048827.1, read as the reverse complement.
AACATCATAATAGCCTTTCGACCCATTTTCTAAACGAGTCCTTTCTTTGTCCACGGCTTGTTGTTCGGGCCAAATATTTTTGTCTAAACCCTCCTTTTTCAGGTGGACCTTGGGTTTGGTAGGGTAGCTTGGAAACCCTTGGGCGAGTCTAGTCACAACCCAATATTTTCCCAATTTCTTGTTGAATTTTCAAAAGATTTTATTTTAGGTTTTTTTACATGATTATAGATAATGTTCCATAAAAATATGGAAAACATTTTTAAAATATAATTTTTTTAAATAAAATTTTTAAAAGATATTGAATAGAACGTTTCAAATCTTGAATCATCCAGAAAAAATTGTCGGGAGATTTATTTATTTTTTACTTCTGATTTTATATCATATTGCTCTTTCAAATATTATTTTATTCACCACCTATCCAATATATCTCTCTATATTTATAACAACACAAAAATAAATAAATAAATGATATCAAATAAGACGTTTCAAATCTTGATTCAACCAATATATATATATATATATATATATATATATATATATATATATATATATGTTTTTAGAAGATTTATTTTTTACTTGTGATTTTATATCATATTACTCTTTTAAATATTGTTTTTAAATTTTTTTGAGTAAATATACATATACATAAATAAATAAATAAATAAATAAATAAATGAAAAATGCCGAACAATCTTTTTTTTTTTTTTTTGGGTTAAATTAAATGGGCCTGGAACCAAATGAGATCAAAGAGAAGTCCAATTGACCTTCATTTCGCTTCTCGTACTTTCCGAGATCTCGACCTTCTCACCATCGTCATCTCTCCCAACTCCCTCGCCATCTCTTGCTTCATTGATTGATCGATCGATGCCGGTACTGCATTCTCTCTCGACGGAAGCTTTCCTTCGATTTCTCCGTCTAGAATTTCATCAATGATTTCTTCCTCTCTTTGAGTACAGCTGCGGAAAGTCCTGATGGAGGTCGAGGCGCCGGGTCCGCTTAGGTACTTCATCGGAGCGGCGATCATGATCGCCGGTGTGTTGCTCCCTCTCGGCTACATGATATTCCGCAACAAGCGCGCATCCGTCCCTTCGTCCTTTTCCAAGCAGACGTAGGTGTGCCTTTCCCCGGATCTCTAGGGTTTGGGATCTGAATCATTTTCTAGTTTTGAATCCGTTCTTCTGGTTGTTTTGATCTGATTTACATTACAGGAGCAAAGGTCTGATTTAGAGATAACAAGGAATCAAGGGGATGGTTCGAAGGAAAGCAGGAAGGAAAGGAAGATAGGGTTCTCCTCAAAGCTGGTACACTCCATTACTCTCGACTGGGATGCTCTTATGGTGATTTTTCACAAGAATTGTATCATTTGATTTTGCTGCCATTGGTTCTTCTAAATAGCTCTGAGAATTTTCTTTCATAGTTTTCATCTGTGAAACCTGCTAAAAATGCTGCTTTGTGCTGGATCAATGCAATCTGGGGTTGAAATTTATGCACTGACTTTTACTTGGAATTTGATGCTTTGTGTCATTTCCTTTTGATTAAGCCTTCATAAGTGTCTCTATGGTTCCAGTGGATGATTACATTGTTTTGACACATACACATGAACCAAACCTCCAGAAGAGTCTCTGTATGTCCAGTTTTTCCAATGGGTGATCTCATACTTTTCACCACACACTGTTGCTCAGAACAGTTAACCAGTATCAGTCTAGAAACAAACACAGTTGCACAGAGGTGATTAGATAAGTAGGTGTTTAATATTTGAGGCGGGTTACGATTAATCTTTTTCAAACTCAGTGTGGATACATAATACTCATTGAGACGCAAGTTACAATCTTACCAGAGTACAACCTCAGTTGAATAGAGCTATGTTTATTATATTTTTGTCTAGGTGAGGTTTCAACATTCTCCATTTTTTCTACTGCGACCTATTACTAATATGCATCTCCTTTTCATTTCTTTGCAATTTATAGTTTATCTATTTACCAGGACACTGATGTGTCTTTCACATGAGCTTGATCTGAATGGAGATAGACTGGTTTTAGACTTGTTGTAACAAGTACAGATTTGGGATAAATGTAGCAAGGGTTTGGAAGCCTCACATTTTTTTTAATCTTATATAATGTGAATAAACAATTTTGTTTGGTGTGGGTTTTCCTATGTCATTAATGCAGTTAAGATCTCTCTCTTTTTTCTTTTTTAACATCTTTGAGAAATTCAAGAAAATTTCTAATAGGTAACCCTTGGGAGTGCTGGTGATTCTTCCAGCCATGTAAGTATATCATTGTAAATATCTCCCTAAAACCGCTTCTATGGTAATACTATGCACAATGATTCCTGGGGTGGACCTTAGATCCATTCATTGGGTCATTAATTCTTGCCTCAAGAAACCTAATAGAATATATAATGTTGGTTGCAATAAGTGGTAGTGATGCAGGACAACATAGGTGATCACACCTAGGGTTTGTAGGCGATCAGACCTAGAGGATCCAAGTAATCACACCTAGAGTGGTAACACCTCACAATAATAGCTTAAAACTGAAGAAACTGAATTCATTCATTAACTAACCAGTAAAATTTGAATACAAATTAAACAGCACTTTTGATTTTATAGTAAAGTTTGGTAATCGGAAACCTTTGATTTTTCATCTGGTTCAATATTCCTCTTGCCTTCTCTATCAATTCTTCTTGATTCTTTAACAAGTTTGGTTGTTGCAGTAGCTATAAGTTGGTGTACTTTTGATTCTATTGTATTGATCTTGATCTGGTTAACCAATTTCAGCAAAATCTCATCACGTTGAGAAGCAGTTAATTTGTCTACCTTCCTACTGAATCTGACGTGTGATGCAGGATAAGCTGAGCAATCACGCCTAGGGTTTTTAGGCAATCACACTTAGAGGATCTAAGCAATTACACTTATAGAAAGAAGACAATCACACCTCACAATAATAACTTAAAGCTAAAGAAACTGAATCCATTCATTAACTAACCAACCATTTCTAGAAAACATCAATATCTTTTTTATAAAGATTTCTAAACTTAGTATAAACTCAACTCAAAATAGAATTAAAAAAAAATCAACTAAATTCTAAATCTAAACAATCCCATATAGTAGTGTTGGTCTCCCTTGTCCCGCATCAGGAAGACACCAGAAAAAATGCAAGTAATACAAGCAATCTGAATGGGCAAATGCATTAACGCATTTTGCATTAGGAGTGATACTTTATTTTATGCCAATTGTAGGGAAGAACTGCATATAGAAATTTTTATTGATAGTGAAATGATTTGGTTGATTTGGCGCTAGTCTTGAATTATATGCACCAGTAATTAATGAATCAGATGACTGAATATTGGAATGCTGCATCCATTCACAATGCAGTCAAGGATCTGTATAGTGAACTACTTGTTAGATTTTTCTAGGTAAGAAAGTCCTTTTCCATCACAAAGCCCGTGACAAAGGTCAGGGCCGCCTATTGCTGCCTTGTCTCAGGCATAGGTTATTTTTTTCATATGGAGATCATGTTTTAAAACCATTTGTAACTTTTAACATGAAATAAAAATACAGCCATGCTGAATCTCTCTTGTTTATAAAATTGAATGTTGCAATTATAGTCCTGGATGAGTGTGTTAATGAAGTTTAAAAATGTTGATTGACCAATCTGATACATACATACATATATATATATATATATATATATATATATATATATATATAGAAAAATGTTACAATCAGGCCGGCCGGATGTCCTGATTGTAACATATATATTATATCTAATATATATGTAAAAAATATATATATTTTTTATAATTTTTTTAGATATAATTTGTTTTATCTATAAATTTTAAACGGTGTATATATATATATATATATATATATATATATATATATATATATATATTAAAATTATATGCACATGTATACGTGTATTCTAAAGATAAGATAATTTAAAAAATATATATACATATCTAATTCTGTTTAAAATTTATAGATAAATCAAAATATATCTAAAAATATTATAAAAAATATAATATATATATTTTTATATATATTTTAGATATAATATAGGTGTTAGGATTAGGCGGCCGGAGATCCGGTCGGCCTGATCCTAACACGTTTGTATATATATATATATACATACATACAAATAGACATGATATTATATGTCGGCCAAGTAACAGTAAATTCGTCGCTCCTATTTCTCCCACGGGCGTGTTTGAAGGATTTTCAATCGATGCGGATGGGAAGATCATTGAAAAATAAAAATTTAGCGTATTTCACACAATTTGGTAACCGTTTGGTCTCCCATTAACGATTCTTATTTTATAGAAATCTGAACGGTCCAGAACTTCAACCGTTAAGTGGGAGGATCAAACAATAACCAAATTGTATTAAAATGGACATGCTAGCTTATTTTGCAATGATCATCCCATCTGTACGGTTGGAAATCCTTCAAACACGCTGCTAATCTAAGGGCGATCGGAATGCATAATGAATCAGTAGCGTGTTATCGAGAACTATATATATATATATATCAGTGGCCGTGTTATCAAAACTATATATATATATATATATATATATATATATATATAATTGTTACTGTTAGGCCGATCGCATTTGCGGTGCCTGCTATGTGAGACACCATATCGGGCCGCCCGAGACCCAGCCCGATAGTGCAGTCACAGAGTGGGCCGGTTGCGGCCGGCCTAACTGTAACAGTTCCCTATATATATATATATATATATATATATATATATATATCAGGTGTGTTATTATGCGGTTGGCTGGATTACTATTCAAATACGGTATATATATATATCAGGTGTGTTATTATGCGGTTGACCGGATTACTATTCAAATACGGTCGCCTTATTTTGAGGCACTTGGAGAGTATTTTTTCAAAATCCAACCGTATGGGTGGAAAGAACATCGAAAAATAAGCTAGTATATTAATTTTGATACAAGTTGGTAACCGTATGATCATTCATCTTAAAGGATGAAAATTTAACAAAATTTTCACCTTTTAAGATGAATGATCGTATGGTCACAAAATTATATTAAAATCGACATGCTAGCTTATTTTTCGATGTTCTTTCCATCCATATGGTTGAATTTGAAAAAAATACTCTCTAAGTACCTCAAAATGAGGCGATCTTAAATGAACAGTAATCCGGCAAGTCTTATACTAACATATATATATATATATATATATATATATATATATAATTAAATTTCAATGGAATTTTATTCTTGATCTTCACAATTGGTTTCAATGAAATTTAATTACATATATCTTGCTCATGCTAGTAAGAGCCAATTATTATGACTTATGAAAAAAGACTTATTAAAGTTTTTTAAAATGTTTTTAATAAGTAAAGCTACTATATAGAAGCCCTTATGATGCCATTTTCGTCTTAAAAAAAAGCCAGGCGCGTATTGTTTTTTTGAAAAGCGGTGGTACATTTACAAAATTGGTTTAAAAGTTTTTGATTTGTAAATTAAGTGTTTTGGGTTCAGAAAAATATCAAACTAAACAATTAAACCTAGCTTGGCTTGAAAGATGCTGGTATCAAGCTGGAACTTGGAATGGAGCTTTATTTTAGGTATGAACTATGAAGTGATCAGACGATACAAAACTTAGCTAGCTGCCCATTTATTAGGGAGTATTGTCGCCGAGGCCCATAAGATTTAATTCTTTCTGGCGTTCATCAGGCATGCCCATACCACTTCGTTGGATGCACAATCTGAACTTAAATGTATTTTACAATTATGACTGGTCCAACTTCGAACCAAATCCTGGGAATTCAGAACAGAATCTATTTAGCTGTGCCATACTCACAGTTCTCCATCAATTCCCCCAAAAAAAAGGAAGCAAGCTAAACCACAGGGCACTCACAAAAATACAACATCACCAGGAAAATCAGTTGGAAAAACACCACCTCAGGGTGTTTTATGGGTAAAGTTTTCTAGTGAATACCGTATTATAGGCAAATTTCACTTTGATCATCAAACTTCAATTTATATTTTTTCAGATAATCTGAATCGATTTGATTTCACCATATTAGTACCCAAGGGTTTTCAAAAATTGAATACCCATGCGTATGCCAAAATTGTCACATAATAACTAGCGTGGGTGTTAGGCGCTTACATAGAAGCTAACTAGGTGCTGACATGACAATTTTTTTAAAAAAAATAATAACATAAAAATTTATTATATTATGTAAGAAAATCTTTTTTTTTGGATTTTAAAAAAAACCACATCAACTTAAGAGATGGTGACGTGAAGTTGACTAGACGCTGATATGATAATTCCAAGATACATGTCAGCATTTAATTGTCAGAAACTCTCGGGTACCTACCTGATGAAACCAAATCAATTTAAAGTATTCAAAAATTTACAAATTGAAATTTGATACTCAAAATGAGATTTAACCATGTTACTACAATACCCATCTCAAAATTTTACCCGGTGTTTTATCACAGGGAAGTCGGGGGATACAGGATTTTACATTATCACCAATTTGGAAGTTAAAAAAAAAAAAAATCAATGGATATGAGTTGACCCTGACCTCAAAATTTTGAGATACAGCAGCTCCAAATCACAGCAAACGAGTATGGTTTTGAGCTAGATTCCAAAATCGTGTTAATTCAACACTGGATCTGAGTTCAATTGTGGCTCAAGATTTGAAGATGCAGTAGCTCTAAATCAGAGCAACACATAACATACACCCTACAAGCAATAAAAATCGAATCTGCTTGACCCCACCGCTCCAAATGCCAAAATCATGATATTTAATGATTCATTATATATAAACTTGAAAACTTTTTACCGAAAAGCGAATAAAAGACTTGTCCTTTCAATACAAACCCCAACAGAAGAAAAACCTCATGTTGTCTAATAAACATAAACAAAAAAGAAGGCAGAAGTGAGAACTAACCTCATTGAGAAAGCAGTACAATTTTCTAGAACACAATGGCTGCCATCCCTTAAAAACAAAACTAGGCTTCACTTGATGGTTGTCGAACCAGATCGATAACATCACCATTACCAATCTCTTCTTGCTTAAAGACCCCTGCAATCAAAGTGTTGTTCTTGCCAATAAATATAGCATGGTAGTCTCCAAGTTAAAAGAACATGAAAAATACAGATGACAACACAATGTAGTAGGATTCATGCATACCTCTTCTATCAATCATCTCATCTGGGCAGGGCAACATAGCAGACCCGATGCATCAGACCCCACAACAGCAAGTTCACAAACAGCACAGAGCTGCCCTTCAGTACTAAGGGACGAACCTGGCCCCACAGTAAGGGCAGGACACATCTTTGTCCACGGTAAATTGGGACGAGTGTTGCTCCACAAACAACAAACGGATTTCTGTAGTCATAGTTCAGCTGCTCTGCATCTTTCTTATCACCACAGGCCTGCAGGACTTGTCTTGCCTTTTTTGCTTGGGCCTCGGTGGGGCTGTTCTCTAGGAGCATCCTAGCAAAGTTGGCAGCCATGGAGAAATTCCCTGCCTTGAAGCAGATGGTCATTGCACTTGTGAGCACCAGTCTTGCGTGAATCTTTTGAAGCTTGCAGTTGGTGAAGTATGCTGCCAACTCCTGCTGCCTGACCAAGTTGTCCTTGGTTTCCTTTCTTTTTAACCTCCATCTTCAAACCCAATACATATTCTCTAGCAATTTCAATAAGCTCTTTGACTTCATCAACCTCCCTCCTTGAGTCTACAACTATAAGTGGAATGGTGTGCAAGATGTTGAGGAATTGGCGTAGGGCGTCGGGGAACTTCCCCTCTGTAGTGGTTCGATAGGCCGTCTTCAGCTTCTCATCCAATTGTGACAGCTTAAACACAAGGGCTGGAGGACTCCTCACATTAGGACTGGATGACTCACTCCATCCCTTCTCCACAGCAGTTGATATCACTGGAGCTGAAGCTAAGGCTTGCAAGTATGTGTGGCTGCCCATGAATAAATCCATAAACATGGGTTTCAAGGGGGTAAAATTCTTGATGCCCAGTTGCCTGCTGAGCAAGCGCATTGCAGTGTCAAAATTTCCAGCTGCCACATGCTCCCCGGCAAGAGATGATTTCTGGATCCAAATTTGGCTTACTGGCATTCCTGGTGTGGGAGTAACAAATAAATTAGACCTAACATTAGCTGCGGCCTTGGGAGTTTCGACATCAGGTGGCAACTCAAGATCTTCCAGGTCCCAGCCTCCTTCATCACCATTCTCCTCGTCAGCTTCACCCTCCTCAACTTCTCCTATGTTACCATTCTGCAAAACACCCTCTACATCCACAATATCCAATACCTCATCACCCCAGTCAGCACCATTAGCTTCTTCTTCGTCATTGTCTTCAAGTCCTCCCCTTCCCACATTATCCAGCCCACCTTCAAAAATACCTCTCATTACCCTCAATAATGGCCAATCTCCACCACACATCAGGGCAGGAGGTGGCAACATAAGTGATCGAGCCTTTTCCTTAGGTATGGAAGGAATATTGTCTCCAAGCTCTGCCGCGAGCCTATCAGCAACTTCAGTAAGCCCATGTGTGACAGCAGTGACATATGCCAGTGGTAAATGGCCTGACTTCTCTAGGATCTTAACACGTTCCTGAATGTCGCCTAGATACATGGCATTGTGGAACTGGCCCATCACATCATTTTTTATCTCTGCAATTTTCAGCATTTTGGACAATTTCTCTGTATTGCCAGTAATGAGATAAAGAAAAGAAAGCCTCTCAAAGTTCTTTGTCCTCTGGTAGGCATATTCCACAATACTGGTATTTCCCTGACTAAGGGCCTCAATGCCTAACCTATACCAGGTATCTTTCTCATCTATTTCCTTTGCAGAAGCAACAGCAATCTGAATGTTCCCACTTTCTATAGCCAGGTTGAACCGTGTCCTCTCATCTTTTACAAAATGCAGGGCCACCTCTGGGAAACCCTTCTGCTGGAGGTAGGCAATCACAGCCTGGCCACATAGCTGTGAATTCCTGATCATACTCATCACATGAGTGGTATCTTTTTCTCAAAAGGGAGAGCTTGAAGATATATTCAGTAGCATCAATGGTTATGAGACGATTCTTACCATCACGGTCCAAGCAATAAATATTGCTCCCAGAAACCTTGGTAATGTATATGGGAACATCGAGAGTTCTTATAATACCATTGTCCCCATTGGGAAGGCAATACTTGATGTGGGTCAAAGTTGAGTATATGAAGACACCATTTTCATCCCAAGCACCACTTTTCACCCGAATAGTCTCATGCAAAGTGCATTTGTGGACAAGTTTCTTGCTAGCAATAACAATAGCATGTTTGCTGAGCAATGCAACACTCTCCATATCACTTGACCATACAATATACTTAACAGAAGGGGTCTGAAGCTCCCCAAGGACAATCCTTTGCTGAAGATCAAAGATGGCAACTTCGATCCTCAGCCCTGCACAACAAATTACCAGTGCCAGCATAAAAAATTGCATCAGTGACGATTGGAAGAAGACTCTTCTTAACGATCTCATTCTTAAGGTTCTTAACCAATGCCTGATTGCTGCCCTTGTCCAGAACAGCAAACCTATTGCGAGCTACAAAAACAGCGGATCCCCAGCCCTATTCTTCGTATCCTGCACAAAATCACTCCTTCCACCAGCATCTTTTGGAACAACATAGAGTTCATATGACCCACCATCTGTATCACTACAGATCAAGACAGCATTTTCTGTGGGACTATATGAAAGTGTCCTGGAGCCCCTGATTCAGACTAACAGATCCTGGCCTTCTTATTGGAATCACCTGAACTTCCTTCTGAGATGAAAATTCATAATATCTCAGGAACCGATCTTTGACATAGTATACAGCATCTCCACTTACAGAAAAAGCAGGACGCTCCCTCTCCAATTTGAAGACAATCATGCCACTATCGTGGCCAGCTGCAAGAAGGTTTATTTCTGGATGGGCAGCAAGGATCCAGAAACGGTCATGCTCACGGCGAAAAGTCTGAATACTAGTACGCTTTGTGGCATCCCAAATACGAATGCTTTTGTCTTCTGAGTTGGACACAATAATATCCTGCTTTGCATGGAACATTACACATGAGACATTGTTCATGTGTCCCCTCAATGTGTCTACTTCCCAAGCCTTTGTATCTATCAAATAGAAACAGATAAGTCATCAACAAAATTCCCTAAAATGTTGAGTTAAGAATACAACTTTTGTTAGGACTCATTAAAAAAGGGCAAAAAAAAAAGAAGAAAATTTGTTCCTCATTCTATCTCAAACATTGGAAGAGAGATTTTTACAAACATAAAATGTGATGCTCGTATATTAAATGACCCTTGCAATCTATGGGAATTTAAAAAAAACCAAATATAATGATAAGGATCAAAGCCATTCAGTGATTCTTCTATTATATCAATATCGCAACAGATTACAGTGAATGGATTTATAAGACTATTAACTCGTTCCTACATTTTCTTAATAGGTTGCCATCTGAAGACATGAGAAGATAAGGTCACATTCATATAGCTAAAAATAAGGTTGGTGGAAATTCAGAAAGTTTATTCATTTTTCACTGCATACAAGAATTCTAGATTGTAAATACACCAGAAGTATTATCATGGTTTATGAATTACCGTTCATTCGCCATAACTTTACTTGCCGATCATCTGCTCCAGATACAATAAGAGGCAGTGTTGGATGGAAAGAAGCCCAGTTAGCACCACGATCATGACCTTCTAAGACATACTTGACAACAGCATCAACTCCCCCAAACAAATCGGCATTCATCTGACTAAGCCGCAAGATATCATCAGCAGGAGACACTGTCTTCTTCCTCAATGCACCAATATCCCAAACACGAACTGTTTGATCCAAGGAGGCTGAAACAACCAAATCCTCCTTTGGATGAAATGATGCACACATGACATAGTGGTTGTGCCCTGTTAGCACAGAAATGCAAGTGCGTGACTGCCAGTTCCAGATCCTGATAGTCTGATCATCACTAGCACTGACGATCCAGGGGTACTCATCATGAAATTGGACAGTACGTATGTAATCAAGGTGCCCAAGAAGTGTAAATAAGCAGCGGTGCTCTTTATAATTCCAAACTTTGATCTTGTAATCATCTCCTGCAAATAAAATTAACACCATAAGTGATATAGGTAAAGAAGTTCTGATGATGAAGTTAATACAGGAGAAGAAACAATACTATTGATGCTTCAGAAGTATACCACAGATTTAGAGGGATCTCAAGCAACTTTGGGCCAGTTAAGTCTGAATATTAAGATAAGATAGCGCAAGACAGACATCACAATGTGCACATAAAATATGTAGTACATAAACAATAATGCCATTTTCTAATCATTTTAGTCATCAGCACCCTCACTTGATTTTAGAAACAGAATAAGCCAAAGTTATTGGATTTCCAAACAAGCATGACAAGCATAATAGAAGATCAACACAAATTCAATGACAACTTAAACTCACAGAAACAATGCTCAGATTCAGCAACAAAAATTTTGACAGTTTTAAGTTATATTTTTCATTTGTAAGTTGATCATACTCCAACGAATCTGAATCATTTTAGAACTATCACAACAACAATAAAGGAAATAAATTTAACCGAATTATCAAAATGCTTCAAATAAAATTGGAAGAAATAAATCATGATCAAGCAACCATTCTAAATGCAAAGATCACAAACAAAATCATGCACGTAGCTTAAAACAATCAAATTATAAACTAAAATTATCGCACAGATCTGTAGATCAAGATCACAGGCCAGCACAGATCTGAATTGAGACAATAAGAAAGGACCAAAAGCGAGTGTGAAGGGAGGGACCTCCGGAGACAAAGAGAGGCTGGGACTTGTGGAAGTGGACGCCGCGAACGGGTCCCTCATGCTCGTCGAAGCGGTCGATTAGGGTGCCCATGCGGTAGTCCCAGAGCTGGATCACCCCGCTGTGCAGACTGGCAAGGATCCATGGCCGCTTGCTATGGAAGCTCAGCCCCTTCACCCGATTGCTCTTCGTCTCGAACTTCGTCAGCATCCTTCTCTTCCAATCCCCGCCACCCTGCGCGAGAGATCAAGGGTTAGGGCACGGATCTGAGAGCCAGAGACGGAGATTCATTGCAAAATGGATGCTAGGGTTTCAATTCGAACCTCGGGATCTCAGATCTGGAGACGATCACCGTGGCAAGATCTCACGAATGCCTGATCCGCTCTTCGTCCTTGACTCCCCTCTCTCGCTTCGCTTTCTCTCTCTTGGCTTCTTAAAAGCTCTTTGGGGGAGCGAAGCGAGGACGGAGAGGGTGGCTCGATTTGGGGGGTTATTCTAATCGCGATGAGATAATCTGAACCGTTGATCTGGTGTTCTCGTTTTCACGGACCGTTCAGTTGCCGTCATTACAACTGGATCAGGATGGAATATGAGAGTGGCTTCATTTTGAAGGAACAAGTGTATCTGGTTTCGGTGGGATACGATCCTGTGTAATGTTTTGAACATAGATTGAAAGTTATCGAAGCCTGCATCTTTGACACGTGGCTCATCTCAAGCACCAAACCTCATAAGCGGATCGGGTTGGAGTGGGTCAAGGCTTAATAAGCATAGTCTAAAATTCAATCCATTTGACAAACAGGCTCCCCAAAAATCACATTGTCCGTGTTTACGGTTTTTGTTTTCTGAAAAAAAAAAAACCATCTTCTATCTTAGGAATAAAGAATATGTTTAGAATCAGAAAAGAAGTTAAAGAACTGAGACAAGATTAAAAAGAGAAATACTCCATAACCGGAATATGAAATTAATCAATCAAAGACAAACAAAAACGAAAAAAAGATCAAACATAGATTATGATTTCGCTGCTAGGTTTCCAAAATACACACAAAAAAAATCCCAAGAGTGACCTAAAATTACAACTGATTTATAGGATTTAAGGTTTAGGCCACAAAAGACCTCCTCAAAGGGTGTGGTTTTAGATGACAAACACCACTGACCCCTCACCGTGCGTGTACAAATATATGGACTCAAACTTGAAAACTTTGTGCTTGCCAAATGAATTACCTAAACTACTCCTCCCATTTACGGGAATGAAGGCTCAAATCAGGAGGCATCTTTCGATCGAAAGTTATCTAATGCTGCGTGACTCAAAATACAGCTAAACAAATGGTCCTTTGGTATTGTTAGTATTTTTTCATTCAGACTAATCCCAAACAGGGGCAGGATTTATTATTATTTTTTTTTTCCAATTGAAACCATACTCAGCACAAACATAGATGAAAACTAAAAGTAAACATGCAAATTTCTGAAATCGAATATGACCATAATTTTTTACTACAAGGCACTTCAAATTTGTCTCACGAAAACATTGGAACCGATTAAACTAGTAAAAGAAAAAAAGAAAAAAATATGAATGCTATCAAAGTATGTGTTGGGGGTCATCTGCCTATTGACTTCCCCATCTGCCAATGGCTTCTCCAACCCTGACCCTATCCCCTTTTTCCACACAAAACTTGAATTTCGGCACAAGTTCACCTCTCCAAATGATCCCAAGACGGGAGCTTGGAAAATGAGAACTACAGTGGAACCCATGTTGAATGCTGCTACCTGGGAAAATAAGCATAGCAATAGTGTTATTGCATAGAGAGGCACTTGTTTCTCTTTTCTTTTCTTTTCTTTCTTTTTCTTTTTTTTATTGTTAAGGCATGAGATATGATATAAACTGACAAACATCCTAAAGTTCTAATTCTAACCTCTTCACCCTTCTTGATCATCAGTCCGGTGCCTTCAGGATCGTAAACTCGCACTTCTGGGGACTCTGAGGATAGCAATTTCCTCTTTGGCCTGTTCGTTTGCAACTCTGGTTCAATGTACAGCTGTTGAAACGAAGATGGTATAGGTTACTTGAAAACGAAAATATTAGGATTTCATTCATTTCATTCATTTGCCATGCAGAAACAAATGCAGCTCCTAAGTTCATGGATGTTACATTGAAAAGCATCATGGAACTCTACACAAAGGACTTAATACTAACTATAGGCAATCATGATACAACAGCTCAGCTTTGAACACATGGCAAACAAAAGTCAATAAAACATATATCATGAGCTCAAGCTAGATATTCAACAATATAATATCCTAGTACTGGTCCTGTACTGAAATTGTAGACTAGACAAGTTGCTTAGTTTACCTAATACCTACATTGAACCTTTAAATTGCTCTCTTCAACACACACCAGGAATGCTTAAAAATGAAATAAATGTGGCCAAGCTGACATAGCAAGGAAAAGAAACAGTTTCCTCAAAATGTAACAAGTCTAGTATGCTTAAATAAGAGCTATAATGTGCACAATGTTGATTTGTTAGCAAGGTGAAGGATAAAAGTGACTAACTTGAATAGATCCAATACAGGTAGCACCAATTGCCGTAAGCGCCATAAAACCTTCTCTCCATTGACCTTCAAGGACAACCTAATAACAAGATTCAATAATTGAAATGGCATGTTTTGATCAAAACAATCCAATCAAATAAATAGCATCAGTGAATTGGATTAAAAATGTCAAAATACTCGCTTAAGAAAAGTATAAAAAAGAAAAAGAAAGAGGAAAACAGGAAACACAATATGGTCTCTCTCTCTCTCTCTCTCTTTAAATCCAACAAAAAACTCTTAGATGAAAATGTTGGTCAAAATATCAAAAGGGACTATTACTTTAATTTCACTATCACCCAAAATATTAGACAATGAAAACTGTCCACTTTGGTTCACCAGTGAGACATCCAACATTCTTCTAGACATTATCCATCATGCCATGACCAAAAGCACCTTATCAAGGTGCTATAATTTGCAAAGAACACCACCAACCACATAGCCCTTTTCATAAATAGATTATCTTATTTTAGGGGATCTGATATCACCATCAAATTACTAGCTTAAATGATTTCAACTATAATCTGAAGTGCAGCAATTTAAGTTAAACAAAAAAGACAACCAAGTGATAACCGTGAAAGTGTGATTATTATTGATACATAGAGAAGTATAAAGTATAAACATGTTATTGTTCAAAAGATATTAATATCCACTTCAAATGTGTTGATTTAGGAAAAACACATTATGCACTTCACAGTTTAAAGTTTAAACCCTAATCATACTATTCATAATAAGAAATTATTCTGGCAACTGAAAATATAAGAATTAACCTTTAAATACAGGTTAGCCTCAAGAAACACTCCCAATGGGTGTCTGTACATGTGAATATGCTTGTCACATCAGTTAGTTGTTACAAGCATAAAGAAACAAACAAAACTTCCAACTTGTTCTTTACATAGAATTTTAACAATTCATTTTTCAGAATTACCCGTTCATTCTCAATGTGCAAGTTTGTTATTGTCCTTGTGTACGGCTCATTCACAGGAAATAGATTACCTGTAAATGCATTTGAACAAAAAAAAAAAGGAAGAAAAACATTAAGCTAATAAAAAGTTATAAACTTCAAACTAAATAAGTAAATTTTCATGGAATTTCTGTTTTACAGATAGAATATCTCAAAGAATTTGAAATGAAAAAATAAAACCAAGAATAATGTTTAGTAAGGTATGTCATATATTATGACAAAGCAAAAGACAAGAGCCATAGCCCAACAGTTAATGATGGGTGCTAACATATGCCTTATAAATGTAAGATCCTTTTACATTGGAGCAAGGCTTATGAGAAAAAAAGCACACCAGAACCTGCCATGTAAGAGAAAGCACGATAAGCTAAACATTAAGGTCCAATACATACTCAGCATGGGCGATCACATGGGTGCACTAGCTGTAGGGTCTAAACCATCTGTTGCAAGAAGCACATGATCAAAAAAAGGAAATATGACTAAAATATGCTTCAACGAGACTAGGTACATGAATCCAGATCCAGTATATAGCAACTAGATGATCAACAAACATGACAAATAGAATTAGTGATCCTAAGAGAATCTGATTTCAATATTCAGTGGCTTAGTAAAAGCAAAAGGATAAACAAATTCTAGTTATCAATCAGTTCAAGCTTCTGGCTTTCTTGAAACGCATCTAAGCAACTGTCCTGGTAATATGTTACTAAAAGAAATCCTCAGTAAGAAACAAATGAAGGCACGTGGATTGACTAAAAGCAATAATTTTTCCCTTGGACATTTAGTTATATATATATATATAAAAAAAAAAAATCAATTCACTTGGCTGAACTGCACTTCAACAAAAGCCTGACTTTCTTTACACTTTAGGAAAGACTCCATCTACAAATATAGGCAAGATTTCATTGTACCTAAAATCCTGCCATCTAGAATAGTGCTATATAAAAATCTGATTATTAAAGACTTATAAATTGGCAAGAAGATCGCATTTTTTCTTGGTTCACTTGATAAGATCCAATTAACATCACAGTTACAGTATAAGAGGAAAGAAGCTAGGAAAAAACTAAGTATACCAGAGAAATGCCGGCGAACAAACACATTCCAATCTACAGGAGAGTGTACTCGATGGTAATCACCAGGATGCAAGTATAGAACACAGTAAAAGACACCTTCCATTTGGCTGTGGGTGAAAAAAACAATCAGTTCTTTGAAACAGTTGTAGAAAATTGGAAATAAGTAATTTACTGAAATAAAAAAAATGAAATGATTGCAAATAGTTTACAGAAGTAAACTACACATGGAAATTATCTTTCAATATGCATTACATATTGATCGTGGCATTTGGTTTGCACTGTTGAAATGCAATGTTACTTCAAATAAATAAATTTTCATATAGAACACACACAGAATGTCAACATCAAATAAAACACAAGGTTTACATAACATGATAGACATTATACATTAGCCACACAGATTTTGTCTGTAGTCCAAAACTAAATAGGAACATAAGTTTAAATTAATCAAAACTATAACAATACCATGATGGAATAGGATTTCGAATTTTAGGTGAAGCAAGTGATAGGCGCCACCATGATCTCTTGCTTGTATCTTCAGTGGTACTCAGTTCAGAAGGGTTATCATGCAGATCCTTGTCAACTACCTCATGGAGAGAAGTACGTGGACCAAGAAGAGAAAATGCTGAATAAGAAAAACCTTTGACTTGCTCAATCATTTGCCCTTGGACCTCCTAGCTCTCCTACTCGCAAAACTGTGCCATCCACAGGGCTAACCTATCATTCCAATAGAACAATATGTTTAGCATACAAGCAACTAGGGTAATTTTAGTCTTAACACAAACTATACATCATCCAGAAACTGCAGCTAGTTACCAGTTACCAGGCAATTTGGATCCTCATCAACAGGCCTTGCACCTTCTTTGAGTGCCCGAATGAAGAATTCCTGCAAAGAAGCATATTTTTCCAGTGGTAGGGCAGCTTCTTCTAAATCTACATCAAAGAAGCAATTCTAGAGCTCATTCAATAAGGAATACATAAAACTAGAAACTTAAAAGCGGATGTAATAATGAGAAATGGGAATTGATCAGTGTCTTAAAATTCAGGCAAAACATATCATAGGCTGCAGATGCATGTTGGCCAAATGATATGAGGGAAAATAGGCGAGGTTCCTAGATAACCATTAAAAATATCAATAGTAGCTGAGATGATAAATTGATCATTGGCTAAATAATAACTCAACAAGGGGAAAAAATGTTGATACCAGAGTTTAAGTGAATGAAAAATAGGAGAAAAAAAGAGTAGATGCATCAAGAGCAAGAATCTTCATAAGTTATGTACAATAGCCATTTTTTTTTTAATTTCCTAGTAATTAATGATAGTCAAAGATGAACAATAGAAAATACTTTGAAATAACAAGAGATCGAAGTTAAGAAAGAATACTTGAATGAAAAGCCCGGGCCCATGCTTTATATATGAGAGGTCGTAAATGTTCAGGTAGTTCCTGGTAAGGGCACATAAAAAATCAGTATTCAGTCACTAACAAAAATCCCAAGGGTCTTCACTATCCTGATGAAGATCAAAAAAATATTTGTGAATAACTTGCTGACGTTTTACAAATCACACGGCTCCCTTAAATATTCATACTTAAAAAAAAGGCAGCCCGGTGCTACAAAGCTCCCGCATTGTGTAGAGGTGCAGGAAGGTCAGACCACTTGTGTCTATTATACTACGAAGCTTTACCTACTTTTGAAACAAGAGACTGTTTCCGCAATTCGAACTCGTGACCTACAGGTCACAAGGCAACAACTTTACTATGTTTAGATATTTCCCTGGGTTAAAGAAGATTTTAGGGAGTTAGAGAATATTCCTATAATATGCTTCCTAACATTGTTAATGAATTTTTTCCAAAAATTTCCATATAATTTAGATTAAAGAACTTTTTTTTATCAAAACAGAAAATGGACATTTTTTTTTTTAAATCAAGTCATTCCCAACTAAAGTATAATTGAAAGAAGTAAACACTTTACTCCTATTGATTTAAAACCTTATATTCTTTTTCTCCTTTAACCTTCATCCTTTACACATTATTTAAGTCAATTCTTTTTTTTTCTTATTAAAAAAACAGGGTAAGGCTACGTACACACCCAACTGGTCCGACTCTTCCTCGGACCCCGTGCATGTAGGAGCTTTGTAGCACCGGGCTACCTTTTTCAAAATGTGGGCCAATTGGGATTATAAAAATTTCACACTTTTGCTTAAAGCTAAATGGTTAACCATGGGTAAGGAGCTATGCCTAACTGTAAGAAGGTACCTGGAGAAGATTTCGAGGAATTATATGCAACTATAAAGAGCCACATAGTTATGAAGATTTCAGGGAGGTATATTCAAAATTGAAATCACTTTTAAGTAAGAAAATAAGTGGATAGTGTGACACAAACCAAAGAAGTAAGTAGTCCCCAAAGGCGTGACATTGTACGCAGAGGTAATAGCCTCAAAAATGCTGCCTGTATTTTACATCATAAGACACAATCATTAGGGTGACTTCAGCATGTAGTACCAAATGACTTTCATTTGATATGGTTCTAAACCATGAAATTTTAGTACATATTTTTACCTTTGTATCAGGTGAGAATTCAATTTCAACTCCTTTCTCCTTCAATCCCTCAACCTATAATTTCATCAACAAACATAAATATCAGAAAAAAAGGTACGTTGAAAACAAATAAGAGCTGCCTCATTCTATCAGGGAATTCTAGACTTTGTATTGTAATTCATCAAGATAGTTCATTGATCATAAGAGAAACTAAAACTGACCAAATTTTTTTTTTTCAAATAATGAAGAAAGCGAAGTAGACTTTATTACTTAACAAACTTAGTCAAATCAAAATGCAAAACAGAACAATATCTATATGAAAATTGGCAAGGTATGTAACGCCCACAACAACTAACTGAAGATTTTTCTCTTTTATGCTGAAATACACACACAACACACAAAAAAATAAAAATAATAATAAGATAGAAGAATGAAAGAAACCACACGAATTCAAGAGAATAATATAGAAGACTGCCTTCTTGTCCTCATAAAGGCGCCGCGCATGGAGGATTCCAAGCATTAGAATGGTCGCCATTGTTGCTCCAGGAACCAACAAGAAATTCCCTATGTACATCACATCAACACAAAGAAAAACATTAGATCATCAAACCGAAAACTCAAACAACAAACAATTAATCCTCATACCCCAACCTTTCCACAGCGCATTAACACTATAAAAAATCACATGAGATTAAAAAAAAGAGCAAAATAACAAACATTATAAGCGTGGAATGGGTTCTGCACGGTTTGAAAAGGAGATACCTTCACTCTTGGGGCCGCCGCCGCCGCCGCCATTGACAGAGGACCGGGCGGCGTGGAAGCTTCTGGACATAATGGTTGAGTGAAGCTGAATAGGTAGTGGGATGCGGCGGCAGTGGTGGTAAGGGAGGAGAGGCCATCGCGGAGGAACCCTAAACTTCATCTTCTTCGAGCTCGGGGTTTTGGTGGTCTCGAGACGGTCTCAGCTTGCGAGCAAAGCAAGCAGGAGAAATCCGTGAAACGGGCGCACCCGATACCTTATAACGCGGATCCGAATCCGAAGTGTAAGGTCATGTCCCCTTTCTATCTATGCCCCTGCAGAGTTTGCAATTACCTGTATCCCCTGTAAAATCATTAATATTGAAATTCATTTTTGTTATGTTTTGCAAAGATAAATATTAATTAAATTTTAAATATTGTTCGGCATAAGCATTTTTGTATATTTTCTATAAAAAAGAAAAGATATTCTTTCCGACTAAGTTTCTTAAAAATAATAATGGCTCGAAATGTGTGTGTTGATGATCCCTCTCCCATCAATGATTTCAGATCTGTTTTTGGAAAACTTAGACGATAAGGAAAACACTCCTCCCTATAAAATTAGCAAATCTTTATGCACTTAATTTCCATAAGTAAAACTTCTATATAAATACCCTTACTTTTAATTTCTGTTTAGCAGGAGTCAGAAGTAATTATAAATTTATCATGGGTGTATATATGAAATTATGAATATGGGTAATATGTGATTTAAAATTTTTTAAGGTGCTAATAAGTAAAAAACCGTGCTTGCGGTTACGACTTACAACCTTGACTGCTCGATTATCTACAACACTCTATTTATCTATCCGTCCCTCGAAATCTCTCCAGATCTGAGCGTCTTCTCCGAGGTCTTCTCTCTCTGTCTCGAACTCGAGGATCTCCTCTGGAGATCCACCCATCTCGTTGATACGTGATCTTCCAGCCTTGTCATTGGCCGCAGGAATGGCGGAGGACGGCGTCACCTCGAATTCGCGCTATGTAAAGCTCACCAAGGACCAGGATGCTCCCATGGAGGAGATCCGCCCCGGAGAGCTCAACCAGCCCGTTAGGGTACCTCAGGTATCACCGATCATTCGTTTTCCTTTCTTTGATCTCGTCTCTCCTGAGCGATTGGGTGTGTCTGGATAGTTGGAGGTTCCAAAGTGCGTTGAGTGCGGGCAGCCGCTTCCCGGAGAGCTATTCCCCTCCGGCGGATGAGCCTTGGACAACAGGGATCTTTGGATGTGCGGAGGATACTGAAAGCTGTAAGTTTTGTTTCTTGGTTTGTTTCATTGATTTTGAAGAATTGATTTTTAATGTTCTGGGGGTGTTCTTGCTTTTGGTGTTCGTTATTGGTCTGAAATTATGGACGCTTTGTGATTAATTTGAATTGGTGATGTGAAATTTCGTGTTTAAAGCATGGCAAGTCATCTTGGTTGAATCAATTCTATGATTTTTGTTATTGTTTATATTGGTCTAAAATTATGGACGCTTTGTGATTAATTTGAATTGGTGATGTGAAATTTCGTTTTTAAAGCATGACAAGTCATCTTGGTTGAATCAATTCTATGTTTCGGGTCATTGTTCATTATTAGCATTGTATAGACTTTGTAGGCAGTTTCTCTAAAAATTCAGCATTTTAGAATAGCATTCTATCTGGTTTGACTGTTATTCATGATGGATTAGATTATGTGTTCTTCCCCAAAATGAATGGAAGGTTGTCGGTGAACATCTTCTATCACCAAGACTTGATAGGATTTAGTGGGTGCTTGAAAGTGTCATACTATATGTTGTTGTGGATCGGTGATTTTATTAAACTAATCCAGTCACTTTTTGAACATACAAACTCTACTCAGAGATATGGCCAAAGATTTGATAAAAAATGAGCATGTGAAGCAAGCAGGTGAAATATGGGTGTCTAAATTGATTTTTATGTACTTTGTAACTGTGCTTGCGAGACCTTTCAGTTGGCTTCCCCTGAAGAAGCACCTAGGCAAGCTATTTTTAAATCCAAGAGAACTTGTCATTGGAACAAAAAGGGCACCAATATGCTTTTGGTATGGCTCTTTATTTTCACTGCAGGGGTGTTTGTTTGCTTGTAAATACCCATCCCTTGGATGTAGATATCCAATGACATGGATTTACAGGGATATGTAAGTTTTTATTTATATGTAAGATTGTCTTTGGTTGGAGGGATAGAAAAAAGAGGGATGGGAAAATTTTTACTATTTAGTATTTGTGGTTTTTTTTTTAAATTTGTTGCCATGTGACCTAGAGGTCACAAGTTTGAGTCGTGGAAACAGTCTCTTGCATAATAAGTAGGGTAAGATTGCGTACAATAGACCAAAGTGGTCCGACCCTTCCCGAGACCCCGCGCACATGCGGGAGCTTTGTTGCACATTCATGATATGAGGGATGTGGATTTCCCGAGATATTCCCATGTCTTTTTTAAAAGCACAAACAAACATAAAATGTAAAAAGTGAGGGATGTGGAGTTTCTCATCCCTCTTCATTCCTCAAAACAAATAGCCCCTCAATGAATAGTATATGTGAAAGTTATCAATAAATATCTATGTTATGTATAATCCCAAGAATAACATGTCCTCATTTGGATGGATTAAAATTAGAATGCAACCTGCGTATTCCTTTGATAATGGTTTCCAAGAGATTCTGAAAGATAATAATTGCTTACAAATGCTGGTTTGGTGTAGTTTATTTTGTCCTTCTTTAGTTATGGAAAGATAATATGATAACTTTGTAAATAATTGTTAAGTTTTTCTTGAAATCAAGGTGTGATATTTCTCTGAGTGGACTAGGACTGCCATCCTACTGTCAAGGCTTATTTTTATCATGGGAAGTAATTATTTGGAGTCAGGTGGGTTTAGAGGTAACTTCTGTTTCCTCTTTCTCAGGCTAGGGGTATTAGAACTTCTTGTGGTGTTTGCTCCATGGATTCCTGGACATAAAGCCTGGATTTTTTTTCATTGTAAAGTTAAGCAATGACAGACTGCTTTGACCATTAAATATGAATTTTAGTTTTGTGTACAATTTTCTATTTAAGGCTAACTTGTGGAATATCAGTCACAAGTGAGAATCTATATCATGCATGATTCTATGCTCAGTCCAGTCCAATGTATGCATTCAAAATTCAAATCTATGAGGAAAACAGAAGATCAAACTAACACGAAGTCTAACTTCAACATGAGTCACTTGGGTACTGTCTTAATTGTTGGTGACAGAGAGCTAGCATCCTGATGCTATGAAGTTTTTATTTTTGGATCATGAATCTTGCTTAGGAGTTGTTATATATGTGGTCTCTTTTTTGTGATATTTTACTATAGAAGAATTTTGTGTCCTGTTTATGATAGTGTTTTACCTGAAATACAGTGCTTTAGGTGGTGTTTGAATAGGGAGTTAGGGTGGATTGGGATTAAGACGAATGCTGACTTATTCCCTTTTGTGTTGGGCTCTTAATACAAGAATAAGCTAATCCATGTTATCCTGTTCTGGATTAAGATCCCTTATTCCGGAATAAGGTCCTTAATCAAAAATAAACTGTCATCAAGTGTTTGGCTCATAATATAGAAATAAAAGGCATAATCCTAACTTTATGCCCTATCCAAATGCCATCAATGGGTATCAAAAGAAGGAATTGCCTACATTTGGTTCTTTGTTTGGTTTTCCCGAAATGCTATTGTTTTGTTATGTTACTGTATCTGCTTCAATCTTTTTGGTTGCTGTTATTTTTTTTATTTCATTTACACATTTTTTTACTGAAATATCTTTGTTATTATTACTATTTCAGAGGATAATTGTTTGGTTAATCCTTGACGAAAGCTATTATGTAGTTAGCTTCTTCGTTTCATTTTGATACATTAAACTTGAAACACATGCATGTGTGCATATATTTTAAACGAGCATGTGAGTTTTCTTTCTATCAATTGATGTTCCCCTGGACTTTATAAATATCCATTTTTGATGATAGGTTGGACTGGGTTATTTTGTCCTTGTGTGTTATTTGGACGCAATGTTGAGAGAATAAGAGAAGACATCCCTTGGACAAGACCGTGTGTTTGTCATGCTATTTGTGTTGAAGGAGGCATCACGCTTGCTGCTGCTACAGCTCTGTTTCATGGTATTGAACCAAGGACTGCATTTCTGATAGGAGAAGGATTGTTATTTAGTTGGTGGATGTGTGGTATTTATACTGGGATATTCAGGCAGCAGCTGCAGAAGAAGTATCATCTCAAGGTGAAGTCATCTTTCACCATTATCGTGAGCTAGCATCTATAATGGTGGTCAAATTTCACATTAACTCATTTGTTTGAATGAAATTATATGTTAGGACTTAGGTCTTAATTGCCACATATACGAATAAAGCAGCAGTCACTACAAATGGGATACTCCTTTATTTCCTTCAAAAAGTTAAACTCAATACAAAATTAGTTAGGACATGTCACAAGATGTATATATATATATATATATATATATATATATATATATATATATATATATATCGGGGCTGATACTATGCGGCCGGTTTTATCACTGTGCAAGTGCGGTCGCTTCGTTTTGGCCCACTTGCACGGTGTTTTGAGGAAATCCAACCGTATGGATGGAAAGAACATCGAAAAATAAGCTAGCATGTCAATTTTCATACAATTTGGGAACCAATAAGATTTTTATAAATTTTTACCCGTTAAGATGAAGATCCTACAAGTTCCCAACTTGTATGAAAATGGACATGCTAGCTTATTTTTCGATGTTCTTTCCATCCATATGGTTGGAAATCCTTAAAATACTGTGCAAGTGGCTAAATGGGAGGCGACTTTACTTGCACAGTAATCCGGCCGGTCTTATAATATCACTCCCGATATATATATATATATATATATATATGAACCAATATCTTCTAGGTTATGATTTGATGACCGCCAACTTTATTTGATAGGATCATTTCAGGTGTGCTGTGATTGTTTCTGTTATTAATTGCATTTTTTTTCCTGTTTTAATGCTGAGTTGCAGAATGGTTATACACATCAGGCTGGGATTATATGGTCTTGAATTTATCATGATCTGCCAATAATGCAATATTTGAGAGTTCACATCCATTGGATATTGTCATATTTCATTTGAGTTCTGTTTTTGTTTGTGTTGGGGGTGCCATATATTCTTGCTTGTTACATCTTCTCATTGTGGTTGCAGAATTCTCCATGTGATCCCTGTATGGTCCACTGCTGCATGCATTGGTGTGCCATCTGCCAAGAACACCGAGAAATGAAGGATCGCCTATCAGATAATTCAATTATGCCAATGACTATTGTCAATCCACCAGAGCTGCAGGAGATGAACATGAATGAAAGTCAGGGATCTTCGGTTGCTGAAACTGGCAGTCACCCAGGCCAGGATGGTGCTCTGGAGATGCATCCCTTGTAAGGGTAAGGTTAAATGATGATAAATACCTTTATAGGGTTTTCTGAGATGGTTGTTTTCTTTGGACTTGGTTTGGTTGCTGAGAACTATCTAGAGAATTACCCTTTCATATATTACTGATAAAGTTATATGTCAAAACTAGCTATCATTTGTTGAGAAATTAGAGATTAATCCATTTTTTTTCACTTTCCCCGGATACCCATTTGTAAGCTTTGCAATTTCTGTGTTTTTTTCCTGGGAAAAGATATACTTACCGACGAAGTATCCCGAAAACGGTTCCTGAAACCGTTGATGGTGTCTGGAGATTTGTGTGTTGATGATCCCGATGCACCATCAATGGTTTCGGAAATTGTTTTCGGGATACTTGTAAGTATATCACTGCTCTTCTTTTCTCTAGTAGGATTGTTTCAAGGCATCATCATAGAAC
Organism: Dioscorea zingiberensis; assembly: GCA_026586065.1. Lineage (NCBI taxonomy): Eukaryota > Viridiplantae > Streptophyta > Magnoliopsida > Dioscoreales > Dioscoreaceae > Dioscorea > Dioscorea zingiberensis. Next base: position 3,048,967 of record CM048827.1, on the reverse strand, counting down.
TGTAAACTATGAAGCTCAGGCTCATGTGAGAATATTGGGTGAGAATGTTTTCTTAAAGTTTTATTTAAGCATTTCTTTTGTGATTGTTTTTATGACTAAATTAAGTAGTTGTCCGATTGGACAAATCAGCATTTTATGAGGGTATTTTTGTCTTAAAAATGTAAAATGTTTTTTTCTTAACTTCAAAAATACAAACATGTACATGGGGTCGTTTGGTTTACGGAATGGGAATGGATTGAGAATGAATTGGAATAGGAATGAGTCGGATTGGGAATGGTATTGAAATGGAAACTGTGTTTGGTTGGAAGGAATAAGAAATGGTATGTATTGGGAATGAGAAAAGTAAAAGGAGGGATGGTATAAAATAACTTTTATGCCTTTTATACAAATAATAATGTTATATATAATAATGATGTGTGGTAAATGATAACTAATATTTAAATATTTAAGTATTATAATTAAGTAATTATTATAAATAAATATTTAAATAATTATTTTTTAATATTATTAAAATTAAATCAATAACTTTATTAGAATATTATTGAATCAATAATTATGTTTTATTAGAATATTAAAGAAGAGAGATTTGATATGTTTTTTCTTCTCCTGATCAGGAGCTCCATAGCTAAGGTACTCTTGAAGACTTGGCTTATAAACATTGTGAAACCACGTTGCTTCTACTAAGAAGGTTTTGCATTGATCTGTCCACTGTAGCATGCACATACAGGAAAATAAAAAATAAAAATAGAAAATCACATTAATGATCACAAGCTCTCTGCATTATTATTGAGTATTACAAGAAGAAATCAAAGATTAATTTACCGCTTTTTGAATGTAAGGCATAGCAAACCTTCTTTATCAATCTTGCTACTGACACTATAGTCACCATACTTGATCTATATTCAGGAAATCCAAATAAAATCAGGAGATTTCTATTGTTCCAAACACTATGGCTATCCTGACTACCATCTGTAAGCTTGAATCTCAGCAGCCCTTGAGCTGCTACCACCAAGCCTTTAGAACTCAGATTGATTGTCACGTATAACACTTTGCAATTGTTTATGCAACAAACAAGATTTTAAAATGAAGCACGGTAAATATGAATTTCACCTAGCATTCGGTTCTGAGCAAGAGATAACAGTAAATCATGTTAGTCAAGAAAAACGCATAAATTAGATTCTGATAGTAATGAATGAAACATGATAGTAGCTTGAAACAGAATACAAACAATAAATCAACAAAATACTGAAACAACAGTAAATCAACAAAATACAATCTTCAACAAACAAACTTCAGATTACATATCAGTTGGGACAAATATGGATCTTAATAAAATTAGATAACAGAAACGCAACTTCTTGTCCTCAGGCAAGTCCAAAAAAATTTGTAGTTGATCATCATCTTTGGAAAAAAAAAACTGCAGCATGAACAATGCCTCATCATTAGAAAGACCTTCAATCTCAAAAATTACTTGTCCAAGTAATTTTTTCCTTTCTTCATGGGCCTTATCACGATTTTTCTCGCGAGCCGAAGACTCAGTTAGTGCCTTAAATCCTGGACCAACCATTTTCACAAACGTGAGAAAATGTTGGGATATTTTCTCCATTGACGGATCCATAAGACTCTTCCTCCTTCCACGTGTTCTTGAGGTACCTGTCTCCGATCCCATAGGCGATGGAGCTTGAATGGGTTGCTGTGTAGACATATTCTCATCATCTGCCATTTGAAATAAGGGTGTATCATCATCCAAAGTTATGTTCTCATTTAAATATTGCTCCGCATCATCTTCGATGTCCCCCCTTGCATTGCCATGCCTATCCTTCATGTAAGATCGGGCAAGCTCATTAAAGAAAGGGAAAGATTTTTCATAAAGACCAGCTGCTTCCTTATGGTTTTGCATTGCATAAAAAAAAATACAGTAAATAAGACAAAAATCACATACAAGTCATTGCATAATTACCAAATAAATTATGTATACCTTTACATATTCATCATATGCACTTTTTTCGCATTCAACAGTACACCTCTCGTTGTTCCAAACAAAGCCACTGATTTGTAGTATATCGGCGATTGCAGTAGTCTTGTTCCTAAGTAATTTAACTCGAGACTCAATATTGGGCACGGCTTTCAATGTGGTTGTCGGAATCTTTTCCTTCACCATTTTTTCCAACTGAAGAACGTATCCATTTCTAAACCCATTTTCTGCCCGCCACATTAAATTTGCAGATAACTCAATTAAGGCGTCGATGAGGGCTTTATTTTCTTCAACAATCCAATAATGTTTGTTTAGGCCCCTACCCCGTGTTTGTGAATCTGTTTCATGCTACATAAAGAAAGGGAAATTAAAAAAAAAAATAGAATTGTCAAACATGCAAAATTGTCATGTAGCTTGAAATATATATTTCTAACATAATAGATTCATACTTCAACATTGAAATATAAGGTTTTAGACAAGATCATCAAAAAAAATAAAACAAACACAGTCAACATATGTATAAGCACTACTCAAAATATCGTTGCCAAATAACACAATCAACTTGACCGCCAAGTGTTAAACATGTTTTCGGCCTTGTTCAAGTCTAAATTGTGTCCACTCATCCGTCGGATCAACAACTGTAATGTTTTCGATATCATCTTGTGGGCTTTCCTCTTGGCTTTCATTGTCAACATCATCTTCTGCCGGGTCTTCTGCCATCTCCCTTTTGATAAAGTTATAGAGCAGACAACATGCATTAATAATACGACCTTGAGTGCTTATGTTGTAAAAACTAGGGCTAGATAAAATTTTCCAACAACTTTTTAATAGACCGAATGTCCTCTCAATCACATTTCTGGCACTAGCATGTTTAATGTTGAAAAATTCTTGAGGTGTAAGTGGTTGATGCCCATCAACCCAAGAACTTAAGTGATAGCGTTGTCCTCGAAAAGGCGCAAGAAAGCCAAGGCAATTCGCATACCCGGCATCCACTAGGTAGTATAAACCTGGTAGATCATCAAATATTTCATAATAAGTTAATAGTTTATGGGTCATTTATTCGTAGGAACTAGAAAGCAATCAAAACACTTAATTTTTTTTTTTATACCTTCGGGAACCCTCAATCCATTAGGTTTTGTTACAGCATCCCTAAGAACTCGACCGTCATGAGCTGAACCTTCCCAGCCAGACAAAACATAAGTAAATTGTATGTTTTGACTACAGACGACGAGAACATTAGTAGTTATTTCGGATTTTCTTGATCTATATCTTGGTTGATCAACTATGGGTACATTTACACGATATGTGTTCCATCTAATGCTCCAAGACAATTCTACATAGAAGAAAAAATAAAATTGTTAGTTATGTTATTTAAGTGTATGACTAACAAAGAATGTGGACCGAGTTTATTACCGTAAACCACTTTCACCTATAGTCATTTGAATTTTCGGGTACAGCTTCCGGTTTCTTCAATAGAACAGAATGACACAGAATAACTGACTTTAACACTGCATGGAAATGCCGACTAACTGTCTCGCCTAATCTGAGAAAGTCAAACTTAATTACTTTATTCTTGCCATGATGTGCTAGAATGTTTAAAAACATTGCGGTCATCTCCTCGACACCAACATTTTTGGTTCCTCGTAGACCACCGGTTGAAGTTAACAATTTGCATAAACAATGAAAACACCGTCGATCCATACGTAGTTTGTGAATGCATCCAACATCACTTTCATAAACTAAGTGGTGGAGGTATTCATGTTGTTTGCGGCGTCTTACACATGTTGATACAATCACATGTTGAATCATTCTTCTTCTAATTTTACGTTGCTTCGTTGCACATGCATTGATCATCATAATTACTAAGTAAAATTAGCATACCATTATTGTACAATATAGTCGAAGTTGTTCAATCTTCTTCATATTACCAAAATCTGAATAAACAATAACTTATGTCATTAACTTGTTATTTCTCACTAGAAATAGTGGATTTAGCACCAACATGATCAGTAAAAAACAAAGATTAGTATTGATCATTGAAAAACAAGAATAATTATGTTCAATAATTATTCTGAAGCTTTTCATCCTTATCTTGTAATTGATGGCATATCCTGTAATATAGTATATAAAAACTATATTAATGGAGTGTTTCTAGTGGTTTATGATGGTTATGAACAATAATTATTCTAAGTTAATTTGTGCTCCAGCTGTAGTTATTCCTAAAAAATTATCAAGATATAAAGAATTTAAAATTTTCTAGATATAAAGAATTGTCTTCCATATGGACATGTTTTGAGTGTTCCCACTTCCCATTTGCTCACTTTAAACCCATTCTCCACTGTTTTGAGTGTTCCCACTTCCCAGTTGCTCACTTTAAGACTTCTACCTGAGTATAAGAAACCTGATCATATGCTTCTCAAGTGTTTTTTCACACAGACATGATGGAGTTTGACAGTTAACAATGAAAAGAAAACAATATTCTTCAGTGGGCATCTCCAATAAAGTTAATTTGGATTAGATAAATTCTTTATGTCTAAAACATGCCTATTTGAGAAAGAAACCAACCATGTCCATACCCAAAAACTGGAGAGACTACAAAACACTTATAGGCATCTAAAAAACCTAATTGATTTCAATATATATGCTAGTGCAGACCTGAACAGGATTCATTTTAATACTTCCATCACCAAGAACCATCCAAAGCCTAACTGGAAATCATCATATAAAAGTAAGGAGGTAGAACATACACGCAACAAATTAATGTTTGAATGAAATATACAAAGATATGATCACTTCGCACAGAGTCCTAATTTTCATTAAAAGGCCTTAGTTAGAATTCTTATGTTTGCTTATCACAACAAATACCACAATTTCTTATTTGCAGTGATCAAATTAACATCCAGTTAAAGATCCAGACAACAAAAAACAAAGTCTGATAATGTAAGCTTCAAAGGTTGAACCGGGTATTAAAGAATATTTGAATTCCTATACACAACAAAAGATATGGTGAACAAAAAGGTCTGGTAGGAAAACATTTGCAAGGACACTACAACAGCTGGAGATGCATCACTAATCATGTTTAACACATAACTCTTGTGGCCCTGAAGAGAAAATCATGCAAGAAATTTCATTTGTCAATGAATAAAAACAGTAAACACATGCCAATACACATAACACACATTTATTGTTGTAAATGCAATGAACACATTCAAACCTGATCCTAGTCAAATTTGGTTGGAAATTCTAAACTACCGCTCAACTCGAAGCTCCTCCAAATTCATCGTGCCCCTCGCCTCACTCGACTATAGAAAGCATGGGTTCCGCTTAGATCATCTTAAAGGCGCATATCCAATCCATTGTCTCAAAATTCCAATCGACTAACTCAAATTTTGAAGGAAACTGAACTACATTGCTCCATTTCAGAACAATTCAAATTTTGAATTCAATCACAAAAGACACAGGCCCATCCAAGCCAAAGCAAGAAAATGAATAAAAAAAAAACACAAGAATTTCCTGCTGCTTCTCACCCACAAAACAATACTATCAAAGAACATCCCATTCTACAAAACCAATAATAAAAGATCTCAAAAGATATAAAACATTAACCAAAAAGACAAATTAATCATCAATAAACAACATATTTAAACCAAATAAAAAGAAAATGCACATCATTTAGAATATAGATTAACCCTTTCTTATATACTCCTGAACCTTCGCTCAGGGGAATAATATGGCCAGCATTCAAGGAAAAAAAACAACAACATGAGCCAAATAAAAAGAAGAAAAAGAACTGCATACCTGAGAGAAAAGGGAACTGGAGGGCTGGCAAGGGGTGGAGGAGGAGAAGCGGTGCTTTTAAGTGGGAGGAATAAAGACAGGCTTAAGGGCCTCAGCGCCGTGATCGCGAGTAGACCTAGGGCTGGAGGATTGGAGGAATGTGATGATTTGAGTTTGGGGCAAATGGGTAATTCTCCAAACCATGAATCAGTATTCCGAGCAAAACGAGTGGAATAAAATCTCCAAGTTTTCAGTGGCTGATTTCTCCTCCATTCCCGCGGATTCCTCTTCCTGGACATCCAAACGGGGGAATGCGAATGATCCCAGCCCATTCCATTCCCATTCCCCCTAACCAAACGCCCCCTAGTCTGTATTTCTTCTATTTTTGTCATAACTCAAAACAAATGCATTAAAAAAAGTCAAAAATTCTTAAATTATAAAACAAGTACTTCTAAATAAAATAATCCAAAATCTAATCAGGAATCTGCGCGGGCAATTAATCCAAAAAAACATTTCAAGTCAAGCACAAAATAAGGTTAACTGGAACCAAAAAAAAAAAAGAAAAAAAAAGAAAAGAAAGTGATTCTTTATGTTAGTGCAACCAGCACTTAAGTTGGCATTATTTGACAACTTACTAGAGGTACAATATGACACAAGTCCACACGAGACAAAATGGCAAACAATGGTTTACTCAGCAATGACGGCCGTTGCAAATATGGATGTGACACAGATTGCAACCAAAGTTCCTGAAGACATGACGAGGCCATGATGTGGCATAACTGAAGATGATGTGGTCCATAACTAATGATGTGGCATCTGACTACAAAGGCTCAATTGACCTAGTCAGAGTAGGCGCTGTATATCGAGGAACAAATCTATCAAAGATCAACTTGGAAGTTGGTTACACTAATAATGGTAACAAGGATCCAAGTAGAGCTGAAGACATCATGAGGAATATATTTAGAAGGTATCTAAATATATCGCTGCCCAGATTTGGTAAGGAGTTGATTTTGAAACTTAATATTTACACTATTCCATGAAGGTCATACTTTGGCGGGAGGCCAAATATGGTATGAAGAAAGATTCAGTGGAGATACGCTGAAGACCAAACTTGAGTGAGTCAACATCTAAGTTTGGAAACTGATGATGTTGATGCGTCGGGAGACAGCACGCCGGGAGGCGACTTGATGTGTTTGTGAACATGACGGAAAGGGGTCCAGCCAGTTGTCGTGGTCATGATCAGGAGGATCAGACGGAGTCGACTTAGATAAAGTCGGGAGGGTTTAGGTCTGGAGTTCGTAGAGCAACGCAAAGCTGCAGCCTTAGTCAGTTCACTGGACTAGGCCACGTTGCAGGATTGGGTGCGACAGGATCTGCAGCGGCTATTTTTGGAAGAAGTCCAAAGATTGAAACCGCGGAGATTTCGGAGAAACGGAGAGAGAGATGATAGGCTCGTGGAGCGGCTATATAAAGGACCAAGCTCAGGGGTTCGCGTGACACACAAGAGAGACCTAAGGGAGTTAGGTAGTGTGGGCATTGAGCGATCTTGAGTGGGTGCTTATGTATGTGTGAGATGAGTGACAAGGGAGTTGTACTCATGTTTTCTCCTCTTTTAGTTGATCATTGTCTCCGGGCTTAGTCCCCCAGACGTAGGCTTGGAGAGCCGAACTGAGTTACCAATCTTGTGTCTTTTTTCTCTTGATTGCATCACTTGCTTGAGAGTGTATGAGGTTGTGTGTTCAATGAGAGTGAGAGAGTAAGTTACAATATTTATTACAACCAAACATATAACCACCCCCATTGGGAACTAACACTTTAGCATCGAGCTATAACTTTCTGAAAGACAACTAGGCTGCTGTATCCTAAAAACTACTTAATAACTCAAATTTTAAAATCTTACTTGTGACTTGTAATTGACAACCAACACGTACCAAAATCACAACTTTGCACAAAAATGTCTTCAAAATTCTTTCTGATCTACGATGTATAATTTAGCTGTTCATTTACAATATCCACATAGAAGAACATAAATGAAAAAATAAAAATAAAAAAATTTGTTTTATGCATGACAAGTGAGGCAGAATAGGATGGTTATGTCTGATGATGACCTCTAAATGCCTAGAGATAGTAACCTACCTCTCTTAGCCATCTTAGACTCTTGTCGTGGTTTCATAATCACAGTACCATACCGTAAAAGTGGTCTCACTTTTTTATTTTCTCTCTCCGTTTATATTAAATTATTATTTTAATGATTTAATTTTACTATTTATAAATTTTAATAATTATTAATAAGTTTTATTTTATGTGGTAGATGATATTTGTTAAACTATTGTATAAATTTTTATTATTAAATTCTAATAATATTTGTTAATTTATAATTTTTGAAAACAAATTAATTTTTAAATTTTACATTTATTAGAACATATATGTGACCTGGTGGAAAAAAGTTATCCATTTAATAAATGGTTATTGGTGTTGTTTATAAATGAGGAAATTATTTATAGATCTTGGCACTGTTTCCAGGGATCTTAAAATCAAACACACACAACACAAAATAATAAACAAAACCCCAAAGCAATTAGGGCATTATTTCAGGGACCAATAATGAATTATCTATTTAGAAATTGAGAACCTTGTCTCCAATTTATTTTTTCAAAATTAAAAATTTATAGTTTTATTTGTGATGGGTTTTTTTTGGGGAAATTCCAAAAAACTACCCTGTGGTTTGTCACTTTCTCAATTCGGTCCTTGTGGTTTAAAATTGAACCACAAAGACCCTGTGGTTTGCCCGTTAATCACTTTAGTACCATGCTTAACCTTTGTGCATTCCGCGATTGCATCCCGTTTGGCCCCATGGAGCATGTTTGAAGGATTTCCAACCGTATGGATGGGAAGATCATCGAAAAATAAGCTAGCCTGTCAATTTTCATACAATTTGGGAACTTGTAGGGTCTTCATCTTAACGGTTCTTATTTTATAGGAATCTGAACGGTCCAGAATTTCAACCGTTAAGTGGGAGGACCAAACGGTTACCAAATTGTATGAAAATTGACAGGCTAGCTTATTTTTCGATGATCTTCCCATCCATACGGTTGGAAATCCTTCAAACATGCTCCAGGGGGCCAAACGGGACGCGACCGTGAATGCACAGTGTTACAGGGTACTAAAGTGATTAACGGGCAAACCACAGGGTCTTTGTGGTTCAATTTTGAACCACAAGGACCGAATTGAGAAAGTGGCAAACCACAGGGTAGTTTTTTGAAATTTTCCCTTTTTTTTTGTAAAGGATACTGTCATCTTTTAATTATTGTTTTTTCTAAAGATGGTTGTTCGTTATTACAGGTTATCTAATGTTGACGCTAATGACTAAGGTATTTTTATTTTTTTATGAAATTTATTTGTATTCTTGTTTTTTTTTGGGTTAAAGCTAATTTTCTTCCTATATTTTGGGTTATATTTATCTTTATTCATGTACAACGAAAATATTCAATACAGTCTCTATACATTGGTTTTTTTTTGTTTATTTTTGTCCCCGACTTTGATAGGGCGGCCATGTGACATACAAATTGAAATATAACTATTTTTTATTGGGTTTCTTTGATTGTGTGGCAATATTTATTGACATGGAACCACAAGTGACTTGCTACAAAATGCCACATCAATATAAACTTTGTTTGCAACAAGCTGATGTGGACCACCATACTAACATGGCATGCTGATGTGTCATGCTAACATGGTCCAACTTTGTATATCTCTAAAATTGAATTTTAGAAGATTTTTCTCAAATAAATAAATAAATTTGTTAGGAGATAATTTTTTCTATTAAAAATCTAATATTTAGATAATGATTTATTTTATAAGGGTTTTAATTTCCATAGGTAGGTGAACAATGCATTGACGCTCCATCACCTCCATTGCCCTTTACATCTCCTTTCTCCCATCATTTCCAAATAGTAGATCTAGATGGTGGGGTGAGGGTTGCAACCACGAATAAGAAGTATGGTGCAAGCTTCATGTTTTATCGTCAAAGTTGGCAATGAAGTCCTCACATTCTTGACCAACTTCCCTAAGGGCCAAGTGTAAAGCCTCAACCTCCTTATTGACGAGATTGACACAACCTCGCCTCATCTCTGTTTTGTTCCCCTTATCTCTCGATGTCTTGTTCCCTCTTTTATAGTGTAAAATTCATTTTTATTTTTGTGGAAAATAGTAATGAAATCTTCGATCTTAGACCAAGACTTGACTCATATAGTAGTGAACCTGAGGCTGAATAAACACGAGTGTTGCTAATCTGTTGTATTGTTTGTTTGGTTGTAATGCAGTTCTCTACAGGCAAATTAATGTTTGTTTTGTTTGTTTTGCTCTGTAAACTGTTCAAAGTTTTCATCTAAGTAAATTACAGAAGTAATATTTTTGTGCAATTTTTCCAGGTTTGTTTGCAATTTTTAGTTTACATGGATCAACCTGAAGACTTCATTGTCCCAGCGCAAGAGTACAAGGTTTGTAAACTTGTAAAATCTTTATATAGACTGAAACAAGCCCCTAAAGAGTGGCATTCTAAGTTTGACACCACAATTATCTCCTATGGCTTTCTAGTCAATAATTATGACAGATGTATATATTGTAAGCAAGTGAATGATCAGTGTCATAATATGCTTGTATGTTGACGATTTACTTATATTTTCCAGCAACATGAACTTGATTAATGATATTAAGAAATTCTTGTCTAGTAAATTTGACATGAAGAATTTAGGATAGGCAAAAGTGATTTTGGGCATCAAACTCACTAGAACTGACTCTAAAATAATTTTATCACAATCACATTATATTGAGAAGATGTTAGGAAATTTTGGTTATCTTGATTGCAGACCTTCTGCTACACCTTATAATCCTAGCAAACCTATTAAGAAATAAGGATGAATTTGTAAAGTAAGATCGATTTGCATAAATTATAGGATCTATAATGTACCTGTCTAACAGAACCAAACCTAACATCGTTTATACTGTGACTAGACTTAGTAGGTATACTAGTAACCCCAACTTAGAGCATTGGACTATTCTTCCAATCCTTAAAGGAATCATGTCCAAATGATTGAGATATACGGGATTCCCTTGTATTGTAGAGGGATACACAAATGGAAAATGTATATCTAATTCCTTGGTCTTAAAGTCCACTTCTGTCCAAGTGCTCCTATTTGGTGGAGAGACTATCCAATGAAATTCTGCCAAGCAGAAGTTTGATGCTAGGAGCACTATATATAAAAGCTAAACTTATTGCACTAGATTCCACTTGTACTAGAGCTGAATGGATTAGAAATTTGCTTTATGAATTCCTATTATGTCTCTAAATATGCATACTATTGTTATTCATTGTGATTCTAAATCTTCTATAGAATTATGTAAACATGAATGTACAAATGATAAGATGAACAAGCACTTGCGGATCCGACATAAGTCAGTATGGAGGCACCTGAAGCACAATGTTGTCAGCATAGACTATATGAAATCAGAGCTAAATCTAGTTGATTGCCTAACTAAAAGGTTATTGAGATTATTGATAGCTAATTCGTTAAGGGGAATAGGATTGAACCTATAAAGGTCAATAACAGTAGTGATCATACTTCTTTGAATGGAGATCCTAGGATAGAAGTTCAAAGGGAAGCTATCTTTGGTTGACTGTGAGAGCATAATATTTATTAGAGATATACTCTGACCCCATTCCTATGGCAAGTACTCTCATGTAGTGGTTTAAGGTTGAGTTTAGCTCTTAATGTGATCAATAGTTGTATCTAAGAAAGATATTACACTACAGATATCTTTGGAGATCTCGTCTATGTGGAGAGCACTGTCAGGCCATAGTTGTGAGAGTATGTGGGTCAACTCTCTAAAATCTTAATGAAATGATATTGAGTGCATGGCTAAGTAATGCGCCAACCCGCTTTGCTTCAAGATCACATAGGACCTCTAATACTTGTTGAATGTTGATTCAAAGAATGTAGTTCAAGACCTAGTTCACTATATTTCTATTAGTCTCTACTAGAAAATTAAGGTTTAAGTCCCTAAGGACACTTCTGTTTATGATCTTATGTAAGCCAATGAACACAACAATAACATTTCATGTGTTTGTATCTCCTGATCCAAAAACCTTGAATTATGAGGATTCATGCAATTCTTTTGCATTACTTTTTCAATGACAAATAAAAAACTCTTTAATTAAGCTTATTTTGAGCTATCTGCATATCATGTTGATTAGTGCCTTTTCTTGATTATGGGGTTAATGGGGGGGATTGTTGGAAATGAAGTGGTTGGGCCTTCATAACCCCATAACAACCCAACCTTTTCTCTTTCACTCTCATGCTTCAACCACATCCAGGTCATCCAATTGTCAAATTTATGACCATTGGATCAACCCTTATATACAACTTCATCCCTCCTGCAACCCTAAGTGAGAAAGCTAAAAAACCAATCTTATTCTCATTCGTCTTGACTGCAAGCTTCATCTTCATTCTCTGTTGATATTTAGCTATTGATTTCTTCTTTATCATTTTTTGTTTTCCCTCACATCTTCAAATGCTAAATTGGGCAATACTGAAGCACCTCCTCCCAGAGATGTGCTACAAAAGGAGAAGACTTACTGGACTAGGGGTACCCTACTGGCCGAAGTGTTTGCCTGCAAATTCATTTCACGAAAGAGGCAAAATCGACTTTTAAGATAGTGTAAAGCACGTCCTACCTAGGCTTGACGTTTCTTAAACTTGAATGCATTGATTTATAGTATTTGCTGATTAAATTCATACTTATTCTGTTGGTTGTTGCAATTTAATTATTTTAAGTTCTACGGTTGACTTCTATTTATTGTTGTTGTTGTGAAACTGATTTTAACTTGATTAGGTTTTGGTTTTCATCCAACAATTGCCATACCCCATTTCTAGAAAAATATAGGCAACTTCCTACAAAGCATGTTGATAAACACTTTAGAATCAAAATCTCCCACTCATACTTCTCATTGTGGTGTCATCTATCTTGACATACTTTCAAAAGTACCGTGGACGTATAGTTTCTAGTATCTCTCTATTTCCTAATATTAATTCCATCAAGAGATGGTGAAGTTGAATTATCGCTATCAATAAGCTTTTAAATGAACTTTGAAAATGTAGTCTCTATCTCCTTTATTTCCCAGTATTCAGCCAGGAGGAGGTGGTGGAGTTGAATTGAAAGTGTCATAACCAACATGCTTCAATTGAAAGTGTCATCACCAATAAGTTTCAAATGAAGTTTGAGAATGTAATCTCCATATCACAGGAGATAAAACACCATTCCATTTAAGGTCTAGGATCTCTCGGTCCACAGAGTGTCAACAACATCCTCAAACGCACATCAGAGGACGAAGATGCAATTATGCATATCCACAACAACAAAAAAATCTACCTAGGCTTATTCAAATCTTGGAGAGTTTATCACTAACATCCATAAGAGGAGGTGTATCACCTAAAAATTTTGCATAAAAGATATATCACATAAAATTTTGTGCTCGGTAGAATTTGTGTGAATCTATCTGGTTGTCACAAAGGACTTAATTTGCCACCAAGCCTAGAAATCTTTGGTTGTCGCACAAAAAAAATGAATTTTTTTAAATAGCAGTGAAAGAGAATGAATTTTTAATTTAAGAGAAAAAGATGAGAGAGAAAAAAAATACAATCCATCAAACAATTTTACATAGAGAATGTTTATCTAGGCAAGCAACTCATCTCTTTATGCAGAAAGCTAATGCTACAACATTGTAAATCCCCGATTTTTCCTTTTTAGTTATCATTTTAATTTCTAAATATTAAATCGGAGTTTATCAACAACTAAATAAATGGTTAAAATATTTAACAATACAAAGTAAATAAGAAAAGTTGTGGGTTATATGTAAAAATTTTAAATAATAAAGATTATAATATGATGAGGATAAAAACCGAGGAGCCTTACACCTGACACGTGGATCAATCCTATCCTTTGATTCGTGCCAGTAACCCCCTCGGGTCCCCGCTCAGAGTTATCCTCCTCGAGAAATAGAAGGAAGACAACCGCCTCGATTCTCTTAAGGCAAACCTCCTCGGGGAAATTGGCTTTCCTCTTCGGTTTTCAGAGGCCGCGCTCCCTGACCCGAAGAAGGCATCATGACCCGAAGTTCATGTGTCAGCGCCACGAACCGAAGGACTTGACACCCTTCTAGAAAGAATTACAGTAGAGACCGTTGAGATCTAACTGAATGACAGCCTGGCGATCTGGAAGCATCTTCAAGAAAAGGCTGTTAAGATCTAACCGAATACCAGCCTGGCAATCTAGAAACATCTAGAAGAAAGATGAGCTGTCAACCTAACTAACTCCAGCTGGCACCCACGTGGCCTATTAGGAGCTAACCCACTAGCCTACACGTGGTCTATTGAGTGTGACTTGCTCTCCAAGCAGCTCCCGCTCCCTGAAGCCTATAAATAGAAGAGCTCACCAAGTCATCAGAAACGACTGGATGATCGGCGAAGCCCTGTGTGGGATCGAAAATACCCGCCTGGCATCGTGTCTGTGAAGAGACACCAAGCGACATATCGAATCACAAATATCATATATTGTTTTTTATTTGTGGGTTCTTCCATTCCTAATAGAGGCAAGCCTCTATTATTAATAACCCCAAATAAGATTGCAGGAACCTCCGATTAAGGGGAAAAGAGTACAAGTAGAGGTAACGAAAAATAATTCATTTATTGCATATCATAATAATTTATTACATCATATACATATGAATATATATTTTATTTATTTATTCATATAAATGGTGCCGCCTTCCGCCTTGAGACGTTGTCTCGCCATTTTAGGATCTATATCGCTTTGGCTATCTGATCAAGATGCCTACTTTGTCGCCGCCTTGAGGTTTTGCACCATTTTATGATTGTATTTTAGCTACCTTAATATGTGTGCTCCACCGCTGCTTTGAGATTTGCATTTAGAACTTGTATTTGACTGTCTCAAGATGGGTACTCCATCACCGCTCCGAAATGTGTGCCTCTTTGAGATTTGTGCCTACCGGTCGCCTCAAAGTGAATGCCACTTCGGGAATTATGTGCTTCATCGGTTGCATCAAGATGCATAGGCCTCCTCGAGATACTTAGTCCATAGCTGCCTCAAGATTCGTGCCATATCGGGATTTATATATATATATATATATATATATATATATATTTTTTTTTGGTTGCTCCGAGACATCATAATTGATATTATTTTTATTGCACCATCTTCAGCTTCCAATCAATATGGAATCCTTTATTTCAATATTGTCATAAATTATTAATGTTAGGGAAAATTATTTTTCAGTCTCTGAATGTTTCCTTTCTGACTTTTCAGTCCCTCTGACAAAACATTATACCTGCCAGTCCTCCCTTTTAGAATGAATTACTTTTAGGTCCCTGCTGTGACCTTTTTCCTGTTAACTTTTAAATAAAACCCCAAAATACCCTCGTATATTCCCGCCAAAATTCAGCTTTTTGGCTGAAAAGATAGGCCTTTTGTACTTTCATTCTTTGGCTGAAAAGATAAACCTTTTGTACTTTCATTCTTGCAAAAGAAGCTGTGAGCCCCTTCTCCTACTTCTTGTCTTCTCCTTCCCTTCTTCTCCTTCATTTCTTCTCCTTACTTTCTTCTTTTGCAGAGCGATTATGATGTTTTTAGTCTTGTAGAGAAGTTACGATGCGGCAACAAGTTAAGTGGGTGGGAGAGTCTTGTACTGACAAACAACCAAGATAGATCCACTTTCCCATTGTTTTTTCATGGCTCGCGTCGTATAACTATGTTGTTTTTGCAGAAGGCATTCTTGTTGCAGGAGTTCCATGGAAACCATTTTCGCCGTCGCGCGATATGGGGGAGAAGGTCTAGCCTTGGAGCTCACAGTGCTCACTTGTTGGGAGTCAGTAATGGATGGCATATGTGAACGGTGGGACCTTGACCCCTCTGGTGTGAGAGTGAGTTATATCACACCAGACGAACAAAGAACAACTTGTCCCATTGACAATTCTACAGACTTTGTGCGTATGTGCAACATTTTGCAATCGTTCGAGAAGAATATGGTTGACCTTATTGTGGACACAAGTGAAGTGACCGTTGGTAATGATTGTGGGTCTTCAATTCCAACGTAATTTACTGTCTTTGTTATCTGGTAATATAAGCCTTTAATATGTGCATGTTATTTCCCGCAACCGCGTATTACAAACACGTAAGCATTTACGATTTTCTTTAAGTCTTTAGAATTTCTCTTATCTCTTTAGTATCGACCAAATGTCTTTAGTATTTGCTTTATCTCTTTATTATAGACCATAAAGCCTTAGTATTTATCTTATCTCTTTATTATTTACAGTAAGTATTTAGTATTGTGTCGTTCTGTTTAGTATTGTCTTACTTAAAAGAATATTTTTTCAATCATCAGGGACCCTCTAGCCGAGAGCATATTATTGAACATTGTGGGTTCTTCTCAATATCCCGAGATTGCCGTGCTCAGAGTCGGCGAACAATTTGAAAACGTGGAACACTTCAGGGATGCCCTCCGTGACTTTGCTATCAAAAGAAAAATTGACTTTACGTTCATTAAAAACGACAGAGAAAGGATGACAACCAGATGTTCCAAGGCAGACTGCAATTAGAGAGTCCATGCTTCTCGAGAGGGGAGTTTGTAAACCTTTCGAATAAAGACATTGCAGCCCGTACATGTGTGTGGTGGTGGTATCGAGACGAGTTCCCACCCGAAAGCATCCAAAAAATGGGTTTGCGGTCGTGTGATCCAGAAGCTCAAGGATCGTCATTTGTATCGGGCCGTTGACATTCAACGGGATATTTTGCGAGAGCACGGCGTGTGTCTTCTGTACAAACAAGCATGGATGGGAAAAGAGGTTGCCCGAAGCGCTCTTCATGGGAGTGAGGTATAGAGCTACGATTTGTTGTTATGGTATGCAGAAAAGGTGTTGGAAACAAATCCTCAGAAGCGTTCGCGATTGTGATGATGGCGGCGGATTCAGGCGTGGGTTTTTTTGTTTTCGCGCTTGTGTCGCCGGCTTCAAGTTGGGTTGCAGGCCGTTGTTATTTGTGGATGAAACATATTTGCTTGGGAAATACTGTGGCATCTTGTTAGGAGGGACGGGTAAAGATGGCAACGAGGGATTCTTCCACGTCGCATTCGCCATAGTGGATAATGAAACAGACGATAATTGGACTTGGTTCCTCACCACTCTCAATGATACAATATATGGTGATGACGATTACCACAAGTGCATTACATTCGTGATCCCATGCATCGAAGGTCTCAAGTAATACCATCACAACGATGTTCCCTTCATCGTCTCACGCCTATTGTTTATGACACTTAGAGGCGAACTTCATGAAAGGAAATACTAGCCTTGGAAAAGCATTGAAGGAAGAGTGTTGGGCCCTCTTTACCCGCATCGCATATGCATGTACAGCTAAAGAATTTGATGATGCGGTGAACGACCTCATCTTGGCATCAGCACAAGCGCACCGTTGGCTAATCCAAAAGTCTTATGTGGCCCATTGGTCGAACTATCTGTTTAAGGGGCAAAGATGGTGTGAGATGTACTCGAACGTCGCTGAGTCATTCAATGCGTGGATCAAGGAGGCGCGCCACCTCCCGGTCACCGAAATGGTTGACTCAATCAGGTAATATTCACATGTGACTAAAAATCCTATACTGTTTAAGGTTTAGGGTTCCCTATCGCCTCTAACGCTTTACTATCGATCTTAAAGCTCTACTATTTAGTGTAACTCTTTAGTATCCCGTATAACTCTTTACTATCAGGCCTAAAGCTTTATTATTGAGTGTAACTCTTTAGTATCCCGTATAACGCTTTACTATCAGGCCTAAAGCTTATCGACTGTAACTCTTTAGTATCCCATATAACTCTTTAGTATCTTTCTTAACGCTTTACTCTTTGTTGGAAGCTTGATTATCTCTTACAAACACTTACTGTTCGCAGGTACAAGCTCATGAATATGATGTATGCCCGGCGTTAGCATGTCCGGCGTTGGGGAACACATCTTTGCCCAGCAATACATCTAAAGCTCGACTCCACTATCGAGTCAAGCCGCTCACTCTGCGTAGGTCGTTCTGACGGTGAGCAATTCGAAGTTATCGAACAGTGTAGCTACGCTGTCAATTTGCGGACAAGAACATGCTCTTGCAGACGTTGGGACGTCTATGGAATACCTTGCATGCATGCTTGTGCGGCAATCGCTATTTCGGAGACAAGTGTACATTGCTTCGTTGATGACTACTTCATGGTACAAATGTACGCAAATGCATATGCAGACCATATTTCTCCAGTACTCGGACACGATAAGTTGACAGATGCATCCCGCGTTCTCCAACTACGACCACCTATTACGAAGAGACGGCTTGGGCGGCCGAGGCGGACTAGAATTGAGTCGCAGGCTTCAGATGTGAGAGAGTTGCGGTGCAGCCGCTGTCAAAACACTGGCCATAATCGCAGGACTTGCAATGCAGTCATAGCTGATTAATCTTTTCCATCAAGGCTATAAGGTTACTTGTGATGAAATTTTTTTGCACATTGAACACTAATGTGGCATATCCGTTTACAAAATGTGGCATATACGTTTGCAAAATGTTTACACGAATACAAAAGATAATAAAGAGTTAGTCCGGATAGTAAAGACATAGCACATGATACTAAAGCGTTAATCCAAATAGTAAAGACTTAGCATATGATACTAAAGCGTTAATCCAAATAGTAAAGACTTGAAATAACGATTCTGATGACTCAGTCAAGGGCAAAAATGTATTTTCACCCCGAAAACGTTCAATCATGGGCCTTGGAGGAACCGCTCAAACCTCTACAAACTGACAAGGGCATCTTCGTCTTTTCATACACCATATAACACCGTTTGGGAGACGTTGGACTGAAAAATAACTCCTTGGATAAAGGAGGGACTATATGGGAATAACGATACTTTCAGGGATTATGTAGGGATTTGGATACTTTTGGGGGACTTTTTGTTACTTATCTCTTAATGTTATTATAAGAACAATATGGAATCCTTTATTGCACACATTTTGATGGAAGAGAATCATGTCATGGTATTAAATCCAAACTTCATTCATTTTTTTTATTTTATTTATGAGGAGAAAATGATGTGCACAACTCCATTATGAGAAAACGTTTCATTTTTTCAGAAGCATGACTTTCACTTCCATGGATAACTATGCAAACATAGTCAATTAGCTAGCCGCCCATAAGAAGGTATAAAACCATGCATGCTTCATAATTGGAATCATACTGGAGTGAATAAGCTGGCGTTGAGTGCCATCTTGATAAAGGTTTTCTTTTTTTTTTTTATATATTTTCATCTTTGTATCAACAACCACTTCCAGTTCATCACTCTCTGCATTCATTTTACGGATTTCTGGAGCTGCATCAGCAACATCAAATTTAGGCTCTTTTCAATCTCCAACTCATACGCTGGGATCAACAAGCACCAAGTGTCTATTCATTGCAATGTGACCAAATTTGCAAGTCTGTTAACTGTAACATCATAACTTGAAACATGTGAGCAATCGAAGCTAATTCAATCTGTGCAATCTTCACCAAATTTTATTCTGATAGAAGTATTGGTGAAATATTGGCCTTATCTTATTAAATTTTTTATCACCAACACTTTCTCTCTTTGACTTCCACCATGTCACCAGCCTTTTCCTTTTAATTGAACACTCATATTCCCATCCATCTGCTCATTTCTCTATAGGATCTGATAATATTTGGACTTCAAAATTTTACTGAACTCACAAATTGCAACATTAATGTGGTGTTCAATTATATCATCATAATTTCTGCAAATTCAAAATATCTCAAATCAAGCATCTTTTTTTTATTTCATTTCTCTTTATGGCACCAGCTTACTAGAATGCAATTGTAGAGCTGAGAATCTTGACAAGGTGCAGATGGTACCATTATTATGCAGCTTGAAGTTACAACTTCGGCTTTAATTCACAGATTCTTGTACAAGAACCATGGAAGACTTTCTTTAAGATGGGGGAGAGTTTTATCCACAACCCTTTCAAAGGCCTGGGCAATGAGTTTATCATGCTTCATGAAATCTGTAATATTGGTATGGATTTGTCAGTCTCTAGAATAGGATTGACAGGCCGCATTTCCCTTTTTAAGGCATATATGCAACCAATAATGGTGAGCAGAGGTCTAGCAACCTTTTCTTCGTTGTTGGAAAATGCTCCAAGATTGCTGATTACTGCCTGGAGGAGCTCAAAGCCATTTTCCTTCATTTCACTGATATTGGTAATGTTAGTAGATAAGGGCACTTGTAATAAATTATAAATTGCTTTGATTGGAATTTTCACATCTATTGATTGTGAACATTTCTCTGAAAACAGAACATGAACCAACCGGCTCAACAATCTCACCAGTCACTAAATTCATGAGGGAACCTTTAACATAAATATGTGGATCAGGAGAGTAATGATGAACTGAAGACCATCCTCATATTTGCAACTTTCACTCTTGGGCATTTCATCGAACATCTTAAGGGCATTATTAGAACTGAGCATTATACATAGATTTTGGAATACTTTTCTCAAAATTTTACAATTGAATCCTTTATAAACATTCAACATTGGAGAGTTTGCCAGCAAATCTTCTCTGTTCTCCAAGCATCAAACCTCTTCAATAGAAAATGGTGAGATGATAGCAACTTTCTCTCCTCCATCATCCTCTTTGAAATATTCTGCAGCTCATACTTCTGATATGAATTCCTTTGGTCTTTGCTTTTTCTTTGTCTATGAGACTTGCTTCCCAGCAAAGATCTCAGCCCCCACACTCTTTCATTTCCTCCGCTTCATGGTTGCAGCAGCTCCTTTGTCCACATTTGCATACTTCCTAGATTTCACACAACAGCGTCTCTATGAAATCATCATGGATCTCTTTCTATGCTTTTGAGGAATTAAGTTGATCTTTGACTTTATTCAATTCTCTCTTGAAGCCATGCAAGCTGCAACTCTAGTTCACCCGGCCTACTTTCCATTTTTGCTTCTTTGGGTATTTAGCTTATAGGCTTGCAACGTCCTCAAGGAGTCTTCACAAGATAGAGTTGTTTCCCAGCCTATAGCATAGTGATGACTAAATTCATAATCTCAGCCACACCATACATATCAGAGACAGCAATGACGCTCTTCTTCGGCTTCTTTCAAGAACAGAGCTATATTGGTGACAATTGTGGGGAACCAAATTGAGGCCATCATAGATGCAACAGCACATTAGCGGCTCAATGGCATCAACAGAGCAGCAGCAACATGGCATCAGCACAGCAGCAACATCAATTGAGAATTGAGAAGTCTTTCTTCATCATTTGCCTCAACGTATTTGCACCATCACTCTTCAAGGTTTTCTATTTATGTAATTTGTTTGATCTGGTCTGCAAAGTTCTTCGTCTTCCTCACTTCTTCGGATGCAGGAACATCAAGCGATGTGGTAGAGAGCTCGCAGCTTCCTCAAAAAAATTCAGGACATCATCTGATTCTTCCTTGGTGCAGGAGGCTCATTTAATCTTGAGAATTTTACTAACAACCTGAAGCTACTCCTCTGTCAGCGCCTCTCTTTTCATCAGAACTGTAATCATTCACCATTTCATCAACAATTCCCTTCATTTCATCCTTCTTTCTTGTAGCCTCTGCAATCGCCAATCCTCGCTCTTATAGCTTTTGTTGCAGCCTTAGATATCCTCGCATTGTTCAATTTCAGCATCTTGTACCCTTTGCCTCCATGTTTCCAGCTTTCAGAACTTGAATCATTCCATCGATAGCCCCGACTGGTACTATTAATACTTTGATGTCAGCATGTTCTTGAATCTTTAAATCCCACTTGACAGGGGATTAACAAGAGTTGTAAGAACAGCAGACTTCCTCTCCTCATTACACCTGCTCCAAGCTTGTAAATCAAAGCATCAATTGTGAATCTATTCCTGCAAACTTTATGGAGAACTCCAGAAGCTTTTCTTGGGTCTTCACTCACTGTCCCACAGAGCTGCTCAACCTTGCGATCTTCACATCATTACAGGATCAGGTTTCGAAGTATATGATTAGAGGTCAGTTCTATTGCCATTGGTGATATATTTAACACTTTCTCTTCTATCTCTCTTTCAAAATGGCTGCTACCATCTTTGTCATTCTCCATGCTTCACATTCCATCTCTCCTTTCCATCTGAAGAAAGGTTGTTCACGTCGTTAATAAATTGAGCAGTTATCATATGGCATCTTTATGCAAAGGCTTAATACTTCAATGTCCTCCTTGAACATCGCCTTCGCCTATATTCCTTCACACGTGAGAGGAGCTTGATCGGCAGTGTAAACCATACTGGAGGTGTTAATGAGTCTATTGTTGAAGACGAAGCCAGTAGCCATCAATCAGTAGCGAGAGAAGCCATTTGCTTCAACCTTTTGTTAGGATCTTCACTGGGTTTGGAAGGGGAAAATTTTCTCTTCTTCTTCGCCGTTACTAGTCTCCATGTCTTCTTCCAAAACTGAGCCGACATCAATGACGAAGGTAAGGACAGCGCTCACATGAGGTTTGGGGCTTCAGGGGCAAGCGGCAATGCCACCGTCGTCATCTTCTCCAGAAGGTGCAACAGCCTCTTTATCTACATCGGAGGCGATGGATAGCAGCAACGACGGTGAGATTTTTTCTCCGACGGAGGCAGGGTTTTTTTTTTTTTTTTTTGAGATAGGATTGGCCGCGAATTTCAGTTCTTCGACCCAATCATTTCTAGCTTGATCTCAACTTGGTTGAAGGTCTTGCCATTGTAGACTCCAATGATGCTTCCTTTATCTCAGGCACGATAATCATATTGTGCAGGTGGGTCTTCACTGGCTCTAGCTTCTCATCAGGTGGGGTTGATCTTTATACGGTATTATGGTTTATGGACGGACCCATGTTTGTCTCCTTCGGTATGGCCATTAGAGACAAATTTGGTCGTGTCTGCGACCGAAAATAGTAAATACCTCTTTTTCCTCTATCACACTTCTTTTTATGAAGTAGAAAACAAAAGGGGGGACTTCATCTTCTTCGCTTTTTTCAGCCGCTATCCTTTCTCCCCCCCCCCCCCCCCCCCCCTCTTTTCTTTCTCCAATTCCTTTCTTATATCATCAACCCCCTTTGATTTTCCCTTTATTTTTTCAAAAATATTCAAAATCAATCCCTTCTTTGATTTTTTTTCCCTTTCCTTTTCTTATTCTTCCAAGAATATTCAAAATCAATCACTCATTGATTTGTTTTCCTTTCCTTTTCTTATCCTTCCGAGAATATTGAAATTTGATTTTTTTTTTATTTGATTGATTTTTTTCTCTTGAAATATATCAATAAGATCAAAATTGATTTTGATTTTAAATTTGATTTGATTGATATTTAAAAAATCCAAATTCTAATTGGATTTGATTGATTTTTTTTGTTTTCTTTTTTTTTTTGGGAAATTATATTTATATTTTTCCATATTTGCTTCGTGATCTGTTCCCATGAATTATCTTAGGATTTGTAATTTTTAGATTACTTCAAGATTTGTATTCTCGGACATCTTGAAATTTGAGATTGCCTCTAGATATGTATTCTCGGGCTATCTTGAGATCTGAGGTTGCCTCGAGATTTGCATTCTTGGGCTATCTTGGGATTCGTGTCCTTGGCTTGCCTTGGGATATGTGTCCTTGGCCCACCTCGGGATCACACCACATCAAAATATTTTAATATCAAGATATTTCAAGATATACTTGATTTGAAAATATTTCAGCATTATCCCTTTAAAATATTGGCACATGGTATTTTCAATGCATTTTTTAGACACGAACACCCTGCCTCTCCAGAAACTCAAATTCCACCAACAATCTTGTAATCTCATCAATTTAATAGTGATTTCATCTTCGATCATGGAGATCTTCTATGGTTTTCACCTTGATTTGGGGTTTCCACGTAAATCTTGTGTTCATCTCTTTTTTTTTTTGAGTTTTACTCTCTCGATCCTCCTCAATCTCATCCAAATCTATCCCCAATCAAATTACAAATTCAGTTGTTGGGCCAAATCGAGAATTCTCTCTGATTTTCGCATCAACAATGTAGTGCCGTCCGTGGGGAGGCTTGGACGAGAAGCCATGACGAAGACAAGGAGATCAAAGCAGAGCCAAGCTCAAGAACAGAGGATTCCCGCACCGGAGATCATCCCACCGATGGAGAGCCATCCTTCATCCGGTTCTCCCCCACCTGCTGCTGATCTTGCTCCCAGGATGCTAGAGGTATCGGTGGAAATGTTCAAATCAATGGAGCGTCAGATCGCAGATCTCATACAGACGCTACTCGCGGTGGAAAGGCGCGTTTCTCAGACCAAGTTTCCCGATGCTGTTCATCGGCCGGCGGAAAGCCACGAATGATCGGCCGTGTACTCACCGCGCCAGCGGGAAATCTCTCCAAGAAGAGGTAGAAGCCAAAACTCTTCTTCTAAAAGTTCTGATTCACCTCGCCCGAGACGTCGACGACGTCATCAAGCTGAAAATTCACAAAGAAGGAAGCAGGTCTCCTCTCCAAGTGAATCCAGGTCACCCGGACCACGCGGTAGGCGCTATACGTCCCGGCAACTCTTGCCAAGGCATTACTCCCCAAGGCGCTTGCCATACCATTCTTGCTGAGGACTGCTCTCCCCGGTATGATTCACCCGATGGTCCTTCGACGAGACGCCTTTCACCCAGACGCCATCGATCCCCTGGAGCGCCTCGTCGAGCCTATGTTGAAGGGAGGGGCAGAACCCTTTCTCATTCATCTAGGCTGTACTCTCCCTTTGTTAGGGAGATTTAGGAGGCCCATTTTCCGAAGGATTTCCGAGCCCCCAACATCAGATGTTACAGCGGGACCACTGATCCCTATGAGCACGTCGAGCGATACTGTACTGAAATAATGGACAATCGCATCG
Organism: Dioscorea zingiberensis; assembly: GCA_026586065.1. Classification (NCBI taxonomy): domain Eukaryota; kingdom Viridiplantae; phylum Streptophyta; class Magnoliopsida; order Dioscoreales; family Dioscoreaceae; genus Dioscorea; species Dioscorea zingiberensis. Next base: position 3,024,207 of record CM048827.1, on the reverse strand, counting down.
ACGAAGCGGTTCTGTGCCGTTCCTTCCCAAAGACTTTGACTGATATTGCCCATGACTGGTTCAGAAGCCTCCCATTGGGATCGATATCTAGCTTCGACCAGCTCACTAATCTCTTCTTTCGCTGATTTGCTAACTGCCGAAGGCAGAAGAGGAACCCCGTCATGCTCCTCCGGTGCAAACAAATGGAGGGCGAAACTCTTTGAGATTACCTGGATCGCTTCAACAAAGAAGCAACAGGAATAAGCGATCAGGATTCCATAATGGTGGTGGGCGCAGTCATGGATGGACTTCGGGAATGTTCGTTCCTAGACTCTATTTCAGGGAATGTCCTAAGAAATCTCTCCGAAGTGATGAGTAGGGCCCAACAGTTCATTACTGCTGAAGAGTTCAAGACTGGGCGGGGAGAGGAGGCTCTGCAACGAGTTCGGGAATTCCAAAAGGAGGAACCACGATGAGAAGAATATAGAAGCTCCCGCCGAGGTGACCCGAGAACCCGAAAAGATGACAGACCCCTCTCGATCGGATGATCGGAGACCTCGAGACCCCCTGACCCAGCCAAGGAGGGCAAGGTATGAGAACTACACCCCTCTTGTTACCTCAAGAGAGAATGTTTTGATACAGATCTAGAACAAGAATATCCTGAAGCAACCTGAGCCCATCAAGGAGTCCGGATCGATGAAGAAAAGCAAGAAGTATTGTACTTACCACCAGGTCAAGGGGCACAACACAAAAGATTGCGTCCTGCTCAAGGACGCGATCGAAGACCTGGTCAAGGCGGGGAAGCTTGATCAATTCCTGCAAAAGAAGGCAACTACAAAAGAGAACCCACCACAACAGCATGAAGCCCCCCCTAACCCCACAAATCATGATCTCAAACTTTACTTCATTGCTGGGGGCCTTGGCTGCGGAGGGGAGAGCTCTTCCTCAAGGAAGCAGTATGCGAGAATGGTTGCTTCGGTCCAGGAAACAACCCCACTCAAGAGAAGCCGTCCATCTGCCCCCATCTGCTTCTCGGATGAAGACCTGCGCAGAGTCTATCAACCTCATGATGTTGCCCTAGTGGTGGCAGTCAAGGTCGGGGTCTTCACCATATATAGGGTGTTGGTTGATACTGGGAGCTCGGATGATATCATCTTCTGGGATTGCTTTGAAAGAATGAAAATTGGGAAAGAGAATCTTAAGCATGTTCGATCGCATCTGGTGGGCTTCGACGGGAATTCTCGTCATACAGAAGGCATGATCTCTCTCCCGATGACACTTGGCACACCTCCTCGGGCGGTTACTGCGATGATAGATTTCCTAGTGCTGAGATGTCCTTCCAGCTATAATGCAATAATGGGTAGACCTTCACTATGCAAGCTGGCTGCAGTGCCGTCTCCTTATCACCAGAAGTTGAAGTTCCAAATTGAAGAAGGCAGTGGGGAAATACGAGGTGACCAGGCCTCTTCTCGCCAATGTTATTCTACTCTTTTAAGACATCAAATGGGAGAGTCGAGCCGAGCTGCCGAAACATTGACTTTGGAAGAGCTCTAGCATGAAGATGAGGAAAGAGAAGCCCGCTGTCCTGTTCCAGTGGAGGGTCTGAAAGAATACCCATTTGATGAAAATCTTCCCGAGCGAACTGTGCGCCTCGGGGAGGGACTTGAGCTAAAAAGACAAAGGGAGCTCCTCACAATTCTGAAGGATAATGCTGATGTCTTTGCCTGGTCTGCCGAGGAGATGCCTGGAGTCCCTCGGGAGGTGATCGAGCATCAACTCAATGCAGATCCAGCTGTCAAACCAGTTATTCAAAAGAAGAGAAACTATGCTCCAGACCGCCTCGCAGCTGCTGAAGAGGAGGTTGATAAACTCCTTAAAGCAGAGTTCATTCGGGAGGTCCAATACCCCGAATGGCTCTCTAATGTAGTCATGGTGAAGAAATCCTCCGGAAAGTGGAGAATGTGTGTAGATTTTACAAATCTCAATAAAGCTTGCCCTAAGGACTACTACCCCCTGCCTCTCATTGATAATCTAGTAGATTCTACTTCTGGATATGAAATGCTTAGCTTCCTGGATACGTTCTTGGGATATAACCAAGTCTTGATGGCAAAATCCGATGAGGAGAAAACATCCTTTATAACCTCTCGAGGCACTTATTGCTATAAAGTGATGCCCTTCGGATTGAAGAACGCAAGAGCTACGTTTCAGAGATTGGTGAATAAAGTCTTTAAAAGACAGATTGGGAGGAATGTTGAAGCTTATGTTGATGATATACTTGTGAAGAGTGTGACAGCTGAAAATCATGCCTCAGATTTGAAGGAAACGTTCGCAACATTGCAGGCTCATGGAATGAGCCTTAATCCTAGCAAATGCGCGTTCGGTGTTAGATCGGGAAAGTTACTCGGGTTTATGATTACACATAGAGGCATAGAGGCGAATCCCGAACAAATCCGAGCCATCATGGAAACCAGATCGCCGAGGACCATAAAGGAGATACAGAGCCTCAACGGAAAAACTAGTAGCCCTCGGGAGATTCATTTCAAGATCTGGAGAGAAACACCTTCCTTTTTTCAGAGCCTTGAGGAAAGCACCGAAGGTGGAGTGGACCGAAGAGTGTGAATTGGCACTAAGTCGACTGAAGAATTACCTACAATCGCCTGCCCTACTAGTGAAACCGAAGCCTGGAGAGGAGTTACTTCTGTACTTGGCGGTTACTGATTCAGTTGTCAGCTCGGTCCTCACTAAGGATGAAGGGGAAATCCAGAAGCCAGTCTATTATACAAGTAAGGTCCTTACTGATACCGAATCGAGGTACCTCCCCCTTAAGAAGCTGGCTCTTGCCCTTGTCACATTTGCCCGAAAGCTTCGGCCATATTTCCAGTCTCACAAGATAAAAGTCCTCACTGATCAACCCCTGAAGCAAGTACTTCACTGTCTCGAATCCTCTGGACGATTAGCCAAGTGGGTAATCGAGCTCGGAGAATATGATATTAGCTACGAGCCACGGACAGTAATAAAGGCCTAGGTACTTGTAGATTTCATTGCAGAACTTACAATAACCGACGGGAAACATCTCCACCCGTCAGGAGAGTTCGAATTGCATGAACATTCTATTTCTCAGTGGTTCTTTACACTGATGGGTCTGCAAATTCTGAGAGTTCGGGAGCTGGTGTGGTGTTGCGATCACCGTCAGGTTGGAGCACCTCGACGGTATTGAAGTTCAACTTCAAAGCAACCAATAATGAGGCTGAGTATGAGGCAATGATAGCTGGACTACAGCTCGCCCGAGGCCTGGGAGTTCAGAACCTACAAGCCAATACCGATTCACAATTGGTAGTTGGCCATATTACTAAAGAGTTCGAGGCCAGGGAGGAGAACATGCAAAGATACAGAGACATGGTTCAGAAAATCATTGATAGCTTCCAGAACGTCCATATCAACAAGGTTCCCCAAAAGGAGAATCAAGAAGTTGATCTCCTCTCAAAATTGGCAACATCTGAAGCGGAGATAAAGCAGCTCATCAGCATTCAGTACCTCACAGCGAGGACAATCGAATGTAGACCGCCGGTTGAGGAGCTTCTTGACATCAACAGTGAAGAGTGTTGGATGGACCCCATATTGAATTACCTCCGAAATGATGCACTTCCTCCCGATCCGAAGGAGGCTCGTCGGATCGTTGTCCGGGCAGCTTGTTACAGCATAATCGAAGGACAACTTTACAAAAGGTCCTTCACCTTGCCATATCTGAAATGCTCACGTCCATCAGAGGCGAGGTATGTTTTACAGGAAATTCACGGAGGGGAGGCGGGCGACCACCTCGGAGGAAGAGCCCTGAGTCACAAGGTGCTTCGGCAAGGTTATTACTGGCCCACATTGGCTAAAAATGTTGTCGAGTTTGTTCAGAAGTGTGACGCCTGCCAGCGTCATTCAAATATCCAGCGGCGTTCTTCAGCTCACTTGACTTCAATTGCAAGTGCGAGGCCATTTGCTTTATGGGGAGTTGATATTCTGGGCCCTTTCTCCGTCGGGGTTCGGCAAATGAAGTTTATTATTGTGGCCATTGATTACTTCACAAAGTGGGTTGAAGCCGAACCACTGTCATCTATCACGGAGAAAGCTTGTGAGGCCTTCTTGTGGAGGTCAATCCTTTGTAGGTTCGGGATTCCAGTGGCCTTTATAACTGACAATGGTCGCCAATTCGCAAACTCAGCCTTCTTATCGTTCTGCGATAAGTTCAACATTGAGCACAGGCTAACTTCAGTTACACATCCACAAGCAAATGGCCAAGTAGAAGTGACCAATAGAACACTTCTCCACAGTTTGAAGACGAGAGTTCTCAGTCATGGATCTTCTTGGGTTGAGGAGATTCCAGGGACCCTATGGGCGTATCGGACCACTACGAGAACCCCTACCGGAGAGACCCCGTTTGCTTTTGCATTTGGGTCCGAAGCTGTCATTCCCCCGAAAACAAGGATACCAACGCCCCGAACTCAAACTTTTGATCCTGAGGTGAACTAGGAGCGGCTCAGGGCGGAGCTCGATCTCTTGGAGGAGAGGAGGGACGAAGCAAACCTCAAGGCAGTAGCTTATCGCCAGAGAATGAAGCGCTTCTATGATAAGAAGGTGAAGCAGATAACCTTCCAAATAGGGGATCTGGTTCTAAGGGCGAACAAGTTCGATGGCAACAAAAGTCGAATGGGGAAGCTGATCTCGAATTGGGAAGGACCATATATTGTTCAAGAAATTGTAAGGCCTGGAACATACTGGCTCATTAGGATGAATGGAAAGAAATTGAAGTGCCCATATCACTCCGAACATCTTCGAAGGTATTATCAATAAAATCAGTCCTTCAATTGCAATTTCTTGAAAATAGCATTCTTGTTGTTTCAATAAATACCTTCTTGTAAACATAATCCCTCCTTGGGAAATAGCTTGAAGCGTTTCGATCGCTTAGCTATCACACCTCCTCGGGAAAAGACTTGAAGCGCTTTGACCACTTGGCCTGAACCCTCCTCGGGAAGTAGCTTTAAGCGCTTTGACCCCTTGGCTATAACCCTCCTTGGGAAAAAGCTTGAAGCGCTTCGATCGCTTGGCTATGACCCACCTCGGGAAAAGGCTTGAAGCGCTTTGATGGCTTAAGCCTTACCCTTCCTCGGGAAGTAGCTTGAAGCGCTTCGATCGCTTGGCTATGACCCCCCTCGAGAAAAAGGCTTGAAGCGCTTTGTTCGCTTGGCCTTACCACTCTTCAGGAAATGGCTTGAAGCGTTTCGATCGCTTAGCTATAACCCACTACAGGAAACACTAAGTTCTTCAATCGCTAAACTGCAACATGACTCGGGAAACCAGGAGTACCTTGACTACTTGCCTGTAAAACACTCCGGCAACACTAAAGCACCATGATGGTTCAATCGAGGCACGAATGCAAAGTACAACAAACAAACGCATTGATTTGAAGATAGAGAGAGTCAACCAAAATGCAAAGAAGATTTTTATTCATATAAAATCCGAACTACAACTTGAGTTATGAAAAGAAAAGTAAACTACTACAAAACAAGACTGACTGTTGGACTCAAGACTCAGGAGCTTCATTTCCTTCGGCAGCAACAATGAGTTGATCAACGGGAGGAGCCATGACCTCAATATCATTTTCAACCCCATCTTGAGCTCCTTCGGTAGCACCGCCCTCTGCTCCTATTCCACCCTCTTCTCCCGAAGAAGGATCCTCTAGCCATTCATCTTCAGAGTCAACATTGGGATCCTCTTTGGCGAGATACTTCAGGCCCTTGTTGTAGGTCGGTGTGGAGAGGACAACTGGGAGGGTTTTCAAAGTTTCCTCAGGAACCACCTGCAGAACCAACTCCCGAAGGACTCGAAAAGCATCAGTACCACCTGCAAGGAACCCAATGTCATACTCTCCAGCTTTCTCACTGGAACAGATGGCCTCAGCTTCTTTGATTTGATCAGAACAGAGGCTCAAAGTTTCTTGGTGAGAAGCCAACTCCGAGGAAAGTTTCTCTTTTGCTTCTTTCAGTGAAACAATGAGATGATTCTCCTCATTAAGAAGGGTAGACTCATTGTTCAGATCTTCCTGGAGCTTTCTGTTCTCCTCAGTCAGAGCCTTCATCTGCTCCCTGATCTGAGTTAGTTCCGAGCTCGCTTTGCTGGATTCCTCCTTCAGCTGCAACCATTTTTCTTCAGCGAGCTTATACTTGGCTTCCAGAGCTCCTTGACTCTTAAGCATTACGTCGGCAGCGGCTCTGTAGTTCTTTATTTCTTCATCCAAAGGCTTAACTCTCTCCTCCAGCTTCCTCTTCTCATCAAGAAGTTTTTGACACTGGGCAGCGGAAGAATCCAGAGAGGTTTGGAGTTTATTTCTCTTCGCCTTCAAGGCAGAGAGTTCATCCTTCAAATTCTGAAAATCACCTTCCTGAAGAGAAAGGGCAAGGCGGAGATCCTTCCTCTCTTCTAACAAATGAGCTCTCTGCTCGGAAAGAATGCTATTCTGCACAAAGTAAAACTTGAGATGTCATACAATACTAGAGAGAGAGACCCCCGAGAAATACAAAACAGGAAAATACTTACGGAAACTGCAGTAATTCAAAGATGGGCAACTATCTTATCTTCCTCCAACTTGTCGAGCCTTGATTCAGAGTCTTCAGAACGAAGCAGCTCTAGACTGAAGGCCGCAGATTCAGGATTAAAGAAGAGTCCATTCATAGGGTTCACCTTCATCCCCTCGGAACTACTGGCAATGGAGCTCTTTCCTTTATCTCTAGTGGCGGAACTTTTCCGCACAGGAGGGGCAGAGGTGGCCACCCTTGCCGGTTCTTCGATCCTCAACTATCCCCTGCTCGAACGTCTTAGGGGAACAGGCGGGTCAGGAACAGATCTTATTTCCTCGGGATCTGGATGAGTAGATGGAGGTTCTTCAACGACGGTTCTCGAGGCTATTTCCTGAACTATGGGTTTGGGAATCACAGCAGCAGAAGGGATATTCGAAGTTGGACGAACACGAAATCGCCTCGCCGAAATGGGGACGGCGTCGTCGCTATCCACTTCCTCAATAGGAGTCATAGTTAGAACCTCCTCAGCAACTCTGGAGGCAAGAGCGATGAGAACTCCCACCTTCCTCACAGTGCCCTTCTTTATAGGCCCACTTGGCTCGGTCATGGGGGCTCCCGAACTTACCCGAGGAGTCTTATCTCTCGCCTCGGGAACAACATTCAAATTCTTCGCCCCCGCGGCGGTTCTTTTCTTCTGCAGAGGCTCTTCAGTTGATTCGGCTCGGGAACCCTCCTTCCTCTTTCTCTTCTCCAATTTTGATGCTCTCAACTGAGCCTCTTTTGCTCTGACAATGGACAGCAAGTTGCCCGTAGTAGCTTGGACATTAGCAGGCCTTCGCTCTATAAAACCAATACAGAAGATCAAATCAGTAATGGGGTTGATCCAGTAATAAGAAAGAAAGGGAATTTCGACACAAACCCTACCCAGGATGGTGTAGAGGCCATTAGCTTGAAGGATCTCCGAAGTGAGGTATGAATCAACCCGAAGGTCAGAACATTCTAAAAGTTTGTGATATTCATCCTCCTCATCAGAAGTGAGATCCCTCTTTTCCGTTGTATGAGATCTGGGAGTGCCCCACTTGGTTCGGAATGGGAAGTTCTCCGAACTGGAAACGAAGAAATATTTGGACTTCCAACCTTTAAGTGAAGACGGCACAAAGCCGAGGAAACGACGGTTTTGCCGAGCCCCAAAGAAGTACCAATCGGTGTACTTCTCGCGACTCAAACCGAAATAAAATTTAAACTTTTCTATCGAAGGCTTAATACCACTATGAAGATAAACAATGACGAATCCACAGAGGCATCTCCAAGAATTGGGAGTAAGTTGGGAAGGACAAATCTCAAATTCGTTGAAGATATCTAGAAACAATTGGGGAAAAGGAAGCTTAAGGCCGCCAATCAAAGCTTCATAATAAATAGCGATTTCCCCTTCCCTTGATGGAGAACTAGCACGCTCAGAAGCACTAGGAATCCTATAACTCAAAGAAGAAGGAACTCTAGAAATACTATACTCTACCGCTATTGCGTTAATTCGTTCAACAGAAAGAAGACACGGGTACTCGTTCGAACTGGCGTTCGGACTCGGTTTTTTAAAGACAGTTTGGACTACCTCAGCTTCTTGTTCGGGAGAAGAAACCGCAGAATCAACAGGTGAAGAAGGAGATCTCGTACCTGGAGCCATCTGCAAGTGCTCTGGAGAGAAAGAAGAAGCGCGACACAGACTACTCTAAGAAACATGCGAAAGAAAGAAGGCGAGGGAGAAAGCAAATCTTTGACAGTTTGGGGGGAGATCTCTTTAAATAGAATTTAATCGGCGTTACGATATCTGAACCGTCATGATCCAACTCGACGGACCGGATTCCTTCCCGAAGAAACAGATGATCTGAGACGTCCATTCAAATTCCAAAATCGCAAGGTCAAGATCAAAACACAGACTCAGAACTCATCGGATGAGCGCCGCGTGTCACCAATGATGGGACCATCCACCATATTGAAAGATCATCATTGCTTTGAATGGCGCATACTTTTGGAAAGACACAATGATATACTAAAAAGCGCGTTGCATTAAATGCGCCTTATCGCCAAGAGCAGTGAACCGATGCTACGTCAGTTAGGGAAATTAGCCCCAAACCAAGCGCTACCTTGTGACACAAGACAACCTAGGACGGAACAACCAAACAACAATTCCCCGTATGCTTAGCTAACGCAAGCATACTTGGGGAGGGACTGAATGATGAGGATAAAAACTGAGGAGCCTTACACCTGACACGTGGATCAATCCTATCCTTTGATCCGTGCCAGTAACCCCCTCGGGTCCCCGCTCAGAGTTATCCTCCTCGGGAAATAGAAGGAAGACAACCGCCTCGGTTCTCTTAAGGCAAACCTCCTCGGGGAAATTGGCTTACCTCTTCGGTTTTCAGAGGCCGCGCTCCCTGACCCGAAGAAGGCACCACAGACCCCGAGTTCACAGGCCGCGCCACGAACCGAAGGACTTGACACCCTTCTAGAAAGAATTACAGTTGAGACCGTTGAGATCTAACTGAATGACAGCCTGGCGATCTGGAAGCATCTAGAAGAAAAGGCCATTAAGATCTAACCGAATACCAGCCTGGCAATCTAGAAACATCTAGAAGAAAGATGAGTTGTCAACCTAACTAACTCCAGCTGGCATCCACGTGGCCTATTAGGAGCTAACCTACTAGCCTACACGTGGTCTATTGAGTGTGACTTGCTCCCCAAGCAGCTCCCGCTCCCTGAAGCCTATAAATAAAAGAGCTCACCAAGTCATCAGAAACGGCTGGATGATCGGCGAAGCCTTGCCTCTCCAGAAACTCAAATTCCACCAACAATCTTGTAATCTCATCGATTTGGTAGTGATTTCATCTCCGATCATGGAGATCTTCCTTGGTTTTCACCCCGATTTGGGGTTTCCACATAAATCTTGTGTTCATTTCTTTCTTTTTTGAGTTTTACTCTCTCGATCCTCCTCAATCTCATCCAAATCTATCCCCAATCAAATTACAAATTCAGTTGTTGGGCTAAATCGAGAATTCTCTCTGATTTTCGCATCAACATAATGTAACTAATCTAAATGGAAAGGATTTATTCTTCAACCATTAAAATCCTTTCATGCATTAAGCATGACATATGAGAGAGAAAATTTTCTTAATTTAATTGCATGTAGCATGACGTGTCACCATGGAATGGAAATGTAGGGCAAAACCTTCAACGTGGCAAGAGGAAATGAGAAAAGGTGTTACAAGTGTTAATAAACATCTGAAATTCTTAACACACACCCTCTCGTTTGTTTCCTTCGTCTCTACATGAGCCATCAGATGATTGAATGATATCTCTTGAGGCCTATGAAACCTTCCCGGTGAGCTGGTGACGAGAATGAGGTCTCAGCTGAGGAAAATTGTTGGCGGGAAAAGGAGCAGCCGGTGCTTGGCGTCTGAAGTTCCTCAACCGTGAGAGTAGTTGCTGGGAGGTGGAGCCCCGGTGGTTGAGACAAGGGGAAATCACTGCTAACCTGGTGACCAGTTACACACTTCTGTGAGCCGAGTAATGACATCAACTATTGTCTGTGTTTGTTTTGTTTGAATGCTAAGCTAATTGAAGATGTGTTAATATGAGATTATTTTGGACAGAGGGTTTGTGATTTATTTGTTGAATGTATGAATTGTAAATGGAGGAATTAAGAAACTATTCTAGGTTGTGGAGATGATGATTTGAGGAATGCATGCTAGGTGTTTGTGAAAATGCCTCAAAGAATTGTGTGCATGTATGTTATTTATACAGTGGCTAAAGTAGAGACTAGTGCATATGAACCCAAGCATGAGCATGAAAATCATGTTCATTTTCACCATCAAAGACTAGCAGTGATCAACTTAAATGTGTTTAAATTTCCGAATTTAATAATTTTACTAGTAAGGCCTATAGTATTTTGTTCCTTTTGTCTCAGTTACTATATAAGAGTTATTAAATCATGTGTAATGGAGAATATACATGTAAAACTCTTCTTCTATCTAGGGATTTATTTGTATATTAGAACATTGATGTGAAGATTAGGAAATGAGCTATAATATCTACCAGTAAATTAAGCTAGTTTAGTAATATTGAAAATTAGAAGAGGGCTAGAACCTTCAGTTAAATACAAGTACTTTAATATATATTCCTTATACTTGTATAGGATGAGGAAAACAAGTGGAGGATCACGCAGGAGGATCTAATGAAGCTTAGATAGCTCAGGACCTCAGGTGAGTGACTATCACTATACTTGGATGTTGTTATGATCGGGTTTTATCGCCGGTTTCATTTACATGATTTTGTATGAGCTTTTGTCTCAGAGTTTGTGTAATGTCCTTGGTTTTATATTTAGTATATTACTAGTGGTTTTATTATTCTGTTTCTTGTACTACGAATGATTATACATGTGAAAAGAGAAATAGAGTGTTGGAACATGACAACAGAAATAGTGGAAATATCGATAGACTGCACCTTACATAAACATACTTATTTATATCAGAGGTGGCTTAGTGATTGAGCCATGAAGTACGGTACCAGGTTAGGGAAGGGATTATCTGAGCTCTGACTTTATTTCCAAAACTTTCTGTTTTCAAACATTCCATCCCTTCCCATACCAATGGGGTGCTCGGTACACGTATATATTTTATTTGCCCTACGGTTGTTGAGGTAGCTCCGACCAGAAGGCTAGGGTGTTGAGGTAGCTCCGCCCAAGATATATATGGTATCATTTATGAGTATTGAAGTAGGGATGCATGTGAGATCGATATGAGGCTTATATTGTATTCATGACATGATACTACATTTATCCGCCCTACGGTTGTTGCTACAGTCCGACCGGAAGGCTAGGGCGTTGATACGGCCCGCTTAGATATTTTTGGTATCATTCATTATATTCATGATATGATATTGTAATTGTTTGTGATTGGATTTATCTGGCTTTTCTATAATGCTTGGCGTGTTAAATTGACTTGAAAATAATGCATATTATTAGCATTATTTCTGGATTCATATATATTTTTTAGTACAGATATATATGTTTCCTTAACTTATTGATTTTCACTTAATTGAAATATTTGGCGCAAGTGATCGAGAGAGAGAGAGAGTATTGTAGATGGCTCTGATACATCATATTTGAATGGAGTCTCTGTTCAATTTATGTTCAGACTTTTATGTCTCTTCTACTAGTCTTGTAAACCCTATATAACATTAAATAGCTTGTTTGTTTATTTTGTTATTAGAATAATTATTATTTCTTCTCTAATGTAGGATAGATCTCTGGAATGTAAAACCACAAGTGATTAAACAATGTTTGGTACTTGGGGTTTCCAAACTCTATTGGAGTTTTTATATCATCACTATTTCCAGAGAAGTGGAAATCTTGTGCCTCTAAGTCTTAAAAGTGCTTCTTCACAAGGACATATGATGCACTAAGCGAATGGAAACCCCCGACTTTCTAAACCTCAACAGTTGCACCTCTGAAACTATTCATGTAGAACCAACACTTAATGGTTACATATTTCACCTTATTAGTGACCATGTGGAATACATTCAGATGTGGACGCTTGGAGTTCATTACAGTGTAGTTGACCACAACTAATGCTGCCAGAATGTTCTTTAAAAAGACATAGTAGTGATGTAGGCTATAGTATCTTGTTTTTTTTTCTTTGGAAGTAGTTGTCTTGGTCCAAATGTTGTTTCGGGAAGTTTTAAGCTTTTGTACCATTCTAAGGTAAGCCTGATACCAAAACAATATAAAGCTTTTTGGAGTTCTTCAACATCTATTTGCATATATCTTTCAACCACATATTCTGATTTCTCTTCAAGAGATTTTACTAATCTTTCAACTTCAAAATTGCTCTTGCATTGTCATTATGGAGAAGTCGAGCTTGGTCACGTATAAAAGTCATGTTCTCAATTTCGTAACATGCTTCCTAAGTGTTTAATGTTTACTCCCTTATTTTGCAGTAAGCATGCGCTCTTCTAAGCGTTTTATCAACTCATTAAGGTCTGGCAAATTCAGGGTTGCTCTCTTCAGCAATAACCATGGTTGTCAGACCCGGCCCGGCCCGGCCGGTTGAACAGGAAAAACTGGGAACCGGGTGGGGGACCGGGCCGGGTAGGCCCCCAGAACCGGGGGGTAGTTGGCCCGGCCGGAACAGACCGACCCGGGCGGTTGGACCGGGAAACCGGCCGACCCGGAACCGGCCCGGCCCGGTAAATTATTATTATTATTATTTTATTATTTTTATTTTTGTAATGGAAAGTGGGGAAAAAAACATGGATCAACAAAAATCATTGGAGCACGGGGAGCCTGAACTCGACCCGACATTCGTGTGCGCATGACGCGCTCGCACATGAGTTTTGGATTTCCAAGTCGATCCGAATTCGACAGGCTTTCAAAAAGTTGTATTTGTATACTTGAGTAACTATGGTTATATTTTAATTGTGTATTGTAATACTTTTGACTAATTTGTTTTTGTTTAATATGTGTTTGTTTTGAATATGGACTAAATATAAATATCAAATTTAGTTAATCAATCATATTTATTATTTTTATTATTTTATTTTATATCATATTTTATCATTATTAACTCTTATAAATTATATTTTAATATTTTATTATTGACCCCGGTTGAACCCTTGACCCCTGACCCCTGGGCTTGGCTGGGTCAATACCCCGGGCCGGGTCTGACAACCTTGGCAATAACAACATAACATTTTGCCAAAGAAACATGGTCTTCTAATTGACATACGGGTAAAAGTGGGCCTGCAAATTATCTTTGTAAAAAAAAAAAAAAAAAATCAAGTGATGAGCTTTCATGGTCAATCAAATATTCTAAATCTAATTAATTACCTAATCTATATGAAATATATATGATGTTGATTTAATTATGCATCTATTACACATAATCAACATGGATAGGTAAAAAAAAACATTATTTTCAATTTTTTAAGGTATCAGAGCAGTGAAATGTACAAAGTTGTCTTAAAAAGTCATAATGGTCAAAGAAGAATGTGGAGAATTATGAGAAAAAAGGAGAAAAAAGGAGAAGAAAACATGTCAGCAATAATGCTAAATAATTACCTAATCTTTCAGTTTTGTTGTCAATTCAAAACCAACTCAAAATATGAAACTAACAAGATAATTGTAGGAATACACAATTGAATAATAAATAAATGAATTTCTTTAATAGCTATGCAAAATTATCTCATAGATTAGGTAATTAGTTAGATCTAGAATATATGATTGGCAATTATTAGTTAAGATTGGGAGCACAACTCAATTTTATCTTATATGTGTGTGTATATTTAATAGAAAAAAGCTATTGTTTTTCAATTTTTTATGGTATCAGAGCAATGGAAGATTCAAAGATGTTTTGGGAAGCCATTATGGTTGAAGAAAAACATGGAGAATTGTGAGGAAAAAAAATAAAAGAATAAGGGAGAAGAAAACAAATCTGGAACAAGGTGCTCTGTACCATAAAAAAATTTAAAATGAGAGTTTTCCATTGAATATGGTATGGTCAATGATGCGATATTTATACATATATAAGATGAGACTGGGTTGTGTTCCCAATCTTAACTAGTAATAGTCAATCAAATATTCTAAATCTAATAATTACCTAATCTATGAGATTTCTTGTTAATTCAAAATCAATTCAAAATAGGAAACTATCAAGAAAATTATAGAAATATATAATTGAATAATGAATAAATAAATTACTCTAATAGCTTGCAGATAGGAATATCAGAAAACTTAAGGCCCGTTTGGTAATGGATTTGGCCAAGTAGAATTGGAATTGAGTAGATTCCAATGCACCCAATTTCCGGCCAAAAAATTTAATAACATTTAGAGGTGTAACAATAACTCTTTTGAAAACCAATAACCAATACACGAAGGACACCTATAAATAGGGAGATGTTATGGTCTGGCCCGCCGCAAGATATAGGGAGATGTTATGATATATATTATCCTTAAATGCCTTAGTTTAAAATTTTTCCTCCAAAAATTCAAAATATTTTAAAAACAATTCCACTTGGTGTCTAATTCAACTTGGCCAAATCTGTTACCAAACGAACCTATATTATCAATCCAGATCAAGAGGCACACAAGAAATATTTTGAGAAAACCAAAGTTAAAGATAAAGACTATAGAGATATCAAATCTTAGATTTTGGCATGATTGACAGGCTAACCATTATGTATATAGCTACTGTAAATGCTGCAAGAACAATCTGTCGTATATTGTGCAGGAATGCCTTTAAACATCTTGGGCCCATATGTGAATTAAATGTGTAATGTTATCTTAAAGTATAGTCAATTTAAATGAGATCCAATAAAGTTTAATAATTGAACTATGGGGTATTAATGTGTAGAGACCGTTGATAATTTCTAATTTATGAGAGGCCAAATTAGAAAGTGTGAAAATCTGTAACAAAAATATAGTTATGATTTTTAGGGGTTATGGTCGCCATTTGAACGGTCTCGGGAGTGTTCTCTTAATATCTCTTCTAGAGAGAACAGAGACACCCTCAGAGAGAATGTGTTCAAGTGGAAGATCAAACCAACTCTAACTCACATAATCAATACCGAAATGGATCAAGGTATGCTTCCTCTAATCCTCTTCTCTTTTCTTCTCTTCTCATTGAATTCAATATGGAGTATAATTTTGTATTCTATAGTTTTCATTGAAGAGAAATGATTTACGTGATTGAATTTTTGTTTGTTTATAGGATTAAGCATGTTATATGATGGTTTATTCAAATTCTACATATGGTATCAGAGCCGCTCCATAGTTAATTCTTTGAGAAAATTTGACTTTGAAAAATTTGGGAAATTATGAAATTGAGATTTCCTTAGATGAACGCTTTAAATAATATTAGTTGCAATGCCTTAAATTATTTTATTCCTTCGAGAAAGGAACTTGGCAAATGACTCGCCAAACTCTAAATCTAGGTACACCAAGTCTATAACTCAGAAACAACAGAGTTTCTTTGATAAAATAATTACCATAATCTTGATGTATTACTTTTATAAGTTGGTTACAATCTATTCCCCTCATTAGAAATAATTAAAATATTTTTTTTAATAAATTTAGTAAATAGCATATTAAAATTAAATAAACATGTTTGATCAATCACCATTCTCTAAATTTAAAAGGCACCGTTTGTCTTGGTTAAGAAAGCTATTTAGTTGATTATAAACCAATTTACTTAGAACTTAGGATAGGTTTGATAAAGTTTGGTTTAGTTTAGTTTACATTAGGGTACATGGTATAGGCTTATTTAGAATCATTTCGGCTTGGATAGGGTTAGAAAATCAAAAGAGTACAATTTAGGTTTGGTTTACTAATTTTTAATCCGAATTGGACCATCAGATAAAGAAATCCGAGCCAACCTTAAACTAAATACATTGATTTTGTTCGGTTTTTTAATTTGATTTATTTGGGTTAGATGATATCCTTCATCATGAGCTAGTATAGAATGTACAAATCCTTTTAAAAAAAGGTTTTTTATTTTTATTTTTTTTAAGTTAAAGGCTTTTATGATTTTATGTGTTTGAATGGGTTTTCCTAATGAAAAAAATTTGAGAAAATGACTTCTTTAAGAATCGGGTAATTGATGCTTCTGAGAAATGCCTTTTTGAGGAGTTTTGAGAATTTTCAATTATGAAAATTTCTTTATATAAATTTTAAAAAAATGTCTTTTCAAATCTAACCTTAGGTTTTGGAGATATTGTTATTGTTGATGTTAAATATAGTTATTGTCAATTATAAAAATACCCTTATACAAATGTAGTTATTGTCGATGTTAAATATGATTGTTTTTATAGTTACTGTTATTATTATATTTATTATTATTATTAATCAAATGTCTATTTTAATAATTTTTCATTGAAAAACCCTTTTTGAGAATTAATATCCAAACAACTTTCTAACCATAAAAGTATTTTTGTATTAATATTTCCAAACACAAAAGTAATTAGAAGCCCTTAATTTATTTTAAAAAAATTATTAAAAAAGTCTTTCTATTAAACTGAAGAAAATCTTTTTTCCATAAACCAATCCAAATGACCATAAAATTACAACTGTGAGATCGAAAATACCCGCCTGACATCATGTAGACACCAGACGATATATCGAAGCACAAATATCATTTTTTATTGTGTGGGTTCTTTTATTCCTAATAGAGGCAAGCCTCTATTATTAATTACCCCAGACAGAGTCGTGGGAACCTCCGATTAAGGGCAAAAGAGTACAAGTAGAAGCAAGAGAAAAATAATTCATTTATTGCAGAAAATGATAATGTATTACATATGAATATCATCGTGGGTATGTGAATATATATTCTTATTTATTTATTTATTTATTTTTATTTTTACGACGCCGCCTTGTATGCCTCGCCGCCGTCCTTTGAATTTATGTTGCAGTGCCGTCGCGTCATTGTTGCCAATAGCCCATAAATAGGTTTACAACACTCTTCCCCCGCATTGTAGCCGGAAACTGTACCAAATAGGCCATCAATATGAGCCACACTATATATGGGTAGAAAGCCCTGGATGTCAAGTTTCCGATGCCGTAAATTTCATCTCGATCGGAGTTTTCCATCAAAAGTTATCGGCATTTGAATGGAGGGTAGTCAAGCTGACAAAACTGCAGGAATTTGCCTCTCTTTCCATCAAAAACTGTACCGATTGGGCTGCTGATAGGAGTTGCGCCACACATGGTTGGAAAGCTCTGTCAGTCTAGTTTCCAATGCCGCAAACCTTGCGTTAATTGGAGTTTTCTGAAAAGTTATCGGTATTTGAGTAGAAGGTGGTCGAGCTGTCAGGACCGCAAGAATTAGCCTTCCTTCCCATCAAAATCTGTACAAATTTTGCCACTGATAGGAGTTGTGCCACACATGGTTGGAAAGCTCTGTCAGTCTAATTTCCAACACCACCAGTCTCGCCTTAATCGGAGTTTTCTGGAAAAAGTTATCAGTGTTTGACTAGATGATGGTCAAACCGATAAAACTGCAAGAATTGACCCTTTTCTCTATCAAAACCTGCACTGACTGAACCATCAACTGGAGCTGCACCATATATATTTGGAAAGATCTTGATATCTAGTTTCTAATACCGCAAGTGTCACTCCAATCTGGATTTTCTGGTAAAAGTTATCGGTGTTTGAAAAGGGGCGGTCAGGTTCGCAGAATTGCAGAAATTGGCTTCGTTCTCTCCTTTTTTTTTGGTTTTGCAGTAATCCTCCTCATCTTTAACAATTGAATTCTTCATTCTTATCCTTTGATTTTTGCAGTAGCCTTTATTGTTACCAAAATTTGAACCGATACATACTTCATAGCTGCAGCAGCATCTCCATTTCCATCGTCTATGAACCCTTAAAAAAAAAGCTTAGGTCTTTTGATTTCACATAGAACATCAAAGATGAACCCAAAGCTCAGTTTGCACCATTCCTCCTATCAAGGTCTTCAACTAGCTTCATGATTCCCCTTTTTATTATTTCAACATTGATTTAACTCCATAGTTATGTCAAGTGAAACATCTTCAAATGGCTTTAATAAAGAATGAGAAGAGAATCAAGACAAGTCCCCTCACATTGTCTTATCTTCTACCGTGCTGATCCTGGTATTGCCCACTTTTGAAGAAACAAACATGAACATGTTTGATGCTATGGAACAAAGTTACAATTCTTTGAGGAATTTAAACAAGTGATATGCATTTCACACAAGTGAGCACTTGGCATAGACTTTAAAACATTTCCTTTTCAGATTTTACAATCACTCATTCAAGAAATATTATCAATAAGATTGCATAACTAAGCATACTTGATCGGCAAGCTTGCTGTATATCAAGCTTTATAACAACAACAACAACCTCTTCTTGCCTTTAGCATTAATCTCAAGGTAGTATGGCCTTAGTTGCTACTCAAAGATAGTAATTTGATCCTCTTCAGAAACTTGAATATCACCTTTGGCATCTTTAGAAAACTGAATTTGTATTGAAGCTTTGGAGTGTGGGCAGTATTCGAATCCCAACAGCCTTGGATATCTTTGCACTTTTTCAATGTTTGCTCCATGTCTAATGTCACTTTCTTAATCTTTCACAACAACACAGCAACAACTCTCTTTCCTTCTTACAGCAGCAAAATCAGCAAACAGCAGCAACAATATGTTTTCCATAAGTACACTTCTTCAAAGCATTCAAATGAACTTAGATGCGAGAAAGAATCAATTCCCGGTTTTGGTCATCATAGGTTTTTGAGAACTTTCTGAACAACATAGTTTGCAAATTGATCTTTCATCATTGCCTGTAGATTCTCATCAGTAGAACCAAGCATTTCATTTATTAAGAGCTGACATTCTTCAGGAGTATCATAAGTCAAGCATTTCTCAATTACATTGGACACAAACTTTTGTTGACTCATCTTCACTATCTGCCCAGTTAGCTTGCTGATCATAGCAGATCGTTCTTCAGGTTTGCCATAATTTCCATATTGATCTTGGGTTAATGTACATATGGATTTTAGTATCTCTTCCATCATGGTGCTTTGCATTTCTGGATCATCACAGTGCTCCAAGACCCTCTGAATGATGCGACAGCCATAAGGGTGAGTAGAGAGCGTCACAACTTGTCCATAGAAGGTCTTGATGATAAATTGAATCTTTTCTTGAGGGACACAGTCAATGATTACCATTCTGGTCACGTACATATTTCATAAATGAACCTTCAAGCTCTAGCACCATTTTGGTTTGCTGGTCCACATCAATAACTTCTAAAAAGCCTTCTAAATAACTCTGCAGGGATACATTTGAAGACTGAGAAGTAACACATACCCAGTGAGTTGACTTGCCATCTATCCAAAGAGCGTGAAGCCTTCTTCCTTGGCCTCAATCTGTAAGTATAGAGGCTCTTCCATCTTCCCATCCGCAGCATCGTAATCAGCTTCAACATCCTTAAGAGCGGTCGGGAAAGCATCACACAATGATGACGTGGCAGCTGCAGCAAGTAGACGGCATCACCAACAGCAAGCTTTGCAGCAATCGACAGCAACAACCCCAACATCAGGCTTCAGTCAGTAATGCGCCGGCAACACGGCAGTAACCAGCGGCAACTCCAGCATCACAGCAGTGCAGCAATTAGCAAACTTCTTTGTGGCAGCTTTTTTTTGCAGCAATATAGTAATATCGTCCTTTGTTTTCTTGGCAAGTTTCTTTAAAATTTTGACAGAGTTTCCCCTGTATCTGGGCTTCGAATTTTATACAAGCAATCCACAAACAGCAGACAAAAAAAATTAGTCTTCAATCAGCATCCGATCTTTTAACAACAACCATCTTTTGGAGGATCAACAACCATCTTTTGGAGGATCAGCAACCATCTTCGGCATTAGCACGGCAGCGAGCTTGGTGGGCTGGAGGCCAGACGAGGGGCGTGTCTGCAGGTTGGCTGTGCAGAATGCGCGATAAGCTGCGTGGCGGCGCAGCTTCCCAGGCAAGAAGAGGGAGGCAGTGGCGCTGGAGGGGAATCTAACAGCCATTGATGTGTCAAGGAGGGGCTGGACCTGGCTTCGATGGCAGGCGAATAGCAGCAAGAGAGGTCGACAGCTTGGCTGGGCAGCTACAAAGGGCGGACGGCGGAAGCGCGGCCAGGCTGCAGCAACACCGGAGGCGGACAAGGAGGCGACTGGGGGCCTGGGCGCGTGGGAGGTGGAGTTGATTTGGGCGCGGAGTTGGTGCTGGCAGCCGGAGCAGGGGCTGACGGAGCAAGGAGGGCGGCAGCTGCAGGGAAGGCGCGGGCACGGTTGGCTGGGGAGGCGCGCAGGGAGGCGACGGTGCGTGCAGGTGGAGGCAGACTCCAGTCTCGGTCGGCGCGACGAAGCCCTGCCTGGGAACGGTGGCAGACGGTTGAGGGGCCTGGGCACGGAGGCAGGGAGCGAGCGTGCTTAGCTGGAGCGCAGGGGGCTGATCTGGGAGCGGCGGACGGAGGGCCTCGAGGTGGAGCAGGGATGTGCTGGCGGCAAAGGGAGGGCGTGCGGCTGGCTGGGGAGGATGGGGGCGACATCTCTGTAGGCGGCTGGAGCAGGGGCAGGGCTTCAGGCGTGGTTGGCGCGGGCTGGGGCAAGGAGATGAAGTAGAATAGGGGAGAAGCCCCTTTCCGTTTTACCCTTTTTCCTCGCCTTCTTCTACCTCTCCTTCTTCTCTGTCTATCTGGCCTTTTTTCTCCCTTCCGTCTATCTGATCTTCTTTTCTTTTTTTTTCTGTCCCCTTTTAAAACCTCCTCGTCCTTATCCCCCGTAGAAACTTTCCCCGTGAAATCCCAACTTATACCCGAATTGATAAAATCAAATCGAGATTTAAATATTTGTTTTAATTAATTAATTAATTAATTAATTTTTTATATTTTTTTATTTTTTCACCTCGGGATTAGTATTATCATGATTGCCTCGAGATTTGTGCTCGAGCTATTTTGAAATTTGGAATTGCCTCGAGATATGTTCTCGGGGGCAATTTTGAGATTTTGGATGGCTTCGAGATATGTTCTCGGGGCAACTTTGGAATTTGAGTTTGCCTCGAGATTTGTTCTCAGGCTATTTTGAAATTTGGAATTGCCTCGAGATATGTGTTCTCGGGGGCAATTTTGGAATTCGAGTTCGTTTTGGGATAAACTCATATTTGTCCCATTATCTCTTTTATCAAATCCTGATTTGGCCAGAATTATGATAAATTAAATTTATTAGGATTAGAATTTTAATTCTCATAGAATTGAGACATGTATTTTTTTTTATATAACAACAACATCAATTGCTAATTACATCTCATAATAAAAAAAAAGAGTTTTTTTCTTGCCATTCCCCTAAAAAATAGCCAAATCACTTGCCACCCCTTTACTTTTCAATAATATTCTATAACCCCCTTCTTTATTTTTATTTTATTTGGCACCCCCTTGACTATATTTTTATAGTTTAACTTGAGTAAAATATAATTTGTAAATTAACAATTTTACCCTTTTTATATATAATATCATCTTCAATAATTTTTCTCACCTTTTCTATTTTCAATAATTCAAAAAAATATATTTTGGTGGTGATAAAAATGTATTTATTATTATTTCTTTCTTCATTCTAAAAAATATATTTTTTAATAAAAATCTAATTATTCTATTTTACTTTAAATATCTTACAAATAATTTTTTAAATATATGTTATTAAAATTAAAAATATATATTAATCATATTTTTTTATAAATTTAATATAAATTTATTTATAGCTCTCTTAATAAACTCATAATTTGCTTATTACCCTTTTCAGAATTTTTTTAATTGTTTATTAGTCATGAGTAAATAACAATTATGAAAAAAGGGTGTTTTTTTTTATTTTACTTTGTTTTTTAAATAATTTTTAAAAACTATTCAAAATTTTTAATTGGGATAACTAACTCAAGAAGTGACATGTAAAATAAAAATAAAAGATGAGATTATGGATTATTATTGAAAAGTGAGGGGGTGGTAAATGATTTGGAGAGGGCGGTAAGTAAAAAACTCTATAAAAGAAAAAAACAAACATAACTCAGGGCCTGTTTGGGTAGGCCAAAATTATATTGTAATTCGTACAATATGGTATACTTTCATATTTTGAAGGGATTATGGAATAATAGGTGTTTGGGTAGGTTTTTTGAGGGTATAATATTATTACATAAGTTGTGGATTACAGCGAGTGGAATATTTGGCTATTGTAAAAGTCGTGCCTCATCTCTTCCCGAGCTCTCGCGCGAGCCCCTCTCTTCCCTTCCGAACTGACTCTCGAAAGCAAAGATTCACCGCTAGCGCCGAAGCCTCACCGGAGGTAGGTCTCTCCCCTCTCTCTCTCTCTCTCTCGAGCAAGATCACCGGGCCCACCACCACCATTTCCTCTAGTGATCCACGAGGCCGGGTGATCCCCGCCTCCTCCTATGTCCCGGCGAGGCGAAGCCGCCTGGCTCGCCGCCTCGCCACGCGTAGTCGTGGTCGACCCGTCGCGATGCGCTGCGGCCGCCCTTTCCTCTTCGCCCGACAAGCGGCGGGCGATCCGACGCGCTTCTCCGCCTTCTCCGACTTAGCCTCCCGCCGAAAGCAGGCCACAGCCGGCGCTGACCGGCAAACTCCGGCCAAGGAAAGCGGTGACTGCTTCTACCTCAAGCACTTGCAGCCGACGGTGACCAACAACCTCCTTTATTTCTCCGGCCGGATTCTGACGTCCTCCTCCCTCCTACTCCAGTAGTGGAGTCCAACGAGCTAATGCACAGCTTGGAGAACCAGATTGGTTGGATTCAAAGCTAATTTCTTGGATAAATGGAAGCATGATCGATTGATCACTAGTCGTGTATGGATGCTTGGTCATAACTTTGTAGAAATGAAGTTAGGAGGGGAGATCATGTCTGAAAGAATGAGATTTAGCATTGAGTTAATGTACATTGGTAAATCTATAATGTTTAATAATTAAATGATTGTGTTGTTGTGCTGAAGCTTAGCATGCTTACTGCCTGTTCGTAGAAATGCCACAAAAGTGGCATTAATGTGCTATTACACCCCCTTTGATTGTCATCAAATGGAAAGGAGTTAAGAGAAGGTTTGGTCGTATATATTGAAGAAATTAGGTTGTGTTTGATTACAAGATGGAAAATTGGGTGGAAAAGAAAACTTTTCCATGTAAAAGTTTGCCATGGAAAAATTTTTCGTGGAAAATAAGAAAGTGGTTGTTTGATTGGCTGTATTTTTCAGCTACATTTTCCATGAAAAATTCATATTTTGCCGTTTGATTGCCCTTATTTTCCATGGAAAATCTATCATTTTCCATGGAAAATGTCAAATTTGTTGTTTGATTGCATAAATTTTCCCTAGAGAAAAATAACATTTTCCGTGGAAAATTTTTAATTTTCACCCTGAAAAAATATATTTACCTATTTTTTATCACTACTTAACCTTAACACAAGAAATTATTATTATTATTATTATTATTATTATTATTATTATTATGATTGATCACTCCTTTTATATGTTCCGTGTATATAAAATTTATATTATATATTATATAACCTATTTAAATAGATATAGATTCATTTGTATATTTTACATAATATATGGATTATAGATAACCCTATATATATATATATATATATATATATATATATATATATATATATATATACAAAAAACATTGATTTCACACATAAATAAAAAAAACAAAATACATAAAAATAAAACACAAATTTCAAACAACCCAATAAAAAAGCATGTTCACATATTTCACCAATAAGAAAAGTTCAAATATAAAAAGTTTGAGTACCTAAGCATGTTCACAAGTAAAAAGCATGTTAACATAATTCAAAGTACACATTTCTTCCGATAAAACAAAACCATAATCTGAGACATGGATCACTTGCCGAGCTTGCAATTCAACCAACCACGCAAAAACGCTTCATCATTCATCTCAAGGAAAAAACTACCCTCTTCCTTGCTAAGTACAAATATTTGCATGAGATCTATAACATCACATTCCACAAGTCCCAATCCTCGAAGTTTCTCTAAAATTGATTGGATATCGACACGACTTGGAGGTGCTTGCTCCTTCAACGCAATGGCTATATCTTGCGAGGATTGAGCCATAATTTTGAGGGCCGAGGCGGCATCATCCAATGGTTTCCCATGTTTACGTTTAGCTCTCGAGCCTCTCCCTTGTGCGGCTTCATTGGGGGTATTGGGCACGTTTACGGGAGTTGGGTATGTTTCCTCCAACTCATCTTCATCCACTAGACCGGCTCCCACTGGGTTGTTGATTTCAACTTCATTCATTGGTCCAAAATCATTCCCCGAGATAGCTCGATCTCCGGTTGCAATGTCATTGCCAAAAATGGTAGCCAAATCATAATAGCGAGGACATGACTTCCCCTTCATATTTTTTGCATCCGGATTTTCCTAAAAAATCATGAGACATAAAACCATAAGAAATTATTAATAAACTACTAAACCAAATAAAATACTAAAGTTTGTAAAAACCAATGGAACATTATCTACACAATACAAGGCATAATTAATAAACAACTACTTTTCCATATAAAAATATACTAAACAAGTCCTATTATTGTTCAGATGCACATGTAATGCATGAAATCCATAAAAATTGTCATCTTCTGATTCAATAACCAATAACATTAGTTTTTATTTGATATAAAAAAAATATATTTCAAATCAATAGTATTCAAAATGAGAGTTGAAACATGATATTCCACTTGTGGTTCAATGTACTACAATGCAAACAGTCGTTGGGAAGATGAAGCATAATTTTAATTAAAATTTACTATTCTTTTTAATGTGGAATGTCATGGCATCTAATAAAACTTTTAAAAAATGAACTCTAATGTCGGTGAAGAAATGAGAGAAAAGTCATATTTACTTGAAGGTACTTCTCCCAAACAAGAGGATCCGCTGAGACTCGGCCATTTTCATCCAAGCCAAACCCGCTTATCTTGAGCAACTCCGTGATCTCCTTGTAATCTGTTTTGAGGGTCTTCAATCTAGCCCTCACATGAGTAACTCCAACAGCCACTTGGCAACATTCCAGTACTTTGTTGACAACCTTTGTACATTCCTCGGCCTTAAATCCATTTTCAGTTCTTCTTGGCCCCGCAAGCACCACCTCTAAAAGAGTATTAATCAGTGCTTCATCCATAGCGTCTGACCAACGAACTTGCCTTTTTCTTGTTTCTACTTGGGAGGAAGCTGGAGTGATTTCCTCAACACCATGTATAGAGCTGGAGACTGTAGCAGGCCTAGGAATAGCAAATGAGCCTTGATTGCCAATTCGTCGACTTCCCATTTTCTGTTTCACTTTAAAAATCAATAACAAAACCAGGAAAACATAGTACATATATGGCTGAAATATGCAATAAAAGCTAATAAATGTGAAATGTAAATTTATGACATAACATAACATAAGTTGCTGAAATTTGCAATTAAAAATACATAAATGTGCAATATAAAGATATGACATAACAAAACATAACATAAGGTGTTGAAATTAATAACATAACATAACATAAATCAATCATCGTAGGGTCGTCAAAATTAGCGTCGAAACCATCCCACATAATGTTAGACAGTGAATCTCTTTGGTTGGTCCATGTTACTTCAGGTGTGATTCTGATGTTGGCATTAACATGTGAGTCTTCAGGCACATCGACATGTGGGGGGTCTACTTCATTGTCACTAACCTCATCATCACTACAGAGATCATCTGAGTCATCAACACGTAAGAAGTTATGCAAGGCACAACATGCAAGGATGATCTTCGCTTGTGTATCTATATCATGAAAGGGTTGATGCCTAAGATAGGCAAACCTCTTCTTCAACAAGCCAATGGTCCTCTCAATAACATTACGAAGAGATGAGTGTCGAAAGTTGAATAGCTCCTTGTGGTTTTCAGGAAGTAGACCCCGAATGTCTCTACGATGATAGCGTGTACCCCGATAAGGTGTAAGAAAACCAGAAACTAAGGGGAACCCCGCGTCAGCAAGATAGTATTTACCTATATTATTAGAAGGAAGAATTAGGGGTATAGTCATATATTCTTCTTACTGTAATAGATCAAGGGATATATAATATACCAAGAGGAACTGTCAACCTAGCTCCTTGTCGTGAGACTGCACTCCTCAACAAACGACCATTATGTGTTGATCCCTCCCAACCGGCAAGCACATAGGTAAACTTCATATCAAAAGTGCATGCCACTAATACATTTTGAGAGATGACTTGTTTCCTATTCCGATACCTCGGTTGTTCCTCCACAGGGACATAAGCAGCAATATGAGTACTGTCTATAGCACCCACGGCATCCTATTAGAGGTACAATATATTTGAGTGGTAAGTATCTAAATCCTAACAGAAATAGAAATCAATCTTATTATTATAAACATCTAACCTGAAAGTAATGGAACCAATCTTGAACATTCTCCTTATCATTGGGGAAGTTTTGAGCAGTAACATTGGTGACAACATCTCTATAGAGATTAAGACATGCATTTAGCACTCTATGAAAATAATAGCTAACAGTTTGGCCAGACCTAAAAAATGTAAAACTTCCAACTCTGTTGCGATGGTCATGGCCAACTATGGATAGGAAAATAGCTACTTGCTCTTCGACACGCACAAATCGGCTATGAGCTAAGCCGTAAGCACGTAAGCGATTGCACAAATTGTGGAATGCACCCATTTTCATCCTGAGTAGCTCATGACAAGTCCTATCACTGGTGTTGAACATTCGGTTCAATACTAACTCCCTCTCAGACCTCCAATTCCTATGAGGAGCTTTATGGAGAATTCTGTTATGATAGTATTGCCTCATATAATCATAGATCGCTGAAGCTTGCATGATCATCATCCAAAATACTAACACAAGTTGCCTTTGAGTCGGTGCTCTCGCCATTCAATATACCCAACTTAAATTATTAAGTGTAGATAAATAAATAATATCATTATTAAATAAAAATAAATAAATAATATTTAATTAAAAAAAGATATCATGTATGAAGAAGAAGTTGTATATAAGTGATCAGTACCATCTATATAAGTGTTTAAGTTATATATAAGTGATATGGATGTATGGACAGGCCGATTAATCTACTGCATGCATCTAGATTAGCTCTATCTGAGATGGTCTGAAAACCAAAGCACCATGTCTATTATCAGTAATATGACCTAATTACAGTCGAACACCAATTAATTATAACATATGGTAGTACAAAATACATGCATTGAATCTCTGCTCCTGTTAGATTCAAGTTAAAGAAATTTATGCAAAAATCCAAGGAGGAGGTTCTAAACCTCATGGTTTGTTATCAAATGGAAGCATACAATCACATTTCTTTGCCTACATTCATTTACTGACAACTGGCAAATACTAAGTGCAAACCTTCCATATACTGCATTACTAGGTTGACTATTTTTCTCTCTCTCTAGAAAGAGAGAGAAATAGAGAAGAAGAAGAAGCTTTTTATCACAAGAATGATAAAGGATTAATTATTTTCAAAGATAAGTCAGGCTTCTTTGCTTTCCTTTGTGAGCTATAATTAAGAGGCTAAGTGCTATTGGTCTCCACTTGCAAGCTTTCATCATGGAGATCAATAATGCTATTTGTTGGCTTGCTATTCCAACTAACTTAACGAGCTTCAATATGAAGCTCTTCTTCAGAGTAGGGAACTCTGGTGTTCTCATGGCCCTGTTTTTTCTGATTTTGCTTTTCTCCATGGCTTCTCTTGTTTTCACAAGCACAGACCCTCAAGATGGTACTGATCAATGATACAAAAAGGGTGACATTTATATACAAAAAAGTGTTTAAGATAAGTGCACACTAATCCTACTTAAATGTGGTTGTGGTTACAGATATAAAAAGGGACTAATGATCAAGAAAACCTAAATGAGTTGAGTGAGTGCTAGCTGGTACATGCACGTTTATGCATGTTTCCCTTTTTTTTCTTTATTATTGCTGCACTTTGGATACAAACATTAAAATGAAAACAAACAGATCAGCGGTAACTTTACCAGAAACAATTTATGTTTATCTGTATACAATAATTGAGATTCTCACCAGCATTTTTACTAATTAATACATGCATATATACATCATGGTGATGGGGCAGTTGAGACAGTATTGGTTTATGTTCTTATATTTGGATAATCATTGTCCTTTTGTCCGGAGTTAGGATTGAGGACAAGAATTATTCATCATTTACTAACTTAACATACACTACTTCTGTAATCTAGCAAACTCAATTAGAAGCAAACTCAATTAGAATGCCCATATAGAGGCTTAACAGTTAGTTGCAAAATGAGGAATGTAAACAATGTACGATATATCTCACAAAATGACAAACATAACATCAGTAAATATATGATAACTTATCAACAAAAAATAATAAGTTCACTTACATGAACCATATACAAGGGAGTTACAACAATTTGAAGGAATTCACATTCAATCAAAACCATATACAACATGAAGGAATTCACATTCAAACCTAACCATATACAATAAAGTTACAATGTCTTGATTCCTTCTTTAGAATAACTTCTCCTTTTGTAATGGACACATCCACTAGTCTCCCTTTAACATACAAAGAAACTCACTTTCAATCAAATTGATAAAGTAACACTAGTCACCATTTTACCATTCATACTACCATGGTTAGACTTCAACACTATTGAAGACATTATAGCATATACATAAAACAACAATTTTTGAAAAGAACAAAACAAGAGCACATTGGATTGAAGGAAGAGAAGGACAATACCTCAAAGGGCCTCACTAATCACCACTCCAATCAATCTTAGAACAACAAAATCTGGAGAAAAATATATATGTTTAATCAACAGAACAAACCAATCCAATTAACAAAGAATCCATATCATAGTAGCAGGAAAATTAACAATTGAAAATCCACATACTTTTAACACAATCAATGGGAATTAGTAGAGAATAAAACTTAAATGATTTGACACTATAATACAGACTGAAAAGTCAGAGTAAAACTTAAATCAAAGGTGAAGTGTGGAGGACAAGAAAAGAGAAAGAAAGTGATTAATTGTTTCTGGTAAATGAAATAGAATCTATTATTGGATTTCTATCAAATCTTTTCTCCAAATCACCAACCTTGTAGTTTGACATTATAGGTCAAACAAACATAGATGACAAAAATTATCAAGCTACATATAGTTCCAAATCACTGTATAACTATATTCAGTTAACCGTTAAAAAACATCTTCATGCTTTCAAAGATAACACATATAGTTCCAAGGTTTTAGGTTTTCAAAAAATATAAATTATCATCTTCCTCCAAGAAAACAAAAGAAAAAGGTTCACGAAACCTTCAGGCAATGCAACATAGAGATCATTAAATTAAAAAGTCAACATAAATAGTTCCAAGGTTTTTAGTTATTTAAGAAACACAAGTTCTCATCATCATCCAAAGTCTTCAGGTAATTCAAAATAGATACATCATTAAATAATTAAAAAAATCTTCCTTTTTTTCAAAGAGAACATAACAAATAATTCCAAGGTTTTATCTTTTTTAAGACAAATTTCTCATCATCATCATCCAAGAAGACATCTTTTCACCAAAGCATTTTAGGTAATTCAACATAGATATATCATAAACAAAAAATTCTTCATATTTTAAAAACAACACAAGTAATTCCAAGATTTAATTTTTTTAAGAAACATAAGTTCTCATCATCATCATCATCCAAGAAGACATCTTTTCACCAAAAAAAAAAAGAAAAGGAAAAGTTCACCAAATCCTTATTCTAACAGAACTAGGTCCAAGGTTTTATCTTGTCAACAAACAAAACATCTAATCATCCAAATAGACCATAAGGCAATTCAACAAACACCTACTGTGCATCTTCACACATACCTAATGAAACCATTCTCCACTTATCTCAGGACTTCATGAACGATCGCTGATGGTTAATATTGATGAATAACATCACCGTTGGGTAATATATATTTATTTACCAATGAAAATAAAGTCCATCTGGTTTTTAATATCATCTATCGTTAGGTGAGAGATCATCCTAAGGAGGATGGTTGCTATAGATGATAGTGAGACCATCTTGTGTGCTTTCTAATGGATGAAGAGATGAAGATTAAGGTTTCTAATGGATGAAGAAAATCTTGTGTGCTTTCTAATGGATAATGGATGAAGATTAATGGAATGAAAAATAGATCTAAAACAAGAGTTTTGCACAAAATCAGAAGAGCAGAAGAAGCAAACTTCCACCAAAAAAAAAAAAAAAAAATTGTGAAGCTTGCCTGATCGGTGTGAGCAGAGTGGGATAGAAAGGAAGAGGGATAGAGAAAGAGGAATGCTAACCTATTGAGTTTTGAAGCTCGCCGGAGGTTCGATTCGTGGGAAGAGCTTGGCGGTGGGAAGTCTGATGAGCGCCGCGGTGAGGGAGAGAAACGATAGAGTTTTCACGTTTGTCGCGATTTGAGTCTTTTTGTTTTTGGTTTTTTTTTCAAAAAACACCCTCTGTTTTCTCTGGAAAACTTTTCCTAGGGGGGAGGCTGGAAAAGTTTTCCATCTATTTGAGGGAAAATGGGGTCACTTGATGGGGTTTGTGGAAAAAATTTTCAGGGAAAATTTTGGCAATCAAACAGTCCAAAAAGCTGGAAAATCGCTTGTTGAAATATTTTCCATGGAAAATATTGTCAATCAAACACAGCCTAAAAAAAAAAACAGAAAAGAAAATATATGAGTAAGACCTAATCATGTGAGGCTCATTGTCTTCTAAATGTCATTTAAAACAAAGACGAGACTTTTGTGTTCTTTTTATTTTTCTCTATTTTCCTTCAATCCAAACACAACATTCATGCTGTTGGTTGGCAAACAAGATGAATAAAGCTAACAAAATTTATTCAAACTAAAAACGGAGACATATACTCCGAATTAGTTTGCATATGATACTCAAAAGTTTTGCAAATAATGACACACTTAGCTTGTGCAATCTAATATTAGTCATAAATCATAAGAATTAGTGGCAAACAATAAACTTTTAATTTAGGTTTAAAACCATTTTTGGTCCCTGAAAACATGACCAATGTTCATTTCCATCCCAAAAATTTTAAATTTATTCAATACTGTCCACATCAGCATATACTGCCACTTATCACTCCACATCAGCAAAATAACAACCTAAACATAATAATAAAAAGATTATATGCATTTCATTGGTGTTCCACATGACCGCCACGTCAGCAATAGGGACCAAAAATGCAAAAATACGGAATATATAGGGACCCAAAATGTCAAAATATGCAATACATAGGGACCATATTGAACAAATTTTGAATTTTGGGATGGAAATGAACATTGATTCCGTTTTCAGGGACCAAAAACGGCTTTAACCCTTTAATTTACTACACACTCAAGAACAAGCATCATTTGTACACCCAAAGAGTGTTAAAAGTCACATAAAAGATGATGGCAAGAATCCAAATCGAACATCTTGAATTCTTCTAGTTCATTTGAATTAGAACTACAAAATAGTCATATACATACAATTCGTCCGAGAAGTTTGTATCCCTTCAATTTTGTTTCAATGAAACGACCAAAAACAGAACCTTGAAATCTTATTCAGAAGATCATGAAGTATTGAATGCAAACAAGTGAAAATAAACCTAACAAACAAAACATCACCAGTAGGATTTTACAATTCCAACATCAAATATTCAACATATCAAAATTCTAGAGTACAAACTATGGATTGCTATATGTTGCCTAACGAAACTTATCCAAAAGGTCTGTATCCAATTTGCTAAAATGATCTTATCTATGCAGTTCGGCATGTGATGTTAATGTACTTATTAACAATAGAAAATATTATCATAGAAGATTCATCTACAATCAAAACTTTGTGATTCCTGCAACTTTTGTTTCAAACATTGACTGAGCAAAACATTGAAAAATTGTACCTGAAGGCCTTTCTTCATCATAGTTCTTTAACTATGATGAGAAAACAACATTCACCTGCCAAAATCTCAATTGAAAGCAAAAGACTATTAAGAAACTAATTCTACAGTCTGAGGCTCTCTTTATCGTCAAGATTTCCTCAGAAACTAAACAATTTCTACATATAGGTCTTCCATTCAAGAGAAAATATGATAATCTTATATTCTTATCCCCATCTTCCCTCAATCCAAGAATAAAGGAGTCCAGGCCATGGAGAATAGAGTTTTGCTCAAACAATCAGGATCAAAATTTGGCTTTTTAAGATGCTCAAACATAACACTAAAAATCCATATAATCAAACTAGGGCAGCTATATGTGAGACAATGTCCATGTTGAAAATTCAAAACTTTAGATGCAAAAATAAGAGTGAGGATCACATTATGAAACCCTGAAGGTGTGTACTGTTCAAGTTCAAGGTAGAATAGAGGAAAAGAAAAGTAGATACGAAGGGAAATCACTTTCTTGTGTTTGGTTGAATGAAAAAGAAGATAAGATGATAAACAAAACAAAAGAAATGCATGATGAAACTTTTTTTTTCCTTCTCTTTCCATTATCTTCCATTCCATTTTCAGTTAAGTGGAGAAGAAGATAGCTTTGCTTGGGTTGATTGAATGAACAGATACAATGGATAAGAAAAAAGAAAGAAACACATAGATAGAATTTTCTTTTCTCTGGCCATCATTTTCCAACCTTCTTCTCTATTCTCCTCAAGCTTAATTCACTCAAAAGCATTGCACAAAGGAGTAATAACAAAAGAAAAACCACTTTAAACATGCCAAAAACTATGTCTATAATATTACCAGAACCAATCCATTAATCAAATAAAAAATATTCATCACTGAAGTTAGTAAACTGGCACTGACAAAAACAAAGAGAAAAAAAAAGTTCAAATTGAAAACACACACACACACACAATTACAGCATGCACACCAACTAAATTAATGATCTTTATTCATTCGTAATGTGAATCTCAAGAAATTCAATAGGCAATTAAGAAGAAAAATAAATACAGGATAAACAAAAGCTTAAATTAAATAAAAACACAATTACAGCATGAAAACCCAACTAATAAATCCTTATTCATTCATGAAGTAATTTTCAAGAAATTCAGCATGAAATTCAGAAATAAAAATAAATAAATGATAAAAAATAAGTTCAAAAATGAAGAAAATCACAATTACAGCATGAAAAACCAACTTAATTACAAATCTTTATTCATTCATGATGAAATTCTCAAGAAATTTAGGAGTATTACAACATTTGTATGAAAATGCACCTTATTTTACCCAGTGATCATCGTCCCAGCTCCCTCATCTGTGAGGATTTCGAGAAGAAGCGAGTGTGGCACCCTCCCGTCAATGATGCTCGCCGTCCTCACCCCCTGAGCCAGCGACCTCACGTAGCAGCTCAACTTCGGAATCATCCCTCCGGCGACCTTCCCCTCCTCAATGGAGGCAGTGTGGAGGGGGGTGGAGGAATGGACGATTTTATGGGTTGGACGCGTAGGGGTTTTAGAAGAAGTGCGTTAGGTTTAGGGTTAGGGTTGATGTTAGAGTTTGGGAGGGAATTGGAGGAGAAGAGGATGTGGGGGTGGAGAGCCACTGCGGTTTTGGAGACAAACATCGTTGATGTGCAGCGAGGTGTTTGATGAAAGCTTGTCAGTGTGGAGACTCGAGGCGGTTATGACAATCTTAATTAGATTAGATAAGAGCGAAAATTACTTATTAGTCTTTATATTTTTTTAAGTTTTACACTTAAGGGCTTGTTTGGATACAAAATAATATATTATGGTATAATTTTATTATATAGGAAGTGAATATGATTATTACATGAATTCTGGCATATTTTTTTCTTACAAAATGAGTGTTTGGCTACCAAAATAAAAAATTATTACGTAAATTATTAATCCATTTTCCCATAATGAAAAAACAAAACACATAACAATGACACAACAATTTCCCATTAATCTATTTTCTGGATCATCAGTTTGACCCATGACATTCATACTAACACTTAACATGCAATACAAGTAATTTAAGGTAGAAAATTACTGAATACAAGGGGCAGTATAAATAAAAATAAGAATAACGAGAAAAGAAACATAGAAATGCTGGGATCATGATCTGATGCGTTTACTGATCCTGAAACGAAATCGATGGTATCAATAACACCTACATAATCCAACGGCTTATATCACATCATATTCAAAACCCTGGGTTATAACCTGTCTTCTCTCCTCCGTCATGCTCCGAACAAGCCCTAGATCGAGCTCTCCGCCGCCATGGGTAGTACTTGCCCTGTCCCTGCTTCTTCGCCATAGATCCATCGTTTCTCCCTTTCCCCAGATCTATTGAATTCATTTGCCATTCTTATCCATTTCTTTCTCTCAGGAGCGTACAAGTACGTGTCGGAACTATGGAGGAAGAAGCAGTCCGACGTGATGAGGTTCCTGCAGAGAGTTCGGTGCTGGGAGTACCGCCAGCACCCATCAATCGTCCGAGTCACCAGGCCCACCCGCCCCGACAAGGCCCGCCGCCTCGGGTACAAGGCCAAGCAGGTACCTCAGCAGCGTTTGGTTCTGTTCCTAATGCATCATCTTTTCTTGTTCCATTTGTTCATAGTTGATTTTCGGTGAAATTTGATTGTATATTGTTTTTCTCTAATGAAATACCTGGCGATGAATCTCCAAAGTAGTTTGATACAGCTTTCGTCAATGTATGTTGTTGTGTCATGGAATTTGATTATTTAGATAGGCTAAGCGATTCAACAATTTACTTTGAAAAAGTGATTTTGAGCTCTGGCATGATTAATTTTTACTGTATGGTGTGATGTTTACCAAAATTTTAATTTATTTAACCATGCTGTATTTTCTAAAACTTGGATTGTAAATCCATTTACAGGATTTTGTTGTAGTAGTTGGATTGTAAGTTGCTTTTGATGGATGCTTCATGTTGTTGAGATGGAGTGACTTTCCTTTCTGCATGTTTTTCTGAAAATTTTACCTTGTAATATTACCAATGTGTTTTTGTGCAGTGTTTGATTTCCATAGTGTTTTTCTACCTGAATGAGTTATTTCTTTGATTTTTGATCTTAACCACAATTACCAAAATAATATGGAATCTATTAAGCTCGGCTTTAAAGGAGCATTGCTTTACCATTTGCATGATGGTATAATGGTGGAGGAATGAGTCTTTAACTTTAATAGTTTCATTTTGTTTTAGCAAGAGCAGGGTTTCATGTGCATTCATTTTTATTAAAGGAAAATTGTATGCTTAAACTCAATTCTCTGTTTTGGTTGGTTCTTTTGATTGTATGCCCATTCAAATTTAATTTGGCTTCAGCCAGTTTGCTTTTTAGAGACCCAATGGTTTTGTTGGGTCTATGATTCTATGCCTGTATAAATATACTAGTTATGAACCTATGGACCATGGGATCTAACAGATTATTATATCAGTTTCACGGGGAAATTAACATTATGTTGATTTGGTTTTAACGTGATTTAATATACAAAAACTTGCTTTAGGTCTGAGATGCATTCAATTTTTCATTTTGGAATCTCACTCTAGCTACTGATTGTTTCTCTTAAATTTATCTTATTCTATCAGTCTAATTGTTTTTAATCATTTCTTTTATGTGTGATTATTTCATCCCATTTCATTCAGGGTTATGTGGTTTACCGTGTTCGTGTTAGACGTGGTGGTAGGAAGAGACCAGTACCTAAGGGTATTGTTTATGGGAAGCCCAAGAATCAGGGTATTACTCAATTGAAATTTCAAAGAAACAAACGATCAGTTGCTGAGGAGAGAGCTGGAAGAAAACTTGGTGGCCTGAAGGTCCTCAACTCCTACTGGATTAATGAGGTTGGACTGATATGAGCTTAAATGAACTTCTTTTCATTGTTTGAACTACAGTTAAATTTTCCACCATGATTACTAAGTTGATTATTTCATCACAGGATTCAACATACAAATATTTTGAGGTCATCCTTGTTGATGCTGCTCATAATGCTATCCGTAATGACCCCCGGATCAACTGGATCTGCAAGGGCGTTCACAAGCGTCGTGAACTTCGTGGCCTGACTTCTGCTGGTAAGAAGTACAGGGGTTTGCGCGGAAAAGGCCACTTACATCACAAGGCCAGGCCATCCCGAAGGGCAACATGGAAGAGGAATCAGACCTTGTCTCTCCGTAGATATCGTTAAAACTACAGTTCTTGTCTCTATATTTTCACCAAACTTCAAAATTTCCATTCATCAATTTTGTCAGCTTATCTGAGACTAATGGTTGAACTCCAAAATTGTGGTAACAACTCTGTTTGGTTTCGTTGGCATTTGTTTTCAATTTGCTTGACTTTTATGGCAGTAACAATATTTGTATGATTCTCACATTGTTGGTCTAACATAAAATATGGAAGTGCTATAGTCAGGGAGGTTTCATGCTTCTCACAATTAGTTGATTTTTTTGTTAAAAAGAAAAAGAGGGCTTTATTTCCTACTGAATTAGGAGATATTATAAATAAAATTTCCCAAATTAGAATTTTATTCTCTTGCACTATTATAATAATTTATCTCGTTTTGTCTTCTTAATTTTAATTAATTTAATAAAAATATAATAGAGAAGTTTTATAAAAATTATACCAAAGGGCAATATAAGTTATACCATCTAATAATTTAAAGTAAACAATTTTTTATAAAATAGAAAGAATAAAGCACACAATGACACAATCACAATCAATATTTTTAAAAATCTCCATTTCTACGCATTAACCACGTAATATTAACCAAGAGCCGACCACCAACAATCACAAAGATAATTTCATAAAAAAATGAATTTCACTGATGAAATATACAGGAGAAAAAGAAAACACTAAAATCAATCTTCATTTTATGGGTCCCAACCCCATCCATCGTACGGATGGAAAGATCATCAAAAAATAAGTTAGCATGTACATTTTCATATAATTTGGTTACCGTTTGATCCTCCCACGGTTGAAATTCTGAATATTTCTATAAAATAAGAATTGTTAAGTGGGAGGACCAAACGGTTACCAAATTGTATGAAAATGGACATCTTGAAACTTTATTTTTTGATGATCTTCCCATCCGTAGAGTTGGAAATCCTTAAAAGCGTCTTCAGGAGAGGTTAAATGGGAGGTAAGTGGGAATGCAGGATTATTGGATTGGCTACTTGTAACATTATATATATATATATATATATATATATATATAGGTAGAGTGTCAAATCCAAAAGCAGTCCGTCAAAACGGCTTTAGGCACGGCACACTACGATGGCGTAAATGCCGGCCCGCCTATATTTTTTTTTTTTAAAATAAAATTTTATTTAAAAATCGTAAAACTCATAAAAAAACCAGAAATTTTCTAAATTTATATATACATATGTTTAAAGTATAAACTATGGAAAACATATAAATATTGGTAAAATTTCATAAATCAATCAAATTATCATCAATGATTCAATTGTAATTTGTAAATAAACCAATTTTTTTTTAGAAAAACTTATAAAATTTAAAAATATACATTGCACATTTGCACATAATGTCATAAAGGCATAAACACAAACACAATATTGCAAAACCAAATAAACAAATTATATTGATGAAAAAAATTTTAAATTATTATTAAGATTCCAAATTAACTCATAAATTACAAAAGAATCAAATTATAAAGAATTTGATTTTATTGAAAAAACAACTAATAAAAATATTATGATTTATTTGAAAAAGATGACAAATAAACATCATAAATTTCTAAATACAAATATCTTCAAGTATTGAGTATTCTAGGTATTTAATCTTCATGGTCTGCACTTCACTCTTCAATGTCTTCATGGTCTTCATTCTTCAACTTCAAGCTAGGTCTTCAAGTATTCATTGTCTTCATTCTTCAACTTCAAGTTAGGTCTTCAAGTCTTCAAGCTATGTCTTTAAGTCTTCATGGTCTTCAATCTTCATCTTCATGTCTTCAAGTTTTGAAGTCTTCTAGGTCTTCATGGTCTTAATGCCTTCAAGTCTTCTATATTTTACTCCCGGTCCGATCTTTCTGTTGTTGTATCTTCTTCAGTGCCACTGCTTGTGTCATGTCCTCCTTGATCTTGAAGTCTATCTTCGACATCCAATCAATCCTTTAAGCAAATGCACATCTCCAAAGACGCTTGGTTAAACCGGCTCCTTTTATCATCTAGCACCCTGTTCCCTGCACTAGAACATGACTTCGATGCTACTGTGGACACCGGGGGAGTTAATAGATCACGTACCATGGCGGCTAACACAGGATAATTATGCTCCTGTTGTTTCCACCATGACAAAATATCTAAATTAGTAAATTCCTCCGAAATGAGGAAAGAACTAAAATCATTTGATAAATACAAGTTTAATTCATGCAAAGAAGAAGTAGTAGTAGAAGAAGAAGAAGTAGAAGAGCTACCATGTTTTCTTCTCATCATATTAAATAATTGTAAAGGGGTTTTACTACTCTTAGATTTTGTTTGAGAAATATTTTGATCATCTTCACCAAATTCGGATGATTTTCTACTACCATAAAGTCCATTATAAATTTCATACATTTCAAAAAACATGGATTTATATTCATCTTTTAATTGACTATGGTCTAAACCCATGTTTTCATCAAATGAATCTAAAATAAAATTAGCACCTTCAATTTTAAACCTAGGATCTAGCATGTAAGATAAAATATAAATTGGACTAATTACACCAAAATATTTTTTGAATTTTAATTCCATAGAAACAACAATAGATTCAAAACCATGATGAAATCTATATTTGTTAAAAATGACACTAATAAAATACAAATGACTTATAGTTAAGTAAGATGTAGGATAATAAACACCGGAAAAAACATTTGTTGCATTATAAAAAATTTCTAAAAATTCCCTAATCATATTTCCTACTTCCCAATCAAATTCCCTAATTTTATTTTCTCTAAAATGTTCATTACAAAAATAAGTGATTACATCCTTATACTCATAAACACAATCTAACATTAAATAAGTAGAATTCCACCAATGTTCAACATCAACAACAAATTTTTTATATCTTTTTTCATATTGAAGGCGATATTTTTTAAATTCTTGTCTTCTAGTAGGTGAGTTTCTAATAAATAAAATACAATTCCTAATTTTTTTTATGTGAGGATCAATAATTTTAAGTCCATCTTGCACACACAAGTTTAAAATATGGCATGCACATCTAATATGAAGAAATTTATCCGAAAAAATAGGTTTTAAATGATTTTTAAGAACATCAATTGCGGCATTATTACTAGAAGCATTATCAAATGTAATTGAAAAAAATAGAATTTTCAATTTTATATTTTAAAATTGTGTTCATGATGCACCCAGCAATGGCACTACTAGTGTGCCTATATTCTAATTCATTAAAACTTATAATACGGTTTTGTAAATTCCATTCATTATCTATATAATGCGCGGTTACACAAATATAGCTTGCATGATATTCGGAAGTCCAAATATCCGAAGTTAAAGAAATCTTGGAAGAAATAATAGATAATTCACAAATTAATTTTTCCTTATATTCATTAAAAATCGAAAATGCATTTTTCCTCATTGTATTTCTAGAAACTTTTTTAAATTCGGGAGAAAATGCATTATGAATCATTCTTTCAAACCTAGGATTATCGGAAAGACTAAATGGTTGTTCATCATGCACAATAAATTTAGCAATTTCCTTTATTGCATTTTCATTAGAAAAATGAAAAATACCTAAATTGGAAGTAAAAATATGTCCTAATTGAGTTTGAGTTAAATGATGTTGGTGTTGGGTCAAAACATGTTTGTCGGCATGTTTTTTAAGATGGCCGGTGCCACCCTTAGCTTGGCATGAAAAATCATTTTTGCATTTTTTACACCTAGCCCGGGTGCCTTTGTTTTCAATTTCAATAATATCAAAAAATTCCCAAACCCCGAAGTTCTTTTGCTACCGCCGGCACCGGCACCGACACCACCAATAGATGGTCCTGACCATTACCGGTATCGGATTCATCGACACTCGGGTTAGTGTTATCATAAAGATAAAATGGAGTAGTATCATCCCTAGGGAAATTTGATGAACCGGCCATTAAATATAAAATTTAAAATACGAGTTTCAAATTACCTCAACTACTTGTGGAAGAAATTGACAAAGCCGGAAAAATAGAGAAAAATAAGCCCGGGTGATCTCCTTGAAAAGTAGTTGAGGATTAGTGAAGACTTGATCTTGATGAAGCTTGATTCGATTGTAGGCTTGAACTTGGAAATTTAGAAATAATTTGATGAAGTTGAAAGGTTGAAGCTTTGAATCCTTGATGAAGCTTTGAATCTTGATTGCTTGAACTTGAATGAGAAGAAGTAACCTTGAACTTGAAAGTCTTGAATGAGAGATTGAGAGCAATCAGAAGAGAATTAAGAGCTTAGAGATTAGTTCTTGGTATATGAAAAAAAAAATTGGAAGAATGAGAGGTTTTATTTATAGATTGTTTCTTATATTTTTAATACCCCTAATACCCTCATAAACTAGTTGTTGGAGAGGGTAAATTTGTCATTTTACTCAAAAGAACCAAATACCCTCTAATATAGCCCTTTTATAGTTGTTGGAGGGGGTTAAAGGGTCTTTGAACCCTTTATGTGCATTAAAACAAAAAAAAAGGTGGTGGGCCCGGGCCGGCCCACCAACGGTCACAAGGCGGGATGTGCCAGGCACGACACGCCATTTGGCGTGCCGGGCCGGCCCGGCACAAGAGGGCCGCGTGGAGAGCGACCCGGCCGCAGTTCAGCTAGTGGGCGTCTTTACCATGACCCGCTTACAAGATGGCGGGCGTGCGCACGACACGAAGCGTCGCCGGGCGTACCTTGCGGGTAGCAAGGCCCGCTTGACAACTCTATATATAGGGAAATGTTGTTAGTGTAAACTTGCGGTGCTAAGTGGAGACAACTTAAGCGGGGCGGGATCAGGCCGAGACCCGACCCTAATCATGCAAATACATAGCCGGGCGGTAGTAAGTGCGCCGCCTCACACTAACATGACTCACTATATATATATATATATATATATATATATATATATATATATATATATATATACATATATATATATATATATATATATATATATATATATATGTTACAATCAGGTCGACCAGATGTCCGGCCGGCCGATTGTAACATTTATATTATATCTAATATATATTAAAAAAATATATGTTATATTCTTTATATTGTTTTTAGATATATTTTAATTTATTTATAATTTTTAAACAGATTTTAGATATGTATATATATATTTTAAAATTATATGCACATATATACATGTATCCTGAAGATAAGATAATTTAAAAACTATATATACATATCTAAAATCTGTTTAAAATTTATAGATAAATCAAAATATATCTAAAAAAATATAAAAAATAATATATATATTTTTATATACTTAAGATATAATATAGGTGTTAGGATCAAGCCGGCCGGACCGGTTGATCCTAACATATATATATATACGATAAGGGTGAATTTAGGGAAACACGTGGAGTCAGCTAACCATGACAAGTGGAAAGCCCTGGACCCTCGGTTTTCATCAAACTAGCCCAATGTTACCTCGGTTATGCACCCCCTCGGATTATTTAAGAGGCCTCATCCACACACCCTCATGAATCCCCCCTCAGATGCTCACAAGCCTCTCCCTCCTCGGATCTGAAAAACAAAAGTTCCACGATTCCGAGAAGAAGACTTCCCATCAGAGCCCATGGCCTCACTAATATCCCGAGACACTCTACAACAAAAGGGCATGAGAGGATTACGGTGGAGCTTTGAAGCCTTCTAGAAGAATCAACGAGCGAGCTAAAAACTGAAGAGGCCATATCAAAGGCTTATAAATAGCTAGAACCTCACATATGTAAGACATTTGATTTTTTGAACATCCATTTCCTCTCTTTCTCTCTCATGTACTCCAACAAATCGCCCATAGTGAAATTCTTTCTCCCAACACTGAAGATCCGTGGTTTTTCCCCGATTTGTAGGGTTTTCCACGTTAAAGTTTTGGTGTTCTTTTCCCTGATCCGTTCTCTCTTGATTTTTTTGAGTTTTTCCTCTAAAATTCTTTATAGATTCAACTGTTAATCGAATTTAAGGATTTTTCTGGAATTTATGTTAACAATATATATATATATATATATATATATATATATATATATATATATATATATATATATATATATTATGATAGGGTCAGGCAACCGCAAGTGCGGCCAGCCTGACTCTATCAGAATTATATATATATATATATATAATTCTAATAGAGTTAGGCTGGCCGCACTCACATTTAATTAGATGTTCAGAGGCGAATTGAAAGCTAAGTAGTGGTAATTATAAAGATCATGGGGGGAAAAATAGAGATGTCTCCTACGTTACCCGCAATATGTAGGAGTATAGACATAATTTCATAGTCATTCGGTCTAAATGCTACATGAAGAACATAAGCCCGGATATTTGAGCAGGGGAGACCTAGGATGTAGAAGATCATAACATGAGTGATTCGGAAGATTTTGGTTCCTATATATCCACTCATGATACACCAGATCCAGCTTGGTTATTGATAGAGTGAATAGATCTGCCATTTCTTGAAATCTCTCTTATGAAAATGGATTTTTGTTCAAGAATGAAATCTTATTGGAACTGTCCATATTTGGTTCATCCTTCGGAACCATATCACATCCCGGATCTGATGAAATAGGATGAATTGAGACAATATTTTGTAAATACGTAACTATCTTGAATATATCAACCATTTCATTATTTTCCGATCGTCTGGAAAGGACAAAAGAAACATCTTGTTTTTTCTTCAAAAATCTTTGATCTCTAAGTGAATTTGCGGCGGGTTACGTGCCCTACTTGGATGGGTGACAATGATATTGAGAATCCAAAATAAGGTCACAGCGAGACGAGCCATTTATCATTACGATAGGTGTCAAGTGGAAGTGTAATGATGTATGCAGCTAAGGCATCCTATCAGACCGAGAGATTTGAACCTTGTTCCTACATGACATGATCAATTCGATCAGGCACTCGCCATCTATTTTCATTGTTCAACTGTTTTACAACATGGAAAAACCAAAATAAAAAGCCTCGCCCTCTTTCTCTATCTATTCAAGGGATGGAAAGGTAGAGGCCTTTGGTGTCCCTTCCAATCAAGAATTGGGGCCTCACAATCACTAGCCAATATGCTTTTCTCTCATCCTTTCTTTGTTCATGATTCGATATTCTGGTGTCCTAGACATAGAGGAACCACACCAATCCATCCAGAACTTGGTGGTTAAACTCTACTGCGGGGATGATACTGTGGGGGGAGGTCCTGCGGAAAAACAGCTCAACGCCAGAATGATAAAAAGCTTAACACCCCTTATTTTACTTTTAAAATAGGAAAAAAGATAAAAATAAAAAATACAAAA
This sequence comes from Dioscorea zingiberensis, assembly GCA_026586065.1. Taxonomy (NCBI): domain Eukaryota; kingdom Viridiplantae; phylum Streptophyta; class Magnoliopsida; order Dioscoreales; family Dioscoreaceae; genus Dioscorea; species Dioscorea zingiberensis. The sequence continues at coordinate 2,980,627 of CM048827.1, read as the reverse complement.
GTCGTCCTATTCTAAACCCCAATTATGACATCTCTTCTCTCCCACTTCACACCTCGGAACGCACTGTTCTTATAGTCTTATAGAGAGAACCGCGCTTTCACATCTTCTTAACCCGAAATAGCTGAGGAGAGGAAAGGTTTCTTTTTTAGGGTACTCCAGGGAACAAATCTAGTGGAGACGGGGTGGGGCCTGTAGTTCAGAGTATTAGAGCATGTGGCTATGAACCACGGTGTCAGGGGTTTGAATCCCTCCTCGCCCACAACCGACCAAAAGGGAAGGACCTTTCCTTTACCTCTTGGGGTAGGAAAATCATGATCCGGATAGCGGACGCAAAGCTATTGAACTATGGGTCTTTTGTCGAAATGGAATGGCCTTAATTTTTTTTTTATTTATCGTGAATGCTTCGATACATGGACTAACCAGGTAGGAATCAACATATTTGTGTTTTACTCCCAGTAATTCGCGGTCGCCTGACTCTATCATAATTATAGATATATATATTTATATTTTTATATATAATATATATTATATATACTATATATATGGGGACGATGTTCTTATACATGCGGCCGGTAGTATCATTGTCCAGGCCATTTGCCCATTTCGGCCCTTGGAGCATGTTTGAAGGATTTACAACTGTACGGATGGGAAGATCATCGAAAAATAAGCTAGCATGTCCATTTTCATACCAATTGGTGACCGTTTGGTCCTCCCACAGAACCGTTAAGTGGGAGGACCAAACGGTTACCAAATTATATAAAAATGGACATGCTAGTTTATTTTTCAGTGATCTTCCCATCCGTACGGTTGGAAAACCTTCAAACATGCTCCAAGGGCCGAAATGGGAAGCGACCTCATTTGCACAGTCTAAGGTTGGCCGCACAGTAACACTCCCGCTATATATATATATATATATATAACCTGATAGAGTCAAGCGACCGAAAGTGCCGACACGGTCGGCTTGACCCTATCAAGCCTCATATATATATATATATATATATATATATATATATATATATACACACACGTATTATGATGATAAGATAATTATATATAAGATAGGAGGAAAAGTGGTAAGACACGTGGAGCCCATCGGGGTCGTCCATGTGTCCATATCAGAACATCCCTTCTTCAAATGGATCCGAATCAACCAGTTTTCTTTATGATGTTAACCTGTAACACCTCATCGGATTGAGAATCCCAGATACTCGAAATCTGATATGATACAATGATACGTTAGATCAAACCTACCCGATATGCTGTAAAAAATCACCAGTTCTAAGCCAACCGATAAGAAATATCGCTTCATCGGTCCAAAAGCATTCACCGCCTCAACAACATGGGATATGTCTTCGAAACAATTCCATTTATCAGAAACGACCTTCCGGAAAGAACCTAGCTGTTGACAGGCTGGCCTTCTAGAAGACTTACGATTTAATACATCCAGGACCAATTTGTTGCCATTTGGAACATAAATTTGGATGTTTAGTTGGCAAAACACATAGCCAAATTCTTTAAGACACATGTCAAAAAACCTGGCTTCTTTCCCAAGCTATCAAAGTCTATAAAAGGCAACAGCCTCGACTCCTTTGGGGCATGAGAAATTACAAACAGCGAAGCCCTGTTGATAACTCTAGGAAATGAGCTATTTTAGTGGTTGTTTGCCAAGGAATTTAGAGTTGAAGAGTACATTATCGAATGAATTACACATGCTTTAGCTCTAGAATACATCATTTGGGTATTTGTGCTGACTTGTATGTGTTTCAAGTGTTTTATACCTGATTGTAGTTGATAAATGCTGAAAAAAGTGAATTATTTGTGCAACAGGTCATCTGAAGCCGCACAGTGATGCTCCAACCTAGCATCGTGATGTTTATAAAGACAGAACGCAGAATCTAACCAGGAAATCATATTGTGATGAGCAACATCGCGATGTTATCAATGATTTCCCTAAAATAAGAACCGTTAAGTGGGAAGACCAACGGTCACCAAATTATATGAAAATTGACAGGTTATCTTATTTTTCGATGATCTTCCCATCCGTATGGTTGGAAATCCTTCAAACATGCTCCAGGTGCCAAAATGGGAGCCGATCGAATCAGCACAGTGATCCGGCCAGCCTGATAGTAGACGGACTATATATATATATATAGGGCTGATATGGTGTGTCGTCGGTTATAACACTGTGCAAGTGCGGTCACCCCATTTTAGCCCACTTGCACAGTGTTTTAAGGATTTCCAACATATGGATGGAAAGAATATCGAAAAATAAGCTAGAATGTCAATTTTCATATAATTTGGGATGGTGTAGGGTTTTTATCTTAAAGGGTGAATTCTGAACAGGTAAGATTTCTATAAATGTTCACCCATTAAAATGAAGACCCTACACCTTCCCAAATTGTATGAAAATTGACCTGCTAGCTTATTATTCGATGTTCTTTCCATCCATATGGTTGGAAATCCTTCAAATATGCTCCATATGGCTAAATGGGAGGCGACCGTAAATGAACAGTATTTTCGGCCGTCCTCACCTTCTCAGAATTATATATATATATATATATATATATATATATATATATATATATATATATATATATATATATATATATATAGTTGGTAAAAGGAGTCCCATTGGATTAACTACTCATTAAAAATTCCTCAAAGTTACAAAACAAAGTTATGAAAAGTTTATGATAGTGACATTACATATATGTCCTTAAATATTTCTATATCTCTTGTCCTTATGGTTGATTTAACCATCTCATCCGCTACATTGTTCATCTCTATTATATTTTATCTCCCAATCTCTAATTTGTGTTTGTAAGGCTCAGTTTATCTTAGAAGTTCTTTGTAGTATCCTCAGTTAGTCAATTTTGGTCTCTTCCTCCTTGTAGAATCCTTGATATGGACAAGTTATCTGTGTATATGAGTGTGTCAATAACTCTAAATTGCATTAGTTGCTGCAGACCTTCTTTCATGGCTTTCATCTCCCCTTCAAAAGCTGATTATGCCATATATGTCCTCGACCCAGCAAGGAGAAGTTTACCCTTGTTAGTCAAAATAATATAGGAAATACCTACTGTGTTGCATCCCTCTACATATAAGGCATTAGTAGATATTATGTGTCAGCAATTTTCCTTACCCCATTTGAGGCCACCTCTCTCTCCCATTTCTTCAATAGATGGTTGTTTTTTCTTTTACTCTAGCGCCAATGTCGCGCTATTCTTTGCTATTATTCTAGGATTAAAAGTCTGTCTCTTGAAGATGAGATTATACAGAGCTTTCCAAATCTGCCAAAGTGTGTACGATATTATGCCAGTCTAATGCCAACAGCCTATAGCTTCCAATCTTCCTATTACTCATCCAGAGATCCTGTGATATGTTTTCTTGCAGTATGTCACATTGCTGCAAGTAACCCTTCAATTTTACTTCCTCCCAAATCTGCCTTGCCCACTTGAACTCAACAAGTAGATGATTAATTGTTTCTATTGTTAATTTGCACATTGGGCATGGCTCTTCTGGACCAATTTTACAGATGATCCTTTGTTGGTAGTTTTCTGTGGGGTATTTTCCAAAGGAAATATTAGATTTTAGGAGCCACATTCAGTTTCCAGAGTGTCTTCCAACGTTCCCATTTATGGTCCTCTTTAGTTCCCTTGAGTTCCTTATATATTATAGTTGTGAGGGACTTTCCTGTTGTTCCAGGTATCCACTTCGATGTGTTATTCTTCAAAGTCTGGTTCACCATTTTACTGAGCATATTTTGAATAATTAGACTAAAAATGTCATTTATCACCTCCAAATCTCAGTTATTATAGTCAAGTAGATCTTTCACCTACATGTTAGTTAAATAATAGTTCATATTGATAAAGGTTGGCTTGATTTGAATTTTTAAGTCAAAAAGCTATGGATCTTGAAGTAGAGAGTTGGTAGGGATGATATCTTATAGACCTACATTTCCCCTTATCTTCCTAGCTGTTAGCATCAATGATTTGTATGTATAGGATATATGCATGATGGTTGTTGAAGTCCATAAGCTACGGGGACCATACTTATGTATCATCAGATGTACCTAATCTTTGTGACTCCTATTCAACAGTTCTAATACATGTTTTGAAAGTAAAATAGTTTTCATTAGTTTTAAGTCTTTTAAACCTAGACAACCCTCAGATTTTGCTCTGGAAATTGTGTTCCAACTTATGAGGTGGAGGTTGCTGCCCTTATCTTTACTACTCCAAATAAATATTCTAACAAGTTTGGTTAGGTTGTCTAGGATTGTGTCTGGGATGGCATAAGTGTTCAAGCCATATACAGGTATACATGATTGTAGCTCTAGTTAGTATCACCCTACCAACCACAGATATATTTAGAGTTTTTCGATGGGTCAGGTTCTTTTCCACCTTATTTGTTAATGTTCTGAATTTGTTCATGAGAATTTTGAAAGGGGAAACCTAACAACCTAGATATTTGAAGGGAAAATTTCCATGTTGCATTTTAAGTATTCTTAGTATGGATCTTTTCAACTTCAGATTAAGCTAGTAGGGGAAAAAATTCTAACTTATCAAGGTTGGCCCTTTGGCTTATGAAGGAAATATATATATCAAGACATATATTAACAGTTCTTGAATTTTTCCTAGTACTCTCACAACATATAATGAGATCGTTTGCATACAAATTGTGGTTAATTACTATAGTAGGACTACTTTGTATCCCTTTAAGCATTAGTGACCTTGCTTTGTTAAGAATATTGGTTAAAACCTAAGATATTAGGATGAACAGGTAGCGAGATAATGGATCCCCTTGCCCGTTTCTTGCTTTTGGTTTAATTCATTGCCATACTTTGCTATTGATGATGAATGACATTAAGAGAGTTTCAATGCAATCCCTAACCCAGTCAACCCATCTACCTAGAAAATTCATTCTAAGTAATACACCAATGATAGTGTTCCGCCTTACTATATCATATGTTTTTTTCATATCAATTTTAATCATTATCATTGGATGACCTAAGTTATTTTTTTTTTCTAATGGGTGGGCTAATTCATGTGCCATTAGAATATTATAAAAAATGCATCTATTGTAACTGCCCGATTTTTTGAGAAATTTAAAATTCCTGAATAGTACAAATGTACAGTACTAGGAGAGGGTGAGTCAAGAGATTCATATAGTGATACAGAAAAGAAAATGGATCTGAAAGAGTTAAAGGGATATAATAAAAGAAAAACCCCAAAGGTGGGGTAAAATGGTCAATTATGTTACAGTTAATCCTTAACCAAGACAATTAGATGAAAATGAAGATTAACATACCCCTAGTTATAAGTTTCTGCAATATATATATATATATATAGTCATGATATTACACGGTGGACCAGATGCACTCTCCATTCCCGGTCACCTCTCGTTTGGTCCCTTGGAGCATGTTTGAAGGATTTCCAACTGTACATATGGGAAGATCATCGGAAAATAAGCTAGCATGTCCATTTTCATCACTGGGCATCCCCAATAGCCTTCCGTATGGTTGGAAATCCTTCAAACATGCTCCAGGGGGATAAACGGGAGGCTATTGAGAATGCCCTGTGATCTGGCCGACCCCTTAATATCATCATCGTGTGTGTATATATATATATATATATATATCTATATATATATATATATCTATATATATATATATCTATGTGTGTGTGTGTGTGTGTGTGTGTGTATTGGAGAGAGAGAGAATGAGAAAAAGTTTCTCATTTCCTATCCATAGCTGTAGATCCCAGAGAGAGAAGAGGAAGTTGGTTACTGTAGCTCAATAAGAAGAGTCTGGAGAGATGAAGAGAATGACAGAATTAATAGTCTGGATACCTCTTGACAGAATTGATAGCCTGCAGAAATGAAGTGACCAGCAGACAATTGAAGTCAGATTTCCTTCCTTCTTCCAACCTAATACTTGGGCAATATCAGAACAAGCACTATAAGAAGCAACAATACTGCACACACCACAATCACACTATGAGTTTAGCGATGGAAAAACTCCTTCAATGTGAAGGATAAAAAAACCACGGGACCAAACTCGGTCCAAAGTAACTCTCCGCTATAAATCGCTGTCTTGCAGTAAAAGTGTACATCCAAAACCAATTCAAAACCAAAGTAGATCTCAGCCAACCACAATAACAAAAAATGAATGTATGGAGAGAGATCACCGGTATAGATGTTGACACACACTAAAGACAGGTTGATTATCTAAACAAAATTCCCACCATTCACAGTGATGAAGGTCAGGTCTTCACCTCGCTCATCAAAATACAGCTCAATCAGACTTGGAGTGGCTGTCTGATGAAGCAGAAGAGGAAATTGGTCGGTGTTGGGAACCAAAGATGACAGGGACTGTTTTCACCTCAAAGCCTTGCTCTCTCGGCCACCAAATTTGATCCTCACCGTACAGAATGAAGAGTGGAGAGTCACCAACAAGTTCACCAAAAATCGGCACGATCCAACGGTGAACAAAGTAGGAAATGACAATGGATGTAGAGAGTGATGTAGAGAGTGCTCTCAGCCCTTTGAACAGAAGCTATAAGCTTTCAAGATGGCTGCTGCTCTCATTCTCCATCCCTGTTTTCCTGCAAAAAGATATATAAAGTGGACACTCAAAAAGGATGCCCTAATAGGCTCTTGTGTGTGGGCTCCACACAAACAAATAAATGGGTTATTTCCACATAGGAGGGAACCCAAAAAACCCAACAAAGAAAACAATCGGGCTTGTGGGTAATTATGCAACAAAACTTTTAGAAAATGCTGCATTAGTTGTTTGTGATTATTGACTTTGAATTTTTTTCTTAAATTTAATCACATTTTTTATTCAATATTTACTATAAATATTATTACTATAAATGTTTAAATATCAATTAATAAATTTTAAATTTATTAACTAAAATATTGTTATACAAAAAAATAATTTTTGAACTATGAAATTTAATTATATTTATGACTTTCTACTCAAAATATGAGTATACCAAATTAATACTTGATTATATAGTGAAAATGATCAAGTGGTTGGGATTAATAATTAGATCATAACCATCTTTTACAAGGAAAGTTGGTTAGTCCATTCCACTCACAAAGATTTATACTTCTAGTATTTTTAGTGGCTTATCTATATTTATTAAAAAAATAATTAAATCATACTGGCTCAAATCATATATAAATTAGTATTTAATTAGATATAATTGGTTAATAATTAAATTATATTGACTCAAATTATCATACAATATTAATATTAAAATAAACTGATAGTTTTTTAACTCTTTTTAATTTCATGCCATGTCATAAAATATAATTAATATTTTTTAAATGAGGTTATTTTGCTGATATCTTTTTCCTTTTTTAAATTTCCCTCTTATAAACAATAAACGAATCCGTCCTAATTTTCGAATTTCGTGGTCCACATTGGTAGCCATAACCACAACCCACCCTGAACGACGGAGGCCGGAGGCAAGGGATCACGGATGGTGGTGATCGGCACTAGTGAGCACAACCTGTACCTCACCTTCAAGTGTTAGGAAATATTGATTCAAAACACACAAATACTCAGCAGTTCACTACAAATCCTGAGACTGAAATTCAGCAAGTTAACAGAGCATGTAAAATATATCAAACACACTATAGATCAATATATTAAGGTTTAGAAACTTCAAGCCTGGGTAGGGCGTGCTATGCACTGCCCTAAAAGCCGATTTCATCTCCCTCGTGCAATGAGAATTGGTGAACACTCCAGCTCCTAGGGTTACCCTTTTCCCAATATATCTCCTTCCGTAGCACGTCTCCAGAAGAAGGTGCTTCAGAATCACCCAATCAAGTTGTGGATGGATGAAGGTTGAAAATGATAATATTTTGTATTTTGAGAGAACAGGCACATGAAAGAAGAAATCAGGTTGTATATGAGAAAAAGGAGAGCTTGGCGGCTGATGAGGAGCAGCTGAAAATAAGATGTCGGGTTTCAAGTGTATGCATTCCTTTTTACAAAGTACTAGGTGATCCAACGGTCAGAAACAACAGTCACAAAATTGACTGTTGGAGATGGTCAATGCAGTTCAAGGATTTGTTTGATTTGGGATTAAAGGAAATGGTGGACTGGGCCCACCCCAGCTACTCATTTCCAACAATCCCCCACTAATCTCATAATCAAGCAAAGCCTTTAATCAACATGATATGGAAAAGTTGTATTCATTCTTAGAGCTAAAGATTTCAAAATAGAAAATACAAAAGTCAAATGATATGGTGGAGTTCATTTGGCTTTCATAAGATCAAAAACTGAGGTGTCTTTAGGGACTTGAACCTTAGTTTTCTAGTAAAATTTCCAACTGATAGCAATGTAGTGAACTGGGTCTTGAACTACATTCCTTGAATCGGTCTTCAACAAAACTAGAGATCCTATGCAATACTGAAGCAAAGCAGGTTGGCACATTATTGACCATGCGCTCATTACCATTTCATGGATATTTTAGAGAGTTAACCCATACTCTCATAACTGCAGCTTGACAGTGGTCTCCACATAGGTGAGATCTCCAGATATATCTGTAGTGTGATATCTCGCTTAAATACAACCTTTGATCTCATTAAGAGCTAAGCTTAACCTTAAACCACTACATGAGAGCACGTACCATAGGAATGGAGTTAGAGTATGCCTCTAATAAATAATGTGCTCTACATGATCAACCAATTAGATAACTTCCCTTTGAACTTTTATCCTGGGATCTCCATTCAAAGAAGGTTGCTACTGTTATTGACCTTTATTGGTTTAGCCCCATTTGTAATACCATCTCCTTTTCAGGGGACACGTGTCACACCAGCCAGGTTTAGGGACCCTAAACCTAAGGCTGTAAACTGCTAATTAATTATAAAACAAGTAACTTGCGGAAGGTAATAAGAAAACATATTATAACATAATCTTCAAACTCTAGATACTGTTTAGTATATCATTAAATAAAATATTGTCAAAGACGTAATCGTCTTAAATACAACATAATCAAACTTAACATAATAACTAGACACGGGAGTCAGAGCCACCTACAGGACATCTACTCTAGACTCACGATCAAACAAACTCTCTATACGGTCTTTTGTCTTTCGCCTACAATCACAATGTCAAGAGAAAAGGGACTGAGCTACTGGAGCTCGATGAAGTTAGGAAACGATCTTGTGTGTTGAACCAGTAAAATAAAGTGAAAATTGTAAATAACAAGCATAAAATATACATATCAATTATTTGAAATGAAATACTGAAATCTAAAATAAATACTAAGCAAATATATGCTGGTCAATGTATTCTCTTTAATATGCAAATCTGATTTCCTGTTTCTATGTCATGTGAATTATTTATGAAACTGACATTTCCCCTAGGTAAACTGTACATGTGCCTCCTCACTTCGAGATAAAACTCAATCTCTAGAAGGCGAGAAATGTGGAATCATTTGATAATCACAAGACTAAAATCTCTGACTATACATCTACTTCAATACTATAGAACCAGCGACCAAAGGGTAGTTTTGCTACGCGAGGTCATCTATATACGTACAATAAGCACTCGAGAGTATGGAAAGGGGGTTTTAATTTTATAAAAAGGAATGTTTTAAGAACAGATAGTTTGGTATTAAAAACATAGATTTAAGTCACCCCTCTCCTAACCTAATGCCGTACTCTCTGGCTATACACGAGCCACCACTGGTCCATACAAGCATATCAGTAAAGTGCAATCTATCAGTTCTGTATATGTTTCTCTTTTTGTTACTGATTACTAAGCATGAAATGATTTTCTAAAACTCTTGAAATTTTTATAAAATTTCTAGTTCATGATTTTCAAACTAAAATCTATACTGTATAAAAATATGGTACAATAAGCGAACTGCACAGCTAGTTCCCCTCACCTGAGTCTGGTCCGAGCTTAAGTCTGGCTCGGTCCTTCGGCAGCGACGGACTTGCCTTTGCCCTTTCCTTTTCCTGATTATCGAAATACAAAATCTATAAATACGGAGTCCGTATTCTTGACTCGTACTCTAATTTAAACTCAATAGAATACGATAAAAATACGAGATGAACTCATCTTACTAACTACACTTATCTTCATTACTAACATGACTTGAAGATAAGTAACATGCTCTTCTTAAACAATCAGGGCTTCATAATTAAGAGAATTAAGCATGGAATTTCTAGAAAAATTGGGCAGCACCTCCTTTGCTTTTAGGGCTCCCAAATTACTACAATCATACACACAAACAACTTAGATAACATCACCATATATATGGCAAAAATTTAATATCTCACAACCCTATTAATTCATAACTCTAAACCACCAATTTCTTCATAGTTTCAAGTTTATGTTGTCCCATTTTACTAAACCCTTTTTATTCAAGGTTTGAAAAGCTCACGAAGGGTTTGAGCTTGAAATCTGAATGTTTCTCGCCGAAGAGCAAGTGTTGGGCTAGTGGCTGCGTGACTGAGCTGTGGTGGTTCGCCGGACGGAGGCGCGGCGGCTGAGGCTGGAGAACCTTGTGAGCTCCGTTGGCCATTCTTTGGTGGAGGCGGTGGGCGAGGGAAGGGGCGTGACGGCCAAGTGCGGCGTGGGCCAGAAAGTGGCGGTGGCGTGAAGCTTCGGGAGGCGCTCTCGGCTGAGGAAGCGTTAGAGTGAGCTAGCGACCCGGCGGAAAGGTCTAGCGGACGGTGGGATCTCGCCAGTGTGGGCACCAGCGAAGGTAAAACCGAAAGAGGGGAAAGTTCCCTTTGAAGCTTGATCGAGAGAGAGAGTAAGGGATTTATTCTCCCTTTCTCTCTTCTCATATATATAAACTTATATAACAAACACTATTTCACTTTATAATATTAAATCACTTAATTAACTTATCCCTTAAAAAGTATTAATCAACCATATTATCTTCAAAAACATCTCCTACTAAAGGCCGAACAACTTTTCATTGATCTTATCTTGTTACTGTGCAGTTACGAGGGCGACTAATAATATTATCTGGCTCGTCTCTCTCTCTCTCACCAATATACGGGAATCCTGGGTCATACAACCCCAGTGATATGGGATGACTATAGCATCATGGGTCATCTCTTCTCCCAACTTAGATCTGTGTTTCTCGACTTTTGACTAGGCCAGATCTACTTTATCGGGACTCTAACTTTTGTTCGATATTTCAACTTAATTAATCTGGATTAATTAATATTTAATTAATTTCTCATTTAATAAATCTAACTCGGCCAGCTATCCACCTCTAACTATTCTATGTAACTTTGGCCTGACCCAATAAGGCCTTCTCTCGGTCCGATAGTTGCGAGGCTGGATTTCGGCCCATTAATTCTTGATTTTCTTTAACTTTGAGGTTAACAATAATTAATTTGATTTTCAGTTAATTATCCTCATTTAAAATTTTTGAAAATTTACTGAAATTTACTTAGAAAATTTTGGGATGTTACACCATTCCCCTCGACGCATCAGCTATCAATGCTCTTGATAGCCCTTTAGTCAGGCAATTTGCTAGATTAGATATGACTTTACATATTCAATGCTCATAACGTTATGCTTCAGGTGCCTCCATATTCCCCTCGATGCATCAGCTATCAATGATCTTGATGGCCCTTTAGTCAGCCAATTCGCTAGATTAGCTCTGACTTTACATATTCAATGCTCACAACGTTGTGCTTCAGGTGCCTCCACAGTGACTTGTGCCGGATCTGCAAGTGCCTGTTCACCTTTTCATTTGTACATTCACATTTACATAGTTCAATACCTGATTTAGAATCACAAAGTATAGCAATAGTATTCATATTTGAAGACATAATAGGAATTTCAGAAAGTAAATTCCTAATCCACTCAGCTTCAGTGCAAGTGGAATCTAGTGAATTTAGTTCAGCTTCAATGGTGCTTCTTGCATTAAGCTTCTTCTTTGCAGATTTCCATTGGATAGCTCCTCCTCTAAGTAGGAATACTTGGCCAGAGGTGGACTTCAAGTCCAGGGAATCAGATATCCAGTTAGCATCTGTATATCCCTCTACAACCCCAGGGAATCCTATGTATCTCAATCTTCGAGACATCGTTCCCTTAAGGTATTTAAGAACTCTTTCAAGAGTAGTCCAGTGCTCAGAGTACGGGTTGCTTGTGTACCTACTAAGTCTGCTCACAACATAAGCAATGTCGGGTCTAGTCCTGTTAGGCAGATACATTATAGATCCTATGATTTTGTGAAGCCCATAATTTTTAGAAAATTATGTTTTCCTTATTAGGTTATTATTTTTGAATTTTGTTAGAGAATAAGGGAGAGTCTCCCATGGATGATCTATTTGAATTTTATCTAGAATAAAGGTTTTTTTTCTATTAATCTTTAATTAGAATATTAATCGTGTTCCAAATCTTACGATTTAAAATGTTTAAATGAATATCTTGTTGGTGGATGATAATGAGGATTTGACAAAAAGACAAATTTGAGAAATTCAATATGAATTGATAAGAGAATACATCTTAACAGAAATAGTTTTAGATATGTTAATAATTTGGATGATTATTTGATAAGGATGGGAAGCATGAATTAAAAGAGGAATTTAAATAGTTAATCCCATAATTTTAATTAGAAGAGCAGCTCAGGGACCAAATGGTTAATTTCGGAAAGGACGCGGACCAGAAGATAATTCTACTCCTCTCTGGAGGAAGGACTTATGTGAGGTTTAATAAAAGTTAGAGACCTAAAGATAGTTCTGCTCTCTCATTGGGGAGGGACCGGTGTGTAAATTGTTTAAAGATGAAGGGGATGGTTGCAAAGTAGACAAATAACCCTGTAAAATTGCATTAGAAAAAGTGAACGGCTAGGATTTAAAAGAATCGAGATTTGCTGATCTCGAGAGCGATCTAGCTGTTCACTTCCTAACTAATAAACCAGAGTGAGAGCGACCCCACCGTGCGGATTGATCCAGACCATTCATCTGATCCGATCGGTTAAGAGCGAGGCACATCAAATCATTCATCGCCACGAGGCCTCAGCGACTCATCTCTGGGAACGCCTGATCGCGAGGAGCAGGATATGATCTGGACTGCCCATCCGCCCGAGCCGATTTCTTCTTCTCCGCCAAGCGCCCGGCAATCAAGGTCGCCAATTATCCAGAAAATTTATCTTCTGGACAGCTATAAAACAGAGATAAATTAAAACTTAGAATTGGAGATAAAAGCAAATTTGAAATCGGATAAACCCTCATGGCAATTTCATAAATAGCGTCATGCCCTAGCCAATCGCTCAGCCACCACCACCATCGTGAGTACCGAGAGAGAGAGAGAGAGGGAAATAGACGTCACGAGGACGCATCACTCCACCGGGAGCAAGGATCACCCCCAGAGCAGCGCAAAGAAAGACAGGGGACTTACGACACAAGGAACTGGCGAACGATCGTCTCCGATGAGCTCCTCCACTTCGGCTACACATTCATTATTGTTTAGAGATTTTAATGCATGCATGACGCTAAAACGAGAGAGAAAGAGAGAGGGGAAGCGAGAGTGAAGTCTCCCTCATCACCTGTGGAGAAATCGCGCACTGGGGAGCGATACTCGGCGAGAGGAGGCCGTGGGACACACACTGGCTTTGCCGGAAGAAACTCACGCGCCTACCGGCCCACTCTCGCCGTGAAGGCCGGTCTCCACTTGGATACGGCCGGTCTGTGCACGTGCCTGAGGTCCTGGGATTCGGGTCGGGGCGTGACAGATTTTCTTAAGGTACACACTAGGATCATAGGGTGTAGCAGAAGGTCTACAATCAAGATAACCAAATTTTTCTAACACTTTCTCAGTCTAATGTGATTGTGACAAAGTTATTTCAGATTCAGTTCTAATTAGTTTGATTCCCAAAATCACATTTGCCTCTCCTAGATCCTTCATGTCAAATTTAATAGACATATTATGATGCATTGATCATTCACTTGTTTATAATATAAGTAAATCATCAACATAGAGACATATTATGATGCATTGATCATTCACTTGTTTATAATATACACATCTGTCATAATTATTGACTTTGAATCCATAGGAGATAATTGTAGTGTCAAACCTAGCATGTCATTGTTTAGGGGCTTGCTTCAATCCACAGAGAGATTTCACAAGCCTACAAACCTTGTGCTATTGTCCTGGGACAATAAAACCTTCAGGGTTTTCCATGTAAATCTCTTCCTCTAAATCTCCATTTAGGAAGGCTGTTTTGACATCCATTTAATTAATTTATAGTTTATGTACAAGAGCTAGGGTAATTAGAATCCTGATGGTTTGCGATGCGTTACCAAATTGAATTAGTGTCAAAATAATCTAAGCCTTCCTTTTGTTTGAATCCCTTAGCTACTAATCCGACCTTATATTTTTCGATAGATCCATCAAGCTTTAGTTTCTTTATAAATACCCACTTGCATCCTAATGGCTTATTTCATGGGGGCAAAGTAGTAAGGATCCAAGTATTGTTATTCAAAATTGAATTTATTTCATCATCATTTGCTTCTTTCCAAAAAGGAGAATCAGCAGATCTCATGGCCTCTTGGTATATAGTATGAGTATCCTCAATCAAGAATGTAATAAAATCATCTCCTAGGTTTCTTTCTATCCTACCTCTCTTGCTCCTTCTAGGTTCTTCTACAGGTTTAGGGATAGGTCTACTAGAAGAATTATGGGCTATAGGAGCAGGAGTAGGATACCGAGGTATTAAAGTCTTTAAGGGAAATATATTTTCAAAATAGGTTGCATCTCTAGCCTCAATAATTTTGTTATTTGCAATTTCATTTACCTTAGAGTTAATCACCAAGAATCTGCTCATATTACTATCTAAGGCATATCCCACAAATACAACATCAATTGTTTTGGGTCCAATTTTCCTAACCTTTGGTTTAGGCATCTTAACTTTAGCTAGGCACTCCCACACTTTGAAGTAATTCAGTTGTGGTGCTCATTTCTTCCAAAGCTTATAGGGTGTCGTATCACAGTCCTTGAAAGGTACTCTATTTAGTATGAAACAGGCTGAGAGAAGGGCCTCCCCCCACAAGTTCTTGGGTAATCCAGAACTTGATGGCATGGCATTTACCATGTCCATTAATGTCTTATTTTTTCTTTCTGCTACCCCATTGGACTCAGGTGTATAGGGAGCAGTGAACTCATAAATGATCCCATTTTCTTCACAAAATAGAGTCATAACATAGGAGGTATATTCGCTACCTCGATCAGATCTAAGAGTCTTAATGGATTTCCCTAACTAGTTTTCAGCTTCAACTTTGTAAGTCATAAATTTGCTGAGAGCTTGATCTTTGGTTTTAATAATATAGACAAAACAGTATCTAGAGTGGTCATCTATGAAGGTTATGAAGTACCTGTTACCAGCTCTAGTGGGAGTTCTGTTTGAATCACAAATATCAATATGAATCAATTCAAGTAAATCAGAGTTCCTGTAAATGTGTTGGAAAGGCTTCTTAGGAAGTTTGTCTTGGACACAAATTTGGCATTTTGAATTAGAGTCAATCTTTGATTTGGGAATCAAGTTTAAGTTCATTAATCTTCTTATTGTTCCAAGATTTACATTTCCTAATCGTCCATGCCAAGTCTCACAAGATTCAACATTCAAAATCATAAATGAAGATGAAGAAGTAGAAGCAAATTCATTAAAAGATAAAGTGGAAGGTTCACAAACATTTAATCTAAATAAACATTCGGATACAAAACCTTTTCCCACAAAATGATTTCCCTTAGTGATTACAATTCTATTTGACTCTAATCTAATTTTATAACCGGATTGAATCAAAAGTAAGCCACTAATCAAGTTCCTCCTAATGTCTGGCACGTGCTGAACATCCAGTAGAGTAAGGACTTTGCATGATGTCATCTTGAGGTTTATTCGTCCTTTCCCTAGCACATGTGCCACTGATCTGTTTCCCAGAGTCACACATCCTCTACTTGAGACCTAGTAAGTGGAGAACCAGAAACATTTAGTACAGACATGGACGTTAGCACCATAATCTAAACACCACTCTAAATTTTTATAAGTCAAATTCACTGTAGGGATAAATCTTACTAACCTAAACTGAGTCTCAGTAGAAGGTGCACCCAATTTTAAGTACATTTGCTTGTGGTTTGGGTGGACTAGAGTTACCTTCACCGAGTGCAGTCCTAGCGAAGAAAGCGGTCCTTACCGCCACATAGTTTGGTCCTACCACAAACAAAACAATGTTTAGGGTTCTTCTCATAATTTTTAGGAATAGGTGGTCTACTCTGAGAAGTGGGGTGCGTGTGTGGTTTGCCCCTATGTTTAAAGTTCTTGCCCCTAAGAGAGTGATTTAAGTTCTTAGGTGACTGTTTGCGGCCTTTAGAGCTGTTACTGGACTCAGTCATGTAAACTTTTCCCTTAGAGGTGTTCGTGGCTCAAGAGTGGAGACGGTTTGCCTCTTCGGTCCTAAGCATGTTATAGACTTCTAGTAGGTTTAGTGTGCTAATCTTGTGTCTGAGTGAATTAGCAAAATCAAACCAAGATGGTGGAAGTTTGCTAAGTAAGATAGATACTGTGTGAACTTCTGAGAAATTTGTCCCATGTTTGTTAAATGAAGCAATGCACTCTTGAAAAGTAAGAATTTGTTCTTCCATAGGTGTGTTGTCGACCATCTTAAAGTTGTCAAAGTCTGCCGTCACATGACTAACTCTAGTGGCGTTGTTTGGACCATATTCAGTTTCTAGAGAGTCCTAAATTTCCTTGGCAGTCTTACATTCATAGTATTTGTTGCATAGTCTTTCAGAAAGGCAGCTAAGCAAATAATACTTGCAGTGGTAATTGATTTCTTCTGCAGTTCTATTAGTTATGTTTGAAGATTGAGATTGGTCAAAGTAGGACATCGAAAGTATACGAAGGCCATCCGAACCAAAGTCATTTGAATCAGAGTTTGTGTTCCTAAGAGCTGAGGCTAAGCCTTGAGTGGAAAGCTAATACTCAGCTTGTGCTTGCCATCTCCTAAATACGATCTTCCCATCAAATTTCTCAGGTTTGTATGACATGTCTGTATTATTAAAAGACATTGTTGCTGACAAAGTGTCAAACTAATTATTTGTAACAATAATGGTCAGGTGCTTAAGTGAGAACTTTATAACAGGATAATAGTGCAATAGAGGAGCAGTAGGAGCTTCAGCAGTTTACTATTCAGCAAAGGATTTAATTTCAGCAATTTGAATTTGCGGACCAGCAAATAAAGTTGCAATGAATTTAATCCTAATTTAAATTCAAGTGATTTGTGATGTCAACAGTTTGAAATCAAGTAATAAATAAGATTTTTTTAATGGAGATCAAGGTTATGAAATTCAACATTAAAACAGTAGAAAGCAATAGTGGGTTAATGGTTCTAAATTTGAGTGGAATTAATAATAGAAATAGGCTTTTAAATTGGTAGGAAATATTGATTCAAAACACACACAAACACTCAACAATTCACTGCAAATCTTGAGACTGAAATTCAACAAGTTAAAAGAGCATGTAAAATATATCAAACACACTATAGATCAATATATTAAGGTTTAGAAACTTCAAGCCTGGGTAGGGCATGCTATACACTACCCTAAAAGCTGATTTTGCCTCCCTCATGCAAGGAGAATTGGCGAACACTCTAGCTCCTAGGGTTCCCCTTTTCCCAATAGATCTCCTTCCGCAGCACGTCTTCGGAAGAAGGTGCTTTAGTATCACACAATCAAGTTATGGATGGATGAAGGTTGAAATGATGACAGCTTGTGTTTTGAGAGAACAACAGTACAGGAAAGAGCAAATCAGGTGTATATGAGAAGAAGAAGAGTTTGGCGACTGATGAGGAGCATCTGAAAATCAGATGTAGGGTTTCAAGAGTATGCATGCCTTTTAATAAAGCACTAGGTGATCCAACGGTCAAAAACAACGGTCACAAAATTGACCGTTGGAGATAGTCAATACAGTTCAAGGAATTGTTTGATTTGGGATTAAAGCAAATGGTGGACTGGGCCCCACCCCAGCCACTCATTTCCAACAATAGGATCCTCATTAGAGTGGAATTCTGATTCAAAGGGTTGTAGCTCAAGACCTAGTTCACTACTATCCCTATCAGTTGGAAGCTTTAGTGAAAGGTTAAGGTTCAAGTCTCTAAAGACACCTTAGCTTGATCTTATGAAAACCCAAGGTTCACTATTCCCTACTTTCAGTGTTTCGTTTATCAGTTCCTTGTTCTATCATTATTTTCTTGTATTTGAATCACATTTGTTGGTCAAAATTTCTTCGAACTCCATTAGTTTGTCATCTTATATAAGCCCAATGGACTTAACAATAACATTTGACTTTATATACCTTCTAATCTTAAAACCTTGGAGTCCGAGCTCTCTGCATATCATATTTATTAGTGGCTTTGCTTGATTATGGGGTTAGTGGGGGACTGTTGGAAATAAAGTGATTGGGCCTTGGCCTAGCCCACTTCATTTCAATAACCCCAAACAACAAAGCCTTTGTTTACATTATATCCCTTATTTCTATTACATTAAAATCTGACAGTTGGATGATCTCAACAATTGGATTTCCATCTGTTGTAGACTTCATCATATAAACCAAGTCTTGGAAAACCCTAGCTGCTAACAACACCATCTACATCCCTTCTTCCTCCTGAGCTTCCTCTCATTCTTTTGAGCTTCATAACATTGTTTTCCAGCCATCCTTTTCATAGTCATTGTTTCCCCTTCCAACTTTGGGTGTTACATGAACACCTCTAGTCGCCGAACATGCTAGGCGAGGCGATATCTACCAACCGCAGGTTTGTGTACCTTAGCACATGGTGTGAAGCCGGAAATTAATCTCGCACGAGGGAGGCTGAAACTGTGTCAAGGCAGTGCTTTGCACGCCAATCCCCAGGCTAGATCTTTCTAACTTTAGCATTCTAGAATTTGTTGATTTTCTTTTATATTTGCATGCTAATTGACTGAATTATTCTAATATCAAGTACATCATGGATCAGTCCTTGGTTCTTGAATCTCCATCCAAAGCGCCATTGTTTGTTCTTTATATGATTAATCGCCTTCAGGCACGCAGTTCTTGTAGAGAGTAATCTCGTTTATGTTCAATTGTTGGATCGTCAGGCATCTCAGTCGAGAGGAATACGTGGTAAAATCCAATTCATGCTCTCCTTTTTTTTGTGCTTTGATTTATTGCAAAACACTAGGATAATGTTTGAATTGAGGGAATATGAAAGGACTAGAAAATTGTGGAATGGATGAATGGATATTAGAGTTGTTGGCAATCTTATTTACTACAATTTCTACTGTGGTTGATTTTACATAATTGGTAATTTTTGTACTTTAGTACTTCAGCACTCTTCGATAACACCATTATCTGTTTTTCTATCAGTTTACATTATTTTTGATTTAGAGTTCCTTTCTTCCTACTGTCTTGTACTTCAAGCTTTGAGTGCCAGAAGGTTATTCTTTGATTGGTGGTATGAAGACACATTTATTTCTTGTGGGCAATGATAAATATTGCCATTGATTCCTGCCTTTTGGTTGTTATTAATTGTTGAATTAAATAGAACCTCAGAGGAGGATGTAAGCTCAGTAAGAATGAACACAAAGAAAACAATGGCACTCAAAGCGATGGGAAAACCACGGGGCACCAGCAGACAGATAATTCACTATAACTTCAAGCAAGGAATATACTGACTCTCTTGAGTTGATGCCCAAACTCAAGATTACAACAGTAGGAAGAGAAATAACAGATCAATGAATACTTAAGAAAAACTTAAGCAAACAAACTCCAACCGCAGTCGAGCTTCGAAGTCCTTCGTCTCCAAACTTCTCCTTCCTATCTTCTTCTTCTTCTTGCTCGCTTTTTCTCTGGGGCTCTGGTTATCTTGTTTTCTCACTCTATTTTCTTACCAGGAAGACCTTATATAGTGAATCAAACCCGACCAAGGTACTGGCGTCTATCTATTACACCAAAATACATTGTCAAATCTCATTTGACAACCAGCTGGATTTACCTTAATCACAATATTTGTCTTTCACTCTAGATATCCTCCTCAATTGAGAAGGTAGAACCCTTGTTGAGTATCCTATATTATCTCAACACTAATCACAACCACCCAAGGGAAGACTTAAAGTAATACACAACTTGACCACACAGCCTATCCTCAAAGTACTTGATAACAATGCTAGATAGATATGGACCCCTCATGTAAGGTACTTGCACTAAGAGAACATTGTCATTACCCTAATAGTGTGTTTCAACGACATACTTTCTTGGTTCCCCTATCAATTTGTAGTACACACCCAAATGATATAGTGTATCCGTATGTTATAACCAAGAAAGGTTATCACCATCCAATGGTCCTCTATTATTATGACAACCATGTTAGCAAACTGTCCAGGTTTACTCTAACTCGTAAACCAGTGACTTTCTGAATGTCCTACAAGATCGTCTATGGATCCTTTTGTATCTCATACAACTAATCTTCGAATGCTAGTGCTCAACTTCTCAACTAGTCATCTCATGCTAGTGAATATTAGTTAGAAAAATAAAACTTGTATATGCATGAAATAAGATTCACAAATAGTGTCTCAAAAATCAATATCATGGTGTTGCATGGGCACTTCTTCTAACAATACAAGGATCAATACTTGGCCAAGGTGTATAGAGATGCCAAACAGTGGGAATTTACCAAGTTGGCCCATAGAAGTATGATAGTGGCACAATATGAGGTCAGATTCAAAGAACTATCTTTGTATGCTCAGTCCAAGGTTGCAGATCCCTGAGAGAAGTGTAGCAGATTTGAGGATGAACTGAGGGAGGAGATTAGAAATACTTTATAGGAGCCTAAAATATTTTGAGTTGTATTCATGCTTATTAATACTTTAGTCACACTTATTTTGCTATAAGTAAATGTAACATTTCTTGCATTCTTGTGGTTTAAACTAATGTTGATTTGTTTTAAGTCATATTTTTCACAAGAAGTTCAGACGAGAAAATAGTCTTGTACTTTTTGAGCATGAATTGATTAGCATATGAAAGTGGATAGGCGAACTTCCGAGAAACAAGCTTCATTCATAAATTTTTATTATTTCCATAAATTCTTGAGGATATAATCCATCACTAATTAACATAAGGAAACAGGAAAGTAAAGACGAACATCCAACTTAAGAAAGGCAGTAATAGGAGCTTACCCAATATATAATATAACAACAACAACACTAGACCACTAGACCTGATATCAAATCAAGAACCTTGGGAACCATGGATCATCTTCCCTAACACATCAAAATTGTGAACTGTGCTCCCACCAGGCATCACAGCCTGTAATGCCATTGTCTTGAGCTTGTTGACATTCTCCCTCATCTTCTTCCCTGCATCACCCTTCAAAATGACATTGAGAGCATTCACCATCTCTTTCTTTTCCACAACTCCGCCTTCAAACACAAGACCAATTTTCCAGTCATGTGATACAGCCCTTGCATTCAGATGATTGTCCGCAAATATTGGTCTGCATAACAATGGCACACCACCTGCAATAGCCTCTAGAACAGAGTTCCATCCGCAATGTGTAAAGTATGTCCCGACAGCGAAGTGCGCCAAGACCTATTTCAAATCATAGTAAATCAATGAAGGTCAAGGTTACCTTAATTATAGTCTGGATATAATAGCAACCATCAGGAATAAAAATAGTTTAATGTAAGTTGTGGGACAATATATGAGTGTACGAGGTCCAAGCAATTGTTCAAGTTGTTTTCATATAGTAAGTTTATTGAAAATATTTATTATACATAATTTGAAGTCATCAAGTGTATAAAATGACAGATGAAATTAAAACCATTTTGGATAGGATTAAAGCATTGAGCCATGCATGAATTGAAAAAATCATATGCGCATGGAAAGAACAAGTAACCAACAAATCAAAGAGTAAGATTTAACCATTTATAACTGAAATTTTTTTTTTATCCGATTGACTTTTCTAATGTCCCCATCATTCATTCATTTGAGAAGTGATCAATTTCATAATATATATTGTCAAGAGCATTATCAGATTAACTTGTCAAATTCAAAATGCATACCAAGGTCGTTGAAACTTTGGAACTCAAAGAAAAAAGAACTCAAACCTGTTTTTGGGGAGCCCATGGAACTAGGAGCCCACGTCCTTCAACACGATCCAAGAAACCCGGTGGCAAGTGCACCCTCGCTGCATCCTTCAGTGACCAAATGAGTGGTGCACCACTAGCCTCTAAGCCTGCAGCCATCTCTGTCAACCCTCCTGGTGGAGGCAAAACTACGGGCTTCCTTCTGAGTATCGAGCCATTCCAAGCAACCATGCTGGTCGGAGCTAGGTGTTTGCGGAAGCAAGAGGCTTAAAGGTCCCACATGGAGGCATTTCATGAACATGGATTGAAACTTTGAGTCAAGGCTAGGGTTGAGACCCTCAAACGTGTTTAGTACCACACAGTTTGCACGTGGGAGCTCTTGCCCCATGCGGTGAAGAAGAGTGGCCGTGCTAGATTTGGTGTCACCAAAGAAAATCTCTTCAGGCAAGTCTCTCACGAGCACAGATTCAAGGCCGGGAATGAAGTCCACAAGATCATTAGCTCGACCTATAATTGATTCACAAATTCAACTGATAATAAGTATGTTTAAAATTTAAATTTTTTTTTTCTCTTCTATAAAATAAGACAGAAGAAATGTGTACCAATTACCATTATTCCCTTTGCTTACTAACAATTTTCTATTGAACCACGGCTAATTAAGCTTCCAAGATCTAGAAAGCATTCACATTTCATTGTTTACTTGCATATGTAAGATCCCACATATTAGATCATCTTCAATATTCTTTTCTTTTAGCCTAATTAGAATGGTTTGGTGTCTACTAATGAAATATATAGTAATTGTTTAATATCCATTAAGCTAAATTATAATCCAATTAGCTATTCTTGGAAAGGAATGTTCCATCAGTTCTATCCGAGGAGAACTCTTATTCAGTTTAAGATTTTGAATAATTATATTTTTCAAAAAGTTCTCCCAACAAGAATTTAAAAGTTGATGTTGTATTGCTATATGCATTTTAAACAGTTAATTTAGTGCAAACCATAATGAGAGCTATCGCAGTGGTTATATATGTAAACAACAAATTGTACTTGGTTATAGTAGAAACTATAAGATTTTAAAGATTTATCCATTAAAACTGGTTTTATTTGGCATATATTTTGTTGAAATCTTGAGAATTTGCTAAAAACTTCCTACTTTCTATATACTTATATTTAACTCTCAAATTTTCCTCTTAACAAAGAAATATGGAATAGTCTAAAAATATTCCTTTTCTTTTTAATAACCTTCAATTATTTTCTTTTTTAAAAAATAGGGTAAAAATCTGTTACCAAACTATGTTCATATTTCACTTTAAGTACATAGCTTCAATTTGTATATTTTTGGTCACTTTATTTTCGGTCGCATCATATAATTATTTCCCTCGGGTACCCTCCTGCTAAAATCAAATAAAAATAGAGTGACCAAAAAAATATAAATTAAAATTTGATAACTAAAGTGAAATATAAGCATAATTTAGTTTTTACTCTTCAAAATATTTTTTTAACTTGTAATTTTTATTGTCGGCATATGGACTATGAAGACAACAATTTTAAGAGAGATTTACCTCAAGACTTCTCTTTGGTCAAAACTCTTTATTTTAATATAAAGTTTTAATTTCTTCAGAATAAATAAATATTTTATAAAAATTAGTTTTACTAAGATACTTATCTTTAATTTGTAAGTGGTCCGACCAAACCCAAACCTGCACTGCATGTATCTAATTTATAGCATCAGCTGTCTTTTTTTATCTTTATCTATTAATGAATTCTTATTTATCTATTTTATTTTTTTTTGGAAAAACAGAAACAGTGGAGAGATATGATTGATTTAGATAAGATGTTTTTACTGGTTGGTTAATGACACGGAGTTAAAAATAGCATTCTAATTAAGTGGCCCGGTGGGGCCTACCTTGGTCGTTGACTCCGACTTTCTGACGTAGCTGATCAGTATAGATGTGTGCCGCGAGGCTGGTCGTCCCGCAGACCCAGACTACCACCCACGACGCGCTCTTCTCCGCTGCCACATCACTCGCAAATGGCAGGATGGCGTCCGCGATGACGCAGCTCACTTTACCAAACTCCCCCTCCGCCGCCGCCATCGCCTCGAGGAAGTTCCCCGGTGTCATCTCTAAGAAAAGCCGCACCTCCTCAGGTAGCGGGAGCAAAGGGCCCTCCTCTGGCAGGCCATCGGCGACGTCGTAGGTCCGTAGATTCGAAGGTAGCCCAGAAGGAGTGGATGATCGGAGAAGGCCGGAGTTGGATCGAGCTGTGTTGAAGAAAGAGAAGTCAGCGAAGGGAACGGCAGCGACGAGGGCGCGGGCTAGAGTGAAGAGGCACGATGCATGCGAGCCGAAAGGGAATGTAAGGAACGCCACGTGCGGACGAGACCTGGGGGAGAACATTGTAGCTTAAGATCGAGAAAGCTCTATACAGCCGGAGACTTGAGAGAGATGAAGAAAGAGAAAGGTATTTAACGAAAGAAGCGAGCTCCTGCTGCCTGGTGTTGACTGCTAAGTGCTAACTGTCGGTCCTGTGGGTGGTGGAACGTCGACCGACAATCTATGGCGTGGAACCAGAACCACCGGAGGAACCGACAACCACGAGAAGCACTTTAACGGCGGGTAGGTGGTGGTACGTCCATGAAAGACGTTTGACAAGACAACATTGGGGCCTCGGGGAAAAGACACGCCCTTGGACTTTTATATATTTTTTTAAATATATATATATTATATTATATTATATTTGTGTGTGTCCCATTTTATATAAATATATAATATATGTATATATAAAGTAAAACTAGGGCTTTACGGGGACTCCCAATTCTGATTAATTTTTATAACATTAAAAATGTGAGACCCACGAGTTAAAAACAAACTCAATATTGATTAAATTTTTTAATTTTTTTTATAATATAAAAATATATGGGACCCACAAAACTTAAAAATAAAAGCCAGACGAACCCATGTGATGTACGATATCCGCATATTGATAAATAAAATTTAAAATGTTTATTTTGATAATTAATTTTTTTTATAATATTAAAAAAAAAGCCAATTCTCTCCTTGTTATCCTAATTTATGGTTTTCTTTATATTCTTCTTTTCTCCATTTTTTTGTAAAACTTTTTTATTTGACATCCCTAAAAAATAACTAAATCACTTATCATCCTATCACTTTTTAATAATACCCCATAACCCTCTCTATTTTTATTTTACTTGTTATCGAAACCAAAACTTTTAAATAATTTTTAAAAAATTAAAATATAAAATAAAAGAAAAAAAAATACCATTTTTCTCATAATTGTTATTTATGCATGATTAATAAACAATTAAAAAATTCTGGAAAGGGTTATAATTTCTACAAATAAATTTATATTAAATATATACAAAAATATGATTAACATATATATTATTTTAAAATTTTAATAATATACATTAAAAAATTATTTATAAGATATTCAAAGTAAACAAAATAATTAGATTTTCATTAAAAAAATTACATTTTTAGAAGGAAATAATAATAATAATAATAATAATAATAATAATAATAATAATAATAAATTTTATCACCAACAAAATGCATCTTTCATAATTATTAAACATAGAAAAGGTGAGAAAATTTATTAAAAATGATATTATATACAAAAAGGGTAAAATTGTCAATTTATATATATTATAACCTTACGTTTATATTTAACACAAGTTAAAGGATAAAACTTTAGTCAAGGGGGTGGCAAGTAAAATAAAATAAATCAGGGGGATATGGGGTAAGCGGGTGGCAAGTGATTTGGCAGGGGGTGACAAATAAAAAAACTCTTCTTTTTTTTTATCCATAACCACTCAATCTTTCAAACAAGAGCTTTTTAAGGGCCAGGGGAACAAAAAGTAAGTCATCAGTTTAATTTTATTTTATTTATTAAAATTATTATTTTCAATATAATATATTTAAATAGATATTTCATTTTAAGTTTCATATTTTATAATTGTTGATAAAAAATAATTATATTTTGTTATGCCTTGTGGATTTTAGAATTTTTTGTTGAATTTATTTATTATTAGTAATATAGTTTTTTTATTGTAAATACATGCATAAAATAAGAGAATTAACTTGCTAAACCAAATATATGCATAATCATATTGGGGATCAATGGTTAAATGACAGTTCAATTATTTACACCGAGAAATTTTTTTTTGATAATATTGATAATGAAGTTATTATGTTGTGGTAACTTTACTTTTTTTTATTAAGTTTAATATTTTGATAATATGTTTCATATTGTTAATTTTATTGGAAATAGGGCTGAAACGCAAAACCGCTCAAACCGCTCCAAACCAATCCGCCGAAACCATTGAATCCAAAAAAAATTGGTTTGGTTTTGTTTGAAACGATTAATATTCGGGTCAGTTTGAAATTCCAGAAGTGCGGTCTGAACCGAACTGAAATGCGGTCTGAACTGAACTGAACCACAAATTCCTCCTCTTTTTTTTTCGGTTAATTGAATAGCTTAAAAATTTAAATCAGACTTTCAGTTTTCACTCTCTTCCTTTTCCTATCCCACCCACTCTCCCTTTCCCATCCATTTCACGCAGACACACCTCACCCATTCCTGCGGCCCATTCCAGATCTACCTCCACCTTGCCGGTTCTCTTGCGTCGGCCATCAACCTTCTTCAATCTACAGCCCATTATAGATCAGAGATCGAAAATCTTTCAAACCGCAGTTCAAACCGAATCGAACCACAAACCGAACCAGTTTGGTTTGGTTTCATTTTGAGAAACTGTTCGGTCCGGTTCGGTTTGGTTTGAAAATTCATCGAACCCAAACCAAACCAATTTCACCCCTAATTAATTGGAAATATATATGGTGCCCCTTTGAACTTAAATCCTGGTTTCGCCAACAACCACGAGAACTCAGCTGCGGATATATCCCAAGCATCAACAGTGGTATTGTGGTAGTGATCTGTTCAAAGAGTTTTTTTTTTACACTAAATGATCCAAGTCTTTTAAGAGCATCATCAGTAATTTCTGCACTCTATGACCAGCGCAATGGCACTACAGACGAAGTACTATGATTCTTCACCATGAAATACCCTCAGCAAAAAGCTCGATAGTTTCCTGTCATCATCAACACAAAGAACAAACACATTGATCAATCTATGAAACTCGAAGAACAACACAAATATATCAAATTCAAAGAAGAACACTCAACCATATTAATGAATCAAAACTAACCTTTAACAAATAGATCCTATTTTCATGCTGACTTCCATCTTCAAATGAATGAGAAGATCCTATTTTGAACTCACTAGATCAATATATAAGGGCATAGACGGGCATGTATATATTTGCTTCAAGGACAACAACCAAAAGAAACTGAATCCAATTATGAATAATGATTATGATAACTGAAAATAAGCAACTGATCGGGAAGATGTCTCCTGAAGATAACACCATTATTCCAGGCTTTACAAAAGAAAATTACCATATATATTCTCTAATGATCCCAAAAAGTCTCAAGAAAAAAACAACAACAAGATAGTATCACCTTACATACTCGAACCAAGTCATTTGCAGACAAATGTAACATTAGAATGAAAAGGGATTAATTAACAGTCTAATGGAATTCGACTGTAAAAACTTCACTGAATTAAGTTTCACCGTTGTAACCCATAACAATCCCATTAATCAAGCTAGTGAACAAAGAAAAGAATTCATTAAGCTAAAATAAATATCCTAATCGATAAATGAGATAAAAATGGCACGTTCATCCACGATAGAAGCACCAACCTCAATGAGCTGAAACTACATCAAAATCAATGTCAAAATGGACCCCAAAAAACTAAAAAACCATGATACTAATTAGATTACCTGAAAATAAGCATAGCAGATTAGGGATGGCAATGGAGCAGGGCAGGGTGGGGACTACCTCAACCACCACCACCCTGGCTAAACCATCCTTTGCCCAACGCCCCACCCTGCCCATGCTAAACAGTGTTATTTTTAATACAACAACTACTACCATGGTTTTTCTTCATGCCCCACACCACTCCACCTCACCCCGCCATTTTTTTAACCTTGTACACTTATGAATACAAACAAACAACTAAGAAGTAAAAAGGCTCTATACCCTCCAATCAAAATGCTTTCATTGAGATTATGATTTATGCATTTGATTACAATTGTTAACTATGAAAAAATTATTGCAACCCTTTGAGACACTAATGTTAAATCTCTATAAGGTTTTGTACTAAACCTTAATTTGATTCTCAATCACTTATGGTTTTTTGTAAATACCGTTGATAGGTTTTTGCAAGATATAAAACTATTTTTACAGACTAATGAGCATTTATTAATTTTTTCAATTGTCATTCTTGATCTTACAAACCTCAAATTCCCTTGCTTGTTTGATTTGCCCACTTTCCATAACTGTGGGATCGAAAATACCCGTTTGGCATCGTGTCTGTGAAGAGACACCAGGCGACACATCGAATCACAAATATCATATTTTTTATTTGTAGGTTTTTCCATTCCTAATAGAGGCAAGCCTCTATTATTAATTACCCCAGACAGCGTCTTGGGAACCTCCGATTAAGGGCAAAAGAGTACAAGTAGAGGCAATGAAAAATAATTTATTTATTGTAGAATATGACAATTTATTACATATAAATATCATCATGGATATATGTATACATATTTTATTTATTTATTTCTTCATGACTTCGCCTTGTATGCCTCGCCGCTGCCTTCGAATTTGTGTCGCTATGTCGCCCCCTGAAGATGTGCTTCCTTGAGATTTGTATTTTTATTGTCCGCCTCAAGATGCATGCCAATCATTGCATCGAGATGCGTGTCGCCTTGAGATTTGTATTTTTATTGTCCCCCTCAAAATACAAGTCATGGTTGCTAATGGCCCGCAAATAAGTCCACGACAATCTGCCATGCTTGTAACCAAAATCTGTACCAACTGGGCCATCAAATGAGTTGTACTATACATAGTTGGAAATTCCTGGATGTCTAGTTTCCAATGCCACAAATTTCATCTCAATCGGAGTTTTTTATCAAAAGTTATCGACATTTGAATGGATGGTGGTCAAGCTGGCAAAACTGCAGGAATTGACCTCTTTCTCCATCAGAATCTGTACTGACTGGGCCATTAAAAGGAGCTTTACTATATATATTTGGAAAGCTCTGGATGTCTAGTTTCCAATGTAGCAAATTTCATCTCAATCGGAGTTTTTTTATCAAAAGTTATCGATGTTTGAATAAAGGTTGGTCAAGCTTGCAGAACTACAGAAATTTGGCTTCAGCGGCAGCTTCAACCTCTTCTCCCTTCATATTTTCTTTGTTTCTTGTTTCTACAAAGAAACAACCAAAGTAAAGAATATTCTTTGTGGCGGCTTGGCAAACAATATAACAATGACGCACGGCAAAGACAACAAAGAAATTTCAACATAGGTGGTGGAACCAGAACCACCGGAGGAACCATAGGTGGTGAAAGTTTTTTTTAAAATATATATATTATATTATATTTGTGTGTGTC
Source organism: Dioscorea zingiberensis (assembly GCA_026586065.1). Classification (NCBI taxonomy): domain Eukaryota; kingdom Viridiplantae; phylum Streptophyta; class Magnoliopsida; order Dioscoreales; family Dioscoreaceae; genus Dioscorea; species Dioscorea zingiberensis. Next base: position 2,950,987 of record CM048827.1, on the reverse strand, counting down.
CTATTTTATATAATATATAATATATGTATATATAAAGTAAAACTAGGGTTTCACCTGACTCCCAATTCTCTCTTTGTTATCCCTAATTTATGGTTCTCCTCAAATTCTTCTGTTCTCTAATTTTTTTTAAGAGTTTTTTATTTGATACCCCCTCAAAAATAACTAAATCACTTATCACCCCATTACTTTTTAATAATAACTCATAACCCTCTCCTTTATTTTTATTTTACTTGTTATCCCAATCAAAAATTTTGAATAATTTTTTAAACTGGTAATGAACAAAAGACCCTTCAAACTTTCACATATCCACAAAAAATCCCCCCAAGTTTGCAATATCCCAATCAGTCCCTCCTTTTTGAGAATTTGACTTTTTAAACCTTCCATCCACTAACACCATCTCTTTTCTTTTTACATGACCAAAATGCCCTTTGTGAATCTCATGATCAAGCCCTTCCCCCAATGCATGAAAACAGCAAAGTAAAATGTCTGGAATGCCCTCAATTCAAAAAGCAACTACAATGGGTGGTTCGAATCCCGAGACGACGCGACACACCGTCTTCTCCTTCAGCCAGCCTCTCACGAGAACGGTTCGTCATTCTCACGGCGACTGCAGGAACAGAGATCGATCAGTGGTTTTTCCCGACGCTGCACAACCGTCAAGCCACCACTGCCGGAGTACTCCCGCCGGTTGTTGCTGCTTCCCGGAGATCAACAGGCGTGTTAAATTTAGGCAAGCTTAAAGCTGCTACACTAAGGTACGAAGTATGCTTGGGAACCCTGGGTGTCCATGATTCTTACCTTCTTTTCGCTTGTTTTTACTGGTTTGTATGCATTTGGGATGGAAGATTAAACATAATGGTAAGCGATTTTGTGTTGTTGTTCGCGTGGCTGGAACTTCGCAGCAAGAAATTTGGGGTTTAGGGTTTATTCTTTTTTCTTTTTTTTTTTTTTCTGATTTAGGGTTTAGGGTTTGGGGTTTAGGTGGTCGATTTGTTGTACATTCCTTACGAATGATGTCTACAAGTGTTGCCAATGTTTCCATGTAAAATACATTGTTTCCGTTTATTCTCCAAAGTTTCCATTTAAACGTTCTACAACCTTTCGTAATAAATCTCTCTTGATGCAGGCTACGGGAAATATGTCGTCTAATCTAGTAAACGGTAGGTGCTACTTGGTGCCGGTCCACCAAACACTTGCCGAATTGAAACCCCATATGACTGAGAGGCACTGGGAACTCATCAGGAGGACACCCTTTGCCCCATTATTGGACATCGAACCTGTTATGCAGGAGAGAGGACTGTTGGATGCTCTGTTAAAGAGGTTTGACGAGAGCACCAACAGATTTAGTATTGGAGAGAGCATGTTGGCATTGGACCCCTGTGATATTGATATCATCTTTGGCCTTCACGCCATGGGGAAGCGGTGGTCTTCAAGAAGCGTAAAAGCAATCGCCTTTTGGAGTGAAATACATGGGTAAAATATAATGTGCACAAAGATGCCATAAAAAAAATCTTCTCCAAATTTTGTTCGTAAGAAAAAGGAGACGAAGAAAACTTTGTCAAACTGCTGGTGGTGTACCTCCTTGGAATGATGCTCTTCCCAAGCACCTCATGTGTGGTTCCTAACTGGATTGTAGACTACGCGGACAAGCTAGATGAACTAAACCGCTACGCATGGGCGCAGGCCACTCACAAGTGGCTTATGGATGATGTCCCGAAGATATCCGCACGCTGCTAAGTCCGTGGAACTACGAGACCGCATAAACCGGATATCTAAGAGGGTGCGTACTGCCGCCTCAACATATGGTTCTATGAGGTCACCGGGACCGGAAGAAGGTGCACTATGGGAGGACACCGAGGATCCTCGCCTACGGGAGAACAACTTCGTAAAGCAAGCCTCCCTTGGTCCTCCTCGCTAAAATCACTTTCGATGGAAAGGAGGTACTCCAACTTTTTCTTTAAATTTGAAAGTTCTCATGTATGATGATATATTATCGCTTAATATAGTCCACTTCTCGCTTAACATAGTTTATTTTCACTTAACTTACCGAAGTTTATGTTTAATATATCATTTTTTCGCTTAATATAACTAATTCTTATTTAATATGTAAGCGCTTCCGCTTAAAAATATAGTGTTGTCGTTTAACATAATGCACATTTTGGTTCTTTTACAGTTTTCCGAGCTTGTCCCTGTCACATCGGAGGAGGAAGACAACGTAGGAACCGTGAGGTGGGACGATCAAGGGCCCAGACCGGAAAAGAATGAAAAAGTTTCTACTGCGCCCCCATCCCGTGGCAAGGGTGCTAAGGGAGCGACGGACAGGGAACGAAAAAGGGTCCTCGAACGCTCCAAGTCCAGTAGCCCCCCACGTACTACCCGCCGTCGTCCTCCTACGGAAACTCCGACAAGGAGGCCAAGGGATGATGACACTGCAACACGCATTGAGAATGCACTTAAGGTTCTCAATAGAGATCTTGCCAGCATCAAGTCCCGACTTGACAAAATGGAGGGACAGAGGGGGGCTCCGAAACCAGAGGTATCAGAGACAACGCAGCGCCGCAGATTCCGACACGCAGCGGCGGCTAGTATCACGGCGGCAAGGGCGCAGATCCGAGACAAAGACGCCATCGCTATCATCCCTAGATGAAGCGGTTAAAGAAGGTCACATCCGGGCCCGCCGATCTCTCGGAAGCCGGAACCCGGTCTCAAATCACGATGGCCCCTCTACATGAGGATAAGATGCCAAGAGGAAATCGGGCAAAGTAAAAAGTCGCAAATGTTAAGCAAAGTCCATCCGTATTCCGCCATCATTGAAGATTTAATGCATCGATGACTACATGGTCACACTTGGCAGCATAATTGAATCACTGACGCAGATGAAGAACTTGACTCCTAGTGACCCAAACCTCGCACTCCACCGTAGAAGCGACCGATGACTCAATTACCCCCTCGTCACGAATCGCAAACATCCGAACCCGCCACTACCACTCATCGAATCCACCACCACCAAGATCTTGAACCACCCACCGATCATGCAGATAGTAAGGCACCAAATGGCCATCACGACCAACGACCGGTCGATGGACCGCTGAATTACAAACATCCCGAACCACCGCCACTAATGAACCCGGCCACCGCCACCCTCGCCATCAAGAACCGCATCGACCACGTAGCCGAGAGAAAAGACGCGATCATGGTGGAGGATTTAATGGCAAAGGAGAACACAATGCAAGTTAAGATGCACTTTATACCAAAAATTAAAAATCCTCCCGGTTTTAAATGCGCGGTGGACCGATCTGGAGAAAACAACAATTGGGATGTATCTCAACCGCAGGATCGATAAGTAAGTTTTCCATTTAATATTCGTAGTTTTAGCTTAGAATAGTAATTTGTCGTTTAAAATATCGAATTTCCATTTAGTATGCTCATTTGTCATTTAATAAATGGTTTTTTTATTTAATATATTGGTGTTTGCATTTATTAACTTGGTTCCCGTTTAATGTCACGCTAAATATTCAGTTCTTCACCATTCAGGACAATTATTTGGAGGAACGAGTGGACGTACACCACTCGGGACCATCTAATATCTGTTGTTGTTGGCGCGGTAAGAAGGCGATGGGCTGACGATGTCATGGACGTATATGTCGCTGATCATCCCTTGAATCTATAGCCAAATCTCCCTACCCTTACTTACAAGAAACGGGCCACAATAACGAGACCGTTGGCGCTTTAATGTCGAAGCTAACCGGCTTCCGGAGATGTTGCCCTTACTACCACGTAAGGATGCAGTCCATGCATACCCCGAAGTGGAGTTGGTTATTTTGCCCATAATTCTAAATAAGCATTACCATCTCGTTGTTCTGGACAAAAAAAAGAAATAGTATGTTCACTACACCTCAGTGAGAAGCGTTATATACAAAGCAAACGCCCGGGAAATGGTAACAGGATTAACTTTATTTTTTTTCTTTCAATTTTTCTAAATGGTCCTTAATCTTATATTAGAAGCGACTCTTCGACGACTGCATCCAAATCGAGTTGGGAGATTACGGAACGCAGGCGTACCCACTTATAATCACAATGTCCGCCTCAAGCAAATGTAAGGCGGAAGTGTTGACTGCCCACTCTATGTAATGCGGTTCAGAGAACAAATCCTCAATGGCGAGAAGCTCCACCTCCCCCACACCGATGTACCGATGTTACGCTTTGGCGCTTCGCCGCACGTATATTAATAGACGGCTTGAGGCGGAGCGGTAAGGAAACTGAAGCGGGCATTAAAGCTGATCGACAGGCGTGTTAAATTTAGATTTTAGTTAAATAAACATTAACTCTTCCAATGGACATGACTGTCATGCCGACAGAAAGTATTGAATCCTAGATACAATCTTTATATATTAAACGGGAACGTATGATATTAAACGTAAATGTCACATATTAAATGGTAACATAATATATTAAATGGAAAAGTTACATTTTAAATGGGAACATGAGATAGTAAACATAAAAGTGATATATTAAATGGAAACTCATTAGCTTAAACGGGAACATGACAATCGTAGTCGTTTAATGACAATCCACAAATGGGCATGTAGAAGAAAATATTATAACATTAATTAACGTTCAATTAAAACCAAACAAACATAAAAGTGCAGACAACACCAACAAAAGAAAAAGATGAAAATTTAAGCAACACAGGTAAAAAAAAATAAATAATGAAGGGGGTCCATGACATGCAGCAGCAACAACATTCTCTTCAATCAGTATCTTCTCCCGATGAACTGGGAGGGAGATACTGAAGGGCTTGGGTGAAATCCATCTGAGTCAAGTCTAGATGAGGATGACGGCGAGAGATATCTTGGAAGATTTTGAAACCTTCCTCGACACCTTTTCGTCCCTCTACACAAACGAGACGTTGGAAGTCGTCAGATTCTTTGAACTCAGATATTGCACGCGCGGCGATCTCGCGCTCGCGGGCCATGTTCTCATCAGAAAGCTGGTAGATTTCAACAGCACGACGAATGTCCATGCGAAAGAGTGGCGATCGTTTGTATGAGGATACGGCGTCATCCCGGATCCTTTTCAGAGCGGAACGTTCGGCAGGTGGCTCCTCCTCCTTCGACGTCGTCTTTGACATCTCCTGGACTTCTGATGAGCTTGAGTCAGCCGGTGGAGGTCCTTTAACGATTTCTCTTAGAGATTTTCTAAGCCTGTGAGGATCCATTCTTGCAAAGGGAAAGAGTGATGTGGTCGTGCCCATATGGAGGGCTATTTAAAGAGCGAAGGAGGCCGCACGATGATCGAGGCGACGGAGAGGATTGATTCGACACGAAAGGATTGAGGCGACGCGAGAGGATTGAGGCAATTTTTTTATTGGGTAAAGTATCTCGGGTAGTTTGGTTATCATTGCGTCAGCCCACATTCAACGAATTGATGGAGGCGCCAGAGCCTCGAAAACGGAAAAGACATTGAAGAGTATTAAATTGATTCGACCCGAAGGGGGGCCAAATCGTCGAAATATGGGAAGGGACTTTGGGAGAATGAGATGGTCACCTCTCTCTCCCCAACAAATGGAAATATTAAACGGAAAGTTGTAGTATTATACATAAAGTCGTAATATTAAACGGAAAGTCGTAATATTAAACGGAAACCAGTATAACTAAACGAAAACGTATAATTCAAGCAAAAACAAGAAACGCACGAAATACAATAAATGTTAGAGTAATTACATATTAGTCAGCAATAGGTGCATTACAAGATCTCCGGTTGTGTCCAAATTTCATGGCATCGACTACATACAGTAACTCACGCATCGCCGGATTCCCTGTGATTCTATTCTCTTCCGTCTTGGGCGACCCGGGCCGCCGCTTTGTGCATGGCGGTCGCGTAAGTAGTTCGCTTGAATCACCGGCTTGTCATCATCCTGGGACGGAAAGATAGCTTCAGATACGCCAGCTGGTAAGCTTCAACCGTGAAATAGTTGTCAATATACCGATGTACACTTGTGTCCGTTAGCATTATTGCAGCACATGCGTGTTTGCATGGGAGGCCATACACCTGCCACCTTCGGCATGAACATATCCTTGAGAGCAGACTAACGGCGTGGTTGTTCTCGTCGATAACCTCAAAATGATCTCCGTCTGAACGGCCAACAAGTAGGTTGCGAATTTCTTCAACGATTTCCTCCAACTTATTGTGTACTTCAGGGCATAAGTGGGTTTCCCATTTTCGAGAATTCTCACGGCGATTGCAGAGCATGACCATGAGCTTGAACCTTTGTTGGGCAAAAGAAAGCAGTTAGGAAGCAAGAAGAAAAGATATTAATTACAGACTTGGTATGTTAAACGGAAAAGCTTGAAAATACATAGGAACAAATAATATTAAACGAAAACATGGAATATTAAATGAAAAAAAATTATTTTAACTAGAAAAATGTTATAATAAACGGTAAGTTAATATATTGAACGGAAACTAAATAAATTAAACGATAAAGTGGTACACTAAACGAATCTTTCTTACCTTATCGAATCGACCATGTTCGTTATGGGGAGATGGCGTGCCTCCTTAATCCAGGCATTGAATGACTCTGCTACGTTAGAATACATCTCTCCCCATCTTTCGCCGTTGAACATATAGTTTGACCAATGAGAAACATCGGATTTCTGAAGCAGCCAACGATGTGCGCTGCCACCGATATAATGCAAGTAAGTCGCTTCCATCGCCTCATCAGATTCCTTTACTGGTATACGCGTAAGCGATCCTGACAAATATGGACCAATACTGCTCTTTCAGAGACTTCCCAAGCCTAACATTTCCCTTCATGAAGTTCATTTGCAGGTGTCGTAAGCAATATGCATGTCAAGCGTAAGGGAAAACATTTATGCGGCCGGCGTTGATAAGGCCCTTCGACCTGTCCGAAACGAATATAATACTCTTGTCATAGTCGTCATCTCCGTAAATGGCATCGCCGAGTTTTGACAGGAACCACGTCCAGTTGGCGTCGGTTTCATTATCAACGACAACGAACGCAACATGAAAGAACCCCTCGTTTCCATCTTTGCCCGTCGCTCCCAACAACGTGCCCCCGTATTTTCCAAGCAAATGAGTTTCATCAATGAAAAGTAATGGCCTGCAACCTCTCTTGAAACCGTCAACACATGCACGGAATGAGAAAAATGCACGTCTAAACAGCTCACCGTCCTCGTCAACAATAGCAATGCTACCAGGGTTTGTCTCCATCACCTTGTTTGCATACCATACTAACAAGTCATAGCTGGCCACCTCACTACTATGAAGAATACCCTTGGCCACCACTTTCCCCAACCAAGCCTGCTTATAAGGCAAATTGACACCATGATCTCGCAACATATCCCGCTGAATGTCAATAGCTCTGTACAGAGGGCGGTCCTTCAAATTCTCGCACTACACCCACCACTGACCCATTTCTTTGATGCTTTCGGATGCGACGTCGTACCGATACCGCCTCCACATGTATGTGTGGGATGCATCGTTTTGATTGTAAATGTTGTATGATTACCTTCTGTCGATGCGTGGACACGCTACTGGCAATCCACTGCGTCACATTAGACAGTCACTCTCTTCTTATCATTCTTTATGAAGTTGAAGTCAAAATTTCGATTGATAAGCTTAAACCGCTGGCGCGCCCTTAAAGTGGTCACCGCCCCTAAACCGTCACCTACTATCAACGCATACAATTACAAAGTGCTATCCGGTTGAGTAGAAATGGCTAATGCCCCAAGAGGCCCTCTTTGGAATGGATTTGTGTCTCTACTAAACGATATGCTATCCGAAGTTTGAATCCCTCCTTGGTGCATATGTCACAAATGAAATTGGGATATATATTATCTCGGAAAGTGAAAATGTTAAACTAAAAACACGATAATAAATGGAAAACCGTACTTTTAAGCGTAAAGTGACAATTTTAAACGAAAACCGAGCTATATTAAACGTAAACTCATAAGTTTAAGCGAAAACCACGAAATACACCGACTACAAGAAGGATTACGCCGACGCCTTAGCGGCAGGATGGTTCAACAATAAAAAAAAGACATAGTATTTACGGTGGTAATGAGGAGCTTGAGGGCCCATCCACCGCATCTTCAACGGTATAGACAATAAGGTCGACGGCGGCACTGTTGAACATGTGGTATATATGGCACATACGCTGAAAGTCCACCTCCGTTTCAATTGGGCAAACAGTTCGGTGTGCAACCGGTGTGACAAACCGAACCTTTACGTGGGAAACTTCAAGACCCCATCGCTCACATATCTCATTTAGTATTGACGCCCATGAACTCAACACGGTAAATCAGAAAACTCTTCCCTCGCCTCTTATATCCGGCGACCGCACAAAAAGGTCTCCATTGCGACACTGCGGTAGAAAGTACCTTATTACACCGGCATGGGTTTTAAACCGATAGGGAAAACACTTTTCAAAATGAGAAAAGGAACTCACGGCTTAAAGTGAACGTTTCTTCGACTTCGCCTTGGCATGGCTACTCATGAGGGAAGAGAAGGTCACCGAACTCACTGTCTTTCGAGGGGAGGAATGGAAACAAATTGGAACAAAAGAGAACAAAGAAGAACTAACAAGAACAAAGGAAGAAGAAGCTCTGAAAAAGCTGGGCACGAAGTACAAAAAAGTAAGTGGGTGATTTGATGGCTAAAAGTGATGTTTGAACTCTTCCTGCTTTTCGTTTGGCGGGGAAAGCGAGGCTGCTTTCGGTTGGGGGGCAAAATGGGTATTAAAGGCTGGATTAACTAACGGAGTTATGTCAGGGACTAAAAAGTAACTGAACCAAAAATGAGGGACTGTCTGGGAAACTGTTTTGTCAGAGGGACTGTCTGGGAAGTTTGCAAACTTCCAGGGACTAAAAAATAATTTTCTCTTTTTTAAAAACAATTAAAAAATAAAGTAAAATAAAAAACATATAAAGTTTCTCATAATTGTTATTTACCCATGATTAATAAACAATTAAAATTTTTTGGAAATGGTTATAATTTCTACAAATAAATTTATATTAAATATATACAAAAATATGATTAACATATATATTATTTTAAAATTTTAATAATATACATTAAAAAATTATTTGTAAGATATTCAAAGTAACAAAATAATTAGGTTTTCATTAAAAAATTAGATTTTTAGAAGGAAATAATAATAATAATAATAATAATAATAATAATAATAATAATAATACATTTTATCACCAATAAAATGCATCTTTCGTAATTATTAAAAATAGAAAAGGTGAGAAAATTTATTAATAATGATATTATATACAAAAAGGGTAAAATTGTCAATTTACATATATTATAACCTTAGGTTTATATTTAACACAGGTTAAAGGATAAAACTTTGTGAAGGGGGTGGCAAGTAAAATAAAATAAATTAATGAGGGGGTTATGGGGTAAGAGGGTGGCAAGTGATTTGGCTATTTTTGAGGGGGTGACAAGTAAAAAAACTCTTTTTTTTTATCCATAACCGCTCAATCTTTCAAACAAGAGCTTTTCAAGGGCCAGGGGAACAAAAAGTAAGTCATCATCTTTACATATGTTTAATTTTATTTTATTTATTAAAATTATTATTTTAAATATAATATATTCAAATAGATATTTGATTTTACATTTCTTCTTTTATAATTGTTGATAAAAAATAATTATATTTTGTTATGATGTATGGATTTTAGAATTTTTTGTTGAATTTATTTATTATTAGTAATATAATTTTTTATTGTAAATACATGCGTAAAATACATATGAGAGAATTAACTTGCTAAACCAAATATATGCATAATCATATTGGGGATCAATGGTTAAATGACAGTTCAGTTATTTACATTAAGACAGAGATTTTTTATTATATTGATAATGAAGTTATTATGTTGTGGAAACCTTACTTTTTTTTATTAAGTTTAATATTTTGATAATATGTTTTATATTTTTAATTTTATTGGAAATAGGGCTGAAACTCCAGACCGCCAAACCGCCCAAACCGCTCCAAACCAATCCGCCGAAACCATTGAAACCGAAAAAAATAGGTTTGGTTTGGTTTGAAATCGATTAATATTCGGGTCGGTTTGAAATTTCAAAAATGCGGTTTGAACGAACCGAACCGCATATTCCTTCTCTTCTTTTTCGGTTAATTGAATAACTTAAAAATTGAAATCAGATTTTCAGTTTTCACTCTCTTCCTTTTCGTATCCCACCCACTCTCCCTTTCCCATCCATTTCACGCCGACACACCTCACCCATTCCTGCGGCCCATCTTAGATCTACCTCCCACCTTACCGGTTCTCTTGCATCGGTCGTCAACCTTCTTCAATCTATGGCCCATTATAGATCAAAGATCGAAAATCTTTCAAACCGCAATTCAAACCGAATCGAACAACAGACCGAACCAGTTGGTTTGGTTCATTTTTGAAACTGTTTGGTCCGGTTTGGTTTTGTTTGGAAATTCATCCAAACCAACTCAAACAGAACCGATTTCACCCCTAAATGGAAATATATATGGTGCCCCTTTGAACTTAAATCCTGGCTTCGCCAACAACCATGAGAACTCAGCTGTGGATATATCCTAAGCATCAACAGTGGTACTGTTGTAGTGATCTGTTTCAAGAGTTTTTTTTTTTACACTAAATGATCCAAGTCTTTTAAGAGCATCATCAGTAATTTCTGCACTCCATGACCAACACAATGGCACTGCAGACAAAGTACCATGATTCTTGACCATGAAACACCCTCAGCAAAAAGCTCGATAGTTTCCTGTCATCATCAACACAAAGAACAAACACATTGATCAATCTATGAAACTCAAAGAACAACACAAAGATATCAAATACAAAGCAGAACACTCAACCATATTAATGAATCAAAACTAACCTTTAACAAATAGATCCTATTTTCATGCTGACTTTCATCTTCAAATGAATGAGAAGATCCTATTTTGAACTCACTAGATCAATATATAAGGGCACAGACGGGCATGTATATATTTGCTTCAAGGACAACAACCAAAAGAAACTGAATCCAATTATGAATAATGATTATGCTAACTCAAAATAAACAACTGGTCAGGAAGATGTCTTCTGAAGATAACACCATTATTCCAAGCTTTACAAAAGAAAATTACCATATATATGTTGGATGTGGGTCAGCCCAAGCCCACTCTTGTACACCCAAACCTGGTTGAGTTTTAGTAATTTATTTAATTATTTTCATCTTATCTATTAGCTTTAAACGGCTACTTTGACCTGTTAAATTCTATCTGTTGGATTATATCAACCGTAAGATTTATATCCGTTGTGTTACGATTATATATGTACGTGGAAACCCTAGCCGCAAGACAACATCTTTTCCTTCTCTTCCTGATATTCTTACATCCCGTTTGTCTTTTTCCTTCTCAGATTTCCGATCCTCTTCTGCTTATTCCCTTCACTACTTCTATTCTAAATCTTGGGAGATACTTGAACGCCCTTCTCTTTGCCGAACATGCCAGGCGAGGAGACGATCTAGTTGCTGTGGGTTTGTATACCTTAACACAGCGTGTGAAGCCGAGAAATCTCGCACGGGAGAGGCTTAATCTGTGTTAAGGCAGTGCATTGCACGCCAATCCCAGGCCAGATCTTTCTAACTCAATTATTTTATTATCTGCAAGATTATCCTGTAAATTTGCATGCTAATTGATTGCTTTTTCCCAACAATATATTCTCTAACGATCCCAAAAAGTCTCAAGAAAAAAACAAGAAGAAGATAGTATCACCTTACATACTCGAACTGAGTCATTTGCAGACAAATGTAACATTAGAATGAAAAGGGATTAATTAACAGTCTAATGGAATTGGACTGTAAAAACTTCACTAAATCAAGAAGTTTCACTGTTGTATCCTATAACAATCCCATCAATCAAGCTAGTGAACAAAGAAACGAATTCATTAAGCTAAAATAAATATCCTAATCGATAAATGACACAAAAATGGCACGTTCATCTACGATAGAAGCACCAACCTCACTGAGCTGAAACTACATCAAAATCAATGTCAAAATGGACCCCAAAAAACTAAAAAACCATTAAACTAATTAGATTACCTGAGGCTGAAAATCAGCATAGCAGATTAGGATGGCAATGGGTCGGGGAGGGACGGGGACTACCTCAACCACCACCTCCCCGCTTAAACCATCCCTTGCCCCGAGCCCCACCCCGCCCAGGCTAAATAGTGCTATTTTGAATACAACAACTACAACTATGGTTTATTTTCATGCCCCACCCCACCCCACCTCGCCCCACCATTTTTTTAGCGTTGTACACTTATGAATGCAAACAAACAACTAAGAAGTGAAAAGACTCTGTACACTCCAATCAAAATGCTTTCATTGAGATTATGATTTATGCATTTGATTACAATTGTTAACTGTGAAAAAATTATTGCAACCCATTGAGACACTAATGTTAATCTCTATAAGGTTTTGTACTAAATCTTAATTTGATTCTCAATCACTTCTGTTTTTTTTTAATACCTTTGATAGGTTTTTGCAAGATATAAAACTATTTTTACAGACTAATGAGCATTTATTAATTTTTTAATTGTCATTCTTGATCTTACAAGCCTCAAATTCCCTTGCTTGTTTGATTTGCCCACTTTCCATAACCTACAGCAGAAAAAGAATGTATATAATTTTGATATCTATTTTCTAGAATTCAATTGCAAAGTGTAATTTACTCAAATTCTATCAACTTCATCCAAAAAATCAATTTTATGAGTTAAAAGAATGGTTGTTGTAAAATCTGAAGATTTTAGATTATTATTTTTCTAATTATTTTACTAAAGTCTTTGGTTAATAAAAGAAAGTCCCAAGGTTGGATCTAGTTAAAATTTTGTTGGGATAAACGTTCTCTAATTTCTTTAAGTAATTAGATAATTAGAGAAGTCCCCTGTACTTGGAATTTATTGGAGTTTATGAGAAAAGAGGGATTTAAATGGTTAATGCCTTTATTAGGGTTAATTGGGGACCCTTTAGTATTTCAAGGAAAAGCTTTTAAGTGGAAATTGGTTCCCTCACACACAGGAGGACTTACATGCGAATTGGGAGAAATAGGAGGGTTCTTTACTGAATTCACCTGGACGCCCTGCACACTAGTATGGAATTTCAGAAGAGTCCAGGGACTCTTTACTAAATAACAACTAAAAACTAGCATAATAATTTAGTAATACTTCAGATAGTTTTATGTAAATTTGACATTACTATAATTCTATAAATAGAGGAGAAAACCCTAGCCGCTTCTAGGTTTTTATTTCTCACCGTCGATGGCCAAGGCTGTGAAGGAGACAAAAGGAGGTCTCTTTTCGATCTCCAAACAATCTCCACCAAAGATTAGATCTTTGGTACGATTCAGGTTAGTCTCTAAAGATGATTTATGTTATTTTAGATATTAATTTATAGGTTTTGGGATCCAAAATATTGAAGGTTTAGTTTTATATATATATATATCTTGAGATTAGAAGTTCAGAATAATTGGATGATCTCATTGACACGTAGGATCAAAACAGAAAGCATTGATAAGTTTAGAATCCTTTATTTCACCTGATCGTATTCAAAAAAATTTATCCATATTCGTCTTGTTCTTAGGAATTCATTGAACTTTGTTTTAATCCGATCCGATTTACGAATTAAAAGATACAACAGATTTATCGAAACCCTGCAAAAACCTGCAGACATGTAGTTTTAGCAAAATTTGGCCAAATTTTCTCTGATTTATAATCTTTAAACTTTTGTTTCAGATTCTAATCTTCATCACGAATCTAACAAATCTAATTTCATTGAAATCTGATCAGTAGAATAAAATTTATGACCAAGTATTTGACAGTAGGAAAATATGTGAATTTTGCCAGTCCGAGCTATTGATTTTGGGGGTATTTTAGGTATTATTAATTTCTCTGATCATAGTTTATAATATATCATTGGAAAGGCTATGAAAAGATATTTCCGATGAATTCTAAATCAATATAATCGGATATCCGGATTGGAAGATATGGACAATACTTTCCGACTGCGCAAAACTGGCAAAAATTCTGCATTGTGTGTGGACATATAAATTAATAGGATCCTCATAGGTGATTAAGTGGTTTGGGTTGAGCCTATTTTAAACTCAAACCGGATTAAGATCAATTGGGTTAATTGAGTTAGTAGGTTGGGTTAGATTTAGTTAAGTGGTTAAGTTGAATTGGGTTTGTTTTAAATCAAACCTAGTTTAGTCAATTTAGTTATTTGAGTTAGGATTGATTTGATCAAGTAATATTAAATGGGTTTAAACAAGTTAATGGACTTGGGTTCGGTTTGGTTAGACTCAATCATTTGGGAACTGGGTTAGGTTAGTCAAGTTAGGAGTTGGTCAATGGTTGCAGTCTGGCTTCCCTATTCGAGGGATAGCTAGGTCTTCTGTAGTTCCTCGATCGGGATGTACAATATACCATTGGAAAGATGAGGGAAAGCTCTTTCTAACGAATCTTCGATCAACCAGATTGGGTTCTCGGATTAGAAGTTATGAGCAGTTTATTATAACTGCGCAGAATTACCAGAATTCTGCATTAACTAATAATAAATCCCTTTGGTTATAATAATAGTACTAAGACATGGTTGTCATTACCAGATTTTGACGTAGAGATGCATCAGGAGGGAGTTCCATGTGACTTCGGACATCATTAGTAGAGGTAAGTACCTTTGGCTTGTTTCCCTCATTTGTTGGATGATTTCTTTGTAAGTGCCTTTGCCTAGTTCCCACCTGGTGATGGGTTTCTTTGACCTTATTGTTATCTTGTTTGGTATGTTCTTTGTTGGTTTCATGCTTGTGCATGTTGTTATGATTCCTTGGATCTCTATTGTTGATTCCCTGCATATACTTGGTTTGTTGCTTCCATATTTGTTGATTAGTGTTTGTATAAGTTGTTGTTGGATGCTCACTGAGCATGCCACCATGGACTGGGATATTACTGTGCGACTCATGGTGCTTGTGTTTAGGTTGGGTCGGTATGCGTCAGTGGAGTGAGCGGGCTCGCTGAGTATAGCCACCTGTCGTCCGGCACTTGACCATTGAGGCACGCGGTACTTGTGCTGACCGTGGAGGTGTGATTGGTTGAGTATAGGGGCCCCATTTGATTGGCTTATTGTGCTGACTGTTTTGATATATCCTTCTTGAGTATCTGTTGTTATCTGGATTGAATCATTGTGTTTTCTGCAGGGTACTTACTGAGCTTTCCTTTCGAAAGCTCACTCTACTTGCTTTTCTCTCTTTCAGGTTTTGAGGAATGTCGATTCAGATTTAGGAGCTAGGCAAGGGATTGAGATAGCTCGATGAGGTTCGAGGACCTCAGATTTTCTTGTGTATGAGGTTGTAAGTTTTTGTAGGACCCATATAGGGCCATAACCTTTGCAGGATGTCAAAAACCAAATTTGTATTTTCAATTGTGCTGTATAACTTTGATTATTGTTAATAGTTTATTTATTTTATTGTATGCTTATGATTCATTTAGGCCTTGTATCCGAGTGGGGCTCGCCTCCACTTGGGTACGGCCGGTCTGTGCACGTGCTCGAGGCCCTGGGAATCGGGTCACGGCGTGACAATAGTATTCTTATCGAGAGCAACCATGACACATTCCTGCAACTTAGCATTCTTTTAATTCAATTTCAATCTTAATCTTTCTACAAATAAATACAGAAAGAGATTTTTTTTTTTTTTTTAAAAAAAGACGGTGTACCTTAAAGAGAATTGTAGCTATGTGTCCATCAACCGCACTGAAGGATCATCAAAAATATAAAAGATCTTCAAGGCCAACTCTAAGCATAAGAGATGATTTCAGCAGAAGCTTATATTTCCATATTTTCAAGGCCAACTCGAATGTCTTCACATCAGCAAATGAGATTACTGTTAGGTACATAAATCTCAATAGATTTTTTTTCCTTATCTATCCACTCTTGCATATCATGTGCTTGCTCAAATTTTTCAAACATTGCTTCTCCAACTTGTAGGTTGAGCATCTTTTTTATTATTTTTTAATGTTTTAAGAGAATGCCTTATACCAGGTATTCAGTGTCCCGTACTTTTTGCGAACACTTTTTTATTCCTTAGCGCCCGTACTTTTTACAGGTGCATTTTATTGATGCGCACTTGAGAAATGCTTATATCCTCACTTACACTTTCTCTACTCTAATTCCAAGCTGTGTACTCAATATCCATAAGATTGATGCCCTAACTATAATCCACATTAATGTCTATTATCTCTAAAACAGACCCAAAAAATGTTTCTCCCCAAAACTTGAACTTGTTTGTACAACTCATACATGTTAGAAAAAAAATATTAATCCCAATTAACAACTAATTAAACAAACTAAATACTAGTTCAGAAATTTGGTTGCCTGCAAACAAGCTCAAATACATGACTTGACCACACAATCACCCAAGGGAAGACTTAAAAGTGATACACGACTTGAGCACACAGCCTATCCTCAAAGTACTTGATAGCAATGCTAGATAGATATGGACCCTCGGGTAATTAAGGTGCTTGAACTGAGAGAACATTGTTATTACCCTAATAGTGTGTTTCAGCGACATACTTTTTTGGTTGGCCTATTAATATTATCACAAGCACCAAAGGAAGACTTAAAAGTGATACACGACTTGACCACACAGAATATCATCAAAATACTTGATAGGAAAACAAGATAGATATGTACCCCACAGGTAATAAAGGTCCTTGCACTAAGAGAACATTGTCATTACCCTAATAGTGTGTTTCAACGACGTGCTTTCTTGGTTCGCCTATTAATGTGTAGTACACACTCAAATAATAGAGTGCATCCGCATGTTATAATCAAGAAAGGTTATCACCATCCAATGGTCCTCTATTATGGCAACCATGGTAGCAAACCATCCAGGTTTACTCTAACTTGTGAAAAGTTTAAGGTGTCAGGATTTGGCCATTTAGTTCTCCCACAATCATCCTAAGTGAATGTCTGAATGACCTACAAAATCGCTTTTGGATCCTTTTATATCTCATACAACTAGTCATCTCATGCTAGTGCTCAATTGCTCAACTAGTCATCTCATACAAGTGAATATTAGTTAGAAAAATAAACTTTGTATATGCATAAAATACGATTCACAAATAATGTCTCAAAAATCAATATCATGCCTTTGTATGGGCACCACTACTAACAATACAAGGATCAATACTTGCCAAGGGTGTATAGAGATACCAAACAGAGGGAATTTACAAAGCTGACCCATGGAAGTATGATAGTGGCCCAATATGAGGTCAGATTCAAGGAACTGTCGTTGGATGCTCAGTCCAAGGTTGCAGATCCCTGGGAGAAGTGTAGGAGATTTGAGGATGGACTAAAGGCGGAGATTAGAAGTATTTTATAGGTGCCTAAATATTTTAAGTTGTATTCATGCTTATTAATACTTTAGTCACACTTATTCTGCTATAATTACGTAAATGTAACATTTCTTGTATTCTTGTGGTTTAAACTAATGCTGATTTGTTTTCAGTCATATTTTTCACAAGAAGTTTAGACGAGAAAACAACCTTGTAATTTTTGAGCATGAATCAATCAACCTATGAAAGTAGATGGGTGAACTTCCTAGCAACAAGCCTCATTCAATTCATAAATTTTTATTATTTCAATAAATTATTGAGGATATAATCCATCAATAATAAACATAAAGAAACGGAAAAGTAAAGACAAACATCAAACTTAAGAAATGCCATAATAGGAGCTCACCCAAGCTCTACTGTATAACTAATTTAAGGTAGTGATCTTTATATATATATATATATATATATATATATATATATATATATATATATATATATATATATATAGGCGTGTTACTTGCGGCCGGCCGGATCACTATTTATATATGGTCACCTCATTTTGAGGCACTTAGGTTGTGTTTGATAGCAAGATAGAAAATTCGGTGGAAAAGAAAACTTTTCCATGCAAAAGTTTGCCATGGAAAAGTTTTCCGTGGAAAATAAGAAAGTGGTTGTTTGATTGACAGTATTTTCCAGCTACATTTTCCATGGAAAATTCATATTTTGCCGTTTGATTGCTCTTATTTTCCATGGAAAATCTATCATTTTCCATGGAAAATGTCAAATTTGTTGTTTGATTGCATCAATTTTCCCTAGAAAAAGTAACATTTTCCATGGAAAATTTTTAATTTTCTCCTTAAAAAAATATATTTACATATTTTTTATCACTACTTAACCTTTACACAAGAAATTATTATTATTATTATTATTATTATTATTATTATTATTATTATTATTATTATTATTATTATTATTATTATTATTCATATATATATATATATATATATATATATATATATATATATATGTATAGGGCAGTGATCACTGCTTTTATATGTTAAATATATATAAAAAAATATATTATATATTATATAATCTATTTAAATATATATAAATTTATCTATATATTTTACATAATATATAGATTATAGATAACCCTATATATATACACAAAAAGCATTGATTTCAAACATAAATTTCAAACACCAATCAAACATAAATAAAAAAAAACAAAATACATAAATTTTAACTTCAAATTTGAAACAACAAAATAAAAAACATGTTCACACAGTTTACGAATGAGGAAGGTTCAAGTATAAAAAGTTTGAGTAACTAAGCATGTTCACATATAAAAAGCATGTTAACATAATTCAAAGTACACATTTCTTCCAATAAAACAAAACTATAATCCGAGACATAGATTACTTGTTGAGCTTGTGGTTTACCCAACCACGCAAAAATGCTTCATCATTAATCTCAAGGAAAAAATGAGCCTCTTCCTTGTCATGCACAAATATTTGCATGAGATCCATAACATCACCATCCACAAGACCCAATCCACGGAGTTTCTCTAGAATTTCTTGCATATCGACACGACTCTGAGTTGCTTGCTCCTTGAATGCAATGGCCATTTCTTGCGAGGATTGAGCCATAATTTTGAGGGCCGAGGTGGTATCATCCATTGGTTTCCCACGTTTACGTTTAGCTCTCGAGCCTCTTCCTTGTGCGGCTTCATTGGGGGTATTGGGCACGTTTGAGTGAGTTGGGTGTGTTTCCTCCAACTCATCTTCATCCTCTAGACCGACTCCCACTGGGTTGTTGATTTCAACTTCATTCATTTGTACAGAGTCATTCCCCGAGATAGCTCGATCTCCAGTTGCAATGTCATTGCCAAAAATGGTAGCCAAATCATAATAGCGAGGACATGACTTCCCCTTCGTATTTTTTGCATCCGGATTATCTGTAACGCCCCGACCCGGATCCCGGGACCTCGAGCACGTCTACAGACCGGCCGTATTAAAGAAGAGATAACTCAACTCTAATACAAGGCCTAATAATGTGATAAGCAGATAACAATCCTTAAATAAACACAAACTCAAGTCCATAAGAACATAGAGTCATTAGGGTCCATAGGCCCTATAGAAGTCTGGTCCCTATACGGGTCCTACAAATAACAAAGTTTATAGAAATAAAGATAACTGAGACTCCTATAAACCTTGATCTCCCGGAGTCCCTCTCTTCAAGCTTCTTCCCCCTCTAAACCTCGGAATCTGTAAAAGGAGGAAAAGAGAAAACACGTGAGCTTTCGAAGGGAAAGCTCAGTAAGTACCCCTGCAGGTCACAGTGTCATCAAAAATAAAAATGATAGTCAACAGGATCATAGAATCAACAACAAAGTCCTAGGAGTCTACCACAAACAAGTCAAAGGTACGACTCCTGCTACAAAAGCCCTCGGGCTCCGTAGTGAGTTCTAAGAGAACTCGGAGTTTACTCCCGGCCAGTATGTCCAGCTTTTTGGATATTATTACGACCTAGATGGTCGTTTGACTCTCCAGTCAAAAGATCGGTAGAACTACCTCTTCTTCGTGTTAACACGGCCAAGCAGTACCATGCCCATCGACAGTGAGACCTCCGTGAGATTTGTTTCTCCTCGGTAGGGTCGCCGGGGAAAGTCAGGGGGTCCTATCCCTGAACGTTCCCAAAATTGGAGCTTCCCTAGCTCCACTGAGTCCGGGCAGTAGAACATAGCAAATAGGGACACCAACGTCCCGTAAACAAGCATACACGCTTAACAGGATTCAAGAACAATTAAGAACAGCATGTATGGCAACAACAGTGCATGTATCAAGATTACATAGCAAGTTCAAGAAATCCCGTTACCGGTGGAAACTAGGCAAGTGAACTTACCTCTGGTTGGTACTAGATGTCCTTCTAGCTTCCTCTAGGGTGCCAACAACTCCCAGGAGTATCCTGCATGCAGAGGTCCTATTAGAAACAAAGATTCCCATAATATTTCTATGTCCTTAGGTGTACATGCATGCCTTACATTCTTATTGGGCTTAGGCCACTAACGGGTCCCTAAGGACCATCTCTGAGATTCTGGGCCCTTATCCTCGCTTTGGTGTCCCTTAGTTGACTTTTTAGACTTACTTTGGTCAAATCTAGTCAACTCTAGCCTATTTGTCAAGTCTGACTTTTATTAGGTCACTTTAGTTGAGTTGAGTCTATTTAAATCGATCTTAACCCCCTTTTTACCCTAGAAGGGCATTTTGGTCATTTGGCAACTTTTTAATCCTAAAGTTTTAGGTTCCACCTTGCTTAGGGTTTATTAGTCCTTTTTTGAATTTATTCAGCTTCCTTACCAAATAATTTCCATCACTCAACCAATTATCCAAATTCCAGAAATTAAATAAATTTCTATTTATCTTATTTCAATAATAATTACTTAATTACTATGTCTCATACTTATAGTTCCACATAGTTACCGAAATTATACAACTATCTGATTAATAGTGTTAATACTATTAATAGAGTCATTACCGATTTAATTAGTACACTAAGGTTTTAATCTTTTATTAGAACCTTATATTTCCAAACCTAGCAATCATCACCGATCCTAAGTTCTATTTTCAAAGAACTTATACCCCTAATTGATTAATTGAACATGTGTCACACTACTAATGTTAAAATAATCAACAACCTTTACTAACAATTATTCAAAAATA
The DNA here is from genome assembly GCA_026586065.1 of Dioscorea zingiberensis. Classification (NCBI taxonomy): domain Eukaryota; kingdom Viridiplantae; phylum Streptophyta; class Magnoliopsida; order Dioscoreales; family Dioscoreaceae; genus Dioscorea; species Dioscorea zingiberensis. The sequence continues at coordinate 2,929,872 of CM048827.1, read as the reverse complement.
ATTGTCACTTCCCTAAGTTTCAAAATGATTAATAACCAACTTTCCCTAAGTTAACATTACTCAAATAATAAAAATTCTTTTATTATTTCAATGTCACACACTATCTAGGTTTCTTTTTGATAATTATTTTGTCACACCTCTATAGTTTTTTCCAAATTTATTAACTCTATTAGCTAATGATTATTTGTATCAATAACTAATTAGTATTCAAAACCAAGAGAGAAAAATATAAATTGATTAATTTCAATTAATGTGTCACACCCCCTATAGTCATTATATGATTAATCAAACATTACCCTTATTAACTTTACTACTATTATTATTATTATTGATTTTATTTTATTATTATTTTTTTTAACCTTCTTCTTCTTCGTTTCTCTCTTCTCTCTCTGGCGCGACCGAGGGCGTCGACGTCTCCTGCCTTCTTCTCCGGCAGCACCGAGCGCCTGCCCGTGTTTGGGCCCGGCTGCAGGAGGTCTTACGACCTCGACTGACTCCTCCGGAGTATCTTCGCCCTCGTCTACCCGCTGGAACTCCCGTAAAGCCCCTCCCTCTCGGCCGGCCTTCCCATCGTCTCCGGCGAGTTTAACAATATGCATGTAATATTAAACGCCTTATGGATGAAGGTAGAAGCTTACCGGAAAAGAGAAAATGTCCGGCGGCGCTTCCGTGGAGCTTCCTATCAATGTACGCTGTTCACCTCTCTCCCATTAACTTAAGTAAAGAACTCCACCACTTGTCTCTCGCTTCCTCCAACACCGTAAGCGTCGCGGCGGCCGAGCTTTCGGCAAGGAATGTGCGATCCGCGAAAGTGGTCGTCCGCCCCTCTCCGTCACACCTCACGAGAAGAAAATCCGATTGATGGGGTGCTGAAACAGAGCTTCTACGGTCCCTTTTATAGCCTCGTGGAACCCGGGGACGAACCGGCCACCGTGGGGGTAACGCGCTCACGGCGGCGGCCGAAGTTTCGCGCTACAAACGGCCAGGACAGCCGGCGAGCCCCACGCGGGTACGTTGCAGGCGGTGAGGATGCCTCGGGATTGGTATCCCGAGGTGAATGGTGAGGATCACTGGGTATGCCTCGGATTTGGGTTTCATTTGATGGTCGTTCCAGATTTAATCTGGGTAAAATGATCCGATCCGTTCTTTTTTGCCTCGTAAACTGTATTCATCAAATGAAAGGTTGAGATTTAATCCCTTACCCATGGCTGGATCTTCTCCGTTTTTCCTCGCATCCGTCACCCCATTTGATTAACGGTCCTTGGTGAACCACGTGGCTCCGCGATCCTCTCTACTAAGCCTCGCGATCGTAAACACGATCAGATGGACTGATCTCACGCTTGCCACGTGTCTCTGCATAAACCGTTATAATACCTCAAGATCTGCAACGATTTGAGATAATCAAATCTCAGCCGTTCGTTCATATATTGTGAGAGTTTTCTCTCGAAAAATTTTCCGGAGGTCCCTGACACCTTTAGAATTACACACAGGTCCAAATCTGTGAGAGGGAGAACTTCTTTAAGGTCCTCCATTCTTTCAAAATTACTATTAGGTCCCTACAGACCCCATATAATTTTTTTTTTTAATTTCATTTAAATAAATCACTTAATCCCACATTATCACTAATCGCGGTAAGTAAAAATATTTTAAATATTTTTGTGGATTTTACATTATCCTAAAAATCACGAGACATAAAACCATAAGAAATTATTAATAAACTACTAAACCAAATAGAATACTAAAAAGTTTGTAAAAACCAATAAGTTTGTAAAAACCAATGTATCTACAAAATACAAGGCATAATGAATATGCAACTAGAGTAGATTAACAACCAAACAAACTATAATCTCACCCACTCATAACCACTAAATTCACGGCCATAGTAAATTGCACAAAATTAAAAGAAAACACACAAAAATAAATTTTACAGTGCAGGAGACATCCCAGAGACCCAATTAGTTTCTGTAAAAGGGTGGAGGAGTTCTGGTCGGTGATCCAGAATAGCAAATTGATCAAAAATATTTGCATGAATTTTTGAACTTCATTCTTTAGAAGACATTACTGACAGTTTGAACATGATACTATAAGTAGATGTTATGTTGTGTATGATTGAGAAGATGAAGTTAAATAAGCATTCAACAACAACAAACTAAGAGCAGAAAAAGATCTTATTGAAACATCCTATAAAGGAAACATGGCAATTAGAAATAACAGTATCCACCTTAATCTAAATACCAAGACTTTGATGCAACTACTCAAAATAATCATCAAAACAAACATAACAAAACAAGTATCACCAATGCCGGTGTCAGAGCAAACCCTAACCCTAATTTCAGGGGATTTCAAACATATGGGAGAGGGTGGGGTTTCAAGAAATGGGAATATCTTGGCTTGGCTTGAGATCGGGTGATGGGATCCATGAAAAGAATATGATCACACGAAAGGGAAAAGGACAGAGAATACCGATCGAACATCTAAATCCCACAAATATTTTGAAAAGAAAACATCAAAAGATCATAGCACAACTGATCAGCGTCGCCGAGAGGGAAAGAGAGGAATGCTAACCTGGTGGGAAGCTCGGCAGAAACGCGTGGGAAGCTTGGCGGCGGAGGAACTAGGGTTTTTTGGTTTGGGTGGGTGGTCGCGATAAACAAACGAGCGAGCTTTCTTTAATTTTGTTTTTTTACAAAAAAAACCCCTTGTTTTCCCTGGAAAACATTTCCTATGGGGGGAGGCAGGAAAAGTTTTCCACCAATTTGATGGAAAGTAGGGTCACGTGACAGGGTTTGTGGAAAAGTTTTCCATGAAAAATTTTGGCAATCAAACAGCCCATTTGGCTGGAAAATGAGCCTTGAAAAACTTTTCCATAGAAAATATGGGTAATCAAACACAGCCTTAGAGAGTATTTTTTCCAAATCCAACTTTATAGATGGAAAGAATATCAAAAAATAAGTTAGCATGTCGATTTTCATATAATTTGGTAACTGTATGATCATTCATCTTAAAGGGTAAAAATTTAACCCGTTAAGATTTCTATAAAATTTCACCCTTTAAAATGAATGATCATACGGTCACAAAATTGTATGAAAATCGACATGCTAGCTTATTTTTCAATGTTCCTTCTATCCATACAATTGGCTTTGGAAAAAATTGTCACGCCCCAACCCGGATTCCGGGACCTCGAGCACGTCAACAAACCGGCCGTACTTAAGCAGAGATAAGCTCAACTCAAATACAAGGCCTAAATGTGATAAACAGATAACAATCCATAATATAAAATAAACTCAAGTTCAAGGAACATAGAGTCACAAGGGTCCATAGGCCCTATAAATAGTCTGGTCCCTATACGGGTCCTACACAAAGTAAAGCTCACAAAATAAAAGATAAAGGAGTCCCCCAGACCTCGGATCTCCTAGTGACCTCTTCACAGCTCCACCCCCCCTAAACCTCGGAATCTGTAAAAGAGAGAAAGAGCAAAACGCATGAGCTTTCGAATGGAAAGCCCAGTAAGTACCCCTGCGGGGTCACAAAGACATAAGAAAACAATATGTCAAATAATGAGGTCACAATCCCAAGAAAGCATAATCCTAGGAGTCTACCAGAAACAATTCAAAGGTAAGACTCCTGACAACCGAAGCCCTCAAGCTCGGTGATGAGTTTCAAGAAAACTCAAGGGTCACTCCCGGCCAGTACATCCAGCTACTTGCTGTAAGCACGACCTTCTGGTCGTTCGACCCTCCGGTCGCTGTCGGTAGAACTACCTCTCATACGTGTTAACACGGTCAGCGTACCATGCCCACTGACGGGTAAGACCACCAGAGAATCGCCTCTCTGGCAAGGTAGGCAGAAATGCTAGGGGGTCCTGTCCCTGAACACTTCCCTATCGGAGCCCCCACGCTCCACTGAGTCCGGGCAGTAGACCATAGCCAAAAAGGGATACCAACATCCTGAAAACAACATACATGCTCGATAGGAATTTAAAATAGTCAAGGACGCATGTATGATATCAATGAGCATAACCATTCAAGGCATAAGCAAGTCCAAAGAAAACCCGAAAACTGGGTAGGAACGAGGCAAGTGTACTTACCTCTTGTTGGATCTAGAAGCCCTTCTAGTCTCCCTTGAATGCCTTACAACTCCCTGAGAGTATCTGGCATGCAGAGACCCTATTAGAGTCAAGATTTCAATAAATCTCTACGTCTCTAATTACACATGCTTGCCTATCGTTTCTGTTGGGCCTGGGCCCACTATCGAGTCCTAAAGACCATCTCTCGGGTTCCCAGTCCTTTTCCCTGTTACCTTGTCCTAAAGTTGACTAAAACTCTATATTGGTCAAACCTAGTCAACTCTACGTTTACTTGTCGGGTCTGAAACCTACTTGACCATCCCTAGTCATTTAATTGAATTGGCCCCCTTCTAAGCCCGTTAAACATTTGGCTTACTTGTGCCCTTTTTCTCTACCGAATTAATTAAACTCCTTTTTGTTAATTATTGTATCCGATCTTCATTTTCCTCCAAGTAAATCCTTGAATCGAACCTAATCAACTTGTATTATCGAAAGAAAATTGGTTATTCGTTCTAGATATTTCTTGCTTAAATATCTAGTTACAACCTGTTAATCGATTAATTAAATCTGCTTCTGAATCTAAGTAATCGACTAACTAAATGAACCATCTTATATAAGGACAAAAATAAAGGTCACAATAACTTAACCAAATAATTAGCTAGTTAATTATCTAATTAACTACTAATTATGATTATAAAATTAATTAAATAATTTTCCCAATTATTTACTCCATAGTTTAGTTTTAGTTCGCCAACTAAACTATTGTCCCACAATTTATCTATTTATACCCCCATCATAGGTATTATTTGATTATTATTGTCACTCTATAATAATCAATCCCCTTTTTTTATTAATTTGTCTAATCAAACAATTAGCTCGTTAATTATCTAATTAACTACTAACTATGATTAACAAATTAATTAAATAAATTTCCACATTATAGTTTGACAACTAAATATGTGTCACACTAATTTAATTCAAACCTTATACCAATTTAATTAAATTGGCTAATTCACCCAACTAGTATAGCTAGGTTTTTGTCACCCCTTTTTATTAACATTACCAACTAACTATGTAACGCCTAATTCTGGACCTCGGGACCTCGAAAGGCCAATAATCAGACTCAGATAAAGTAGAGATAAACTCAACTCAAATACAAGGCCTAATAATGTGATAAGCAGATAACAATCCATAACATAAAAATAAACTCGAGTTCATAAGAACATAGAGTCATCGTGGTCCTGTGAGGGTCTCTATAATAGTCTGGTCCCTATACGGGTCCTACATATAACAATGCTCATAAAATAAAAGATTAAGGACAAAGGAGACTCTTAAAACCTCTGGTCTCTCAATGCCCTCCCCTCAGGCTCCACTCCCTCCTAAACCTCGGAATCTGTAAAAGAGGAAGAGAAAACACATGGGCTTTCGAATGGAAAGCCCAGTAAGTACCCCTGCGGAACACAATGACACAAACAGAAAATATGTCAATCAATGAGATCACAATACCAACAAAGTAGTCCTGGGAGTCTACCACAAACAAATCTAGGGTACGACCCCTGATACAAAAGCCCTCGGGCTCTTTATTGAGTTTTAAGAGAACTTAAAGTTTACTCCCGGTCATATGTTCAGCTATTTGCTGTAAGAACGACCTAGACGATCGTTTGACCCTCCGGTCACAGGTCGGTAGAACTACCTCTCCTACGTGTTAACACGGCCAAATTACTCACGCCCATCGACAGTAAGACCTCCGTGAGATTTGCTTCTTCCGGTAAGGTCAAGTAGGAAAGTCAGGGGGGTCCTATCCCTGAACATTCCTTTATTGGAGCTTCCCTAGCTCCACTGAGTCCGGGCAGTAGAACATAGCAAATCGGGACACCAACGTCCCGAAAACAAACAAACATGCTCAACAGATAAAACCGGATATGAACAAAGATGTAAGGCATCACAGGCATGTAATAAGAATACATAGCAAGTCCAAGAAAACCCGACACCGGGTGGAAACTAGGCAAGTGAACTTACCTCCTCGAGAGACTAAATGTCTTCCCCGACTCCTTTGAAATGCCTTACGCCTCCCCCTCGAGTATCTGGCATACATGGACTCTATTAGAGTCAAGTTTTCTACTTTCACATGCATGACCTACGTACTTGTTGGGCTTAGGCCCACTAACGGGTCCTAAGGACCATCTCTCGGGTTTCCAGCCCTTATTCCCGTTTCTATGTCCTTTAGTTGACTTTTAGACCTACTTTGGTCTAACCTAGTCAACTTTAGTTGAGTTGGGCCCATTTCAAGCCCATTGCACCATTTAATTTGACCTTAGTCCTATGAAGGGCTTTTTTTTTTTTGGTCATTTGGTAGTTTATGACCCTAAGGTCTATCTCGTTTAGGGCTTAATAGTTTTTTTTTTGAATTTATTTAGCTTCCTTACTAAATATTTTTTCATCACATAACCAATTATCCAAATTTAAGAAATTAATTAATTTCTATTTACCTCATTTCAATATTTCATAATAATAATTACTTAATTATTATGTCACATAGTTATAGTTCCATATAGTTACCGAAACTATACAACTATTTGATCAATAGTGTTAATACTATTAATAGAGACATTACTAGATTAATTGTTACACTAAGGTTTTAATCTTTTATTAAAACCTTATATTTCCAAACCTAATAATCATCACCAATCCTAGATTCCATTTTCAAGGATTATAACCTTTAATTGATTAGTTGAACATGTGTCACACCCTAAAGTATTTCACTTTAATCAGTTTCATTAATCAATTAACATTTCAACTATGTCTCACTATAGTTTTCAAATTATTAATCATGCTAATAATTTGTCACACAAACTATAGTCACCATTTCAATTAAAACATTACTTTGTTTAATTAATCAACACTATAGTCTCTACTAGACGTCACACAACCTAAGTTTGAAATAATATAAATGATTATCATTTCCTCCTAGGTTAAAACCATACTCAAATAATAAAAATTCTTTTATTACTTCAATTAAATGTCACATGCCTAAGTTACACAATTTAATAAATATTTGTTACTTAATAACAAAACTCATCCAAATTAACAATACCACAAATAAATATGTCACACTCTATAGTTTCCCATTTTAATGCCATGTCTAGCTAATTACTAATTACAATAATAATTAACTAATGTTTTTCATAAAAAGGGAGAGGAAAATAAATAATTATTTTAATTAACTATATTACTGTCACACCCCTATAGTCACATGCTTTAATTAAACTTTTACCCTTTTAATTAATAATTTTTTTTTAAACCTCCTTCTTCTTCATTGTTTTCTCTCTCTCTCTCTCTCTCTCTCACATGACCCATCATGTTGATCGCGACGCCAAGGCCGCTGGCTAGCGGTGCATCACCAGAGCTCCTCCGTCCGGCTCTGCATGCCAAGCCTCCTCCAGCTCAAAACCAAACTCCCAGCCTCCCGCTTTCACCGTGGAAGCTTCAATCAGACTCACCATGGATGGACTTCTCCTGAGAGCTCACCTCGACTAAATGCATGCAAAAATCATCCCTATGTGTTCTGCTGTGGTTTTAAAGCACTTACGGGGGTTTGTTGACGACAATCGGTGTTAAAGAATCCGGGGAAAGCCTCTGTTTTCTCTCCGGCGAAGTTTCAGCGCCATGTGGAACCGCAGACGCTTCCCTCTCCGACTCATACCCCACTCCTTCTCCGGGGAATGGACGCGACGACTCACAATGGCGGAGCTCAAACCCCGCTACCGCTGGCAAACTCCTTCCTCTCTTCTCTGACTGCCACCTCGCCGGAAAGTAGAGAGCTTCTCACTGGAGCTCAGTACCCAACACCGAGCCAGGTCTCCATCTTATATAGGCCTCGAGGAGCCAGGCGAAGGGTCGCCATGCGAATGTACTTCGCCTTCAAGTGGCCGATGCTACAGAATCGACGGAGTAGACGGCGGGGCTCTCGCAGCCGTTGGTGGCTGGGGGAGATGGTGGTGGTGCTTCGGGATAGGCTTTCTCCGATAAAAGGCTGTGATCGTTTAATTATGATCAAGGGCTACGATTTGATCTGGTTTTCCTCGTATCCGACATTCCTTTAGATTAACCGTCGAGATACTTAGAGATCGACGGTCAGATCTCAGTCCCTTGTCTCGCGATATTAATAACCACAAGATAAACGGTTCACAATTGCCCGCACCATGAGTCCTTCCCCTCCTTGTCCTTCTTTTCATGCCTCGTATCCATCCACAATCAGATGGATTTACCCTGAGCGCGCCACGTGGCTCCTCCCTGTCCGTTATAACGTCTCGAGATTTAACACGGCATGAGATGATTTAATCTCAGCCGTTCATTTCCTCTCTATAGAGTTGTTCTCGTGGAAAATTTATCAGCGGTCCCTAATACTTTTAAATTTACACACAGGTCCAAGACTGTGAGAGGGAAAAACTTCTTTAAGGTCCTCAATTCTTTCAAAATTATTATTAGGTCCCTACAGACCCCATAATAATTTAATTTTCATTTAATAAATCATTTAGTCCAACACCACACTAATCGCGGGAAATAAATAATTTAATATTTTTCTCAAGGAAATAACAAAATATTTATTTCCGAAAATTCATGGATTTTACAAACTATTATCTGATTAATCAACTACCTAAGTTGATAATACCATAAAAATATATGTCACACTATAGTTTCAAATTATTAATAATTTTAATAATTTGTCACACTATAGTTATCAAAACATTTAACTAACTTTTTAATATTGTCACACTCCTATAGTTACTGTTTTAATTAAAACATTTAATTATTATTTTTTCTATTCCATCTTCTTCTTCGCGACCGAGACCTCATCGGAGCTGCTCGCAGGAGATGGCATCTCCTCCCCTTAGAATGCTCTCCTGGGTTTGGCCGAAAGCATGCCTCGAGCTCCGCCTCGCCCGCCATTGCTTGGCGCCAGACAATGCCCCCATTCCCTCTCCCGGGCCTCTCCACTCATGCGACACCGCCCCCAACTCCCATGTAGCCCTAATCCTAGCTAATCATGTACCAAAGACTAAATTGAACACCGGAGAAGATTCATACCTTAACTCCTCGGCCCTCCCCGTAACGCTTTAAAATGACAGAGGCGCCCCGAGACGGTTGCTCGCTTCTCCGACCAAGCCTCGCCGGAGACCACCACGATTCCCTTCTTCTCGGTGCCAATGAGCAGGCCAGGGTGGGGATTTTATAGGGGGTAGGCAGACGAATAGATCGCCAACGTCTGCGAATTACTTCGCCGCTCCGACGAGCGGCATTACCGCACGTAACGGACGGGGGAGGCGACGGGTCTCACGGCGGCGCGCACAGGCGATCGCGGCTGGTAACGGTGGCTCTCCTCGCGATTGGTTCGCTCGGATCAACGATGGAGGTCACGTGGTAGGTACTAACGGCTTGGATTAGATCTGAGATCCTCGGATCTTGAGCTAGTGCCTCGGATCTGACCACGCTCTGATCAATGGCCGTGATCTAAAACAAATCAATGGCCAGATTATAACTACCTGCCTCGCATCCAGCACTATCAAAGATGGACGGTTCATGGCCGTCCTCACTATGCGGTCACTCCCATTTTCTCCTATCTTGTTGCCTCGAATCCGAGTTGCGATCAGATAGATCTGATCTCAGGTCGACACGTGTCCCTTCCATGGCCATTATAATGCTCTGAGATTTCCAACGGTTCGAGATCTTTTAATCTCGGCCGTTAGTTCATCTCTATAAGACCCTTTTTTCTCTGACAAATTAACCGAAGGTCCCTACTTCTTTTTAGGTTACATTCTAGTCCAAGCCTTTGAGAGCGGACTATTTTCCAATAGTCCTTTGTAATTTTCCAAATTACAAATTAGTCCTTCTGGCCACCAATAAACCCTAATTAGGGTTTTAACCTTTTTTTTAAAAACTTGATTCCCCCCCCCCCCCTATTAAATCCTTTGTTTAATACTCTGGGGAAATTATCTAATTAATAAATAATTTTAAAGAAAATTTCATCACATTTCTTTCTCAAAATTTCTTGGATTTTACAAAAATACTCTCAAAGTGCCTCAAAATGAGGCAACCTTAAATAAACAGTAATCCGACCGGCCTTATACTAACATTTTCATATATATATATATATATATATATATATATATATATATATATATATATATATATATGGAACTGACACAGTCAAGCCAGCCGCATTACTGTACAAGTAAGGTCGCCTCATTTTGAGGCATTGGAGAGTTTGTTTGTTTTTTTTTTTTCAAATCTAACCGTATGGATGGAAAGAACATCAAAAAATAAAATAACATGTCGATTTTCATACAATTTGATGAGGTGATGAGTATTCATCTTAAGTCGATTCTAAGCCCTTGTTTGGTTGGGGGATTTTGGAGAGGTTTGGCGGGGTTTGGAGGTTTTTTCTTGTTTGGTTGGGGGTGTGAGGAGGGGTGAGAAACCCCTCCAAACCCCTCACTTTCCACTCCCCCAAATCGGGGTCTTTGGGGGAGTGGACATTTAATTATTTTTTAAATTCCAAAAATAACTTGAAATGACTACTCAGGTCCTTTATAAAACCTAGCCCTTGTTATAATACACATTAATTTTTAATTATATTACACATTAATAATAATACACATTAAAATAATAATAATAATATTAATTATATTTATACTAATATAATTAATAGTAATAAAATTTATATTGGTTTAATAATTGATATTAGTTATACTTAAATTAATATAATTAATAGCTTCAATATAATTAATATTAATTAGAATTAAATTAATAGTAATAATACACATTAATAATAATAATGCATATTAAATTAATAATATTAATATTAATTATACTTATATAATATAATTAATAGTAATAATAATTGTATTGGTTTAATAATTGATATTACTTATACTTAAATTAATATAATTAATAGCTTTAATATAATTAATATTAATTAGAATTAAATTAATAGTAATAATACACATTAATAATGATAATGCACATTAAATTTATAATAATAATATAATTAATAGTAATAAAATTTATATTGGTTTAGTAATTGATATTAGTTATACTTAAATTAATATAATTAATAGCTTTAATATAATTAATATTAATTAGAATTAAATTAATAGTAATAATTCACATTAATAATAATAAAGCACATTAAATTAATAATAACAATATTAATTATACTTAAATTAAAATAATTAATAACTTTAATATAATTAATGTTAATTAGGTTAATACTAGCTTTTATACTAATATAATATAATTAATAGTAATAAAATTTGTAATGGTTTAAAAATTAATATTAATTATACTTAAATTAATATTATTAATATTAATTAGTATTAAATTAATCGTAATAATACATATTACAATTTTTCTCATTCCTTATAACCAAACATTATCATTATCTATTTCATACTAAAAAGCAAATTGGTCAAATACACATTACACTCTTTCTCACTCCTACTCACCACCAAACAAAAAAAAAAAAGATTCCTCCTACTCACTCCCCCATTGAACCAAACATAAAATTTTTCAAAACCCTCCAAACTCCCACCTCCAAACTCCCCCTCACTCCTCCCCTCCAAAATCCCCTTTTGAACCAAACAAGGGCTAAGAGAAGGCTCTATACAGCCGGAGAGCTGCAGAAAAAGAAGGTATTTAATGAAAGAAGCGAGCTTGTAGCTGGTGCCAACTGACGGACAAAGTGTCAACCGGCCATGCAGACAGAAGCTCGTGCCTGGAGCCTGGTGCTAACTGATGGTCAAGGTGTCAACCGGGTCGTGCCGTGGCAGCTTGGCATGTCGAACTTGAGTCGGCCTGGCATAGGACACGGCCCATCTTTGTTGGACTCATGCGGCCTTTTTTAAAAATATTTAAGAATTATAAAAATTTTGAAAAAAGTATATAAAAAAAAGAAAAAATTTCAAAAAAAAACACTAAAAAAATAGGAAAAGCATCTTATGGGAAAACTAAATTAAAAATAAAAGAAAAACTTACAAACGATTTATAAAAACTTATAAATTTAAAAACTTATATTGGAAAATTAAATAAGTTATTTATTAGATTACTATCTATTGTTTTATTTTTGGACCATTTCGAGGTCTTTTAAATTTTTAATAGATAAAAAATAATTTTTATGTAATGATGATGGTGTATTATCAGCTTTTTAAAAATTGATAGATAAATCATTATTTTACTAATTTAGATTTTAATTATCATGCAATCCAATAACTGGAAAAATAAATGAAAAAGATCGAAAGAGGCGATTAAAAACTTCATTAGTGCTCCAACTCTCATTAAGACATTTCTTCATCAAATCAACTACATAGAGACATTTTTCAAACACATTGTATGCTCAAACATCAACATTACATAGGGACATTTCTTCAAACAACTTGCATACATAGATTTTTCTTCAAACACATCTTCTTCTTCTTCTTCTTTATTTTTTTTTGTTTTAGATTAAAGTCGTCAAACACATCTTGTATACAGACATTTCTTGCATACATATCAACTTATCTTCAAATATCTCCATTATGCCCTCACAATCAATCAAAATCCAAGAACCCTTCAAATATCTCTTTGTCCTATTGAGAGCTTCCTTCCTCCTGAGAGGACAGACACCCCACATTCCACACTAGCAATAATTTGCTTTGGGCCCAAACCCGCACTGTTAATTTTGATCTTCGGTATAACCCAAAAAATCTTATTGTTATGGAATGGTTTAACCTATATATGCTCTCCAATTATCCAATGTGAGACTAATGTCACGTCCCGACCCGGATCCCTGACCTCGAAAGCACGCCAATGCACCGTACTGCAGACTCAAGCGTAGTCAAGCTCAACTCAAATACAAGGCCTAAAATGTGATAAGCAGATAACATTCCACAACATAAAGTAAACTCAAGTTCGAGGAACATAGAGTCACAAGGGTCCATAGGCCCTATAAATAGTCTGGTCCCTATGCGGGTCCTACACAAAGTAATGTGACTCACAAAATAAAAAATAAGGGAGACTCCTGTGCCTCGGACCTCCCATCGACCTCTCCTCCTCAGCCCCCTAAACCTCGGAATCAGAGAAGGGAGAAAGAGCAAACGCATGAGCTTTGAATGGAAAGCTCAGTAAGTACCCCTCAAGTTACAAAGACATAAGTAAACAATATGCTCAAATAATGAGGTCACAATCCCAAGAAAAATACAATCCTAGGAGTCTACCAGAGACAATCCTAAGGTAATGACTCCCTAACAAATGTAAGCCCTCCACTCGTGGATGAGTTTCAAAGAAAAACCTCAAGGATCACTCCCACAAGTAAGTCCAGCCTACTTGTCGTAAGTAGCACCTAATCTTCGCTCACATTCCTCCTGGCCGCAAATTGGTAGAACTACCTCTCATACGCAGTTAACACGCCTGACGTACTCATTCCTAATCGACGCGTAAGACTACCGTGAATCACCTCTCTGCATGGCAGTCAAATGCCGTGAGGTCCTGTCCCTCAACATTTCCCTATCTGAGCCCCCACGCCCATCGAGTCCCGCAAGAGACTCAAGCGGCAAATAGGGATACCAACATCCCGAAAACAGCATACATGCTATACATGCTCAACAGGAATTTAAAGTAGTCAAGGACGCATGTATGATATCAACGAGCATAATCAATCAAGGCATAAGCAAGTCCAAAGAAAACTCGAAACCGGGTAGGAACGAGACAAGTGTACTTACCTCTTGTTGGAACTAGAAGCCCTTCTAGCCTTCTCTTGAATGCCTTACAACTCCCTGAGAGTATCTGACATACAGAGTTTCTTTAGAGTCAAGTCTCTAATAAATCCCTATGTCTCTAGTTGCACATGCATGTTTATCGTTGTTGTTGGGCCTGGGCCCACTAACGAGTCCTAAAGACCTTCTCTCGGGTTTCTCGTCCTCTTCCCCTGTTTTCAAATCCTTTAGTTGACTAAGTCCCTATCTTGGTCAAACCATGTCAACTTTTGTCATTTTATTCTGGTTGGGCCCACTTACTAAGCCCAATAGAACAACTTAGCTTTACCTTAGTCTTTTATAATTAAGGAAGGGCATTTTAGTTATTCGGAAAACAATGACCCTTGGGGTGCAGGGTCCTACCCTGTTTAGGGTTTAGTTCCCTCCCATTATCCCTAATTCTTATTCTTAATAACTTAATAATAAAATTTGATTTATTTGGGCCCAGTCCATTGGGCCTCAAAGCCAACGGACCCAACTAGATCAACTAGTCTAACCCATTACTTGATTAACGGAAAACGGGTTTGAACATGAATAGTTAAACCCAAACTTTGAATATTTTAATAGGTGTCACCACCTAAGTTTAAAATATTTAATCAACTTATTCATGTCACACATAGAATAGTTATACTATACAATCAATTACTCTAATAATTTGTCATACTACCAAGGCTTTAAAAAAAAATCTTTTCAAGTTCCTTAAATCATTCTTGTCAAATTATGTCACAAAGAAAATTTTGTCACACTTCTTATTTAATCCTACCCCAACATAGGTAGTATTAGATTATTATTGTCACACTATAATAATCAATCCCTTTTTATTAATTTGTCTAATCAAACAATTAGCTAGTTAATTATCCAATTAACTACTAACTATGATTAACAAATTAATTAAATAAATTTTCTTAATTAACACACTATAGTTTGACAACTAAATATGTGTCACACTAATTTATTTAATTCAAACCTTGTACCAATTAATTAAATTGGTTAATTCACCCAACTAATATAGCTAGGTTTTATTTTTGTCACCCTTTTTATTTAATTAAAATTAGCAACCCATGAGAAAATAAAAAAAGATTATCTGATTAATCAACTAAATCCAAATAATATAAAATACCTAAGTTGATAATATCATTAATCTATATGTCACACTACCCTAAGGTAAAATAATTAATCTCTAATTAATTATTTTATTATTATTTTTTTTTTAAAACATTCTTCTTCTTCCTCACTGTCTCTCTCTCTCAACAGAGCCCCGTCGGTGGTCGTCGGAGAGAATGTCGCGACCGAGCTCCGCTAGCATCGAGCTCTCCTTCTTCCTCAGTCTCTAACAGTCCCTAACCATCTCTTTTAGTCTCTCTTTCGCTCTCTGTACGCACCTCGCCGGAGAAGATGGCCGGAGCATTGAAGCTCCTCGTCCGAGAGCCCATCCTCTCTGAAAACCATGCCTCAAGGTCCCCCTTCGAGCAAAGAACACGGCTGCACACTAGAGTTGTTCCCATGGCTCCCCTCCCGCTTTATTCACTACCGGCAGTGAGCCTAACTCCGGCGAGCCCTAAACTACTACAATGAGCATGCTGAACTTGCAGATAACCTACGGAGAAAGATCCTACCTGTCTGCGCAACCCTCCAGCAACGGTTGAGGTTGTTCGGAGCTCCCAACCTCTCTTTCGTCTCCTCCGGTCAACCTCGCCGGCGATCCCTACGAGTCTCTCCCTCTCGATGTCTCAAGAGGAGCCAGGGAATGGTTTTTATAGACCAAGGGTAGACAAAGCGAATGGCAACGTCCCCAACTTAATTCGCCGTCCGGTGAGCGAGATACCCGCTCGTAACGCCCGGGAAGGGGGCGGCGCTTCCATGATGGTTCGTTTGGCGTAGAGAACGGCAGCGGTACTGCCTCGATCGGTCTTCGGTTTGATCCGACGGCTTGGTCTTTCCGTTTGTGTTTGACAGTGGATGCTCCTCTTTATCTGCCTTAGATCTAACAACGCTCAAATCAATGGTTTTGATTAAAAACGAAGCAACGGCCCCGATTAGATCTCGTTGCCTCGAAATAGAAACGATCAGGTGATGTGCGGCTCAGATACACCCGCACCGTGAGATCAACCCCACTCAAAACCGTTCCTTCGCCTTGGATCCCGACCTTGATCGGATGGATCTAACCTTAGCTCGACACGTGGCACCATCTGAACACTTTTAATGCTTCGCGATCGGCACCATCTAGGATCTTCTAATCCTGGCCGTTCATTATTGTCTATAGAGTTCATCTCTGGAAAATTCTTCAGAAGTCCTTACTTAAATTTTTGGTTACACTTAAGTCCATCCCTGTGAGAGAGAACTATTCTCCTTTAGTCCTCGGTAATTTTCTAAAATTACCAAAAAGTCCTCCGGGCCCTCCCTTAACCCTAGTTAGGGTTTCCGTTCTTAAATTTTCATTTCCTCCCATTATTTAATCCCTTAGGAAAATTTTCTCTAATATTCCAATTTAAAAGGAATTTAAACACATTTTTTTTCCATAAAATCCCTGGATTTTACAACTAAAGTTTACAATCCCAACACCTCATGTTGTCCAAACACCACTGTTGACTCAATGCAGAGGTCTCATCTGTGAAAACAAAGTGATATTTAAACAAAAATAATAAAAAGTGAAAAATAAAACCCACAGAACCAGAGATCCAATGCAGTGGAAATTGCCTTGAAGATGAGACACAATTCAATTCCCTAATACCATAAAAAAAAAGAACCAACATATTCTAACCAATGATAGAGGTATCAGGTATGCATGCTCTCACAGAGATAACATAGTTGGGAACAAAATATGGATCATAGGAGGATTTCTTATTTTTAATTAGCATATTGGATAAAATTAAGCAAAAGATGGATATCAATGCCAACCTTGACTTCAGATTTCTTCAGTCTTGATCATGAACCGATCATCCTGAGTTATATAAAAGAAGCTCCCACTATTACAGAAGGACACAGCCTCAACACCAGAAAAGAATGACTTGGGTGAGCCAACGAAGGTACTAGGTTTAGAGGAAGCTTCCGAGTTAACCAGACCCCAGAAATCACCTAGTAAACTTTTCAACTATTATATCAATAAATATGGTTTATTCATCTTTTAAAAACAATATATATTTTAGTTTTCTGATTAACTTGGTTATTAAAATATTTATAATATTATTTTTTACTTATATAACTTTATATTCGAGAGCAAGGATTGGAGCGGGCCCGAACCCAAACCCAAACCCAAAAAAAAAAAAAACAGGATTTGGGCTTAAGAAAATGACCTAAAAAATTGGGTTGGGTTAAACTAAGCAGGCTCAATTATATTTCGGGCTGGACTTGGGTTATATAGATTTTGACCCACCCGAGTCCGGCCCGGCCCGAATAAATAAATAAAATTATATATATATATATATATATATATATATATATATATACACACCATATATATATATAGGGCATGATACTATAAGGTCGATCGGATTACTGTTCTGGTAAGGTCGCCTCCCATTTTGGCCCTTGGAATATTTTTAAGGATTTCCAACCGTATCGATGGAAAGAACATCGAAAAATAAGCTAGCATGTCAATTTTCATACAATTTGGGAACTTGTAGGGTCTTTATCTTAACAGTTGAAAATTGATAGAAATCATACCGGTTCAGAATTTCACCCGTTAAGATGAAGACCCTACAAGTTCCCAAATTGTTTGAAAATTGGCATGCTAGCTTATTGTTTTGATGCATGCTAGCTTATTTTTTGATGTTCTTTCCATCCATACCGTTGGATTTCCTCAAAACATTGTGCAAGTGGATCAAATGGAAGCGACCGCACTTGCACAATGATAAGGCCGGCCGCATAGTATCATGCCTATATATATATATATATATATATATATATATATATATGATGTGGGTCATATTTAATGCTTTGGAAACAATGAAAGCCAAGGAGAGAATAATTTTTCTCGTTTTTTTTTAACCCTTAACCCTTCAATCTTATGAGAAGTCATTAAGTCAAGCCATATAGTTTATATGTGATAAAAAATAATAGTTTCAAAAAAACCTGAAAAGTAAAACACCAAACCCTAGTCCTCTTTATGTTCTAATTATTTATATAATAGTCTAATATATGTTTTATTTAATTATTTATATTATTAGTAAAAAAAATATTTTATTTTTGGTTGTATTAGGATTGGCCTAGGCTAATCAAAATTCTGATGGGTCGGGTTTGGGCTAATAAAGTTTGATCCGAAAATGACCCAGCCCAGCCCAGCCCAAACACATTGACTATTTTTTTGAGTCTAGCCCAACTCAGACTCGGCCTAGCCCAACCCATGTCCATCCCTAGGGCCTACTAGTCCTTTGTTGTTCCCGCCATGTCCTCTACAACCCCATCACCTCTCCCACTCCGTCCTTCAACAAAACCTAAATTTGTATTTTTAATTATTTTTTTGGGTCAAGGGTACGTTAACAATGGAGTCGGTGCTTATAAAATAATTATTTTTGAAAAATAAAACACTTATATTTTATTTTTTAAAAAAGTATTCTATTGTTTTATAAAAAAAATACCTATAAATATTTTTATAAACCGCAAAAGTTGCTTGTAAACTTATGTACTCAAATAGAACTAATTAAAAAAAAAATACAATTTTGAGAATGGACCTATATTGTCCGTGTATCAGACAATATACACAGAAACTTTGGTACAAAATAGGGTAAAATATCAGGGAATACCTGATTGTCTTGAGAGGGATCTCAATATGTTAGCAGATTTATATAATTAATTAGTAAATTGGTGCTCTCAATACCCAAAAATAAAAAATGAGGAAAGTAATGAATAATCCCCAAAACTTGTGAAATCCCCATATAATCCCTACAACTTTCAATATCCTTATTTAGTCCTTTTATCCAGGGACTTACTTTTCAGTCCAAACAGCTGCAAACTATGTTATCTTTTGGGTGAAAAGACGTTGCTTCCCCTGAGGACAAAACCCATTCTGGCAAAACCGTACTTGTCAGCCATGTGCAAGAGAAAAGACACTGCTGCCCCTGAACAACTTCTCTCCTCCCCTCTTTTATTTTTCACTGTTTTCCATTTTGTCCCTTTGTATTTTAAGCAAACCTTTTGTCTCCTCGTCTTGATGTCGGCCACCACGCCAACTCTCCTGCCTGAGCTCCCTTTGTTCCGCCTCCTCGCTTCCCGTCGAGCCTCTTCAAATGACTTTGCAAAGGAGGTAGCCACCGCGCCACAACCCTAAACCAAAAATATGGAGAGATTGGGGCTTCGCAGTCGATTTTCGATTTCTCATGCTTTGTTGGTTTTTTAGTGTTATATTCTTTTCTTTTTACTCTCCTCCATGGTAGAATGTAATTTCTGCATGTGGATTGCATTCATATTGTGGAGATTTAGGGTTTAGGGTTCTCCAAGATTTGCTCTTTTCTTATCTGTAACTGTAAGCCAATGAAGCCATGTACACCAGTGGTGTTGTTCATGTGCTTTTGGCTTTGTGATTTACTCAATTTGTTTTGTTGTGGGTTTTTGTTTTAAAAATCGGTAACGAAGTGTTTAAAATTGAGCTGATCTGTTTAACATCGAGCTTATCTGTTTAAGATCTTATGAATCTGTTTACTACAATGCACCAACTGTTTACTACTTACACACGACTTAATTGTTTATACGTATTGGGTCGTCTTCGTTGTAGGTAACTATAGAATGACACATAATTTGGTTAATGGTAGATGCTACATGGGTCCACTAGTGGACATGCTCACTGAATTGAAGAAACACATAAACAAAAAACACTGGACAATACTCATCAACAACACTCCATTTTCTTCCCTGCTTGGCATGGAGCGAAATAGTCCAAGAAAGGGGCGTGCTCGACGCACCGATGCGGCTTTATGACCTTCGTCTACAGAAATTTAAAATCGGGGAAAGCTTGGTGAGTTTCCGTCCAAAGGACGTAGCGATAATCCTTGGACTACGCTGCAATGGCAGTTGACTTCAACCGACTCACCACCCGATCTGCCTTTGAGGACAAATACTTGGACAAAGCCTACTCACGGAATCGAGATTGCTTGAAAAACACACTGTTGGAACTTGTTCATACGCGAGGCGAGGAGGAAAATTTTGTCAAACTAGTAATAGTGTATTTGATGGGTGCCTTCCTATTTCCGACCACATCATGTACGGCCCAAACTTGGAGTGCGCATTATGCTGATAACCTAAAGGCGCTGGGGAGATATTCATGGGCATAAGTTGTGCATAGGTGGCTGATGGAAGATGTCCATCACACAGCTCCTCGAGTCCATGCAAGGTGTTCTGAGAAGAAGGCCACGAACACAGGATATCTTAGATGGTACTCCATCGTGCTGATTCTATGGTTTTAATGGGTTACCGTAATGGAAAGAAGTCATAGCTCTCGCCGAGACCAAGAATTTTTTGTTACGATGAGACCAGCTGCAAGAAGACTACTACTGTCTACACACTTATTGCATCTTTCAAAGGGAAAGAAGTAAGCGTACTGCGTTGTTTCCACTCTTAAGTATTTAGTATAACACTTTAAGTCTTTAGTTTTGAGCGGAAGTCTTTAGTATTAGAATAAAGTCTTTAGTATACTTACTCAAGTCTTTTCTAATACCTTTCACTATAGTATTGTTTTAAAGTCTTTAGTATTATGGTAATGTCTTTACTATTTTACTAAAGTCTTTATTATCACCTGTAAACATTTAGTATTATGCTAAAGTCTTTACTATTCTACTAAAGTCTTTATTATCGGCTATAAGCCTTTAGTATTATGATAAAGTCTTTACTATTCTACTAAAGTCTTTATTATCGGCTGTAATGTTACTAAAGTTTTTATAATATTGTCTCAGTTCCCCGACCTCGTACCAACCAACTCAAAAGAGGTTGTCGTCGCCAATATCCAACTACTACATGGAACGACCATGGAGGAGAAACAAATTAATGATGCTAGCCCAAGCTTGGCGGAAGGTGCGAAGCTAAGCTAGAAAAGGAAAAAGCAGAAATCCCGGCCCGAGGAGCCGTCAGCTGTCCGTTCTACTCCGTCCACCCGGAGGAGCCCACGCAACAACGATTTAATGATGAGGTACTATGTCATGCAGTTCATGGAGCAACGATGATTTAATGTTGAGGAGCCATCAGTTGTTTGTTCTACAGTGTCAACTACCCTATGTTTGTCATGCGGTTCATGGAGCAAATATTGAATGGTGAGAAGCTTCACTTGACCCATGCTGAGGTACTACGTCTATGACTGGATTATGTCGCATGCATACTTGCAGACGGATTCGATCGAACACCTCGGCCGGGGACCCGGAAGCGACCAGGGACTGAAGAAGCATCGTCATAGAATCAAAACTAACAATCAGCAGAATATTTAACTCTCAAGTATCTTTATTAAGTGTTTAGTATCACATACCAACTGCTTACTATCATATATTAAGTGTTTACTATCAAGACTAAGTGTTTATTATAAGGAGTGAGTGTTTACTATTTGGAGGGACTGAAAAGTATACTTCTTTGTCAGAGGGATTGAAAAGTATACTTCTTTGTGAGGTGAAAAGTTGTTGCCTGCTCCCTGTCTTTTCAGCAAAAAGGTGGATTTTGGACAGGGTACCGGGAAGGGCATTTTGGGGTTACAACAAAAGGTTAACGCAAAAGTAACGCCAGGGACCTAAAAATAAATAATTTAAAAAGGAGGGACTAAAAAGTATATTTTTTTGTCAAAGGGACTGAAAAGTCAGAATGTAAACAGTCAGGGACTGTACAGTAATTTTTCCAAAAAAAATTAGTAAAGTAGTAGAAAAAGAGAGGTTGATCAAACGTCATGTCTGATATCAGAGCTATACTCAGTTCGATCATCATAATACTTGGACCAAAGCATCACTCCTCCATATTTGTCAGACCCTTAAGAAGTGGTAGCACTTGCGAAGTGAGATATATCCCTAGTCATGATTAGGGTTGTCAAACGATCAAGCTATTCTTAAGTAGCTTGAGATCAGCTCGATAAAAGCTCGAGCCGAGTTCGAGCTTCAATTTCGAGCCGAGCTCAAGCCGAGTCTAGCTCAATTGAGCTCAGCTCGATAACTCAAAATTTAATATTATTATATTAATATATAATGTAAAATTAATAAAAATAATAAATATTAATTAATATTATAATACATGAATAAAATATTTAATATTTAGTATTGATATATAATATATAATATAAAAAAATTAATTTATAAATAAGTTTTTAATTTCAAATTAAATCCGAGATTTCAAAATTATAATTGAGTTCTTAATTTCGAGCTTTCAAGCCGAGCTCGAGCTTTTGAAATTAAAATCGAGTCGAGCTTGAGCAAACTTATTCGAGCTAATTTCGAGCCCAGCCCGATCAAGCTCGACCCGTTTACAACCCTAGTCATGACGAAGCAACTTCCAACGGCATCCGGTGCCGCCAACAATCAAAGAAAGAAGTTGTTGGTCATGATCCCCAAAGTCCACTAGAGGTTGTCAAAATTAGCCATGTTACTCACAAGGAAAGTTGGCTACCTGATGTTCTTTCTTTTTTTTTAAAATAAGTGGATAAAGTACTTTCATTTATTTATTAGATGTAAAATAAGTTGTTACATTGATCCTTAGATGGATCAAGCAGTTACAAGCGAGGCCTTGGTTATATCATGGCCTCCCAAATTAGGGGTGGGGGTGTGGTGCTCCCTTCCATCTTCGTCCTCGAAGTTTGCTCATGGAGGTCTCTGTGGCGTCTCCTCCCTTGTGAGGGTTAGACTATGTCTGATGAGGTTGTGCATTAGTTGGAGCTGCATTTGTCTGGTGGCGTGTGCGTTGTCGAACCATGAGGGAAAACAAAATCTACTTGGCGAATTAGTTTATCGTAAACACGATGTTTATCTATGAAGACTCTCCTATTCCTTTTATTCCAGAGGCTCCAGGTCATAACCATCACGAGTAGGTTCCATCCCTTGCGAAGGGTACTTTCCAAATGATTGGAGATTTGGGAGGGGCCCCAAAGATCTTGTATCCTTAAGGGGTTGGTCCCATTTCCCAGGATCCATCCGTAGTGCGACCACACTTTCGCCGAGTATTGGCATATGAGGAGGAGGTGTTCTATGGTTTCCTCTTCGCAATTACAAAGGTAGTATCGCGTCCTACCCCCCGTCCAGTTTCTTTTTGCCATATTTTGTAGTGTGGGAAGTTTGTCTTCGAACGCTAGCCAAGCAAAGAGTTTGACTTTCAGAGAGGACGTTTGTTTCCATAATTGGACGGGTAAGGGGCTTCTCATTCCACCATCAATGCAAAACTGATATAGCGATTTCACCGTGAAGGTTTGGTTTGGGGTGAGCCGCCATAGTCTTCTGTCTGCTTGCTCTGTGTTGTATTAGCTCAGGTAGTCCTTTATTCTCTGGAGCAGGTCAGTCAACTCCTGTGACAAGGGCCCTCGTTAGAGAAGCAGTCTTTTATGTTGTTGTTGTTGTCTTTCTTCTGCAATTGTGTGTTCTGCGTTGTCCCACAGGGTTTGGAGTTCTGGGCATAGCCGATATGGGTTTTGTCCATTAATCCCATTGTTGAACCATAATCTGGTTGAGTCACCCGCTCCCGGTTCTGTGATTAGATTAACTAAGGTAGGATCATGTTGTTTTAGGGTCCCCTTCCAGAAATAGGATGGTCGAGTGGGTGCTCTCTTATACGGGTTCACCTGTGTGTCCCAAAAATATGCGTACTTGATGCTCCTTCCGCAGATACCAGATTCTCACTTTAGAATTCTCCACCACCACTTGCCGAGCAATGCCTCATTGAAGGTTTCCAGGTTGATGATTCCTCATTCGCCTAGTTCTTTGGTCTAGTTAGTCTTTCCCATTTCACTAGGCGGTAGGCTTTAGAGTTTGGGTTGGCTCTTCTCCTGAAGAAATCTCTTCTGATTGCTTCGATGCGGCGTATTACCCATTGTGGTAGTTTGTACATGGACATCCAGTGATTGGGAACTGAAGGCAGGGTTGAGTTGAGGAGTGTAATGCAACCCCCCCTCGATATGAGTCTCCCTTTCCAAGTGGATAGTTTGTTTTGTACCCTTTGAATGAGCTTCTCCCAATCCTCTTTCCTGGGCCTACTCCCTGCAAGAGGAATACCTAGATAGGTTATTGGGAGGGTTTTTACTTGGCAATTCATTATCGAGGCCATGATTCTCGCATTGGTGTGCGTTCCCCCAATTGGTACAATGGCACTTTTGTTGTAGTTTACTCGAAGTCCGGATTGTCCTTCAAACAAGTAGAAAATGAGTTTCATGGTTCGGAAATTGCTTTCCCTTCCTGGGCTGAGGATCAGTAGGTCTTCTGCGTAGAACAGTGCCAAGATTGGTTCCCCTTCTCCATGGCAAATTCTGTATCCCTCGAAGAGTCTTTCCTGTACCACTTTGGTCATCATTCTGGTAAAGACCTCTGTGGTGAGGATGAATAGTAAGGGGGGAAAGCGGGTCTCCCTGTCTTAAACCCCTATTGTGTCTTATGTATCCCATCAAGGACCCATTGATCAGGAATTTTGACTTAGATGAGTGTAGGATCGCCCTGATCCATCCTATCCACCGAGGTCCGAATCCCCGTGCTTCGAGTATTCTTAGGAGGAAGTCCCAATCTACTGAGTCAAATGCTTTTTCAAAGTCCACTTTCATCAACACTCCCCCTTTGGATTTCATTCCAAATATGGATTCCTCTGCTGCCATTATACTGCCATGGATACATCTTCCTCTGACGAAGGCTGATTGGTTTTCATCTACCAAGTCAGAGATGATCGTCTGTAGTCGGTTGGCCAACACCTTTGTTATGATTTTGATTGAGCAGTTCAGGAGGCTTCTCGGGCGGTATTCGCTAATTGAGGATGCCTTAGTGACCTTTGGGATTAGTAGGATGTGTACCCAATTTAGCCTTTCCAGGTCCGTCGTACCATGATATAGCTCCTGAAATTTCTGGAGGATTTCTCCCTTGATGAAGTTCCAATCCTGCTGGTACAGGAGCATAGGGAAGCCATATGGACCTGGTGCCTTTTCCGCGTTGAGCTCTTGAATAGCCCTATGGATCTCTGTTTCGGTAAACGGGCTTTCCAGGTGGGTCAAGTCTCTCTGTTCCGAGTCCATAAATAGATAGGACTAATCTGTGGAGTACCCATTCTCTCACCGGGCCCCAAAGATTTGAGTGAAGTGGTTTGTTATTGCTCTTACAATGTCTAGTGGGTCCTTTAGAGTAATACCCTCCACTTTGAGTTGATGTATCAAATTGGTGTTTTTCCTTTGGTTGGCTATGGCATGGAAAAATTTGGTATTCTGATCCCCTTCCTTGAGCCAGGTGATTCTCGAGCATTGTCTCCAATGTTCCTCCTCTATTTAGATCAGGTTGCCATATTCCGCTCTCTGTGCCCAGAGTTGTTCCTCTTCTATAGTTGATAGTGGTTGTTGTTCATTCCTGATGTCCATTTGGTCAATGGTTCTCATTAACTCCAGCTTTCTTTGCCTTTGGGTTAGTATGTTTTCCTTGTTCCACCTATGTAGTCATCCTCTTATTAGGGTGAGTTTTTTGGCCAATTTATAAGTTCGACTTCCAGCGAAGTCATTTTGGTGTCACAATTGCTTCATTGTTTCCTAGAATTCTGTTGACCTCCCCCAGCTTCTATTGAATCTGAAAGGTTAATGCTTTTGCTCCTGTTGTCCACATTCCAGCACAAGCGATACATGATCAGAGCGAATAAAAGGTAGTGTAATCTACCATATTCGTGGAAAGGCCGCCATCCATTCTGGTGACAACAAGAATCTATCCAGCCGGATCATGGTCGGGGGATTCCCGTCCATTCATGTAGGTATATTTCCTGCCAGTCAGTGGGGGGTCGTATAATTGGACATCCTCAATGAGATTATTGAAGGCTAGTTGTTCTTGGCCGTTTTCATTCCTTGTGTTTCTGTCTGACTACGCTCGTGTTGAGTTGAAGTCCCCTCCAATAAGCCACGGTCCCTGCCATCTTTGTCGTATATTCCTTAACTCCTCCTAGAAGGCCCTCTTTTGTTCTCTCACATAGGGTCCATAGACTGTGGTGATCATCTATTTGGTATCTTCCGTTCTGTTTTCCAGGATGACGGTTGCGGAGAAGCTGCCCCGGTATTCATCAAATTTCTGAAACATTGTTGTCTTCCATCCAATACAACATCCGCCTCTTGTCTCATGGGCCGGCAGGGTACTCTTTCTGTGTGGGTGGTTCCTCCTATAGAGCTCCAGGTTTTGTTATCAATGACTACCAACTTTGCTCTCTGTAAACAAACATGTCAGCCTTTTGTGCTGCAATGAAGTCTTGGACTAGGATCTTTTCTTCCGCTTTCCTTGTCTCCTCACGTTCCATGTTATCACTTTCATTAGGTAACTCAATAAGGCCCTATGTTTGTTGGTAATAAGGGGAGCTTAGTTGTGCCCCTGCATCCCAGCGCTACTCTCGGCCTCAGTAAGTTTCATATGACTAAGTACCCGGTTTGCATTACCTTCCTCGTGTTCTAGGTGT
The DNA here is from genome assembly GCA_026586065.1 of Dioscorea zingiberensis. NCBI lineage: Eukaryota > Viridiplantae > Streptophyta > Magnoliopsida > Dioscoreales > Dioscoreaceae > Dioscorea > Dioscorea zingiberensis. The sequence goes on along the minus strand of CM048827.1, from coordinate 2,903,454 downwards.
ATTCCAACCTTCAATGCCTTTGTAATAATCTCTTCTCCTGGCTAATCTGATAGTGTGAGGGGAACAGTTGATGGGTTTGAGTGGTCCTCCTCAGGGTTTAATTATTCATGCCCTTTGTACTTCGTCTTGTATGTCTTTTTCCTTCTACTTGGGCTTTTTGTATTGTAGGTATTGTGGGCTCCTCTGGGGGTTTAATCTTCCTTGGTCAGCCTCTTGTTTTCGGTATGATGGTTTGGGTCTCTTGGGAGTCATTTGGTGGGGTTTCCCCTATTTCTTCCTCTATATTTTTTGGTTTGTTTTTGTCTTTTAGGATTCCAGGGATCACTCCTTGGTGTGTCTCCTTTTGTGGTTAATAACTAGGCTTCTTCATAGATCAAGTTCCAAGTGTTTGCAATTTGTCTGAGTGTTGCATTTTTTAGATCAGCTTCAATCTTGGACACTAGTATTTTAATGAAATTATGAATTGGCTTGTGTGAGTTCAGTGGGTAGGTGGAAAATTGTGGTTCATTTTCATTAACTTCTAACTTCATTACAATAGCTGAATACATTGGGCCAGCTTCTAAGTTGGGTTGGGCTAACATCCTTGCATCTGGACCTGCTTGTGCTTGGGTAGATCAATTTCCACAGAGATGGTTTGTGCTTGAATGGCTGAGTCGGTTTGCAAAGCAGCAGGTTGATCGTACGGCTTCGCAAGTCGTGCGACCGGACTTGATTTAGCCACCTGGTCCAGCTTGTCTGGAATTGTGGTTTTGCCTGAGTTGGCCTTTTGGATCAGTGGGTTCCTCCACGTGGCTGTTAGCTAGCGGATTGACTCTTAAAAATCAAATTCCTCTGGGTCTTCCACTGATTGACCGTTGATGTCCGATTCAACCAAATGGACATCTGCCGCGTGTCCGGTCTTTTCACGTTAGACCACTCCGAGCCCATCCGTTGTCACCTCCCTGTCCTGGTGTTTGGTCAAGTCAATCGCCTCTTCCGCCGCTTCGCCATGTATGATTGTCGGGGATCTCTGTGACCTCGGGCCTAGTGTTCCGAGATTCTCTTCTGAATGGTGGTTCAGGACTGGGTGAGGTGAGCATCTTCAAACCGTTGGATTAAGTGGGTTGGCGGACGTTCTCGGATTTAGATTCCTGGTTGTCGTCCGCCTCCTGGCCTCGCCGGAGAAACCTGTACATCAGATTTTGGGGCCTTCCCCTTGTCAAGTTTAGTGGCTGACAGCTTCATCGGGCTCATATGATTCCTTCCATCTAGTTTCCTTTCTGTCTCGTCTCCAGTACTAGGAGCCTTCTCTTGACCTGTTCCTCTCCGATGTTCCCACGGCAACGGTGGCTCTCCAGGTTCAAGTTCGATGATGTAAGTGTGCTGCAATGTTGTTATGCTGCAATGGATCACGCACGGCAACAACCTTGGCCTCCTGATGCGGAGAAAGACCCGAACGTCCTCTGTGGCTGTGTTGCCGCTGCCTCCAATATACACCAAGTCCCCCGCCAGTTTGAGTATTCTTGCCATTGAGTCGTTGCCCCAACATAACATCGGGAGATTTCGAACGATACCCATCGTAGTGCCCCTTCCGCCTTCGTTGGCCGGTAGAGGTCCGTCGTCCACGGTGTGAATGTAATAGTTGCACTCTTTATAGCATTCCTTAATTGTGAATTTACTAGTTAAAAATATGATTAAAGAGTTAATTATGGGATTGAAGAGTAAGAACTAAAAATAGGTGTATGGAATTGTTTTTGGAGATAAGTAGTTGTTATAATGGGTTGGATGATGTCACAATCCTCTAAATGCTTTGACAAAATAGGAAGCCCACGTTTGGAGCCAAGTTAATTACTTCATATGTGATAGTATTAGGCTTTGAGAATTTAAAATATATTAAGAAGAAATGGTTGTTGGTGAGCTTGGACTTGTATGTAATGTTTTTGGATGATAGGGACTAGGATGTAATTGTCAATGACTTGCATGGATTTAAAATTTGGAGGAAGGATGTACATGCAAAAGGGTATTATATAAACTTCACATCCGAGTAGTTGTTATGGTAATCCATTGCCCAATAATAGTATACTCACAATGGTTTGACCATCATGAGGGTTTGATATGAAGCTTTTGTGGTGTTAGATGACATCATCACCCTATCACACTCCATTATTCCATTTATGCATGTGCTCTTACTATGTCTGCAATGATGCTTTATATTAATCTTAAATATGACTTGCAAGTCCATTGTGGGCTGATTTATTAGAAGTAAAAGGGAGCTTGGAAAAACTTGGAAGAAAGTTAGTCCAATCAAACTGAGTTAGCAAGTCAAGAATAGAATAAAAATTGATTCACCAGGAGGTGTCAACCAACCCTGAGCTGTGGCTTCAAATGAGATAGGTGGCGGCAGGAGAGTTAAAGGAGATTAACACCTCATGCTTCCATTCTTTATCTCTCAATCTTCATTCATCTGTCTCCATTGCAAACCTGGGAGCCGAGCAACTGATGTGCTTGATGAAATGCATCTGAGGGTGTTGACTTGCCGGTGTAACACAAATGTAGGTATGGTAAGTTACAATCCCCATCTATTCTGAGAATACTCTCCTGGTCTTTGTGTTAGATGCCACATTATACAGGTTTCCATTTTAACCATGCTCTTGATTAAACCTAAGACTGGTTTGCAATCAAGTCACCTGGCTTGAAAGTGCATCAAGTTATAGACGCATGAATGGCATGGCTCTTAGATCAAACATATATCGGGTTTTAATTACATTATCCATGAGATCTAGACCCATACGAATGTGAACGGTAGTTATCTTTCTAGAGAGCCTTGCAAATGCAGTAAAAATCAAGAGTTGCATGATTGTAGTATATATGCTCCAAGACTTGCAACTCTGGATGTTCTAAATTTGCATGTTCTATCACTGAAATTCTACAGTTTGACCATTCTAAACTTGGGATTTATGTGATTGGAAAGAGTCCTTCCATCTTAGAATTGGATAACTGAATATTGCTTAATGTAAATAGCGATGGAGCTAAAGTGATGGGGTTCAGTGTTTTTTTTAAGGATTATCATTAAGAGCTCATACTTGACCAAGTAGAGGTCACGACCTTTAGTGCTTAATTGAAACTTGCGAATGTAATCTTGGTGAGACATGAAACACCATCCTGTTATTGGATGATATGTTAAGCTCATGATTAAGTATAGATGAACCCAGTTAGGGGCAAAGGCCTTCTGTGCACTTGGAAATATATTGAAACTAGACTCTATTTATCAGATCTTGACATAGAGCGGGAAGGCGCGTCGAGAAGGGATTAGCGACTGAGTAGAGACATCGTTGATCAAGTAAGTGATCTTGCCTCGTTTTCACTCTACGGAATATTCCTTTGATCTTGCAATTAGCCTGTCAATTGATATTCCATTGATCTCCTGATTGATTGTTTTCCTGATCTCTATGGAATTATACATACATGTTGATGAGTGGATTATTGTTGTGTGAATCCATTGTGTATGTATGCTTGGTTGGATAGATATTATTTTCCACTTGACCTGCGTTGCTCTTGTGGACGATTCTGCCCGTTGTAGTGGAGTGCAGCTCCTTTTTGGCGTTCGGGGCCGGTGGACACCCCGTTCGTGCTTTCCCTGGCAGGGGGATGGAACTCTGCTGTCCTGATAGCCCGTCAGTGGGACGATACGCTGGCCGTGTACGTACATGTATGATAGTAGCGCTACCGGACTTGCGAGTCCGACGCGGAAGTTGGTCGACATCGGCGAATCTTGGTATCGCGGGGATGACGACGCATGGGTGATTGTAGATATACTCATAGGTCCGACATGACTGCGGTCATGCCTAGTCATGCTTATTTGATTTGCTTTTGTTTCAAAGACTTCATGATTTGATAGCATGATTTATCTATTCATTGTGAGATCATTTATCGAAGCTTTCATTTCAAAGCTCATCCACTTGTTGATTTCTTTTCGGATCCCAAGGAGTAGGACACAGTGCCGTAGGAGTGCCACGTGAGACCCATGGGATTTCTTTGGGATTGCCGAGGTTGGCTACCTCTTGTTTTTATCTTGTGTGGGGGCATGTTATAGGTTCTTTTGTAGGAACCTTGTATATTGAGACTCTAGGGTCTGTATACCCTTAGATTTTAATTCGGCTGTGTACACATATCTTTATTATTATGTTTTTGGATTCGATATACTCCGTTGTGCATGTTTTATGTGATTGATGATCATCGAGGCTTCGCATCCGAGTGGGGCCCATCCCTGCTCGGGTGTGGCCGATCTGCCACGTGCCCGTGGGCCCGGGACCTCGGGGGCGGGGCGTGACAGTGAAGGTGAGAGTGACCGCCGGTAATACCATCTGCCCTGCCTTCTCGACCTGTCTTGCTGTGACCGCAGATGGGCACTCCACCATGTAGCGGCCGTCTCTTAGAACTCTTGGCTCCCAATTCCATTGTTCGTCCACCCTTGTTTTTAGCAGCTCCGCCAGCTTGCGGCTGTCTATGTAGCCTCTCATCTCTGTGATCTTTGCTATAGTGAACCTTGTCATGTGCTCCTTGCCCTCCATCATCTCTGAATCGAGGGCGAGAGAGATGTAATGTTGTTCCATTGCTTCAGACCCTTCTCCTTTCTTCTGCTTGTTGATTGTCGGTAGCGGCGGCAGTGGTGGTCGGAGGTTATTCAGTCATGTGGTGTTTTGCTAGTTTTTGGTCATTTTTTCTCCTTGTTTCTTTTCCTTATTCATTGGCCTTTTTTGTGGGTTGTTAGTTCCCTGTTTTGTCTCTAGTTTCTCTGTCTTTTCCTGGAGTCTTTCACGGCATGTCGAGCCTTTGTGTCCACCCCCACCGCATCACCGGCAAGTTACCTCTCGTCGACATTCTTCCGCTCTGTGTCCAGGACGTAGGCACCGTCGGTAGACAGTGATGGTGCCTGTGGGGTACAGACCATAGGTGGCAATCGTCGCCGCAAGGTGGGCTTTTCTCTTCATTCTTGGCAAGTTCCTTCATTTGATTGTCGTTGTTTCTTACGACGGACCTCTTTCCATCCCTCACCATCACAGTGTTCCACCGCTGGGATTGGCGGAGTGATCTATTCTTCATCTCCGCCGCGGACCGCTCCCATGTAGGTGAGTTGTCTCCTTCTTGGTCTTGCACCTGGTTCCTCCCTTGGTTCAGTTCTCGGCTCATGATCATTGCATGCCTTAATGCACAATGAAATAGGTGATGGCTTGCGCTTCCATGCCTGTTCTTTGTTAGTTAAGTCTCTCCATCGCTGGTCTTCATATGTCCTCTCTTCATGAGCAGTTCGCCGGAATTCGCCATCGCCTCCTCCGCCGCCGTCATGGGCGCTCGCCAGTAGTCGCCTTCGCCGTCATGGGCCGCTCGTCGGTAATCGCCTTCGCCATGCTCCTTCATCGCTTTATGAGTTTCGAACTTGAACACTAGTTCAAAATAGACATATCCATGGGTTGGGCCGGGTCAAGTTCATGCTGGGCCAAAACATAATAATAATGAAAGGGATGTTTGTCTAAGCCCGGCTCGGCCTAGTATTCGGGCCTATATTTTTGTCCAAGACCCACCCATATTTTTAAACACATGACCAAGGCTCGCCTAAATTTGCACATATTTATTTTTTAAAATTAAAATTTATTAAGAAAATAGAGTTTACATTTTAAAATAAAAATAATTTAATAATAAATTAAATCTAAGTGAGTTTTGATAGAAAAATTTAATTATACATGAATTTTACACTTTTAAATTAAGACATACAAATAAATTGTGCAACTTTATTATAAATAATTTTAAATAATAAATTTATTTATTTTATTTGTATATAATTCGGGTTGGGCCGGGTCAGGTCTGGGCCTAAACCATCATACACAGGCCCGACCCATTTGTTAAACAGACCCTTTTCTTTGTCCAAGGTCAGATGTTGGGCCTAATATTTTTGCCCACACCCTCCCATTTTTTGGCGGGCCTTTGGGTTTGGGCCGGTAGCCCAGCCCTTGGACAGGCCTAGTTCAAAACACGTTTGAATTAGTGCCTTGTCAATATTTATTAAAAAGAAAATCATTTAACATAATACATAGATTAAAGAAATTTTTATTTCCTTAAGCTTGCTCTATTATTTAATTTTGTCTTTATATTTTCAAAATGTTCAATAGGGTCCTATATATTAGAAAATTAATGTTTGTATGTGATCTCCGATAGTGAGTCAACATAAGTACTCTACTATATGAACTCCTTAATTTTTTTTTTTAGGATTAAAATCATTTTTCATCCTGTATTTTAGGCCGATATTCATTTTCATTCGTGTAAAATGAAAATATTCAATAAGATTTTTGCACATTTGTTTTTTTTTTTTTGGTTCATTTTTCAATGATGTAATAGTTAGATGCATACGAATTATAAGACAACTATTATTTTATTATGTTTCTTTGATTATGTGTAAATATTTACGGACCTAGCATCACACATGGCAACTTAAAATTTGTCCAATAAAATTATTTATAAATTCATATATTATATTATGTATAGTGATTCAACACCAGAAGTAAAGAAAAAAAAATTTTCAAAATATATTCATCACTAATAGCTTTTTGACCTATTGGTACCGGGTCCTTTGTATAGGGTTTTGTTGGTTGGAACAATCTCATATTCGAACCCCAATGACCACAAAGTAAGGGCACGCACGCACGGGTGCCATATTATCCGTCCCTAACTTTCAGGAGGCGTTTGTCAACTTTATCAAATATATATATATATATATATATATATATGGGCATGCTACTATGTTGTTGGCCTTATCACTGTGCAAGTGCGGTAGCCTCCATTTTACCCACATGCACAGTGTTTTGAGGAAATCCAACCTTATGGATGGAAAAAAACATCAAAAAATAAGCTAGCATGTCAATTTTAGAACAATTTGGGAACTTGTAGGGTCTTCATCTTAACGGGTGAAATTTTTCACTCATTAAAATGAAGACCCTACAAGTTCCCAAATTGTATGAAAATTGACATGCTAGCTTATTTTTCGATGTTCTTTCCATCCATATGGTTGGAAATCTTTAAAACATGCTCCAAGGGCCATAATGGGAGGCGACCTTACCAGAATAGTGTTCCGACCGGCCTTATAGTAGCATCCCTGTATATATATATATATATATATATAGGGGTTTGATTACATCAGATCGGCCGAAAATTGTATATTTCCGGCCGCCTGCTGATTCTGGCTCCTGGAGCATGTTTGAACAATTTTCAAACGTATGGATGGAAAGATAATCAAAAAATAAGTTAGCTTGTCAATTTTCATATAATTTGGGAACTTGTAGGGTCTTCATCTTAACGGATCAAAACTTATAGGAATCTGAACGGTCCAGAATTTCAACCGTTAAGTGGGAGGACCAAACTAAGCTATCAAATCGTATTTAAAATTCGATAAGTGAAATTTTATTTTAAAGCAGATCTTCCCATCCATAAAAAAAAGAAATACTCTGTGGCCAAATGGGCTACCAACGAGAAATGAACAGATTCACGTACCGCATTGCTATCCCTCTATATATATATATATATATATATATATATATATATATATATATATTCATCATATTAAAGATTTTGAAAATAAAAACAAACAATATGTACGATAAATTAGATGTTGACGTTCAAGCATGATGATCAATGTCTTTGTCTGGCATACATCGTAGCATGAACGGACCGTAGTAAGCCTAGGTAGAGGTGGGCACGGGCCGGGTTTTGACCCGGACCAGCCCGGAACCGGCCCAAGAAACCCGGGTCGCAAGTAACTTGGCGGTCGGTGAAAAACTGTGAATCGCCTCACATCAGAAGGGCCTAAGCATTCTGGGTTTTCCCAACTCAGGACGGCTACAACCCGCCGGGTGAACCCGCCAGCTGGACCCATGAACCCGCCGGGCCGGACCTCCACATCTCAGCTACCAAATCACAGAACTATGATACAAAATTCACATAATTTCTTCAAAATCCAAAATTAGCAACACTTGTATTAAAATCAAGTGAAAAAAAGGAAAAAAAAAATCACTCAAATCTCCCCCAAATTTCTCCAAATTATCATCACCAATGGAAAGGAAACCGCATCACATCCCTACCACCTTGTCGTTTTCCATACTTGGATCCCCTCTACTCTCTCTGTATATACCATCCAATCCCTTTACTTTGTTTTTCAAATGAGGTAACAATGGCAAATCAGTTCCTCATCCCTCTGCTAATCTACTTGGATCATTGGGGCTTTCATCTCCAAGTCGTCATCGTCCAAATCTGAATCGCCGGCAAGATCTCCGACTCCATCTCTTGTTCCGACGATGCACCCTCCAACGCCTACTCCGATGATTTCCTCTCCATTTCCGGCTCCGTCGATACCGCCATCGATGACGTCAGTGACTCAGCCATCATCTTCCTTGCTTGTGCTCGCTCCCGCGCCTAGTCTGACGACCCCAGATTCGTCTCCGGCGAGCCTCGTTGCAGCCTTGCTCTCCGTTGCCGCGATCGTTGGACGGTTGGAGCTTTGCTTCTTTGCTCGCAGCCTCAATTACCTCTCTTTTCAAAAAGAAATATCCATAAATATCAAATAATAAACAAAAATTTACATTTCCTAGTAATTAATCAGACTCAGACCAATTTATGGTATTAAAAAAATAAGAAAAACCGGCGGGTCGGCGGTGAACCGGCGGGTCGGCGGTGAACCGGCGGGTTACGGCCCGGCCCGCCGGTTCTGAGGGAGGCCCGGGCCAGTTACGGGTCACCCAAAGGTGACCCGTAACCCGGCGGGTCAGCTGGGTCAACCCGGCCCATCAAACCGAAACTGCAGCACGGGCCGGTTAAGGGTTAGTCTTTGGCCGACTCGGACCCGGCGGGTCGGGCCCGGTGGGCCCGGTTAACCGGCCCGTGCCCCCCTCCAAGCCTAGGCGGTAAAGTGGTCGCTAATAAGCTAATTAAGCTTTCCAAGTAGATTTGGCTTTATCTCATGGAACAATATTATGAATTAGTTCTGGGAACCCAGAAACTATTCTAAATCCTTGAATATGTTTATGGATTATTATAACTGGTGCGTCCTTAGAAGATGCTCTATAAGCATATTGTCACAATTACATAGTGAAAATTAATAACAAACGAAGGTACTAGGTTTAGAGGAAGCTCCGAGGCTAACCATGGACCTACAAAACCACCTATATATTATGATAGGGATGAAAGTGGTAAGACACGTGGCATTCACACGTGGCATTCATCCAAGTAGACCACATGTCAAAGTAACAAGGCGAGGCTCTCTAGTGCCAACGTATCAGCCCATGAATGGATCATAATTGGGTCTTTCCAATATAGACCTCTCGCCCAGATCAAGTTAACACGATATGATAGGTCTTACCGATCTGATGTGGAAACCCGATGTATCAATATCATTACATAACCCATCGGAATCGGAAAGAACTCCCCCAAATTCGACATGTGTCAATCAGTAAAGGTATTCCTGGATTGGTAGTTATCTATTTCGGTTCCAACCTTCTAGAAGGAATACAGCTGCAGATGTACCGCCTTCTAGAATAGTTACAAATGCATATCCCCGCCTTCTAGAAGAATTACAACCAAGACAAATGATTAGTCAAGCCGGCTTTAGTCAGTTCTTAGTCAAGGCGAATTTGGATGGGCAAATGCAAACACGTGACTAAATTGAGAAGCGTGCTCCGCAAGCAACCCGTGCCTATAAAAGGCAGGGATCATAGCTCATTTGGACAAGTTGAATCCTAGCAGCGAAGCTCTGCTCAATTGGAATCTGGATCCATTTTCTCTCTTCCTTTGTTCTTCAATTCGAGGAATTATTGTAAGATCTCTTATAAACTCAGCTATTGATAGTAAGATCTCTCATTCCCGTGGTTTTTTCCCCGTTGATTGGGGTTTTGCCACGTAAATTCAGTTTCTCTCTTCTTCTGTGTGGATTCTCGATTGATTTTCTACTGAGCGAGCAACCCAATTAATATAAATTCAATTGTTTAGTTGAAATTGGGAACTCAATCTGATTTTAGCTCTAACAGTTTGGCGACGTCTGTGGGGAGGATTTGAACAAAAGTCCATGGCTACCACACAGAGAAAATCAAAGATGTTCCAAGCCCAGCAAGGAGAGAAAAGAGCTCCAGTCACTGCTCCAATCGGAGATGTTCCACCTCCAGGAGCTGAGATCCCTCCAGCAAATGTTGGAGTTCAGAATGATGCTGATCGAGTCAAAGAGATGGCACAGGAGGTCGAAGAGTTGAAACAAGCTCTTCAGGAAGCACGCCAGCGTGCTTCACAGACTACTGTCCCTCATGACGCACAACCCCTTAAGGAGCAACCCCTCAAGGAGAGTAGGGGAAGGAAGACATCCTACTCCCCTAGACAACTCACACCTTCTCCGGTACGACATCGGAGTAGGGAATCGACATCGGAGTAGGGAATCTTCTACCGGAAGCTCAGATCCAGCACATCAACATCGGAATCACCATGCCCGAGGAGATATGGTCAGGAACCAGAGAAAGAGGGAGATCTCCCACTCTCTAGATCGGTCTATAGATCGGAGGCGCAGAACCCGATCACCAGCACACCGATCTCAGGGGTATTATCATTCACCAGATCTGCATCACTCCTTTCATGGCCGATCTCCACATTGTCATCATTCCAGACACCGATCTCCTCGACACAATTCATCATATCGCCGTTACCCATCCCTGCGGCTATATACCTCTGAAAGGGACAGAGTTCAATAACTTGTTCCACACATCACTTCTCCCTTTATAAGGGAAATTTGGGAAGCCCCTTTTTCCGAATACTTCAGGCCCCCAAATGTTTGTCATTATGATGGGACATCCGATCCCCATGAACATTTGGAGATTTATCGTGATGAGATGATAGTCAACCGAACAACTGAAGCCGTTATGTGTCAAGCATTCCCTCGAACACTTATTAATGACGCCCATGATTGGTTTAGGGGAATCCCCCTAGGAACCATACACAGTTTCCAACAACTTTCTGACCTCTTTCTTTGTAATTATGCCAACGACAGAAGGTTGAAGAAAAATCCTATGATGTTACTAGGATTCAGGCAAAGACCAGAAGAAACTCTAAGCGGTTATATGTCGCTTCAACAAGGAGATCAATGGCATGGTTGACATCAACTCTGCAATAGTTGTGGGAATAGCTGTGAAAGAGTTGAAGGATGGACCCTTTAAAGATTCCCTAACTCGGGAACCCCCAACTGGTCTTTCTGATTTCCAAGCCACAGCTGTAAAGTATATAGCCTCCGAGGAGATGAAGGCTAAGTGGCAAGAGAGTGACCTCTTGCAAATGGAGGAAATCAGAAAGAAGAATCACCACCCACAACCATACAGAGAATGGAAAGAAGGAGCCCTAAGAGGTGATAAACCTCGAAGGGAACAAGGGCGGAATCCAAACCAAACAGATCGGTTTGATGATAGCAGGCCCCCACAGCATATGAGATATGATCCTGAAAGAGCAGGGAAGTACCATAACTACTCCATTCTTAACACCTCACTGGAAGACATTCTGTCCCAAATTCAGGACCAGAAGATACTGAAGCCTCCACAACCAATAAAGGACAACCCAAAGAGAAAGAAGAGTAAAAAGTTCTGCAAATTTCATCAACATAAGAGGCACTTTACTGAAGAATGCATCCAATTGAAAAATGTTGTTGAGGGTCTTATCAGGGAAGGCAAATTGGATCAATTTCTACAAAAAGAGCAGGAACTGGATACTGAGCATATCCCTCCACCACAACACATTATCCCAAGTGATACGCATGTGATTGTTATCGTTGGAGGACCGGGATGAGGTGGAGAGAGTTCCAAATCAAGGAAAAATTATGTGAGGATGGTGGGATCCGTACAGAACGTTACATCCTTGAAGAGGCCTCGCACACCTATATAAATTTGTTTCTCAGATAAAGATCTGAAAGGGGTGCACCACCCTCATGATGACGCTCTGGTGATCACCGCACAGATCGGGATTTTCACTGTTGAGCAAGTACTCATCGATACCGGGAGTTCGGTAGACATCATATTCTCTTCTGCTTTTGACAGAATGAAGCCCAGTTGAAAATCTTAAGCCAATCAAATCTCCCCTCATCGGGTTCAATGGCAGCCCACTTCAACCCGACGGTATGATTTCTCTCCCGTTGACTCTTGGTACTCCCCCACGAACCACTACTGCTCTCATTAACTTTTTGATCGTGCGATGCCCCTCGAGCTACAATGTCATCATAGGAAGGCCATCAATCAATCAATTGAAAGCTGTACCTTCGACTTACCATATGATGATCAAATTTTCAACTACCAATGGTTGCGGTGATGTGAAAGGCAACCAGCTGGCCTCTCGCCAATGCTATGCTACCATGCTCAAAGGTTATGGCGAAGGAAGTAGCAGATCTAGAAAAGCACTCACTGTGGAGGATATACAATATGAAGACGACGAACGAGAGAAACGTAGTCACACTCCCGTCGAAAAGCTGAAAGCCATACCTCTGAAAGAGGAACAGCCGGAATGGACTATTCAAATAGGAGCAAATCTCCCATCCTCCCAGCAAGAAGAAATGTTGAATTTCCTGAAGAGCTATTCCGATATATTCGCTTGGATAGCTGAAGAGATGCCTGGAGTCCCATGGGAGATCATTGAACATAGACTCAACGTTGATCCAGAGCATAAACCAGTCATACAAAAGCAAAGAAGTTTTGCTCCTGACCGCTTCCAAGCTGCCCAAGAAGAAGTGGATAAACTTTTGAAGGCGGATTTTATTCGAGAGGTGTACTACCCTGAGTGGTTATCGAATATTGTACTGGTCAAAAAATCTATAGGAAAGTGGAGGATGTGTGTAGACTTTACTGATCTCAATAAAGCATGCCCTAAAGACTACTACCCTCTGCCTCTCATTGATAATTTAGTTGATTCTACATCAGCGTATGAAATGCTTAGTTTTCTCGATGCATATTCCAGATATAATCAGATCCGAATGGCAGAATCTGATGTGGAGAAAACTTCCTTCATCACTGAAAGAGGGACATACTGCTACAAAGTCATGCCATTTGGCTTGAAAAATGCTGGTGCTACCTTTCAAAGATTAGTAAACAAAGTGTTCAGAAATCAGATTGGGAGAAATATGGAAGCATATGTTGATGATATCCTGGTGAAAAACGACAAAGCCGAATGACATATTGTCGATCTGCAGGAAACGTTTGTTGTACTTCAAGCACACGGGATGAGCCTCAATCCCAATAAATGCACGTTTGGTATCCGATCTGAAAAATTTCAAGGATTCATGCTCACACATCGGGGAATAGAAGCAAACCCGGAGAAGATACGAGCCATCCTAGAAATGAGATTCCCAAGAACAATCAAAGAAATACAGAAACTTAATGGCCAATTGGCAGCCCTGGGGAGATTCATTTCGAAGTCAGGAGAAAAGAACCTTCCTTTATTCCAGGCATTGAAAAAAGCCCCCAAGGTAGAATGGAATGAAGAATGTGAAACAGCATTCATGCAGCTGAAGGAGTATTTGCAATCACAAGCTTAGTTAGCAAATCCACAACCAGGGAAAGAGCTTTATGTTTACTTATCTGCAACCGATGTCGTTGTCAGCTAAGTATTAGTAAAAGTTGAGGATAATTTGCAAAAGCCAGTATACTACATAAGCAAGGTCCTCACTGATACAGAATTAAGATATCTTTCCCTCGAGAAGTTGGCCTACGCTTTAGTGTTTTCAGCTCGACGGCTTCGCCCTTATTTTCAGTCACATCAGATAAGGGTGATAACCGATCAGCCATTAAAGCAGATTCTACATCGGCCAGACATATTGGGACGTCTAGCCCGATGGGTACTTGAGCTCGCGGAGTATGATATCAACTATGAACCGCGTACTTCCATAAAGGCACAAGTTCTTGCAGACCTCAATATTGAATTAACAACCACTACTGATGATGATCCCTTGAACATCAAACTATCTGGAACCAGAAACGAACTTTCATCTCAATGGGTCTTGCATACAGATGGTTCCTCCACGGGAGACAGTTCGAGAGGAGGACTGATCCTACAATCACCATCTGGATGGAGCACTTCTACTATCTTAAAATTTGGGTTTAAAGCAACCAATAATGAGGCCGAATATGAGGCTATGATAGCTGGATTACAATTAGCTCGCTATCTTGGAGTACAGAATCTGCAAGCTAACATTGATTCCGAGTTGGTTGTGGGCCATCTGAATGAAGAATTTGAAGCAAGGGAAGATCACATGGTCAAGTATAAGTCTCTGTTGCAGTCTTGCAGAAGCTCACCACAAGCTTTGAAAATTGTCACATCTCAAAAATCCCCAGGGCAGAAAATCAAAAGGCCGATATGCTATCTAAGTTAGCCTCAGCAAATGCTAATGTTGAACAATTAGTCAAAACTCAATACTTGGCAACCAGGACCATTGATTGTCGACCTCTTGAGGAACTTATGGATATCGATCAGGAGCCATGCTGGATCGATCCAATCCTGAATTACCTGCAAGAGGGGACTCAACCTCAAGAACCCAAGGAAACTCGAAGAATTACCATCAGGGCCTCCCGGTATAGTGTGGTAGATGGACAGCTCTACAAAAGATCCTACACCCTCCCTTTGTTGAAATACCTCCGGCCCTCAGAATCAGAATATATCCTTCGAGAAATTCATAAAGGGATAGCGGGGGATCATCTGGGAGGAAGAGCACTGAGTCACAAAATTCTGAGACAAGGATATTACTGGTTGACCTTAAACAAAGATGCTATTGAATTTGTGAAGAAATGTGATGCTTGCCAACGCCACTTCAATATTCAGCGGCGCCCCCCAATACCACTCACCACAGTCTTGAGTACAAGGCCTTTCTCCTTATGGGGAGTAGATATACTTGGGTCATTCCCTGTAGCTGTCCGAAAATGAAATTCTTAATTGTGGCTATCGACTACTTTACTAAGTGGGTAGAGACAGAACCACTGGCGTCGATCACGAGGAAAACTTGTCAGAGTTTCTTATGGAAATCCATTGTTTGCCATTTCGGCTTACTCGTGGCTTTCATCATAGACAATGGTCGCCAGTTCGATAACCCAGCCTTCAAGAAGTTCGGTACAGATCTTGGTATAGAATCAAGATTGACTTCTGTTACTCACCCACAAGCAAATGGATAAGTAGAATGGACCAACAGAACTCTCCTTCACGGTCTGAAGACCCGGGTCCTCCGAAATGGATCGAATTGGGTAGAGGAGATTCCAAGTACTCTATGGGCATACCGGACGACCGCTCGAACCCCGACTGGTGAAACTCCATTTGCGTTAGCATTCGGAGTTGAAGCTGTGCTCCTTGCAGAAATTAATTTGCCCACACCAAGAACACAATCCTTCTATCCAGCAAGCAATGAAGAACAACTTCGGGCTGAACTTGATCTCCTCGAAGAAAAAAGGGATTGTGTTAATATTCGAGCGGCAGTATACCGGGAGAAAGTCAAAAGATACTATAATGCCAAAGTGAAAGAAGTAACCTTCTAGGTTGGAGATCTCGTGCTGAGAGAGAATATCTTTCAAGGCAACAAGAGCCGAACGGGGAAGTTGAATACAAATTGGGAAGGCCCCTATATTGTGCAAGAAATTGTAAAGCCCAGTACAAACTGGCTCTCAAAAATGGATAGACGCAGGCTCAAACGTCTATACCATTTAGAACATTTATGCATGTACTATCAATAAAATCGTTTACTTCCCATACATTTATACTTTCCTTTCTTTTTACTTCATTTCTAGAAAAGTTCATTTATCAAAAAAAAAAGGAGAGAGAGAGGGACGGGAAATCAACATTAAAGAGCCATACCGGTCCCAACGGACCCCATCGGTCCCAACGAACCATACCGGCCCAACGGACTCCACCGATCCCAACGGACCATATCGGTCCCAACAGGCTATACCAGCCCTTCGTTAAAAACGACCATGCCGATCTACTACATCAACCAACTATGCTGATCCATCATCCCAAGAGTCATCATACAAATCTATCACATCAACGGATCACGAAAACTTCCTACAAACAAGATAAAGTCCTACACTTCGACAACAATATAACGACTCATCACCTTGGAGAGGATTACACCAAGGCGGAAGAAAAGAAAAGTTCATTCACCGTAAGGATACTGAAATAAACCAAACAAAGACTGATGAAAACAGACAGTTTGATTAAAGGAAAAGTTCATTGATGGAAAATGCGAGGTTACAACAAAAAATATGCGAATTAAAACGAATCAGAGGAGTCGAAGTCAGAAACTGCATCTGGAATTTGAGCAGGAAAAGCTGCAAGCACCGACGCCTTCTGACAGCCGTTCCACCCGAGAATATGAACTTCAAAACATTCATCTTCCCAAAGGACGAATACAAGAAGATCTCCTTCCTCTAGTCGATGATCTCTCACAAAGTCCTCCCAGCCATCTGTAAAACGGAATTCTCCAAGTTCCCTTGATAACGATAATGTCACTGTCCAGACATTTCCGCTTGGGCCGCGCAGTCTAATCGGCCCTCCCTCAATAAACCTCATGTGGCCTTGAAAAGCCCTCGAAATCCACAAATAACGAAAGTTATCGCCAGCACAGAAGAACTTGTAAAAGGAAGGACAGCTTTTGTCACCCATAACGACAGGAGGGATGATCCAAAAGAACAATCAACATCTCTATTTATACTAAAGTTTCAACAAGAAACCAAAAGCAGTTAATACATACCCATATTATCAAAGAGACGCCAGACGCTTCGTTTCGAGCCAATAGAGGCCTTTTGACTCCTCGAAGAAAACGTCTCATTAAAACCGTTTTGGAAATGTATCAGAATTCAAAGTTCAATAAAGAGGGGTAACTACTCCAATTCCCAAAAGTCGTTTAAGTCAATCCGTGTCAAGAATGAACAACTCATCGCTCTACAGCATTTTGATACCGGTTTAACGTGGAAATCGGCAAATATACCGGATCCAATGACAGAATCAAAATAATGAACACGACCCGATCCGATATGGAGTCTTGAAAACGGTTCAGCATTCCACAAGTCATTCTTGAGCAAACATCAAAGACAAATCAAATGATAATTCTATTTATTCCTAAAAAGGAGAAAAGGAAAAAGAGAAAAGACGAAAGAACAGTCAAGGAGTTCTAATACAAGACATAACCCAAACAAGGTTTGTTGTCATATGCAAGCTCAAACAAGAAAATGAAGAACAACCAAAAGCAATTACAAAACTCTGCTTCAGACGAGGTCCCAATTCCTTGATGTAGCTATATTTCTTCTATGGGCCTCCGCGCGAAGCATAGCATTCAAAGCGTCTGCGGATTTCTTCACTCGATCGGTCAAAATCTTTTCTCGCACCATCTCCAATTCTTCAATTTCACTTCGAAGCTTTTTAATTTCTGGTCGATCTAGCACAAGAAAAGAAGAAGAGGAGAAGATCAGAATAGCTCTTGGAAAGATTGAATCATAAATAAAGAAACAAAGATCTACTGATTACTTCTACGACACCCGATCTGCAATGTATTGAGGGCGAACTGGAATCCTAAGTCTCTAAAATCAGCAACAACTAACTTAGCGACGTCAGTATCAAAAAGAAGGACACTTAAGTATGAGCAAAGGAAAACGAAACGAATCCAGCTAACCTTCCCTCCTACGCAAAGTGGTTGATATGTCCCATTGATTGATTCCAGGGGTCTCCACTCCAATCGGATTAACGGAAGTAGCTTTGATCAAACAAAAGAAAGAAAAGTGAAGAAACATTCAACTAAATATCGGAGAGAACGAAGTTCGAATATATATATGTACCTACTGTTACATCATCTTCAATCTCGATGACACTCTGACTGACTTCATCGGCGAGGACACATCCTCTCTCTTCACAAATCGGCTCTGGACCCGGTGTGACTACTTCGCATTCAAAAATCTTTTCTGGGTCAGGTACAACCGATGGGAGGGTTACTTATCGGAGACATCCTTATCTGATGTCACCACAGCTGGAGCCCCCTCCAAGCAAGGGGCATCATTTCTCAATTCTTCAGGAGTCGAGTCTTTTTTCCCCCCCCCCCCCCCTCTCCCCCTTGGCGCTTATCAAAATATAGCTCCACTACCTCATCATAGGGAGTCCGATAAAAGTTCACTGAAGGATCGACCGAATGAATGCTGCTCAAAATTGCGTAAACCTCTGATGTTACTTTCCGAATTTCATCATTAGATAGTTCCCTTTTTTCTACAGTAGCGAGTTTCTCCTCTAGTTCAATGGATTTTTTCCAACTTTTATTCAAATCGGATTGCAAGGATGACAGTTCCTTGTCAGCGACCTCCTTCGATCTGGACGGGGAACTTCTTCACTGGAGGTCTCTTTCCCTTTCTTCTTCGACTTATCTGAACGAGAAATAGCCCGCATCCTTTCAGCCAGTGTTTTCGGAGCCATATCGTCGTCTGGAAAAGTAAAAGTGAAAGAAGGAAATCGAGATCAAACTGCAGATCGGAATCATTTAGCGATATGAACAAAAAGTTCAAAATAATCCTACCTAAAGCTAAGTAAAGTCCACACTCTTGAAGTCGTTTGTCAGTTAAGAAGGATTTATCTAATGGAGTATTGCGGAACTCCTTGAATTTTTCCAACCATTCCTCTTCAATTGGTGTTATCTTCTCTTTGGAAGCTAAGTGAGCACGAGGGTACCCCATTTAGTACTAAAGCCCCAACTCACTATTAGAAACAAAAAAGTACTTTCTCTTCCAGTCCTTAATCGAATCTGGGACCGAACCAAGGAAGACCCTACTTTGCTTAGCTCCAAAGGAAAGCCAGTCGGATTCTCTATCTTGGTTAAGGCTGAAAAGAAGGTTGAATAGGCGAGCAGACGGCTCGACTTTACTAAGGATTGAAACCACAACAAAACCGCATAGGATTCTCCAAGAGTTTGGAGTTAACTTAGAAGGGTTCAAATTGAAATGTCAGAAAATATCTACAAAGATCTGTGGAAAAGGCAACCTAAGACCAGCTAACAAAGCATCTTGGTAAAT
This sequence comes from Dioscorea zingiberensis, assembly GCA_026586065.1. Lineage (NCBI taxonomy): Eukaryota > Viridiplantae > Streptophyta > Magnoliopsida > Dioscoreales > Dioscoreaceae > Dioscorea > Dioscorea zingiberensis. The sequence goes on along the minus strand of CM048827.1, from coordinate 2,884,390 downwards.
AACTAGATCTCCCTCCTGAGAAGAAGAACAAGCAGGCTTAGAGGGAGAAGGAACTTATAAGAGATGCTAGGAGAGGAAAGGTTATATCTTTTCACCAAATCGTCTATTTTGGCCTCGGAAAGACTATTAACAAAGGAAATGGAACAACGTTTTAGATCCCTGGCAAGCTTAGGCATTGTGAAAAACCAAGAAAGGAAACCCTAGATGAAGAAGACTCGAGTTCAAGAGGAAGGAAGAAACCCCATACCTGAGTGAATAGATCCTTCTGAGGATCGAGAGGTCGATAACCTTTTGGAGAAGAGACAAAAGGAACTGGTGAACAGGATGAGAAAATCTTCTCAGAAAAAGCGCCGCTCTTGAATGATTCGAGAATTCAAATTAGTCTCCGCAATATTTAAGGATAAAGTTGACGGCCAAGATCGGTTCAAAGAATTGTGCAAAACCCTCCATCTAGCGGTTGGGAGTGAATAAGAATTCAAAGCATTTTGAATTTCAGACGCGTGGAAGATAAAAAGGTTAGATTATCATGAACCCTATATTACAACAGCCGTCAGAAACCGTATCTCGACAATGAAGGATGGCGGATAATTAATGTCGAACAGTGAACCATTTAAGGCTAAGAGGCTATAAAGACCTCCTTACCCTTAAAAAGAGCGATCATGCACGGATTCCAAAATCAACTGCACACTTGATTTGACAGATCGAACGAAATTGTCAAAATTAAATATCCGAGGACAGAAGAAAAGGAATGTTGGACCAAACAAACCACGGAAGTACAGTACAGGAGAAAGGAGAATCATTAAATGAAAGCACTGGAGTAGATATCAACATGGTAGACCCTAGAATGATCTCATATCAGAGCTTAGCTTCTTTAACTCGAACAATGATCAAAGAATATTTTGATCACCCTTCGAATTAATTCGCAAGCACACTTGATGGGGGACTATTGATAGGGATGAAAGTGGTAAGACGCGTGGCATTCATCCAAGTAGACCACATGTCAAAGTAACAAGGCGAGGCTCTCTAGTGCCAACGTATCAGCCCATGAATGGATCATGATTAGGTCTTTCCGATATAGCCCTCTCGCCCAGATCAAGTTAACACGATATGATAGGTCTTACCGATCTGATGTGGAAACCCGATGTATCAATATCATTGCATAACCCATCGGAATCGGAAAGAACTCCCCCAAATTCGACATGTGTCAATCGGTAAAGGTATTCCTGGATTGGTAGTTATCTATTTCGGCCCAACTACAAATTGCAGAGAGCCCCGGCCTTCTAGAAGAGTTACTGATTGCATGTACGGCGGGCCTTCTAGAAGAATTCACAAACCGGAGACAACCAGATGATTAGAATCGGCGCTTAGTCGGCGCTATCGGGCCCTTAGCCGGCGCTTTAGCCGCCGCGACAACCGCAAACACGTGACTAAATTGAGAAGCGTGCTCGGCACGCAACCCGTGCCTATAAAAGGCAGGGATCATAGCTCATTTGGACAAGTTGAATCCTGGCAGCGAAGCTCTACCCAATTGGAATATGGATACATTTTCTCTCTTCCTTTGTTCTTCAATTCGAGGAATTATTGTAAGATCTCTTGTAAACTCAGCTATTGATAGTAAGATCTCTCATTCCCGTGGTTTTTTTCCCCGTTGATTGGGGTTTTTCCACGTAAATTCGGTTTCTCTCTTCTTCTGTGTGGATTCTCGATTGATTTTCTACTGAGCTAGCCACCCAATTAATATAAATTCAATTGTTTAGTTAAAATTGGGAACTTAATCTGATTTTAGTTCTAACATATTATATAAATTTTTCAACTATCATATTAATAAATATGGTTTATCGATCTTTTAAAAAATATTTTTTTTAACTTTTTTGATTAACTTCGTTATTAAAATATTTATAATATTATTTTTTTACTTACATAACTTTATATTCGAGAGCAACGATGGGAGCGAGCCTAAAAGTCCTTTGTTGTTCCCTCCATGTCCTCTACAAACCCCATCACCTTTCCATTTCTGTCCTTCAACAAAACCTAAATTTTTATTTTATTTTATTTTATTTTATTTTGCATCAAAGGTACACTAACAATGAAGTAGGTTCTTATAAAATAATTATTTTTGAAAAATAAAACACTGATATTTTATTTTATTTTTTAAGTATTCTATTGTTTTATAAAAAATTCCTATAAATATTTTTATAACGAAGGACTTTTTTAAAAAAATATTATAAAAAAAATTAATTACCAAAATGCGCATCCTTTGTATTATTTACCAAAATATGCAGGATGCAGAGGATGCGGATTAATTATCATCCACGTTATGAAGCCGACCCTCCCTCTGACATGCGCAACCACATTCTCGAGATCGGAAGTAGTCACGACGTCGTCGAGGTCATCGCCGGATTCATGCACCGCCGAGGGATAGGGATCTGCGTGCTTGCCGGATCTGGTGTTGTCTCCAACGTCGCGCTCCATCAGTCGATGAAAACTCTTGCCACCGCCGTGGAGCTTCGTGGGCAGCTCGAGATCCTCTCCATCTCCGGGGCGATGCGGCCGCCATCGATGACGGCGTTGCAGAGTGTTGTGTCGGTGTCGCTGGCCGGCCACAGGGGCAGGTCATAGGGGGGACGGTGGCGGGGCCGCTGGTGGCAATGGGGACTGTTATGGTTGTCATCGTCGGCTTTGAGAACCCTTCCTTCCACCGCTTCCATGCCAACGACAATGATGACCCCTCCGGCGTCAACATTTCTCCAGGCGGTGACGGCGATGAAGCTGATGTTTCCGTGCATCACCCCCACCGCCACCACCACCATGAGCATGAGCTCAATACCCTGCCGGCGGAGTCGTGCGGCATGACCATGTACAAGTGAGTCACCTCCCTCTCGGCGTCATCCAGCTCCAACTCCCCTCACACCGCCAAGACATCATCACCAAGCTCCATCGTCAACCCGGACTGTGGGTCAAAGATTTCATAGTTTAGTTTCAGTTCAGTTTAGTTTGTCTCTGATTTTCATTTGTTACTTATTTGTTGTCTTTGTTTCCTTGATATTAATTAGCTTGCTTTCCCTTTTATAAGAACTTCAACAATAATACCATTTGGTATAGTACTCCTCAGCTCTTCTATCTTGTTTGTTGATGCTTTGTGATTGATAAATATGGCTCTCTGAAAGAGATAATCAGATGGTAACGTAGGAGAATAACTAATGGTTACTTGGCATCCTTGTTCTTTCTCAATTTTGTAATACTAATGTTGGAGCAGTCTAAAAGATAGAGAGATCATAATGCTATTTCTCCTTGATTCTCCTTGATGCTTGTGATGTGCTAGCTAAATGGATGCCTGCCGGTTTGTTCTCTTTGTGGTACTATTCAACAAGTTTAGAGAGATCGAGAGAGCAAGATGACAGTGTTTCTCCTTGTTCTTTCTCTTGTGAAAGTTTGTAACATTTATCCAAGGATGTGGTTAAGCATGGCAGCGGGATGGTCGGCTTCACAAGTGATTATCACTGGCGGCTTGGGCTTGTTCTTGGAGCCTGAAGGGCGGCCACGCGGGCGGCGTCCTACCTCGATGTTGTCTTCATCGCGACTTCTCGAAGCAGCAGCTTTGGCGGAGTCGCCGACGTCCATCTTGGGCTTCTTCTTGATGTCATCGCTACAGACCTCATCAGAGATAGAGTAGTGCTTATGCAAGAACTGGGTTTTTGTTTCCATGGATGATAATTAATGCGTATCTATCATGTGCATCCTGCGTATTTTGGTAAATAATGCATAGGATGTGCATTTTGGTAATTAATTTTTTTATAATATTTATAAATAAAAAAACCCTGAAGTTGCTTGTAAAATTATGTACTCAAATAGAACTAAAGTAAGACCTATATTGTCCGTGTATCAGACAATATACATAGAAACTTTGGTACAAAATAGGGTAAAATATAAGGGAATACCGTATTGTCTTGAGAGATTTCAATGTTAGCAGATTTTTATAATTAATTAGTAAAGTAGTGCTCTCAATACCGGAAAAAAAAAGTATAGTAGAAAAAGAGAGGTCAATCAAACGTCATGTCTGATATCAGAGCTATACGCAGTCCGTGTTGAGATGTAGATTTGAATGTAGATCTGGAAAAGCTGGAGAAGAGAGAGATATCTTGAAATTTGAAATCTTCATTCTATCTCTCACTATTACAAGCCATAGCTTTACTGTGATATGTTGACTCGGCTAATGTGGTAATTAGCTCTAATACTCCCCCTCAAGATGGACTATAAACATTCTTGACAGACATCTTGGATAAGAGAGGAAAAAGGGTTGAAGCAACCAAAGGTTTGGAGAAGATATCAGCAAGTTGAAGTTGAGTCCGGATCGGCATAAGCTTGATGGAACCATCCATGGCTTTATCACGAACAAAATGGCAATCCAACTCGATGTGCTTTGTTCTTTCGTGAAAAATGGGATTATTTGCAATGTGAAGAGCCTTTGGTTGTCCGCGAGAATATGAGAATTGGACCATCGAATTGGATTTGAAAATCAAAAGTAATTGCCTTAAATAAGTTCACTAGTTGTAGCAAAGAAGAGCTCGACATTCAGCTTATTGAAGATCTAGAGATAGTGGTTTGCCTTTAAACTTCCGAGAGATCAAGGAATCACCCAAAAACAAGCAAAATCGCATTTGTTGATGTGAAAGTGTCGTGGCATGATCCCGGTCTGCGCATCTGAGAATGCTTTAAGTTGGAGTGAGGAAGAGGCAGGAAAAAATATGCCTTGGCCAGGAGAAGCTTTGAGATATTTGAGGAGATAATGAACAGCCTGTAAATGAAGAGCTCGCGGTTGTGCCAAATATTGACTAAGCTTATGGACAGCAAAGGATATGTCAGATCGGGATAAAATGAGATATAACAACATGCCCACAAGCCTTCTGTACTGAGCAATGTCTTCTAATAATTCTCCATCAGTTGTAATAAGTTTATGGGTAGGATCCATGGGGACTGGTGCAGGTTTGCAAGCTAAGAATCCTGTGTCTTCAAGGATCTGCAAAGTGTACTGTCTTTGGCAAAGAAGAATGTGTTGAGAAGAGCAAGCAATCTCTAGACCAAGAAAGTACTTTAATGGGCCCAAGTCTTTCAACTTGAATTGGCTTTGTAGAAAACCTTTGACTGAAGTTATAATTGCTGAGAAAGGACTAGCAATTACGATATCATCAACATATAGCAATAGAGCCACAAAAGATTGACCAAAACCTTTGGTAAATAAGGAGTAATCTGACTTGGATTGAATACCATTGGTGTGAGGCTTGCTTTAGACCATAAATGGATTTATGTAATTTGCACACGAATTTGGTATTTAAGTTTGAACAATCCCCCGGACCAGTATAACCAAGTGGAAGGTCCATATACACTTCTTCAAATAATTCACCATTGAGGAAGGCATTGTTGACATCCATTTGTACCAGGTTCCAATTTTGGCAAGCTGCTAAGGATAGCAAGACTTTTACAGTCACCAACTTAGCAACAGGAGAAAATGTGTCTAAGTAGTCAACACCCTCTTGTTGTGTGTAGCCTTTAGCCACTAACCTCGTCTTGTCTCGGTCAAGTGAACCATCAGCCTTATGTTTCACTTTATATATCCATTTGCAGCCTATAGAATGTTTGCCAAGAGGGAGAAGAACTACAGTCCATGTATTGGTGGCCACCATGGCATCCAACTCGGCTTTCATGGCATCTCTCCAATAAGGGAATTTAATGGCTTGGTGGTAGAATTATGGTTCAAAATGTGATGAAACGGATAGAACAAAGTGTTGATAAGATGGGGACAAGGATTTGCAGGACAAATAGTCAGAAATTGGATAGAAACAAGAGGAAGAATAAGAGGAACTATTGGACAACTGATTACAGTGATAGTCAGTCAGATAAGTATGAGGTTGTGAAGTTTTAGTAGAACGGCGTAAGGAAGGTGGCTGAGGATATGAAATGGGAACAGAGGAGATAATGTCAATAATAGGTTCAATATTGTGTTCAGTAGGAGGTTCAGAATGATGTATACCTAATTGAGAGTCAGCGGTAGGAGTTGAATCATAATGAAGATCTGGTGAAATATGAGTGTGTGGTAATACAACTTCAAGAAAAAAAAAAAAAATCAGGCAAATGGGTGTCATAGGTAATGGAATGGAATGGAAAAATAGTTTCATGAAAGATGACATCTCTAGAAAGAAAGATTTGTTTGGTGTGAAGATCCATGACCTTATATCCTTTAACCCCAGTTGGATAGCCTAAGAAAACACACATTCTAGCTCGAGAATGGAACTTGATGCGATGTGAAGATAGGGAGGATGCATTTAAAGCCAAACAACCGAACACACGTAAACTGGAGTAATCAAAGGAAGTTTGATGTAAGATATCAAAAGGAGTTCTATTTTGTAAAAGGGGAGAAGGAGTTCTATTTATGAGAAAGGTTCCTGTGAGAACGCACTCACCCCAATATTGTAGATGAACGCGGGACTGGAAATACAAAGCACGAGCAACATTTAAGAGGTGCTGATGTTTCCTCTCGACAACTGAATTCTGTTGGGGTGTATCAACACAGGAGAATTGATGCAAGACACCATGTTGAGAAAAAAAAGTCTGTAAAAGCAAGTTCTCGAGCATTATCAGATCTGAAAACTTTGATCTTGGTTTTGAATTGTGTCTCAATCATATAAAATAACTTTGGGACAATAGTTGTGGCATCTGATTTTGCTTTCAATAAGAAAACCCATGTAAATCTGTTGCAATCATCAACAAGTGTAAGAAAGAACCGGTGACCTGTGTAAGTGGCTGTAGGAAATGGTCCCCATATATCACAATGTACAAGATCAAAAGGTACTGATGCTAAATTGTTGTGCGAAGAAAAAGACAAACGCTTTTGTTTAGCTAGAGGACATATAGGACAGAAATCAGAATGTTTAACAGAACCACATTGAAGTTGGTTTTTGAGAGTGTCTAAGCATCTCCAGGAGGGGTGTCCGAGTCTGTGGTGCCAGAGATGAGCAACAACATAATTGGAGACTACATTGGCAGCTACAAAAACATTCTGTGAGTCCAAAAGATAGAGTCCAGCAAGTCTACTACCCCTGCCAATCGTCTTCAGTTTGTTGATTTCCTGAATCAGAAAATAATCAGGAAAGAAATGGACTGTGAGAGCAGATGAGCATGTGAGAGCACTGACAGAAAAAAAAGGTTGAACTTGAATTGTGGTAAGAATAACACATCTGAGAGAACTAACTAAGAACTTAATCTCACAGAGCCAGAGAAATGGGCATCAAGTGTAGACTAATTCGGCAAAGTTACAGTAACACACTCAATGGGTTGGATTGAAATAAATGCAACAGCTTGGCAGCATATATGGTGAGAAGCCCCAGAATCAACAATCCATAATCGTGAAGAAGAAAAGGAGGAATCCAGAGAAGAAGATAAGCAAGTACTTGCAGACCACGAAGTGGAGGCTTGTTGTTCAGAGGTAGGTGAAAATGCAATCATGTGATTGGAGAGGAGTGCCATCAATTGCTGGTACTATGTTTGATTGAGGTTTTGAAAGAAATCCCCAGTAGAACTAGAAGGTCTGGCAGCATCAACAGCAACATTAGAGGAGACATGATTCACTGCTCCAGGTTGAGCCATAAAAGTCTTCTGTCGAGGCTTATATCCGGGTGGATAGCCGTGTAATTTATAGCATTTGTTAATGGTATGTCCATGGAAATTGCAATGGGTGCAGCACGGGCGTTGCTTCTTTGGTCCTTTGGTAGCATCTTGAGGAAATCCAGAACGCTTGGAACCATCAGTTTTAGCTAGAAAAGCCATGCCATTGTTAACAGAATCAGTGGATTGAAGGACACCAAGCTTCCTGTTGTTCCTCATGAGAAATCAATGAGAAGACCTTGTTTAAGGGAGGGAAAGGATCAAGAAGGAGAATTTGACTTCGAACCTAAGAGAAGGTATCATTCAATCCCATAAGGAATGTCAGGGTGTATTCCATTTGAGAAAAATCAACTAGATTCTTAACACCACCACATGAACATTGTCCATAGGAACAAACTGGGCGAAAGTTGCTAAGTTCTTCCCACAAAGCTTTCAAACGAGTAAAGTAGGTGCCAACAGAAGCTTGATCTTGACGAAGATTCAGCAAATCGCGACATAATTGGAAGAGGCGAGGGCCATTGCTCTGTTGGAATCGCTCTTTGAGGTCGGACCAAATCTCAAATGCTAATTCAGAGAAGAGAATGCTTGCACAAATTTCCTTGGAAACTGTGTTCAAGATCCAGGAAATAACCATATGGTTATTTCGGATCCAAGGAGAGAGAAGAACAAGATCCTCGGCATGCTTCAAAAGCGATCCATCGATGAATCCCAATTTGTTTTTCACAGAAAGGGCTATCGTCATAGCGTGACTCCAGGATTCATAATTGTCACCAGTTAGAGGCTGCGAAACAAGCACCAAACCAGGACTGTCGAAGTGGTGAAGATAGTACGAGCTTGAAGGGTCATCAATGGCGGATTTAGTAGAAGAAATCAGAGGAACAGGGGAATCCATTGAGAAACGAACAAATTCACCGAAAGAAAGAAGAGGATGAGAAGATCGAAGGTGTAAAATCCATGAATTTCTGGAAATAAATATTTAGTTATTTCCTTGGGAAAAATATTTAAGTTATTTATTTTCCCCGATAAATGTTAATGTGGGATTAAATGATTTATTTAAATTAAATGGAAATTAAAACAAATATGGGGTCTGCAGGGACCAAATGGTAATTTCTGGAAGATAGCGGGATCTTAAGAAAATTTTCCTCTCACAGAACTAGGACCTATCTGTAAAATTAATAGGTTCAGGGACTTCCGGAAAATTTTCCTTTAATGTGTTGGTTGGACGGCCAAGATTTGATCACCCCTGGTAGTGATGATCTTGAGAAGAGATGGAGGGACGTATCAACGGCATAAAGCGGCGCTACCGAGATCGTTCCATATCGATTGTTGATCGCAAGGCGTTATAGCGGCCGTGGTAAAGCCACGTGGTGAGATCGATTGAGTTCATCCGATGAATACGGATCTGAGGCAAAGTGGATGGGTTAAATGGAGATAACCTCCGCAGTGCGGGTGGCCGTGGGTCGTTCATCTCATGACCGCCCAAATCTTGAGAGCGCAAGAGAGATCCAGGCCGTCAATCTTCAAGCAATCTCGATGGTTAATCTGGCGGATACCGGATCACGAGAAGATGAGATTGAATCCTAACCTTTGATGTGGATTAGATGATCATGCGTAGCCCTTCATCGTCGGTCGCGATGATCTCGGCGGCGCTGTCTCCCCGGCCCATAGGAAGCGGCTTCGCGCGAGCTTCGCCCACCCTCCGTGCCAAGTTACAAGCGGGAAACCGTTAGTTGGTGCGTGGCATTCACGGCCAGCCCGCCGTTGATGCGGCCATGGAAGAGCCTATAAGGGGGTTTCACCTCCCTGTCTTGGCACTTGAATCAGCAGAGCTTTCAGCTCCGGCGAGGTTGTAACAGAGGGGAAGAGGGTGCCCAGCCAGGGAGCGCACGTTCGTTGAGCTCGTCGGCGTCCGGAGAACCTTCTGGCGAGGAGGAAGTTGCAGTGGCGGAGTAAAAACGACGAAGCCACCCGCACGGCTGAGCTCGTCGGAGAAGAAAACAGAGAAGATTTTTCGGCGTCTCCAACACTCTCGACGACAACAAACTCGCAGTAAGTGTCGACTAAACTCTGTCGAACTTCGTAGAAATAGTCCTAGCATACATTCGATTGGTAGTAGAGCTCGCCGGAGAGCATAGTTCTCACTACCGAGCTTCGTTGGTCGTCATGAGAGGATGAAGGCGGTGGCGCCAAGGAAGAGGTCGGTCGTAAGTCGCAAGGTTGTTGGCGACGAGCTCCCTAGCCCGCAAAGGCGTTGTGGAGAAGGACACGGTAGCCGGTGACTCTCAGTCGGGGGTAGAGAAAACGAAGAAGAAGAAGTTTAAAAAAAAATATTAATATTAATCGTTTAATTATTTCATACACTTAGGTGGTGTGACATTGAAATAATGTTATGATTTTTTTTTTTTTTAAAAAAAAAAACATACACTTAGGGGTGTGACACTAATTTATTTAATTAAAATAATTATTTGTTTTCCCTCTCTTTTAATTAGAACATAGGTTGTTTAATATTGGCTATACATGGTATTAAAATGGGGAACTTAGGACATGTGACAATAAACAAAAGTTGATGAAATATTAACTTATATTGACAAGCTAATAATATAAATGAATTATTTGTTATGAGCTAGAAAATTAGTTGATTATTGTGACAAACAATAATTAATTAGATGAGATAATAATTCGATGGCTATTGGTATGTCACAAATAATTTTTATGGAACCTAGGGAGTGTGACAAATATTATAGTGGATAATATTGTGCTAGTGTGACATAAAGATAGTATTGAAATAGTGAATGTGACAAATGAGAAATTAAATAATTTCCTAAATTTAGATAGTTGGTTAAATTATGGAAATTATTTGGTAGAAAAGCTTAAAGGGGCTAAATAAGCCCTAACCGAATGGAACCTTAAAACTTTAGGGTCAAAAGTTCCCAAATGACCAAAATGCCCTTCTAGGGTAAAAAAAGGGGGTTGAAATAAATTTGAGTAGACCCAACTCAACCAAAATGACTAAGTAAGAGTCAGGACTAAATGAGGATGGACTAAAAGTGACTATGTATGACCTAGGTAGGACCAAAGTCAACTTCGAGCAATCGAAACGGAAATAAGTGAGTACTTTAACATAAAGAGATGGTCTCTAGGACCCGTTAGTGGGCCTAAGCCCAACAAACACGTAGGACATGCATGTGGAAATAGGAGCTTGTGGAAAACTTGACTCTAATAAGAGTCTATGTATGCAGAGATCTCTCGGGGAGGCGTAAAGGCATTTCAAAGGAGACCAGGGAAGACATTTAGTCTCTTTAGAGGTAAGTTCACTTGCCTAGATTTCACCCGATAGCAGGGATTTCTTGGACTTACTATGTATTCTTATTACATGCCTTTGTTGTTGCCATACATCTTTGTTCATATTTGTTTTTGAATCCTGTTGAGCATGTGTGTTTGTTTACGGGACGTTGGTGTCCCTGGTTGCTATGTTCTACTGCCCGGACTCAGTGGAGCTAGGGAAGCTCCAATTTAGGGAATGTACAAGGATAGCACCCCCTGTGTTTCCTGACAGCCCTACCAGAGAAACAAATCTCTGGAGGTCTTACTGTCGATTGGGCATGGTACAATCGGCCAGTGTTAACTGCGTAGAAGAGGTAGTCCCTACAGAGCCATTTTGACTGGAGGGTCAAACGACCATCTAGGTCGTATTTATATCCAAAAAGCTGGACATACTGGCCGGGAGTAAACTCTGAGTTCTCTTAGAACTCACTACAGAGCCCGAGGGCTTCTGTAGCAGGAGTCGTACCTTTGACTTGTTTGTGGTAGACTCCTAGGACTTTATTGTGGATACTATGATCCTGTTGACTGTCATTTTTCCTATTGATGACACAGTGACCTGCAGGGGTGCTTACTGAGCTTTCCCTTCGAAAGCTCACGTGTTTTCTCTTTTCTTTTTTTTTCAGATTCTGAGGTTTAAGAGGGGGAAGAAGCTTGAGGAGAAGGACTCCGGGAGACCAGAGGTTTATAGGAGTCTCCATTATCTTTTATTTTTATGAGTTATGTTATTTGTAGGACCCGTATAGGGACCAGACTTCTATGGGGCCTACGGGCCCTAATGACTCTATGTTCATATGAACTCGAGTTTATGTTTATTTATGGATTGTTATCTGCTTATCACATTATTAGGCCTTGTATTCGAGTTGAGTTTATCTCTTCTTTAATACGGTGCCTACGGCCTCTTTCGAGGTCCCGGATCCGGGTACGCATGAAGGCAAATCAAGTAGAGGAATGTGGAAGATGAAGAAACCCTAATCTGATACCATGTTGAGATGTAGATTTGAATGTAGATCTGGAAAAGATTTGGAAAAGCTGGAGAAGAGAGAGAGATATCTTGAAATTTGAAATCTTCATTCTATCTCTCACTATTACAAGCAATAGCTTTTTATATACAAGCTAAGTTACTGTGATATGCTAACTCAGCTAATATGGTAATTAGCTTTAATAGTCCGGTCATCATAATACAGCTTGGACCAAAGCATCACTCCATATTTGTCTAACCCTTTAAGAAGTGGTAGCACTTGTGAAGTGAGATATATCCCCAATCATGATGAAGCCACTTCCAGCGGCATCCGATGCTATTGGCCGTGATCCCCAAAGTCTACTGGGAGTTGTCAAAATTAGTCATGTTACTCACAAGGAAAATTAAGTTGGTTAGCTGATGTCCTTTCACATGTTTCAAAACACGTTTGAAGTATATAGTTCTAGTAGCTTGTCAATACTTATTAAAAAAAATCATTTAACATAAAATATTTATCATAATATATAGATTAAAGCAATTTTTGGTTCCTTACACTTACTCTATTATTTAATTTTGTCTTTATTTTCAAAATGTTCAATAGGGTCTTATATATTAGAAAATTAATGTTTGTATGTGATCTCTGATATTGAGTCAACATAAGTACTCTACTATATGAATTCCTTCATTGTTTTTAGAATTAAAATCATTTGTCATTATGTATTTTAGGTCGATCTTCATTTTCAGTAAAATGAAAGATCTTTGTACATTAGTGTTTTTTTTTTCCATTTTTCGCTGATGTAATAATAGTTAGATGCATACGAATTATAAGACAAATATTATTTTATTAGGTTTCTTTGATTATGTGTAAATATTTACGGACCTAGCATCACACATGACAACTTAAAATTTGTCCAATAAAATTATTTATAAATTTATATATTATATTATGTATAATGATTCAACGCTAGAAGTAAAGGAAAAATATATATTGTTCAAAAGTATATTTATCATATTAAAGATTTGAAAATAAAAAAAAAGTGTAATAGTCAATTTAGTCCCTCTATTATACCGATTTATGATTTTAGATTCCTCTATTATAATTTGAGCATTTTTTATCCCTATACTTCCACGATTTAACTCGCTAAAAGTATATTTAAAATTTTGTTTAATCTCTAAAGTTAACGAAAGGGGAGATTAACATTTCTCAATCGTAAAAGTAGAAGGATTTCTAAAACTCAAATTATAATAGAGGGATCTAAAATCACAAATCAGTAGGACTAAATTGAGTATTACACCCAATAAAAACAAACAATAGGTACGATAATTAGATGACCCGTTGACGTTCAAGCATGGTGATCGAATGTCTTTGTCTGGCATACATCGTAGCATGAACGGACCGTAACAAGCCTAGGTGGTAAAGTGGTCGCTAATAAGCTAATTAAGCTTTCCAAGTAGATTTGGCTTTAGAACAATATTAATAATTAGTTCTGGGAACCCAGAAACTATTCTAAATCCTTGAATATGTTTATGCATTGTTATAACTGGTGCGTCCTTAGAAGATGCTCTATAAGCATATTGTCACAATTAAATAAGTGAAAATTAATAACAAACGTGGTGTCAAAGGTAAGTAGTTAAAAATGTGAGTATGGCCAAAGGCCCCTTGACTGAGTGGCATAAGCCTCTTGTATAAGGGTTCGACACCTAAAAGATTCGAGGTTGAATCCCCGCTATATAAAGAAGTGAAGATCACGAGGGCGTCGATTCACGATGGGATATCCAGTATGCACGCGTGAGTGCTTCGTGTGAAACTTCGTAAGTAGCAGGTTGTAAAATAAATACATGTTGTGTGAAACATTTCTATAATAAAATAAGTTGCTACTCATGCTTGTTGTCCGTATCAAAAAAATAAAAAAAAAATAAATAAAAATACGTAAGCTGCTGCAAAATCCCTTCCAATGTATGGAGATGAGATATATATATATATATAAAGATGGTGCTCCATCCTATTTCTCCAGATCATCAAACTAATTAGCAAATCTTGCTCTTCTAAATCTCACAAACCTTTCAAATATACATTCATGGCCACCAATGTAGGACGTTGCAGCAATATCCCTCTTCTCTTGATCTTGATCTTCAGTGTCTTACCACTGACCATCGGCTCCATTAATGCCGGCAAGATCTCAATATATTGGGGCCAGAACGGCAACGAAGGCACTCTCGCATCAACATGCGCGACCGGGAACTACGCCTTCGTGAACCTGGCCTTCCTCTGCTCCTTTGGCAACGGCCAAACCCCGCAGCTAAACCTCGCCGGCCGCTGCGACCCCTACTCCCACGGCTGCACCAACCTCACGCGAGACATCAAGTCATGCCAGGCCGCCGGCGTCAAAGTCCTGCTCTCCATCGGCCGAGGCGCCAACGCCTACTCACTCGTCTCCACCGCCGACGCACGCCAGCTCTCTGATTACATCTGGGACAACTTCCTCGGCGGCAACTCGCCCACACGCCCGTTAGGAGACGCCGTTCTCGACGGGGTTGACTTGGACATCGAAGGTGGCGGCCCCGACCACTACGACGACCTCGCGAGATTCTTGTCGGATTACGGCACCAGAGGGGACAAAAGAGTGCTTTTGACAGCGGCACCACAGTGCCCGTATCCGGACCAGTGGGTCGGGAAAGCGCTCGGGACCGGACTCTTCGACTACGTTTGGGTGCAGTTCTACAACAACCCGCCGTGTCAGTACGAGTCCGGCGACACGGCCAATCTTGACAACGCCTGGAAGCAGTGGACTTCGGGGATCAAAGCCAACAACTTTTTTCTTGGATTGCCGGCGGCGCCGGATGCCGCCGGGAGTGGCTTCATTCCGACGGGGGATCTCACTTCTCAGGTGCTGCCGCTGCTCAAGGGTCTGACAAGTATGGAGGAGTGATGCTTTGGTCCAAGTATTATGATGATCAGAGCGGGCATAGCTCTGCTATCAAGCATGACGTTTGATCAACATGCTGCATGCATCTCTTCTTTTTCTACTTTATACTCTAGTTTTTGTTTGTGCGTTTCTGGTGTGCATGTCTTCCGTTCGTTGGTGTGGTAGTGTTCGATTCCTGGACATTGTATGTGCATTGAAGCATTTGTATATAAAGGTGTCATTTCTTGTTTCAATAAGGTTTAATTTACAGCCCGTTAGAGTGAGACCGGCCACCCAAAATCCAACTAAAAATTAAAAAAAAGCAAAAGCCCAAACCCAAAACCATCACCGGTTGAGTGATAGAGTTAAATGCGGCCGGCCTCACTCTATCATTCTCAGTTTAATTTATTTATACCGCCCGTAGACTGATATCAAATACTTAAAAGAGCACATTCAAAGACCTTCACAAATCATTAAAACAGCCCATAACAGTATATAAATTGAATTTTTTATTTGGAAAGCTCTTATTATAAATAACATTAATCACTGATATCAACTAATTAAATAACATTACTGGTTATGCTTTTTTTAAAAAAGAGATGGAGATATCCCATCCTTAATTTCATGAATGTGGTCATCATCTGGATTCTCATCCATCTTAATTAACTTAATAAGTATATATTATTTATTATTAAATTATTTACTTAAATATTATTTTTAAATTGTAAAAATAATTAAATAAATTAAACAAACTCTGTCATTTAAAAATGATTAATATTTTATTAATATTAATTGAAAAATATTTTATTAATTTTTTATGTTTATAGCATTTAACTCTAATAAAAATTAAGGGAAAAATATCGTACGGTCCCCGACATATTTTTGATTTCCTGGACAACCCTTCTAATGTTTTAGTTTCCTTACCAATCCCTACCAAGTAGTAATCAAGTATGTTTTTAAAAATATGACAAATTTACCTCTATCACTTTTGATTGTTTTGGAGGAAAATCCCCCTCCCAGTCACATCCTCTCTCCATTCTCTTGCTTGGCCAACAAGTTTTTTAAATTTCCATTGCATTTCCAATAAGCTTGGAGGAAGATTTGCATTTCCAGCGAAGTTTCTACATTTCCATCCCGCAGCCAGTGACATGACGCACACTATTGCTTTTCTCCCTAACTTCACGAGTTAGTCTCCCGAAAAGCCTAAATTTCGTCACTTTCTCTCCATTTTCGCAGTGTCCTGTCACCGCCGACCACAAGAAAGCCCATCTTTCTAAATCTTCCAACAATCATCTCCAAGGCGAGCCTCTCCCAAAGAAAGGCTCTTTGGTTTGAGAGATAAAGGCTTAAGCGTGTAGTTTTTTTTTTAGAGTTTTCGCTTATTATTTTGCTTAAGCGTGTATTTTTTTTTTTTAAGAGTGTATTTTTTGGGGTTTGTGTTTATTTTTTGGGGGTAAGCGTGTATTTTTACTTCCCAATGACCGCATGAGCATATTTTTTTCCATATGTTTATTCCAATGAAATCAACTTATAAGAGCACCTTTAACGGTGCTTGGTGAAAAGCTCAATGAGCTTTTGAGCTTTTCCCATTGAGCTCCTCCATTAGATGAGCTTGGTGTCCACCAAGCAGTTGGTGCCCACCAACCGGTTAATTGTGGGGCCCATCTATTTTTTTTAAAAAAAATAATTATGTTACTATTTAAAGGACCATTGCTCTGCATTAATTTTCAAAAATAATTCCGTTGATTTTCAAAAAATAAGCGTTGGTTATGTCTCATTTTAAAAAATAGTCGTTACTTTTTGGAAAAAGGATAGCAATGGTTAATTTTTTTTATTTTTTCTGATTTAAATTTCCTTTCTCTTTACAAATTCATCCACATTCTTATCAATGTTCCACCACTTCTTCATTCTTTTTCTTCCACTCCTTCATTCTTTTTCAATCTCTCACTCATGGATAAAAATATTTCTTCATCCTCACAAAATCCAAATTCTGATAATTTTCAAAATTATCAAAATTCTCCATACTTCTTTTCCCCGCCAAATATGCAAAACTTTCAATATCCATCTTCACAAAATCATCCCTACTATCTTTCAAATGTCCAAAATCAACCAAGTTTTCCGTATTGTTATCCTACGTATTTGAGGCCAGGTTCTTTTAATTCGGGCATGGGAAATCAACTTCCAACTACAAAAATGAGTGGAAATCCTATTCCTACGAGCGAATCCACAAATTTTGATGGAGCTTCTCATACCGATCATCAAATTACAACAGGAACAGGTTCTTTTCTGACTCTCAATTTCCTCCTTACTCCACAAAACCTGGAATTGAGAATATCGTCCTAGATAAAGAAGAGCATTAAGACAAGTCGAAAAATGTCAACCATGGAGCATAGAAGATGATAAAATGCTTGTGAGTGCACGACTCACAGTTTCTACTAATAACATTGTCGGCATTGGCCAAAACAATAAGACGTTTTGGAAACGGGTTACTGACTATTTCAATGGAAATCGAAAATCTGGTCTAAGAAGAAAACAAAGTAGCTGCAAACAACATTGGTACTGGATGCTTCCAATTGTTAATGAATTCAACCAGTTATACAACAGATTAGTAGGGGAGCATCATAGCGAATTGAGTGATGACCAGTTGAAGGAACATGCTCGTACTCTATATTATGAGAATCGTAAAAAAACATTTTGTCATGAACATGTTTGGGTGATGTTAAAAGATGATCCAAAATGGAAAGCAAACACTCCTCTTCCAAGGTCTTCAAATAAAACAAAGATCAACGAAAAGGGTGCATACATCTCTTTATTTAATGCAGATACCAATATTGATATAGATGACAATGAGTGTGAAGTTCGTCCCATCGGCTAGAAAGCGATAAAAGCAAAGGCAAAGGCAAAGAGAAAGGGGAAGTCAAGCGTGACTCATAAAAATGTGGATGAAGAAATGGAAGAAAGGTGGGCTGAATTACGAGAATGGAGAAAAAAATTAGCTGAAGTGCAAAGTTTGAAGTTATCTTTTAAAATGATTGTTGATCATCAAATTCTTACCATGGATACTAGCCACATGTATGCTGAAAAACTTGAGAATATGTGCAATGTCATAAAATCAAAATATAATATTTAATATTTATCTCTTTTATTTTTTTTAATGCATTCTAATTTTATTATTATGTAATTTGATTGTTTATGTAATATTTTTAATTTATGTGTTTTATTATTTATGAAATATTTTAATAATTTATTTTCTAATTTGGATTTTTTAATATATTAACTAATTATTTTTACTAAATAATAAAATATTTTTATGAGATAAATGTATTTTTATAATGAAATCTTTATTGTGAAAAAATTAAATAATAGTGGGTCTCATATTATAGCTCAACCACTATAGAGGATAGGTTAATGGATATGAGGTTAATAAATAGATGATGTGGCATAGGCATTGAGCTTTCCAAAAGCTTAACCACTAAAACTGCTCTAACTTCTACAAAAGTAACTAACTTGAACTAACTTTACTCATAAAAAATAGGATAGAGGTCAAGCAGAGCGTCGCAGGGAGGTAACCATACCACCCATACCGACAAAGTAGAGGCCAACGGCCCATTAAGTCGAGCAAGAAGAAGACGCCAAGGATGAAGAGTATTTTTAGGAGTTAGAGAGAAGAATCACTATGTGGGCAATTAACTTCCAAATTGATATGACATTTGGTCAAAAAGGAGAGGCTTTTTAAGGATGTCAAAAATATCATGAGCTTTTTGAAAAGTTGCAAAGTTCTCAAAGGTTTTCTGAAACTTTCCTCAAATTAAAATAAAATTATTAAACTAATAATATCTAATATTACTTAGTATATTAATTTACCAAATTAAATATTTTAAATCATATAATATAGTATTATATTTTAAAATTACTTAATATTAATAATTAAATTTATAATGTATATTTTTAAGTATGAAATTATTAATACCAAATATAACTTGGTTGTTTTAAAAAATAATTAAATAACCAAATATTTCACATCCCTTTTATTGTATTCCTCCTACCAAACCCCAACCAAATACACCAATAAAAACTCGCATTCACATATATCCACATCCCTAGATAACCCAACCTAAGAAATGAGTATTTACTAGCAAACGCTCCTTAGTTGTTTATCATGGTACAATTATAAGCACATCATTTTAAAAAAAAACAATAATCATCCAGATAAATCAGTATTTACAAGATATTATTTTCATGTACAATGAATAGGCTTCTGATAAATCCAACTGGTTCTGCCTTGCTCCTGACAAGTATTGCCTGACAAGGAACATGAAGATCACATCAGAGGCACTAGAAATGACATGTATTTATCATGAAACCAAAACTACCACCCTTCTTGTCATTTTAACCATTTTAATGAATTTGTATACCTGCCTCATAAAAGCTCACACCCATATGAAGACAAGCAATCCAAGGTAGAGGTTAAGCACAAATACATTTTCTTATAATAAGGAAGCCTTGCTATGCAATTCCCAAAAAAACTGAATCTACCGGCGGATAAAGCTCATTAAATTTGCTTCAAACTAGTTTACAACTTCATGTAGATTCATACGGTTGCACTCCTCTAACATAAACCTTGAGTTCAAGTGTCAAATAAATATCTTTGATCATTAATTTATAAGTTCTAACCTGATGCAGTATCATATCTATCAATCAGATATGACCACAACCTTATGCAACTCGGCAACAAGTATTGGTTTGAACACCGCATGCACAGATGATCATTCAACTCTTTCACTCAATAATCTTAAAATAATTGTGAATTAAAATGTTTGTCATATGCATTCAGGTTTTACCAACAGTGAAATGACAAGATAACAAATGTATAACAACATACAGTGTCAAATGTTTAAATATCTCACTATAAGCATTCAACTTTCAAAATTTATAAGTACAACAAATGAGTCAAAATACATGCGAACATCAGTAGCAACTAGAAAAGAGAGAGTTCAAGTTAACACACCTGTTATCAACTGCTTGAACTACCTAGGTCGAAATCCATAGTATAATCATATTCAATAGTTGGAATTACTGAAGCCATGAATTTCAGAAACAAGAAAAGGTACCTGTACAAAAACACACAAGATGAGATACCATGCAAACATTTTACAGTTTTATCTATTCAGATTGAGCAAGTTAAATGAGGATTCATGAAAAATAATAGGTCCAAAAAATAAAAAAATTCAAATTATTAAATTGAAATAGCCAAGAGAAGTAAATTATGTAGACTCTAAAAACTTCTTTCTTTCTTCTAGAATGCATGGACAGAAATATTACTTATCAACTTCAGGTTCAACTCCACGTGACATCAGAACATCAATGATCTTTTTCATCACAGCTCCATGCCGACATGGATGTACAGATGCATGCTTCCCAGGCAGATGAGGATGATCCTCAATGGTCACCTGTATTTTCTCAAACATAGTTAATTTAAAATTCCTATGCATATAAAAGAACCTGATAGCATGAGTAATTTCACTGTCTGTTTTTTTATTCTTCGAAAGAAAAAGTCTCTTTCTAAAGGAGACCATACTACACACTAAGAACATTCCAAACAATCCAACAAATAGGAAATAGACGATAATACATTAGGCAAAGCAGTGACATGAAGGCAGATTGGAAATTGGAGAGAAATCATTCAAAATGAACAAGGTTTCAATTATAGAAGTAGCAACCATGAAATATGTGTACCAAAGCGAAACAAATGCAGGCAAAACTCTCATAATCATAGTTTTAATAAGCTGTGGATATTCCAGTAACAATCAAAAATAATGACACAAACATCAACATCATCATCAAACTAGGCGACCTAAGTGATAAATAAGCGGCCTGAACAATCAATCCACTAAACATTAACACACCATACACTAATAATCAATATAATGACCAATTGGATTATAACATCAATTATGTAACACCTCAAAAGTTGCCTGAATACCAGCCAACTCAGATCAATGAGAGTTCTCAAAAATATAATTTTAGATCATCACAAATATGATAAAATGTTGCATAGGACAAGAAGTTAAATATTTTAGTTAGTATCAAGTCAAGCACTTTATAGAAAAAAAAAGTTCATATAACAAACTCACCGTTTTATGTGCATGATCTTGACTAACATCGTCAAGCACAAGTTCAGGTCGTAAAGGCATCCTTGACTGCAGGAGAGAATAAGTTGAAAAGGTCAATGACCCAGCTAAACAATACTATTGCAATTTACAAATTTAACCAAAATCTAGACCCAACTGAATGACAACACACTTTAAAGATTGCAGCAGTTTTGTCATGGATACAGAATGACGGAAAGATTGCTGTATAGAGATCAACAAACTACTCATCACCAAAGAACAAAGCATAGTGACCAGTGGTCACTTCAGCCTAGGCTATTAAAAAATTTTACATTTAAAACATCGATCAAGAATATCTTACTTTTATAAATTTCTGTTTCTGGAAAAAAATCATTCTTCAATATCGACAAGACAGTGACAAGGACCATAGCAGCTGTCAATAGTGGCAGTTTAATGAGAGAGAAAAGTTAAACATCCCCAGAGTACATCCAAGGCTTCTTCACAAGAAGCACTTATGATAGATAATAGCAAATATTTGAGATATGCTTTCCACAGACTCATGAATAAGTAGGGTACCAATTCAAGTTGGCAGGTCACACACAGATCATGTCAACCTTTAACATAATAAGAGTAACCTATCTGTCACATCTACAACACCATAAGAATAACCTATCTATCACATCTACAACACGCTTAACTAACCACATCAAAACCCGACCCCCACACAAGATGACATGGATAACACAATTAGTAAATGGACTTTGTTTAATTTTTACACAATAAACACATATATACATATTTACAAAACACATAATTTATGCAAATACCAAAAACTTCATTATATACTACAAAATACACATTTGCTATGAGATAATGGCAAAATGCTAGCTATTACTTCCAACTTATTTTTAAATTTTAATAAATTTAAAACTAATACTTTAAATATAATGTTTAATATAAAAAGATTAAGCAGGTCAACCAATTTATGAATGAATATTTTTGTCTTTAATGGATCAACACAATTCAATACAAAACATGATGATACAAAACCCAAGACTACTTTAACTGCATGTCCATTAGAAGATCATGTGACAATTTTTTACCCCTATGAAATATTTCATGAAGGCAAACAAATTGGATCAATAAACCTCAGGTATTAAGCCAATATTCCATACCATGAGAGTGTAAAATACTCAAATAAAGTATCAAGTTCACAGGCTCAAAACAGCTGCTCTGTGGCAAGGATCATTAAATTACCTCATCATATCCAGTGAGCCATACGCGAGGAGTTTGGTAGTATTTATCATACCTGCAATGAGAAGGCATAACGAAAATAAAGAGGCAAAAGAAAGAGCATGGACAAGTAGCAAACATAGTTTGATAGCAATTAAGACTGATGAGCAACACTATTACAAAGAAGCCTTGAAATATAAAGAAATCTCAAGATGATTAACAGCAAGTGGAAGCACACAATAGCTGCTTTTAAGGATTTCAATCTAAGAAACAAGGCAGATGTATGCAAATAATAGATTAAAAGCATAAAATTCCTTAAAAGAACCATCATGAAGAAAATTATAAAAAAAAGGTTAAAAAGTCAACCATCTCTATGGTAGCACTCCAAGGCATAAAAACCAAAGGAGCAACTGATAACCATTTTGACTCAAAACTATAATGGCATGGCAATATATTCATTCAACTGATGAAAAGGCTCCTATTAATGGGTGTTTACATTTACAAGCAGTTAACTATAAGGCAGAGAAAAAGAATCCAGACAAGATCTAAAATAAACCACCTAATTATCAGTTTTGTTATCTGCCAAAGATCTAACCATAAGAACAAAGAATCTAAACAAAATTTTGGCATTAACCATGCCACTAGAGCTTTAAGGTCTACCATTCCCATCATAAGAGATGCAATCTCTCATAAATCTACGATATGTCTAAAAAAAATAACTATATGAATAGCAGGGATTAAATTTGAACAAAATAAGTTCGTACGTGATGCTAATATCGTATGTTCGAGTTCGAAGAATGTTTTCATCCTCTGGTTCATGTGTAACGAAATATGGTGTTTGGAGGGTAGCCTGCAATTAATCCAATAGCAGTCATAGTTAAATAACTTAAGGCAGATCGACACACGAAAACAAAATAAATAATACAGCATAACATGCAGTTGACACTTTTCCTACACATGAAGCCTCTCCTGATCATACATGAGCAAATTCAGTACTTCATTGGCCTAATTTTAGCATGCAAGGCATCATAGACATAATCATTTATAAGCTCATATGTGTCCAGCTTTCTGCCATGACAATATAGAAATTTATTTCGGGTCATTGTCCCAAATCTCAGATTCTCAATATACTTAAACTGACAAGAAGAACATCCTTATTTTATATTATCTCACTTTATAAGTTCACCTTTTGCAACTTCCTCCCACAAAACCAATCATCAAATCATCAATATACCATCCTCTAATTGGCAATTCTAAATTTTATTTCTAGAAAACATTATACAACTACATCCACATACTTTGGAAAAACTCTTCTATACATCCACATATTCTTCTCACGTTATCACCCTCAGCCCACATCAAGAAATCTAGTAATAACAAGGTGGTGCAATACATGAATCTACTGTTGCAATACATCACCATCTAACTATACAGAATCAACAAAAAGAAAGATTAAAGAAGGGTGAAGGGTTATATAACAAAGAGATGGTTTCCACTCACTTTTAGAACTTCCTCTAGTTAAGCAACACCTCCATACAACAATAAATGAACAAGGGCAGCCCGGTACTACAAAGCTCCCGCTATGTGCGGGGTCTAGGAAAGGGTCGGACCACTTGGGTTTATTGAGAAGGATGTCCTTCATGTTCATTTGTAGATTACTAAATTGATATAATTTGAGATCAACTCAGTTTCCTTTCCTTAATAAATGAGAATTTACTGATTTACTTGATTGATAAGGACTCAGGAATCCACAAATACTTGTTCTTAGATATCATGCATTTCTATGCTGCTTTCAAAATGTCTCCAGAGACCATCAAATTGCCAAATAAAAAAAATTGAAGTCTTTCAATAGAGTCATAGACTAGACCTGGACCTTGTCTAGCTAATTATGCATTCCAAATGTCTCTGGAGGCCATCAAACTGTCAAATGCATAAATCAAGATCTTTCAATAGACCACAACCTATATTAGTCAATATAGGTTATTAAACTATATTTACTGACGATTATATTATTTGCACACAAACAAATGATATTGATGGAAGCCAATCATAGGATGATTGATCATTATGATAACAATCTAACAATTGTCACCATCAAAGAAGCATACTCACTAATCATTTTATTATTTAATATTTTATGGCATTCAATGACATAAAATTAACCCATTATAATACCGACTATTATCCTCAGAAAAATTGCAACACAATCAAAGTAAAGAGTGAATCAGGTATAAAGACATAAATTAAAAGAAGAAACAACTTACTGGATCATCAGCCTCTACTAGGTTCCCAGAATCTTCAAAGTCAGCCATGTCAGGTATATCATCCTCCTCTTCACCACCAAAATATGAGGGTATAGACCGAATGGCTCTACCTTTACTGATCTCTAATGTTTCCATGGAAGGCAAATCATCTTCCTCCTCACTCTTGGTTTCTAATGCATCAATCAAAAACCAGAAGATAGAGCAATTAGCAATAGGAAAATAAAACATGCATCTTTAGAAATTACAAAAATAAGCATCATGCATGACAAACAATGCAAGACCTTTTGGTTTCCCATGTGTTGCAAGCCATCCATCATTATCTTCGTTATCAATAAGTACCTCCCCTCCGGCTGCATCATACTCCGCCTCCACCGAGATTGCCCTCCTTAGGCAAGGCACTATAGATTAACCCATTAATTGGATCAATACCAAAAAGAAATCACTCTTTAAACTCCAAAATGAAAATTTTAAATTGCTCTACTGTCGATAACCCCTAGCTGTTAATTGTGTGAGAAACAAAATCCCCATGGTATAAATTCGCGATAGTTTCAAAATGTATATTAGAAAAAAGAAAAACAAAAGTTGAAATTCGAGGTTTCCACATACCGTTACGGGTGATGAGATACTGCTTGTCAGGGGGCAAAAAGGATTTCCTTTTGCTGGGTTCTCCCGCTTCCCTGAGGCGCAGCCGATATCAAAAGGGCATTAAAATCATGAAACCAAAGAAAAGGGAGGAGAACAAAGGGGAGAAAAAACGAACCAGGACCAAGTGGGGCACTTGGAGACGAGATTATCGCCAGCGAGGACGAACTCAGAGACGCTGAGAACGCCCTTCTCCTTGAAGGCCGACACAGTGCGGGGGCCCGTCATCCGCTCCACCGTCCCCTTGAAGGCTTCATGGAACTTCTGCTTCAGCACCATGATCGATCGATCGATCGCTCAATTGAAACCCTAGCTCTCAGATCTCCTTGATCTAGGGTTTCAAAGGGGAAGGGAGAGATATCTAGAGAATCAAGAACGGGAGGAACTCAAATATATGAATAATTTTCCAGCCTTATTGAAACCCTCACGTTTATTTATAATAATTAGAAGGACTTAATTACAAATATTTATATTTAAAAAAAAAATTTATATTTGCATATGACTCCGGCCTTCTCAGTTTTTAGGGACCCCAAAAGTAAAAATAGAATTTTCTTTATTCAATTATAATTTTTAATATAAAAACTTAAAAGAGATGGGAGATGGCATCCCATGAAAGATCATATTTGGGCATTTAATGCATCATTTTTGGGGAATAAATAAAAAAAAAAACCTAAACATCCTGAATACTATAAACAAAAATTAACATCGTTTGAGGACTCAATACTAGGGATGGCAATCCCCGAAATGATCCAGTTTCGAATCTGGATCCGGCCGATCCTCACTCGGAAATGCGTCGCGGGCGTATGGATTTGGTAATGATCCTTAAAATCCACTGCGCCCGCTAAAAACATATAAAAATACCCTTATATATATATATATATTAAATTATATAGTTTTAGGGTTTACAATGAAGCTTTGTTTGGAGTTTTTGACTTTGGCGTCGCTTTCCCACTCTTCTCTCCGGCCAGATATCAAAGTGCTTTTGCATTGCCGTTAAGTTTATTTTATTTGAGTTTAATCGATAAAGTTCTCTTTATTCTATGGTCTAAATGTAGTATTTTATTCGAGTGTGTACATATTGGTGCCCCCACTCGGCCTCGCCCGCCCTGCCGCCACTATTTAGGCGAGGCGGTGGTGGTAGAGGCTTGCCCCGCCCCCGCCCCGCCCCATTGCCATCCCTACTCAATACTCTATTGGACCAAGCTGGCTATGTCTAGCCCAAACGGTATGTGGGCTAACTAACCATTAAGGCCCGACCCAACCCTAACAGAGGCGGCTCAATAATTGACTCTATTGGGGGCAAAACCGTAAAATAAAAATTATTTTTAAATTTATCAGATATGAATAAATACTTTTTCCGATAATATAGTCAAAATAAAAGGATAAATTTGAATGGTTGAATTTCATTGTTAACATTGGGGCAAATTCCCTATTACTCTCTAACACTATTTAATATTATTCCCCATCCAAAACCCACACATCCAAAACATTATTACACCCCCCTCCCCCACGCAAGGACCTATAGACAATTTGGGCACTATTCAAAGAACCTATAATTAATTACTAGTTAACATTATTCATCCGCTCAATTTTCATAAGACACTTGTAGGCTGGTTATACAAATTATTATTTTCTTAAAAACAAACTTGATTTCCGAAATAAAAAATAAACTAGTAATTAATTATAGGTCTTTTGAATAGTGCCCAAATTGCTTATAAGTCCTTGGGGGTGTAGGGGTGTAGTGTAATAGTGTTTTGAGTGTATGTTTTGGGTGGAAAATAGTATCAAATAGTGCCAGAGACTAATAGGGAATTTGTCCAAAAAGAAATAATGTTGCCAAAACAAATGCTCAAAAAACACATGTTTCTTTCATATATATATATATATATATATATATATATATATATATATATATATCATCAAATTATTATTAGAATTTTTGCTTGCATACCTCAAAACAAATATATTTGCTCTTGAGGAGCTTTCAATCAAATTTATACTGCCTGATATTGTATTAACACTGGTTTTACCCATTATTAAATGGGAAAAATATTTTTTGCTCTTAAGTATTGAGTGCGTTGTCGCACTATTAACAAGGCATACATCCTCATCTTTGATGTTCAATCCAACCATGGACTTGACAATACCCATATATTCTACAAAATAAATATAAAGCACATATGAAAATTCACTTGATAAAAGAAGCTTCGAGTTCTTTAATGGATGCCCCCATGAATTTTCAATGATTCTTTTTCTTTTATTGACGCTTGATAAAGATTGACAAGGTGCTTCGATATACGATAAGTACATGATCAATGAACATGATATATGCTCTTCCATAGTTGTCTATTAAATCTGTGGTACCAAACATGGTGCTGACATTAGCCTCAACATGACATAGAGTAGAAAAATAAATTTTATTTCTCAAAATGGTGTGTGTTGTTGCACTGTCTGCTAGACATAGATCACCACCAATGAGTTCAATAAATGCCAAAGAGGTTAGTAGACCAAGATGTCAACAAGATGCTTGGGCGTACAATAGGTACATGACCAATGGTCTTTTATGCCACATATATAACAAGCACCCTCTTTCAAATTATGAAATCAATCTTTTGTGTTTAAGACTTCAAGCCTTATTTATTTGCACAAGACTTCAGGTCTTGCATTGATCCTTAATCCAAATTTTGAGATAAATATTTTGGTTTAAGGCTTCAAGCCTTATTGATATGCACAAGACTTCAAGTCTTGCTAATTCTTTAGCTTCATGTTGTAATTTTTTCTATGAAAATTGTAAAAGATAATAGAAAATTTTCATAAATAAAAATGCAAATTCAATTCAAATAGAAAATTATGAATATAATTATCGGCACAAATAGGTTACTATAAAAAGATCTTCGACAAAATCGTTACCCTGAGGCCGGTAGTGAACTCGGTTCGGCACGCAGAGCGACGAATAATTGTTACTTGTAGAGAACAATTCGTGCTGATAATGTGTTATAAAAACTATATAAAATAGTAGAGAAAAAGGAAAACAAAAGAAGAGCAAGACAAAAGATATGTAGAGAAAGGATTTCTTCTTATTCTTCTTGTTCTTGAACTCCTTGAATACAACCACATTTATATGTAGGAATTACAAGAGAGGATGGAAAAATCTTATGGGCAAATGAAACAATAAGAAATGGGGAGTTAAGGAACCAAGGGTTAACGTATGAACATTTACTCCAATTGAATATTTTGTAACTATATATATATATATATATATATATATATATATATATATATATATTATTAGAGTTTTTGCTTACATACCCCTATAAAAGTTTGAAATTGTTGCACTACAAAAATGATATTTGCTTCTATACCATTTTTTTTTTTTTTTTTTGCTTATATACCCATGTGGTTAAGTTGGTCTTTAATAGTGTCAAGCTAACAGATGAAAAGGGAAAATAACTAAAATGGGTTTACTAATTTACCACTCTAGATGAGTTTCTTGTTACTATACCACGGTAAAATTTTGGAATTATTTACATCCCTTTGAAAAGGATAAAGATGGTTTAGATATCTTTTAACTATGATTAGATTTTAATTATGGTAAAAAAAATCAAAATTCTAACAAAAACTACTTGCAACTAATAGCAGTATGCAAATAAATATCATTTTTACAAGGACATTAAGCATAATTTTTTTTATAGGGGCCTGCAAGCAATTTTTCCTATATACCCTAACTTCATCGATCCTGTCCTGACTACCATAAGAAGCATGTGAAAAATCAAAATCAACAACCAAACCTTGCAAAAATTAATGAATAAGGAAGTCACATAAAGTAGTAACTTGATTAAACAAAGTCCTAATTGGTTTTGGACCGTTGGTTATCTCCATGAGATATGGAGCATTAATTGGTGGCCTTCTCAAAGCCACACACTCAACGCATGGACTTGAGTCCTCCATTCTTAAGTTGGTGGACCTAAGACAACAACATTAAGAGCTTGCAATAAAGGAGAAGCTCAAACCCTACCCTTAGAAAAACTCTATAATATATTATAGGCAATGAAATTCCAACTTAACTTCCAAGACTCCACCAATATTGAGAGCTTAATGCCATTGGTTTAACTAGTGTACCTGTTTGTTTGTGGTTAGATGGCATGAGTCCTCTTTTCTAGCATCCTTGTAGTAAATAACCATGCAATGGTAGCTATCAATACCTTATATTTGTGACGAAGTTATATACATAGACTAGTTAATTACTTCAGGGTTTAACAACATATATAGAAACTTGCTCATCATATGCCAATGCTTAACAAAGATTTGGGCTTCGGACATATGGTCCCTCCGACCACTATAAGAGATGTGTAGGGGAGGACTGACTTTTCCAAGCTAATGGAAAAGGAAGCCTGTAAGAGCCGGAATCTCACTTCCATGGCTATCATCTAGAGCATCTGGCTAAAGAGAAATTAGAAATGTTTCCATGATAAATAGTATGTTCGTACTTGTTGTGGATGGTGCAACAATATAATGAAAACAGACAGCAAGAACAAAAGAGAAAATCACACAAAGAATATGTGGTTCGGCGGTGTACCTACATCTACAGGAACAAACAACGGAATTTTCACTATATTAAAATTAGAGTTACATCATGTGTATTTATATTAAACCCTAGATGTATGGAAATTATAAAATTACCCTTTGTACCATACTATACCTCCAACAACACGAAACTAATCCATCACATAGATTTTCTCCTATTGTGATCTTGGTTTGAGATGGTACATGAAGCTAAGAAGTCGAAGCTACAGCTGATGCAAACCATCATGAAGAATATCTTAGCACTCACTAGAGAAGCGCAAACCAGCGCCCGCCGGGAGTAGACTTCGAGGAGGACGAGGATTAAGCATAACAAGACAACAGGTTACAGGGTCTACAAGACAACTCTTTGGCCTGATGTACCCCAAGGCGGAATGTATCCCAATATGGTTCACCTAAGAACCAAACTGTTGTATCAAATCATTGTACTAAGGGGTTCACATAAGAATATATTTTTGAAATAAATAAATGTGGTTTATCCTTTTTTTTTAAATAAATTGTTAAAATTCCTAATTTTAACTAACAATTGAATTTATTTGTGGATTAGGGGATGAACTCAACAGAGATCAGATCAAAAGAATCAGACAAAGAAAGAAAGAATCAGATTTAACGGGGAAACCCCACAAATCGGGGAAGAAAACCATGATCTCCATCACCGGAGAAAAGCTTCACTAGAATTCAACCAAGAGTACAAGATTTAAGACCCATTTGTGGACAAGATGAAAAAAGATGAATTTACAAAGTGACAGGGCTTTGCCTTGGAGAAAGAACTTCCTTTTGACTAGGGTGCGCCCTTCTATTTATAGGCACCCGGATGAGAGGGGCATTTGGGTGGGAAGCCTCTTTAATTATGTCACGTGTGCGGCAGCTTAATTAGCTCGACAGCTTCATCTTGTGTATTTGTTTTTCTAGGAGTGTGAGCGGGTCTTCGGTGATCTTTTCAGTTTTAGATCTAGGAATGACGAATGGGATAGACTGTTCGGTAAATACGGTTCGGAAGACTCTTCTTCGGAACTGAGGTAAAGTTTTTGGGATATCCCAGGAGACTTTATTCTCATGTCATTGAGGAGAGCGAATATCTTCAAGATCTGAAGAGTCCAAAGAGTTAAGGACGGAAGAGGATGTGTGTTCATCTCAACTGTCTTGTTCAATGAGAGATGAAGGGTTAGAATCGCTCCACGTGCCAGGCTATTTTGGTATTTTACTACCTTCCACTTTTACCCTTATCATAAATGAATATGGTTCAATTCGATTTTTCCTAGTTTTAATTCTATCATGCATGCAATGTATTCTAAGGACATATACAATAAACAAACCAAAACCAACCACATGCAATCCATGTCCATACAAGTATTAGTGTATGGTTTTGTATAATACATTACAAATCCTAGTGTCCATGTCTTTCATACATTGGTGGTTGTCAAGAAGATTCATTAATTTGTCAAGAGGCCTTCTTCAAAATATTAATTAATTATGAGAAAGAAAAAGGCAATGAAGCTAGATCTTTCATTGGTGTTGTTTCTTTATCAATTGAGTGTGAACCCCATGTGGGACAAACTTGTTTCAAGTCTTATTCTAAGGCTAGAATACACACTTGGGTTAGTTGGCTTCCCTAATTAATTAAACTAGTTTATCATCCAAGTATCATTCAAGTCATGAAGGACAAGTTATTCTTATACCAAACAATATGTAGGGCAATGTATGGATCCTCATGCCATTGACAAGTTTAATAGTCCTAATAATCGGCGCAAACTTTTATATATATGTTAGGTGTCAAGTTTATCTAATTAGGTGGCAAAATTAACTTATTAACTCATCATATATATGTCAAAGAAACTTATTAGTTATGGTAGTTAATTAAATAAATGTTAGCATGAGTGTATATATATAACAGTAGTGAGTACAATAAACTAACAATTTCTAAGTTAATTAAGGAAACATATATACCAACTCAGAAGATGGTTTTATCTTTGGAGGTACAGTGTTTGGGAATCTTAGGCATGGCTTTCCATGTCATGAGTCTTAAGAAATGGGTTGTTGTCCTTGCAAGGTGAACAAGTGGTATTTTTAATTTGGTTTTGAGGACCATAAGTTCAAGTATGACATGGGATAAGACAAGTTAACAACCTAGCTAGTTCCCACATTCAAGCTTGCCATGCATTGCAATAGAGACTCATGCATGCATGCATTGCACTAGTGGTGAAAGCCAAGTACACGATCACGATCAAGCCAAGGAGACCAAGGAGATCAAGTTGAATATTGGCTTCAATGTAAAAATGATTAAAAGCAAAAGTCATATATATATATATATATATATATATATATATAGACTTAAGTTCAACTTAAGGGGCTATTTGGTTTCCTGTATTTCAAATTACAGTGTAAGTGTAATTACATGTAACTTAAATTACTGTATTTTAATTTACATCAAGGTTGTTTGGTTTCTTGTAAATGAAAATGATGTATTTAATTTTTCACTGTTTGGTTTAATGTAAGTTTTTCTAGTAAAGTAAGTGGTGATGTTACCCCTATTATCCATTTTATATATATATTGATAAATATAGGGGTTTTATGCAAAAGACACTTGGATTTTGGAAATTTTTGGTAAAAAATGACACAGAGTTATGTAATTTTGCTCAAAGACCCTTGTAATAATTTTGATAAATTGAGGGGGTTTTTTGCAAAATGACATCAATTTTGGAAAGTCTATTCCCTGCAAAAAAAAATAAATATTATATTTATTTTTTATTTTGGGTTTTTTTGCAAAACCATTACAAAGTTCGGCAATTTTGCAAAAGGGCCCTTATAATAAATTTGGTAAATTGAGGGGTTATTTTAATCAAATGCAACAAAAGTGACTTAAGATGTAAAACAAGTTAGATGTAAGTGAACATTTTACAGCAAACCAAACACCCAAAAATAAAATTTACCTGTAAAACAAGTTACTTCACAACTACTTACAGGTAACCAAACAACCCCTTTGATAAATAGCTAGAGATTATTTGAACTTAATTGTTGTATATATATTTAAAATTATATCCAACTAAATATAGGTAGGTCGAGATCAATCGACTCCTTTCAAAATAACTCTTAATTAATATATATTACAAATCAAACTCTTGAAATTTAACATTCTAAATAACAATGATATGTGACTGATAACCATTAAATTTATATATATAAAAAATAGTTCCCAAAAAAAAATAATTTATTTGATAATCTTTTTATGGATATTAATATTCCAAAATAATCTATTATCTACATCAAATTTATTGACCTTAAATCATATTTTCTTGATAAATGTGGGCAAATCACTAAAAACACGCCATGGGTATGATTCGAATCCTCAACAGTGGCCTTAAATCATATTAATCACCAAAAATAGTGCATACTATAAACAACTATTTGGTGATGCACCCAAACAAAATTGACACCTATACCTTTAAAAAAATCATAATAACAGGTATATCCCCTAGATTTTTTGTTCTGTTGTATACATACCCCTGGGTTAACATGAGGGGTTTAGTCGTCTATTAACATATTGTAGCCCTCTGAAAATAGCATTATAACTTTTGCAAATATACCCCTAAAAATTTCATTCAAATATAAATTTATAAATATGTCTTTAAAAAATATAAAATTTAAAATAATTGAAATATCTCTAGAGATATAAGAAGTATTTTTTTTTTGGGTCTACTATTTACATTTAACCATAATTATTTAATTAAGACCTTTTGGTTGACAGTCAGGGCCGGTATATACAAACCAAATGGAAACCTTAGGATATACCCACAATTATATTTTTCCAAGAGTATCCTAGTTTAGTTTTAAGGGGGTATGTACACAGTAAATTTTCTCAACCTAAAAATTTTATTTTATTTTTTATAAATATGAACAAGTCACTAAAAACACACCATATGTGTAGTTTACATGACCCTCAATTTATTCTTAAGGCCTTGTTTGTTTCATGATTTGTCATAGTTTTGTAATGTATAGTATTGTTTACTTTCTTGTTTGTTTTCATTGCCATTCAAATGGTATAGTTTTCCATGGTTTTTTAATGATTTCCCGTGGTTTAAAAACTGCAATTTTTGTTGGATTTTTCAAACTACCGATTTTGTGGTTTCCCATGATTTAATTTTTTTTCTATAAAAAATATCCCTACTGAGTTACTTCAATTCCTTCTTCTACCCTAGCAAAATCAAAGAAAGTTATAATCTCCATAAAAAAAGTCTTATCTTTTGTTAATTTTGTATATTAATTTTATTATAATTTTATCAATTTTAAATTAATGGTTAATAATTTGATATATATTTTGTAAGATTTTAATAAGAATTATTTATAGTTTAGTTTAATTTAATTTTTTGATCATAAATCATTGAATTTAATAGGGCTTTTTGCAGGTCTATCCCTGAATAATTTTGAAATTATGTATTTATCCCTGAATAAAACATAATTGCAAACATACCTCTAAATAATAAGTAAAATTGCATATATACCCTTGGGGTTAATCAGATAAAAAACTGTTAGTTAACAAACTATAAACATGCAAAATTACCATTATACCCTTTACATATATACCCTGAAAAGTTTGTTTGACTATAAATTTACAAATACCCCCTTTAAAAATATGAAATTTAAACTAGCTAAAATATATAAAGAGGATTATTTTGAAAAATTTTCAACCCTTAACTGAAGTTGTAACCATGGTTAAGATACTTCTATCATCGAAACCTAACAATAGGGGCATATCTATAATTCAACCTGTTTTTCAAGGATATACAAATAATTATGATTTTTTGGGTGTAAATATGCAATTATGAAACTTTTGAACGATATATAACCAATTTTTTCATGATTTTATATTAATTTCTATTTGAGGGTATTTTGGTCATTTTATTATTTCTACAATCATATCATACCATCAAAACTAAGACAAACAACTAATTAACTATACCATACTATACCATCTTTTCAAACATGATAAACAATAATTATATTACCATATCATACCATACGATACATTACGAAACCATAATAACTAATCAGCCAAACATGACCTAAAAGAGCTAAAAACTAGATTAGCCAATTTTACATGAGAAAGTTCATGGAAATTTCTGATTATTCATACACATGCACATAAAGAGACTCACAATAACTCCATTCAAAGCAAGCAATGAGTAACACTAATAACCCTAACAACACCTCTTTTCCTCCATAGCATTGGCCCCCCATCTCCTCTCTCTCTCTCTCCCCTCCCTCCATAAAAACCCCTCCCTGAAAACACAAAACTAACACACACACACCCAACACTCACTCCCCTCCCAGTCCTCTCTTAATGGAACAACCCTCTCCCTCTTCCTCCTCCTCAAACTCCTCCTCAAGCTCCTCCAAACAATCCAAAAAAAGACCCAGAGACGACGACAACAACCACAACGACGACAACAACAACAAACAAGTCCCTCTGTACCGCGGCGTGCGCATGCGCAACTGGGGAAAATGGGTCTCAGAGATCAGAGAACCACGTAAGAAATCAAGAATTTGGCTGGGAACCTTCCCCACTGCCGAAATGGCCGCCCGAGCTCACGACGTCGCGGCGCTCACCATCAAAGGCCAGTCAGCCTTTCTCAACTTCCCCGAGCTCGCCTCCACCCTCCCCCGCCCAGCCACCGCCTCCCCCAAAGACATCCAAGCCGCCGCCGCCAAGGCCGCCACCTCCACATTCACCCAAAACCGTGATCACCAACTCCCCGCTGCCGTCTCTGGCAACGCCCACAACGACGACGCTCTATTCGATCTCCCTGACCTTTTACTATTCTCATCTTCATCATCTTCTTCTTCTTCTTCTTCTTGGGTACTGAGCTCTCCCTTGGAGGTTGATGATTTTGGGTTCAGGCTTGAAGAACCCTTCTTGTGGGAGGAGCATTACTATTATTATTAATTAATTAAGCTTGGAATTTAAACATGCAAGTTCAAAGTGAGATCATATGTTTGATGTTGTTTCATGTTTGCTTTTTCATGTTTCTTGTTTGTGAAAAATGTGAAGAAGAAGAAGTGGAAGAAGAAGAAGATGATGACGATGAAGTAAAGAGAAGCAGTGAGTTACTATTTTGATTGGATAAGTTCATAACTAAATTTGGATATATAGCTCATGTTTGATAGGGGGATATCCCCAAGTGGGATATCCCCAACACATTCTAAATCTAAAAATTTTTCCCTAAAAAACTTTTAATTTAAGTTTTTAAGAATATAATAATAACCCACCCACCAATACATGTGTAATGCAATCTTATCATTAATACCTTTACTTTAAAATTTCCCCCCAAAAAAATTCAAAACTTTTCAAAAGTTATTCCTAATCCCAAGTAGGATATTCCCCTATCAAACACAAGCATAGTGATTTTATTTTTATATATATATTTTTGTATATATTATAATGCATGAGTTTTACTTTTTTTTTAAAAACAAATAGTGGGGAAAAGAAAGTAAATTCCTTTCTTCCCCTTTTTTTTTAATTTTTAATTTTATTTTTTTTTATGGCTTTAGTGGAAGTGTTCGATGTTTAAATAAGGGGGAACCAAAAGATGAGTACAGGGCCCCTGCTTAAACCCACCAATCCAGTCAGTGCTCAATGACATCAAATACACCATCTTATTATTATTATTATTATTATTATTATTATTATTATTATTATTATTATTATTATTTAGTTATTTTTCTATGTTGGTAGATGCAAAATGCCAAATTTAAAATTTAATTCTGATTGATTAATCAGGCCAGGTGGAAATTATTTGTTAATAAATTATACAGGCTAGCAGACTGAATTTTAACATGAGAAGCACGTGATGTTGCACATGCCATCTCTCTCGCTCTCTCTCTCTCTTGAAATTATGGTTTTTAAAATGTAAAATTCACAAATTTATAAAGAATGAATATTGGAAATTATTTGAGTGATAAATGAGTTTGTTTGGTACTAAAACATGCAGTAGTCAGTCAATCTAATTTTCTCAAGAAAAATAAATATATATATAAAAAGAAAAAAGAAAAAAGAAAAAAGAATAAGCTAGCATTGAGGTTTGTGTGTGTGTGTGTATATATATATATATATATATATATATATATATTATGGGGTATATATATATTAGCAATCAATTAATGAGCATGAGAGCACACACAACACAACTCAAAGTTAGATATTTGCAAGTAGGACAAATTTGTGGACACTCTTTGCAAAAAGTATGCACATCGATCTCTCAACAAAGTTGAGC
The DNA here is from genome assembly GCA_026586065.1 of Dioscorea zingiberensis. Classification (NCBI taxonomy): domain Eukaryota; kingdom Viridiplantae; phylum Streptophyta; class Magnoliopsida; order Dioscoreales; family Dioscoreaceae; genus Dioscorea; species Dioscorea zingiberensis. The sequence continues at coordinate 2,847,445 of CM048827.1, read as the reverse complement.
ATGATAATTTATGTTTGATGTACTCTCTAGACCATGGCTAATGTTTGGTCAAGCATGGCACATGTCAATGTTTCAATTCTTTCAAAACCTAACTTAGTTTTAATTAATACCAGTTGTTCTCATATATTAGACATATAATTAATATATATATATATATATATATATATATATATATATATATATTAACTTGTATATTAATTAGTTTATCGCTTGCTTAATATATGCTCAACTAAATACATTTGAATATTGGGTTATAAAAAAAGTAAATGAAGCATTGGATAGGATTATTCTCACACTGTGTACTAAAGACAAAGACATAGGCATACAATATAGTATAGATAATGTAGAATGTCGATTTTAATTGTATTCTTAATTTGTTTTCTCTTATGTCCTCTTTCGATCCTTAAAATTTTCTTCATGTGTTGAATTGCTCCTCTCTCCCAAAATTGATGATTTGAAGTTTGTCTCTCTTAATTTGGTGCAAAAGAGAACAAAAGGTTTCCTCTAATTAAGCTACTTCTTTTCAATTGTCTAAGAGCTCTATACTTCACATGGCTTGTCTGCCTACCTCTTTATGCATTCTTGTGAAAGGATCTAATTAATTGGTCACGACTAATTCAACATTTTTCATTAATAATTTTCAATGGAGCAAAAAGCAAAAAAAAAAGGTAAACTTAGCCGATCGATAACAAAATCCTCACGAGTCACGCTTGATAATCTGATTAGACATAATTGATATATAATAGACAGTTGTGTTGTGCTGTGATAATTAATGAAAGAATACATTTTTTGCCCAAGCACTCTATGCTTTGTTCATTATCTTTTTTCCCTTGATATAATTATAATTATGATGATTAGACAATGAGAAGAAGAAAGATGCATGGTTTTCTATATCTTGACTTAGACCCAATGGTGTTCACAAAGGAAGTAGTACAAAGATCAACACAAGCAAAGCATAAAGTCTCAATTCAAGATTAGAAAAAGATCTGATTGAGTTTAAGAATAGGAGATCAGCAAGTGCAATCTAGACCAGCCTTAACTTTTTCTTTGTTTTCTATTGCAAAAGAAGCTCATCATCTTCTTCTTTTTCTCATTATCATGAGATCCTTGTATGCTTTTGATGCATATGGCTTCCCTTAGATCTGCTTGCTCTTTATGTTTTTGGTTGTCTTTGGGACCCAAAGCAAAAGAAAGAAATTCGTATTCTTTGCACATTGTTAATTAAATAAATATCAATGATATTCCTCTTAATTAGTAGAATAATGGCAACATCAAGGTCGTTTCTTTTCCTGGTGGTCCGATCGATACCGCTTAACTCCTGATCAACATCATGTATAATGAGATGAAGACATATAATTTTGGTCCCATGATTCGAATGTGCATGCAAATTAGTTGTTAAAGCATCACCAATGTGGCCCTCTGCATAATGTAGGCAGACCATTAATTCCTTATGAAGACAAGCCATTGTTATATATATCTCCAAAACTTGGGTAACATCAAACGAAAGAATGCCGGCATTATTTCAATGTAAATCAGGCCTGTTTGTAATTGTAAGTCCACACTGTGTCAAATATATCGATAAATGCAATCAATCGTCATAAACGCTAATTAACAATGTAGTTTTCACCATCAAAACCTACAGTAAACATTTTGGTTAGTGGGCATTATTTCAGTGTAAATCGGGGTTGCTTGGTTCATGATGAGTCAATTATTATTAAGAAGAAGTCGGTAACTGAATCGATCGATGATCACAATGTGATTGATCATTTAAAAGATTTTGGTGATAAGTTTCATGCTAATTAGCATTGTAGTTTTCATCAATCAATGCAAAAAGAAAGGTGAGTGGCACCTACCACACTAACAAATGAGGCCAATGAGATGTGTACAATATTGTTTAGTTTGAAAGTATTAAAAGAGGCAATAAATGATATCATCAGCCTCTAATAAGAGGAGGTGGTGTTACAAGGACAGAGGAAGAAAAAGGATACAAAACAAAAGATTGAAAAAAAAAAGTAATAAAAAGAGTGAAAGGACAATGTGAGGGGAAAGGAAGAGGTGAGGGCCCTCGATCTCAAGAGTCAAGAGACAACTTCATGGAAAAGCTCTTCACTGTGTTCTCCTAATACACTGTTACTGTAGAATGGTTGGCTTGAGTGGTAGCTCTCAAATGGAAAGAAGATGGTTTTGTTTCCAATGGTCTATATATTTAAGTGAGAGAGGTAAAAGAATGGAAAAGATGATGTGAAGCGGTGAAATATGGCCAATAAAGTTGAGGATGGCTTGAGATAATTAAAGAGGCACAATAATTAAAACAAAATGAAAAAGTGAATAACTTTCAAAAAAAAAATTTGTTAGTCCGTTATCTTTCACAAGAAGAAGTTGAGGGTTTTAAATTTTTAATACGTTGTGGTTTTGTCCATATTTATCAACAAGAAAATAAAATAATAATAATTAATGGATGGGTTTTAATGAAAAGCCCGGGTCTTTAATTACCATCACGGGGCATTACCATTTTACAATTGTTGGCAATTCTAAGGATCCAAGGGGACCATGACAATCATAAACCTCAAACCTATGGTTTATAGTTGTAGACCATTACTTTAGCATCGACCAAAAGTTCTCTACCGGTGGACTCCTCGGAAGGGGAAGCTTAAATCAAATGAATAATACTAGGATGCTGCCAATCCCAAGAGAAATTTAATAGGGGGGGTTCAATAATAATCTGCAAATTCTAGTTGGCTTTATTTTGTGTAAAATATTCAAATCAGCACAAATTGTATTATATTTAATGAAATTAAGTGACGAGGTCAAATAAGATGTGAAAGTGATGCTGAGCGGATCCGAAAAGTGTCCAGCATCAATCAAGAATCAAGATTCAAGAGTGAGTAAGCCACTCCACCAAGCAACAACCAAGTATATATCCCATCCTCGTCACACATGTCGCTCCCTCTGATAAAGGAATTGGGTATGTGGAATTGGACACTGAAATTATGTTTAAATTTTTTTGAATTCTTTTTGATAAAATTTTAAACTAAAACATTTAAGGGTAATATATATATATATATAGGTGTTCTCTATATATTAGTTATTAAATTTCAAAAAAAATTATTATTATATCTCTAAACTTTTATTAATTTTTAACGGGAAAACAAATGCATTGGAATCCGTATCAAAGAACTTGATCCCCAATTCCTTTACCAAACGGGCTAACAATTGCTCTGACAATGGATCATCGCCCATGCACATGGTCTCAATGTTCCTTCAATGACTTCAGTCACATTTTCAAAATATTAGTAGTCGAGAGACGAAGCCCTCCTTGACACCCCATTGAATCATATGAATAACAGGAACATTGGGGCAGATATGGTTGTTGTGAGTACAACCAAATGAATCAATGGCAAGAAGAACAGAGAGAATTGTATGGACAGGCGATTATGATAGGGGAGATGAACAATGGATGCTTCGTGGGGCCATGGATTTGATCATGGCCATCAGTGTTTGGGCCACAGATAGAGACAAATGCGGGGATGCTGTGAGGTCCCACGGAGATTGCTAGAATCTTCTAATCCTGATGGCAACAACAATGCCACAGAATTAATCCCAACAATTTTCACATGTACATCATCAATGTCCATTTTGATTTCAACACTTTTCCCTTCAATCATTCTACACGGGAAAAAAATTCATTTGGAAAGCAGTATAAATTATTATAAAAGGTAAATTAAACTGTGATAGCCTAAGAGTTTGAATGCTTTATATAGCCAGACCTGTCGCACACAGGCATAAAGACTAATAATTATGGATGAAAGAAAACTAAAAAAGAATAGCAAACTACAACAATATGAGGTTACTAGGTAGCAATACCAAAGCATTTGTTGTATCACGAACATATCGATCCAACTTACTGCTGGGCACACTGTACCCTTGGGCCTGCATCATCATCTTCTTCATCATAGGCTTCGTACTGATGTTGTTGGTGCTTGCGCCTCATCTCCTCCTCCATATTAACATCACACAGAGTGGTCTCCTCACATTCATCCAATTCCATTGCAGTCAAGTGGTTCCTCGTTCTAGGCGCCAAAATCGTTTCCAGGGTCCGGCACTGATCCGGAGAAAGGATTCCAGAATCTGGAAACTCCACATTGAAGTGTATGTACAGCCGACCCTTCATAAAGGGCCTCTGGTGATGCGGCATCCCTTCGTCGTTGATGGCTTTGTATTGATCTGATCCAGGTGCAAATTATGAGAAATTATCTCACACACACACACACACACACACACACACACACACACACACACACACACACACACGCACAAGCCACTTTTATTTTGGTAGAAGAATCTTTTGTGTGTTTCGATCCCTCAACCTCTCTGTGAGAGGAAGTGAGTGTTGTTAGCCAACTTTGCTTATGAAAATTGCCTTTTTATAAAAACATGGACAAGCCACATTTTATTTTGGTAGAAGCATGTTTCAGGCATCCTCCAATCCCTCAACCTCTCTTTGTGAGAGGGAATGTTGGTAGCCAATTTTGCATGTGAAAATTGATTTTTATAAATGTGGACAAGCCACATTTTATTTTGGTAGAAACATACTTCAGCCGTGCTTCACTTGACCTCTGTGAAAAGTGTGGTAGCCAACTTTCCTTGTGAAAGTTGCTATCTAAGATAGATTGTTGAACAGCTAAAGTTGAAACTTTAAAGGGATTTGATTACATAAAATGGCATACCCGGTTTCACAACTTCACCAGGATTTGACTTGATGAGCAACTGCCGGCCATCAAGGTGGGTAAGCGCAAACTGAAAGCCGCAGAGTGCCTCAGTAAGACTAATTGTGTATTCCACATAGAGATCATCAAACTTTCTCTTGAACTTGGGGTGCTCCTTCAGTTGCAACACAAAAACAATATCTCCAGTCACAGTATCAGGCTGCAGATGTAAATTAATAGGGAATTGTCATACATACATGGAGTTCCAAGAAAATTCCAAAACTACGTCTTCCATATCCATTAAAAACACAAATGACAAATCCAGATCTAACTGTTCTAGGTTTTACAAAATAAGAAATTAGATTGCATACTGTTGAAACACGAAAAGGCCAATGGAGAAAGAGGTAAGTCAAGAAAAGACCACTTACAGCTTCATCAGCCTGTCCCTGGAATACGATTTTTTGCCCATGCTGCATGCCTTTCTCAACATGCACCTCCAATACCTTCTTTTCCTGAGTAACTTTGCTGCCTTTACACTGTGGGCACTTGTCCTTGTCACTAATGACCTCTCCTGCAAGAAATTATTTTAGCCAACAGCAAAACCAACAGTAATACCATCACAGATACAATGAAACCATCATCATACCTGAGCCTCTGCATTCAGGGCAAACAAGTTGCATCTGTTGGATCATGCCAAGTCCAATTTGCCTGGTTACAATCTTTGTCCCCGTACCATGACATCCATGACACTTTGTTGAGGCCCCACTCTTTGAGCCTTTCCTGAAAAGTACACACATGACGACCAGGTCATAAGATGATTAAGTTATTATAGAAACTGCATGTGAAGTCAGAACTATAACTTAATCATCAGAAGCCTTAAACAAACCACTAACATCAGTCATTAGACCTCATAAAGAGATGGAATAGTTAGAAAAGTAAGAAAATTGCTTTGGTGGTAAGTATGATTTATCCCATAACTTGAATTAAGAATTCAAAGAACTGGTGGCATAAAATTGACATTAGCATACAAGAAATAGTGCAACATTCAGATTCTATCTTAATTGAAGCATTCATAAGCATAGTCAACTATAATGGTAGGTAATGAAATCCTCTACAAAGTAATTCAATGGCTTTAATTCCCCCAGTGATGTTGTGAAGGAGTAGAAGAAAGTTGTAGAACAAGTTAAAACATTGTGGTGGAATTTGAGTTGAAGCAACATGATGAACCATATAAGAAATAATGGAAAAGGAGGCCGACAACATAAAAGAATATCAGCAACTCAAAAGAAGCAAATAGCAAAAGAGCATAATATATTGATGATATAATGGAACTGAGGAATGACATGAACAGGTTAACCGATTTCTAAACCACTGGAATCTACCCATAGACTCAACTAGTAATGTAAGATGACTAAAATACTGAGATTATAATAGGACCAGAGTATTTCAACCCAATAATTGATAAATAGTTCAAATTTCAAAGACAAGTAATATAAAAAATTAGAACATCCTAACCAATTCTCTTTTTGTGACACCATTTAAGGACAGTTGTTCCAATTACTGCAATATTTCTCCATAGCAACAATATTTCAAACAGCTCCATGTTCCATAAAAAAGAGATTGGTTCTTAGAATTTGGAACTTCCAATCTATCTTTTAACAAGTTGCTACACATTTACAAGAAATACCTACAATATAAAGAATGTGGTACAAGAGGGATGAGAAATGAAGCTGGTTCACAGGTTGTTCACAAAATGTATGAGGTACATGTTATATTCTTCATATAATAAGGCAAGTTTCAATATTAGACTTAATTAGATCAAACACAGCCATGTGACTGAAAATGTGGAAAATGAACAAATGAAAAAACGACAATACGGAACCTCAGCATAACCAAATCAACATAGCTAAAAACAGGATGCCAATGTTGGACTTGATCCTGAGCACCATTTAATAAAATTGAGGAACATCAATAAACTTGATGGTCAGATATAAGAAACCTGATCAATGACAGACAAAGAGGAACCTCAACACAATGCTTATTTGAGACTTTCAGACTATAAGGTGATTTTTTAATTTATAAAACTTGCATTGCATGTATCAGCCCACCCAAACCTGTCCTCAAATGGATCTAGAAAATCATGATTACAAATTACCACCCCTTTAAAGTGAAAATGAGCCCATCAATAAGTTATTGACATCTCCAGCACCATTCAACCATACTTGCCTACATCATACATAGATGAAACCTGTGTTCCTAGTAATTCAGAGCAGATTTCATCAAAGGCTAGCCTTACAAATATCATACCCAAGTGTAATACAAATCAATAGCTGATTGAAATTGATATATATATATATATATATGGGCGTGTTATTATGCGGCCGGCTGGATTACTATTCATACACAGTCGCCTAATTTTGAGGCACTTGGATGGAAAGAACATCAAAAAAATAAGTTAGCATGTCAATTTTCATACAATTTTGTGACTGTATGATCATCATCTTAAAGGATGAAAAATGAAAATTTAATCCATTAAGATTTCTAAAAAATTTCACCCTTTAAAATGAATGATCATATGGTAACCAATTTGCATGAAAATGGACATGCTAGCTTATTTTTCGATGTTCTTTCCATCCATACGGTTGGATTTGAAAAAAACTCTCCAAATGCGTCAAAATGAGGTGACCTTAAATGAACAGTAATCCGGCCAGCCTTATACTAACATTTTCATATATATATATATATATATATACCTTTTATATCTGGCAATGGCAAGTAGAAACAATAATAAATATGACCCTATCATCACAGGAGTCTCTGGGACAGATCAACTTCTTACCAAGAACCTCATATTATAGGTACCATTAAAAAAAAGCTAATATTAGTTACATCATCGAGCTCATCTTTTAAACTACTATAACCCCATTCTTTGCTAGAGCATATAAAAAGGAAAATAAGAAGCATATAATAATCTGATAAAAATTCAAAGTATTAGCATTTCTAAACAAAAAGTGTGTTTGTTTCACATTCATCATTAAATAAAAATTGTGTTTACCTATCCATTAATAAACAATAACTTCCATTACTCATAGGAAATGCAAAGGACAAAAGATGATGAAAGTGACAAGACATCATTTGCCAACATAACATATGTCAGCTTCAAATTCTTAAGTTCCTTGGGTAATACATGCTGATAAGATGTGAATGCAAACATGAATTGTTTGTAATGCTTGAATAATGCAGCAAAATTGTTTCTTGAAATGCTATTGCAGTATGTTTACACCCTTTGAAAGGGATTTGTACAGCTAATAATTACTATGTAGTTAACCTGAAATTTATGCAAGGGCATGATAATTGGCAGACAAGAAAATAAGAAATATAACCAGTTCAGACATATAAAAAGTCAGGGGAGCCAGGAAGAAACCAAATTAGGTACATTATCTATCCAAATCAACTCAACTAATAGAATATAAATAAATATTTGAACTTTAAATATGGAAACATGCATAGAGAAATATGTATTCAGGCTCAGGTAAAGCCCATGCTTATTGCAGAGAAAAATCACATCGTAAATAGCAGCAAGAGGTTAATTATTGCAGAGAAGAACTAGAATAGGCATACCCTCGGCATTTCGGACAAAGAGCATTTCTTGATAATGATAGTTTTTTGGATGTACCATTGTAAAGGTCTTCCAGAGTTACTTTCATAGTATGTACCACATCATCACCTCTCCTCTGCCTACGAACTCTTGAGCCCCCGCCTTCAGAAAATAATTTAGAGCATAAACAATTTTCTTTAAGTAAATAGAGTAGCTTGCATGAGCTCAAATCCATTTAATCTCACCACCGAAAGCGCCGCCACCCCCAAAAAATTGCTCAAAGATATCAAAAGGGTTGTGAGAAGAACTGGCTCCTCCCATGCCCTCCTTAAGTGCATCTTCTCCATATTGGTCATAAACCTCCCTCTTTTCAGGGTCACTCAGAACTTCATAAGCTTGAGCCAACTCCTTAAACTGAGATAAATTATATATAACATGAGAGAAAATTAACTTGGGCATGAACACAACACCTTACAACTCAACACCACCATTGAAACACTTAATATAATAGCACCGGTTGATTGAAACAATGACCCCATGGACATACAAAACCAGAAAAAAATTCAGGAATGTCAGTAATGCTCAACTAGGATCATGCACGCCAATTAATTAAAGTTTCTAGTAAAATTACATGAAATAAGGAACTGTAAATTAACCCCAGAAAAAAAGTACTTTTTTTTTGCAGTGAACATATACTCACCTTCTCTGGGTCACCGCCCTTGTCCGGATGGTTCTTGATGGCGGCTTTCTTGTATGCCTTCTTCAACTCATCTTGGGTCGCACCCTGTGAGACTCCAAGAATCTCATAGTACTTGGTATTATCACTCCGCCTCGATGCACGGCCAAACATTTTCCCCGAACTCTATAAATCCTCTACACGCAAGCAAATACAAAAGCAATCACACACAAACCAAACCAAGAACCAATCTTCTCAACCCTAGATCAAAAATAGAAACAAAATCAAAACCCTAATCCGAAGATCACGTTCAAGACAAATCACTTCGAATTAGTTCAAAAAAATCACCATACTTCAACTTAACAAGGTACCAAGGTACTCTCATCTGGAATTCACAACAAAATCTACCAGAAAGAACATACAAAGAGAAGAAAAGGGATTACCAAGGCCGCGCAGCGAGAGGAGATGAAGCGTGCGAAGAGGAGAGATCCCGATTCCAATCGGGCGAGGATCGCAGCCCTGATCCAAAGAATAAAAAAAAGAAAAGTTTGGGGGAAATTGGAGGCGGCGTTTGGTTTTTATACATACAGCAATAGAAACTTAAGAGAGGCCTCGAGTTCCTCGAGATTCGAGCATTCAATGAGATTGATAGATCCGACGGCGGATGATGGTTCCGGGAGACTTCCGGTTTGACCAGTAAGACGACCGGGTTCAGCCGGTACGCGGCTCAGTCAATTATGGCGTCTTGGTTTGCTTCCAAATTTTTTATCATGAAAAACAATCGCAATAATAAATCTATGTAGATTAATACAACAATTATCATCAAATAATTGTATCTAAATATGTTAAGATTGACAGATTTTTATGGTTTTCAGCCGAGACTTTTGTCTATTATATTAAAAGAAAGTGACCAATCTAAAACTGTTTATATTCAGACTAATTACATATTAATTCTAAATTAAATTAAGGATTTTAGTCTATGTTAGTCAATAAACTATAAAATTTTAGCTAAACTGTTACATTATTCTCTAATGCAAACCTAGTACAAAATTCTGTAGTTTAATAACTTCTATTTGAAGTCATTTCGGACCTCCGGCACTGTATTTTGGTTGTCATAGCCCATGCTTCTTCTTCCAATCCTCACTAGTTTTGCCAGTTTATCTGATCCTTCATTTTCATCTCTTGGATAAGTTGAATGCTTCATTAGTTGAATTTGGCTAGCATTACTTTGCACTGTCATGCCATCTCTATGTTGTTCCAATTTGGATTTTTTTGTTGTTGTGAGCCATAAAGGGATAAAATGATTATTTGTGTATATTTGTCCCTCTTTTATCCATTTGTTGGAGTACCTTCGACCCTTCCTTCATAGCTTCTATTTTCCCTTCATATGCCGATTGTACACATCATTCCTTTGCTCCTGCAATGCAAAATAAAACCTTTATTAGTAATTAGTATGTATCCTACTCCTATTGTGGTTTCTCCTTCTTTCCATGCTAGCTACATCCACAAATAGGTGGTAGTTGAAGCTTTTCAAGTTCCACTCTTTTTCAGTCCTATCTACCAGCTCTTGAATGCTCTCTTTGTTTTGTTGTTGTTCTAATTAAGTTCATTGCCCTAGCTTGCTTTGCTACCCCTGTGGGGTTAAAAGCTTAATTTAGTTTTGAAATTTTGGTTGCATTTCTCCTTTCATGTCATCTATAGCCATGTTCCCATGATGTCTTTTGATATTCTAGCTTCCCATCTGCCAGTCATTTGCCTTCAATAATGTCATTTGTGCTTGTATTCCATTAGGCTAGATATCCTTCTTTCTTTAAATCTTTGTCCATACCATTGGGAAAATTTACACTCATGAAATAGACGGTAAGTTGTTTCAGCTTTTAATTTGCATAAGGGGCAAGGATATGTTGGGTTTATTCCCATAGTGTATAAGTACTGATTTGTAGGTAGTCTTCCATGCATGAACTTCCATAAGAACATCTTAATCATTGGTATCACTCTCATTCTCCATAACTTCTTCCATTATCTCTAGTATTTGGTGCGTTCTTTTATTCTATATTCTTCATAGACTGCTCATGTCGATGATTTCCCTTTTGTTTTATGGTCCCATCTCCATTCATTCTTTGTGTTTTCTATACTTACCTGTTTGTTCTTTGACATTTCTACCATGGATTCTGGGAATATACCATATACATTTTCCTAGTCCAGTTTCCTAAGAGCAAGTTCTAACTTGCAGAGATGTTAGTTCATGATTCATATTAATAAAAGTAGGCTTTTTGTTGAGTGGTATATTGAACATCAAAGGATCACTCATCACATAGTTTGATTCAATAATATTTGTTGGAGTTCTGCTGCTTCTTATTTCTTTGGTTGTATTTAGTAATCCTCTAAAGATCCAAGATTTGTTTGTTTGGTTGCCAAGGTTATAAACTGCCATATTTATTCAACATTATTTTAATTCAAGTTTTATCCTCTTCATTCATTAATTCTAATACATGCTTCAAAAGCAAAACTGTTTTCATTAATCTTAAGTCCTTAACACCTAATCCAATTATCGTGCTTAGGTTGGATACCATAGTACTCCAACCTATGAGATGCAATCTACTACCTCTATTGTTGTTACTCTAGATGAATTTCCTTATCAGTTTTGTTATACTATCTAGGTCAACTACCCAATTTAGTCCCTCTATTATACCGAATCGGCCCTTTTGGTCCCTCTAATATAATTTGTTTCTTTTTAGTCCTTATAATTTCATAATCGAGAAAATTAAATCCCTCCCTCCGATAGACGTTATCTTTTCTGTCGAAGGCGCTGATGTGGCATTATTATATATTAAAATATTATTAAAAAAATTTCAATTCTTCACCCTCCTCTCTCCTCCGCGCCTTCCTTCTCCAGCGTCATCTCTGTTGATTTTTGATAGTCCCACATCTAATTTTTTTGGAGTCCATATTGTTTGGGGTCCTATTACACACCAAAAGCCCTAAGGCTAATAGTGTGGGACCCCATGTTATATTTAAGTTTCATCCACTTTCTCACATCTTCCAATATGGGACTATTTATATATTCCAACACTCCCCCTTAAGTTTAACTGGGTCTGTTGTGTGGACCAGTTGTATAAAGATGCAATTAAATTTGCTTCTTATCAGGTCAGAGGCCGCCGGCTTGCGAGGTAAGAGGCTACTTTGGCTTGCCACGTCAGAGGCCATAATTAACTTGCCTGATTTTTTTTTCTTCGGGGGTTGTACTGATCCTAGGATAATTGTGCACTGTCAAGCGACTTACTAGCTCTGATATCATATTGATTTTTGATAGTCACACATCTAATTTTTTTAGAGTTCATATTGTTGGGGGTCCTATTACACAAAAAACCCTAAGGCTAATGGTGTGGGACCCCATGTTATATTTAAGCTTCATCCACTTTCTCACATCTTCCGATATGGGACTATCTATATATTCCAACAATCTCCTCCCCTCTGACGACCCCTTCTTCTTCAACTTCCTCCTCCGCTCTCTTGTCGTACACAGCTGATTCTCCGCCTCCCTCTTCCTCTACCGCCACCTTCGGAACCTCCATCCCGACAGTTACTCTTTCACCTACATGTTTATATGTACTTCTTCATATTTGAAATCCTACTACAACCACACCAGTGGCTTAAATAGTCCCAGTTCCATTCACACGTCGTCATTCTTGTTTGATAAGAGCTGATCACTTATCATCTTTTGGGTTTTTTTTTTAAAAAGGCAACCAATATAAATATGAACAAGAAATTAAACCTTAAGACTTCACTATTAATAATTCATGTGAGTGCCCAAATAGATTAGGATTATTTGAGTTGGGTCTTTGTCATATATTAATCTTGTAGAGAAGATCATATACTGTGATCAACCACTATATGAGTTCTGAGAATCTGTATACATGTCTCCATATGTTCATTATTATGGAAAGAAGTTGAAAAAATATTTCTAACATTTGATGTGCAATTACTGTGTGTGTATATATATAATAATTGGTTTAAATCTTTGGCAAGCTAGTCTAGTCCCACCCTGCAGTTTAATGCAACTTGTTCAACATTTAGTTAACCTCGTTAATATATACATTGTGGAGAGAGAGCCGCACTGTAAAATCCAAGATTTTCATGAAATAAAGGATTTAAACATTTCCTCTAAACTAAATCAAAATTAATTAAAGTGAAAAAGGGGCATTTTGGGGATTTGAATAAGTTCCAAGGTCATTTTGGTAAAATGGGCATGAGAGGGAGTTTAGAAAGAATCAATATATTATTCCATAATTTACTTAAGTTAATTGGTGATTGACTTAATTAAATTTGAAAATAATCAATTTAATTAAATATGGAAAACCCTCTAAGTTGATCATGATTGGGCTAAGAAAGGAAGTGGGGTTAAATTGATTAAATCAAGGTTGATTTAATTAATGAGGGAATATCCTAAGTGGGTATGATTTGGTTTAATCAACAAGGAAAGGGGGAAATTGATTTAAATTATTAATTTAATTGATTTGTGCTGTCAAGGACCTGTCTGTGATTTTGTAAAGGACAGAGGACTGCAAGACAATTGTGTTCTCTCACAGTCAAGGCCCTTCTTGCAAATTTATTAAAAAATTGGGGACTTAATGGGAATTCTTTATTCTCTCACAAGGAGGGACCGAGTTATAAATAGGGAGAAAGTAAGAGGGCGCTTGCAAAAGTCTTGTGAGATCGCCTCAGTAGTTCAAAGGGAATGAACGGTTCGAGATCGGCAGATGAAGACTAATCTCGAGGCATAGGGGCGATGTAACATGGGATAAGACCGCACCGTGCGGGCGAGCTCTGGCCATCCGATCTCGGGCGGATGGCAATCGCGAGGCCGCACCGTTTCTTCTCCAGCACCGGCGCGCGTCACCCTGCCAAGAATGGTTGCATGGGTGGCCGACAGGAAATGGAAGGAGGGGGATTGATTGCCAATCAATCCCTCCTCGCCAGCAGACCCGATCGCGCAGGGATCCTCCTCGAGCCCTATAAAAAGAGATGGGGGGCTGAGCTCTGGAGGCACACAGCACCGCCAGCTCCTCCACCCCACTGTGAGGAAAAGAGAGACAGAGAGGGAGCTCCCGGGGTTGGGCGTCGGAGATCGAGAGAGACGAGCTCTGCAGAGATCCCTGTCTGGCCGGAGCGGCCAGCCTTCGGGGAGACTTAGGCAAAGATCGGCCGAACTCTAGTCTCGAGGGGCGACAGAGGTCAGCACTCCGCCGGTAAGCTCCCTGTCCTTAACCTATGTTCCTGTTATGCATACACGATAGAGGAGTGGCGTCGAGGGAGAAATTGGAGGGGGGGTGGTCCTGCCGGGAGTCAGGCACAAGGACAGGTGCTGCTGCAGGCCGCAGAGCTTCCAGGCGGCGGGAAGGAGTCCTCGGACAGAGATAGCCTGGCGGCGGGAGACTGCGATCAGGCACAGGAGCGCTGAGGGGCCGCTGCAGACGGCCGGAGAACCACCGGCCACCGTCGAGGCACGGCCTGAGAAGAGAGAAAGATAAGGGAGAGAGAGAGAGACGGGTTAGGATAATTAGTTATTTTTAATTTAATTAACTAATAAGTAATAATGATTAATTTAATTAATTAATTGTTAACTAAGTCATTTGATTTCACTAATTAATTAGTTTATTATCTGATAACTAATTGATTAGTAAGTTAACTAATTAGAAATTAATTAATTGGGATAATTAATTGATTAAGTTAGTTAATTGATTGATTAATTGGAGAATAACAATTGAGAAATTAGCCCAATGATTGCTTAGTAATTGATTAATTAATTGGGTGATTAATCAATTGACTAGTTGAATGAATAATTGAATAGTTGGGTTTGGGTCAACCAACTAACTAAATGGTTGGGTTCAAATGAGATATGCTGGCTTAAAGGAACGATCAATTAGAAATTAATTAGTTAATCTGGTAACTAATTGATTAGTAAGTTAACTCATTGGAAATTAATTAATTGGGATAATTAATTAATTGATTAATTAGTTAATTGAATAATTGGAGAACAACTAATTGGATAATTAGTTATGAGCAATTGATTTGGTTAACTAGCTAATTGACTAATTGGGCTTAGGCTAACCAGTTTAAAAAAGTTAGTTGATTTGGTTAATCAACTTAAATGAATTAGATTGATTTAAAACAATGAGTTGATTAAAGATAATCAATTTGACAAGATTGGGTCCAGATCCAGGTTCAAGTCATATGGATTAGATCAAATTGATTTAGTGTTGGGTTGGGTTAAAAAGAGTTATTTGGTTGGGTTTGATTTAATAGAAATGGACTTGAATTGGGCTCAATCAAGATTTAAAAATGTCTTGAACCAAACTATAAGATCAGATCTATGGGTCGAATTCAAAGGGGCTCAAAAGGACCATTAGATCAGGTTGGGCTTGGTCAAGAGATGAATAATAAAAAGAAATAAAAGGTTGTAGGAGAGGGGGTCAGAACTAGAGACCCCTCTCATGGGCTTGGTAGGCTTTAACCACCAAAGCCCAATTTCTTTTGTGATAAAAGGAATTTAGAATATTTATATAAGCTAGACTAATCAGATTTTAAAAATGGAAAATAAAGCTAGAAAGGAAACAAGGAAATGATTGGTATGAAGGGAGATTCGAACTCAACACCCCCACTTAGCATAGATGGGCCTTAACCACCAAGCCACTATAACTTATTTATGGAAATAAATAAAGATAGTCATTTGGGGTAAAATGACACGGGAACACAAGGGAAGGCTCGCAAGTAGGACTTGGGCCATTAGAGCATGCATTGTAGATATAATGTTCATAGACATGTACATTTATTAAGAATAGAATTGTCTTTATCAGATATTGACGGGGATGCGTCGGGAAGTTAGGTGGAATACGAGACTCTGTGATTTTAGGTAAGTACTCTTGCCTTGTTCCACTCTTTGGAGTTTCTTGATATGTCTTATTCATGACATGATGCTTATATTCATTCATGCTTCTCGAATTGTTGAAATCCTTGTTTAACATGAATAATTGTTTTGGGATGTTGGGATCCCTACTTGTTGTTCTTCCGCCCGGATTCAGTAGAGCGTGGGTGCTCCTTTACGGAACGTTCAAGGACGGGACACCCTGATGTTTTGGCATTGCCATGCCAGAGGGACTGATAATCACGTTGTCACGCACTTTGTCGATGGGAGTGATTCATTTGGCCGTGTCGTCACGCATCTGAGAGGTAGCGCTACTGACATAGGACCTGAGGGCCGTAGCGACCGGATGGTCGTGTTTACAGCAGGTTCGCTGATGATGCTGACTGGGGGAGACATTTGTGGAGCTTCCATTGGAACTCATATCAGAGCCCCAGGGCTTCTGTAGTTTAGGAGTCCTTACCATTGCATGTTTTTGTGGTAGACTCCTAGGGATTGTTTGGTTTTGTTGATCATTTTATTTGATATTATGATGCTTTTTCTTGAACCCCGCGGGGTACTTACTAGGCTTTCCATTCGAAAGCTCACGCACTTGTTTCTTCCTATTTACAGATCCTGAGGAGTAGGATTCTAGCACGCAGGAGCCGATCGTGGGTCGGTGGATTTGCAGAGGTCCGAGGACCTTGTTTATCTTTTTATCGTGTGTGAGATATTTATTTTTGTAGGTTCCTTATAGGGCCTAGTGTTTGTAGGGTATATGAACCCTTTTATGATTTTCCGTTGAACTCTGTTATTTTTGAATAATTAAGTTGTTTTATTGCATTATCTGCTTTACTCACTTAGGCCTTGTATCCGAGTGGGGCCCATCTCTACTCGGGTACGGCCGGTCTGTGAACGTGCCCGAGGTCCCGGGATCGGGTCGGGGCGTTACACGCACCACAGTAGAAGTAAATGAGATATGTACGTAGTTTTCCTTCTAAAACTTAACTCCCTACTCTTTTATTATGATTTAATTGGTGAGCTTCAATGTTCTTCAAGCATGGGTATCGAGTATAATCAGAGGCATTAATCTCCTTCTACAAAGAAATGATATTGATATATATGTATTCAAACAAGAATGATGAACCATGCATGGAACTGGGACTATTTAAGCCACTTGCGTGGTTGTAGTAGGATTTCAAGATGAAGAAGTATATGAACATGTAGGTACGTGAAGGAGTAACTGTTAGGATGGAGACGAGATGGGAGGCTCCGGAGGTGGCGGTAGAGGAAGAGGGAGGTAAAGAAGCAGCAGTGGACGACGAGAGAGCGGAGGAGGGAGTTGAAGAAGGGGTTGTTGGAGGGGAGGAGATGATGCCGGAGAAGGAAGGCGTGGATGGAGAGGATGGAGGAGAGAGGAGGGTGAAAAATTGAAATTTTTAAATAATATTTTAATACCACGTCAGCGCCTTCAACGGAAAAGAAGACGTCCATCAGAGGGAGGGATTTAATTAATTTTCTCAATCATGAAATTATAGGGACTAAAAAAGAACAAATTATATTAGACGGACCAAAAGGGGCGATTTGGTATAATAGAGGGACTAAATTGGGTATTTGACCTACTATCTAATATTGAGTCTGGTATGGCGTAGGTACTGATTAAGAGCATATATATATGAGAAGTGATACAATAGTAGTATTTGTCGAAGTAACTCTACCAGCCATAGACAGATACATTGTTTTCTGATAAGCTAATTCATTTCAACTTTGGTAATCAGAGATCTAAAGTAACATACTGGAATTTAAAAAGCTGATATCTAACATCCTAAGTATTTAAAGGGAAATGTTTCTTGCTTCAAGCTTAATATTTCAATTATTGACCTCCTAATTCTGTCATTGATCCATGTTAGGAAATAAATTTCAGATTTAGAGTTGTTTGGTCTCTACCTTGTGATAGATTTATACAATTGCATGCATATGTTAATGGACCTAGCATTCTTCCTAGATGCTTTACAGCATATTAATAAGCCATCTGCATTTAAACTATGATTAGCAATTAAGGATTCAATGATTTTAATCTCTTTTATCATTTGCAAAGACTCTGCTTTATACAAAATTTTTGTTAACACTTGTGATACTAGAATGAACAAATAGGATGAAAGGGGGTTTCCTTACCTTATGTATACATCTGGTTTCACCCACCTACGTATTCTATCATTTATGATAAAAGCAATTGTTGTAGTTTCTATGCACGCCTTAACCCATTTGATCCATATAGTTGGGAATTTCATCATTGTTAACATATATAGCAGTGACTGTATCCTATTTAATGATATCATATGCTTTCTTCGCATCCATTTTAATTAGCATCATTGGGTGTTCATGAGTGTTGTGCTCTAAGGAATGAGCTAACTCTTGTGTCATTAAAGTAGCGTTTGTTTGGGCGTATTTCAAATTACATGTAATTCTAAATCCTAGGATTTAGAAAACAACTGTTTGGTTGTAGGGATTTGGATGGATTTCAAAATCCAGTGTAATTCAAAAAATGCAAATTGGAGGATTTTGAACTACTCCCAAATTAAGCTTAATTCGAAATCCTCGGCTTTGTGGGATTTGTGATTACTCTCGCATGCAGAGCACGTGAGAGAGAAGCAACTAAGAAGAGGGTCATTGTATCCCACCCTAATCACCTTATCCCGCCATTCTCCTCTTCCCGAGCCATGCCTTCTTCCCGAGTGCCACCGCTCTCCTTTTCTTGAGCCTAGGGATGGCAACCCCCGACCCGATCCGTTGTTTCCGACTCGATCCGCCCTGAAAAATACGGGGCGGGGTGGGGCGTGGTAAAGGTCCTTTAAAATCCGCCCCGTCCCGCTCCGCTAAAAAAATACAAAAATACCCTTATATATATATTAGATTATATAGTTTTAGGGTTTATAATGAAGTTTTGTTTGAAGTCTTTGAAATTTAGCGGCTGCTTTCCCACCCTTCTCTCAAGTTTGTATATCAAAATGCTTTTACATTACAGTTAAGTTTATTTTATTTGAGTTTAATCGGTAAATTTCTCTTCATTCTATGGTCTAAATGCAGTATTGGTGCCCCGCTTCTCGCCCCGCGGTGCCCCGCGCCCCGCCCCGCGCCCCGCTACTATTGGGTGGGGCGGTGGTGGTAGAGGCCTGCCCCGCCCCGCCCCATTGCCATCCCTACTTGAGCCCTAATCACATTCTTCCTGTATGCCATAACTCTCTTCTTGCCAAGCCCTAATCGTTTTCTTCCTGAGCGTCGACGCTCTCCTCTTCTCGAGCCCTAATCGCCTTCTTGTAGAGTGCTAATTGCCTTTTCTTCTCATGCGTCGTTCCTCGGTGGGTCCGCCTCACGTGCTCCGGCTGTCGCGGACCGTGTTGGAAAGGTATCTCACTCTTCCTTTGCTTTGGATTTCTCTTTGGGGTTTTTGAGTGCAACATTGACGACCGCGATCCGATCTACAGGTTTGTGTGGTTTTAATTTGAATCTTTTCTTCGTCCTTGGATTTAGATTTTGGTTGTGTGTATTAACCTGTGAACAAGTGGTGGTGGTTAATGAGATATTGTGAAGATTTAGAATTTAACATTACTGTGTTTGATTACTAGTGCTCTCGTGGAAGTAAAGTAGATAACTTTTGTTTTAGATGGTTTAATAGTGAAAGTGTTCTCAGGGCTTGTAGAATTTGGAGATTATTGATCCGTTTGAACCAGGACTCATAATTTTGTTCAATGATTGTATAAAAATTTCTCTTTTCTGTGTTTCTTCATAGGGAGAAAGGGATGGATTAGTCTCATTTTATTTGAATATTAGAACCATCTTCTTCGTTTTCTTCTAACTTCGATTTGAAAAAAAAAAAATAGAAAAGAAGTTTGCATGCAACAATTGGATTGGTTTAGCTTGAAAATAAAATTAGTAATATCCTGGGGGGGTACTGTACTATACTTTTGTTTCATTTTGGGTACCCAACTTCAATTTGTATCATTTTGGGTACTTAACTTCAATTTTGCTTCATCGGGAGGGTACTAGAAGAATTTCGGTCTAATTTCTCACCGGATTTGGCCACGTGGACAAATCCAAAACTAATTTTGTCCCCATAGATCATTTTGAACTTGTCCACATGGCCTATTACGTGGCATTAAGTGGTCAATTCAGGCGAGAAATTACGCCGAAATTCTTCTAGTACCCTCCCGGTGAAGCAAAATCGAAGTTGAGTACCCAAAATGATACAAATTGAAGTTGGGTACCCAAAATGAAATAAATGTATAGTACAGTACCCCCCAGGGTATTACCCTCAAGTAGTACTTTTGACTATCTTTTGAAATTTGATCTTTTCATTTTAACCAAATCTTTGGGTTATGGAATAGAAAGAATATTTTACTGGCAAAATTTCTTCTTATCTTCAAATTTGAGAACTATCCTCTTCAACTTTTGAAGGATGATTATAATTCTTAGTTATTGCTGGTGTTTAAAAAACTGTATTCAATCTTAACATTCATGATTTGACCAATAATCAACTTCTGTAATGGTGCTCCATCTAGTTCTGATTCTAATAACATTTTTATACAATTTTGATAATCTATCTCATTGATTCTAGAAATGAGGATTCAAACTGTAATAGTCTATATATTGGAAACAATTTTTACACTTCAAATGTTTTGCCTTAGCTGTATATTAGATAAAATAGTCTATATCTAGAAATAAGGATTCAAAATGTGGTGGTGTGTGCTTGTGCTTATCTAAGGAAAAAATTGTAGAATTGACTATAGAGTTTATATCACATCCTTGGAACATGATCAAATTCAACCCCTTGATTTTGGAGCAACGTTATAATTAATTTGTTATTAATCAATTCTTCATCAATTGTCTTAATTCAAATTATGTTAGTCTTATTAATCTCACAAGTATGAACATTATATTGTTTCTGAACTTAATTAGCTTAGTAATGCTTTTACTTCCTTGTTTTTAAATTACATTGTTTATAATTTCTGAATTTTTGTGACGTATATAACATTTGCTGAATTATCATACAATGGATGGGATTAGGATGTCAGAAGAAAGTCAAACTTCATCAGCGAGAAATCCATCCAAAAAAACAGGTGGGCACAAACGACGGACACTAGTTGAGAGCCGTTTTTCTTACATTTTATGGCCAGTCAAGTAAAGCAAGGTTTGTAAGTTGATAAGGGTTTCAAACCACAAGCAATACATGCTGCGATCAGAGCTCTAAATTAAGGAAGATTTTGGGGTGACAATGACAGAGCAAAATGTGGCTAATCACCTCAGGACAATCCAAAAAAGGTTGGCAGGAATTAAGAAATTGAAATAGTTAAGTGGAATGGGTTGGGACAATAGTAAGAAGATGATAATCATGGGAGACACAAAGTATAGATACTACATCAAGGTATTAATACTTATTTCATTTAATTATTCACTTGATCATCTTACTAATTTTAGTGTTTAATGCAAGTCCGCCCACAGTATGAGCCTTTCTTGAACAAGCCAATTGAGGATCATGACCTACTGGAGACTGTATGTGGTAATGACCAAGCAACTGGGAGTCATGCCATGCAATTTGGTGATCCCATTGGCACAGAAATGGACTACATGGCTTCACAACAATTTCCTTCTGCTTACAATTTGTATGATATCTCAAATGAGGAAATAAATGAAGAAGTTCATGCACCGCTGACCATGCGTAGTCAATCCGAAAATACACAACTTGAACCTGCATCCCCTACACTAGCAAAGAAAGGAAAAGGAAAGTGCAAAACAAGTGAAGAGGCTCTAGCAATTCAAGAAATGTCTTCGACAATTAAAGAAGCATTTCTTATGATCAAGTCTACCCATTTCATAAGCTTTGCAAAGGACCCTTCTACAGAGTGTTTGAAGTTGAGTGATATGGATTCTCTGACCATGACATAAACAAGGCTTATGATTATTTAATAACCGACAATGCTAGAGCTAGAGGCTTTATTAGAAAAGTTGAACAACTTAGGAAGATTTTGGGCGGAGGAGTTCCTCGAGGTACTCCATAATCAAGGGGAAGGCTCTCAAGGCTTCATCTAGGTTCCTGGTTTGTTTGTATTAGTTCTTTTTGTTATTGACAGTGGCTCTTCTAATGATCCTCATACTTGGAGTTTTACTTGAAATTATATCATGGAATATGAAAATGCGCACTCTTGTGATGACCAAAGAATTTACTTCAGATAGTTTCTTTCTATCTTGATTGCAGGAGAACTCAAGGAAGGTTGGGTGAAGAATTAGGGAGCGACATGACATATACTAAAGTCCCTAGTCCTCCTGTTGTTGATGAAGTTTGAAGAGAAAGATTTTATCAGGAATGATATGAATTTTCTGTATTGTGTATTAATGACATTCAATGTTTGTTGGATGATAAAACCTTATGAATTTTCTGTATTGGATTGTGATGATTTCAATGATTTAAGCATTAATATTGTCAATCATGAATGTCTGGTGACAGGTTCTTTGTGCTGAGTTGGAATTGTCTAATTTCCTTTTGAATGGAATTGTTTGTGATTATTTGACAGGATTATTATTAGCAGTTATATTTGTTACTCCAAAATAGTGAAACCATGAGCAAACTTTATGTCAGATTTATTTATTTATTTTCTGATCTATATATGGATTTTGTATGTGTAAAGGATCAAAATTATTACATGTTACTTTATATATTTGTCATTAGCAACAGGTTAAGAAGTTAATGCTTCGCATTGGTGGTTTATTTTAACTAGAGTTATGTATTCATTGTTGTTTATCAACCTCTTTGAATGATTCTATTCATGTTGGGATTTTTTGGCCATTTGAACCATGAATTTATTCTTGTAGTTCAATCTTAATTATGGATATTTTTGTTAAATACATATTATTTAAAGTAATTATATAATTTGTTTTTTTTTTTTTGACAAAGGTGACAAGCGTCAACCCGTCAAGGGCGGACAACATAACGAACGCACATGTCCTCACCTTGTAGTTGTGGGGTGTTGAACCCGAGATCTCTCACAATCAACAACACCCTATGCAAGGGACCCAATACCAATAGGCCAAGAGGCCGTTGGTAATTATATAATTTGTTATTGTAATTATTTATAGGGTGATTTGTAAAAAAACCTCACAAATAAACATTAAAAAAACTAGTAATTATTTATACATATTAAGAATGTTTGAGTTTTTTTTTTAAAAACTCAAACATTCTTATATTTGAAAAAATACATATTATTTGTGTTAGTAATTATTTATAGGATTATTTTTTAAAAACTAAAAATTAAATATATTTAAAATAATAATACTTAAACATATAATTGTAAAGGGGGGTAAGCTCACCCATGCAAAAGAGGGTAACCATATCTCTAAAATACATCCAACCAAATACTAGTTTTCCAAATCCAGATTTTCAAATTCTTCCAACCAAATACAAAATTCAGAAATCAGAATTTTCAATTACATCCAACCAAACACTAGATTTGCATATGGTGTATTTTGAAAACCAAGTATTTACAAATACATTGTAATTCAAAATCTTACGTGCAACCAAATGCTACCTAAAATCTTGTCAAAAATGCTTCTTCCAACTATAAAGGTTGATTGCTCTTTCCCAATCAAGTTTGGGAGTATATTCCTAATTATATTAGTTATTATTTTATTTATTATCTTATAATTTACATTACATAGGGATATGGGTTTGTAATCATTGACCTTTTGAGGATTCTTTTTTTCTTTGGATTAAGCATATGTGTGTTTGGTTCCAACTAGTTGGTAAGTTTTCCATAAGTAAAGAAATGTGTTATTGCACTAGTGATACCCTTTCCTATTTTCTTCTAGAAGGCTCTAAAATTCTACGTTTAGTCCATTCGGCACTGGTGATTTGCCTCATGGTATGGATTTGAGTGCCTAAAATATTTCATACATTGTTACTGGTTTGATCAAATCTTCTTCTTGCTCTATATTAAGAGTTTGTAGATCATCTGGGAGATCCTATAGTATGTTGTTTATGGATCATGCATTGTTGTTTTGTCATAATTTAATGTAGAATTTTATGAAATTTGTCTTTATTTCTAAGGATCTATTATCTCTTTACCTTCTTTACCTTTGATTTGTTGTATTCTATTACAATATCTATGATTTTTAGTTATCTGGTGGAAAAATTTTGAATTACTATCTCCATTTTGTAACCATTGCATCTTGGATTTCTGTGCCCAAATATTTATGTTCTGCTTTAACAGGGCTTGTTGTTTATTGTAGAGAGATCTTAGTGCGTACCAATTATATTCTTTATATAGTGTTGCTTCCTACTCTCTATTCTCATATTTCTTCTTTCTAGGTTCTGTGATTGGCTTCTACACTTCTTAATTAAATCATACCTCAAGTTATGGATTCTATGACTAGTACCATGCATGAGGTTTCTCCTCTCTAATTCTCCAAATTGACTTTACACTGTCGTGGCATTCAGGTAGTTGAATCCAATTGTTATCTAATCTAAAAGGCCTTTTCATAGTTATTTTCTATTTTCTATATGGCAATAAGAGTGGAGAGTGATCTGATTGACAACTAGCTAAGTTATGGATTCTATGACTAGTATTATGCATGAGGTTTCTCTCTCTCTAATTCTCCAAATTGACTCTATACTATTGTGGTATTCAGGTAGCTCAATCCAATTGTTATCTAATCTAAAAGGCCTCTTCCTAGTTATTTTCTATTTTCTATATGGCAATAAGAGTGGAGATTGATTTGATTGATACCTAGCTAAGTGATTAACTTGATATGATACTAGATCATCATTACATAGAACTCTATCTAGCCTTGCCCAAATTCTTGAATTCCCTTTTGGATTGTTGCACCAGGTAAATAGAGAACCAGAGACTTTAAGTTCAACAAGATTATTATGTAATATAAATTAATTTAATAAAATTGACTTCATACCTGTTTTTTGTTTAGCTTGTCCTCCCTTTCTTTCCTCAGGATTCCAAACAACATTAAAACCCCTATGATTAGCCACGACCCAGGGATGTATGATAGTTTACTTAATTCTTCCAATGTGGCCCTTTGATTTTCTAGTACTTGGCTATTGTATACCACTGAGATTATCCAAGCTTTGAAAGCATGTCCAGACATTACTAAATGTAATATATACCTGGAGTTACATATTGGTGTTACCTTTTGGATTGCTCTCCTTCACCTAACTATAATACCACTTGAATATCCCATTGTTGGCGCAGCTGCCCAACTCCATTTTCTTTTTGAATTTTTGACAGAAACATCTTGTTCTTTGTTCATTTGCGTGTGAGATTATTTGGCTTATTGTGTCTTTGTCAATTACACCCCTGTAGTTCCACATTAGCATATTCATAAGTTATAGATATCAAGGTTTCTTTGTGATTCTCTTGCAGGCTCTGTCCATCTTTCTTTTAAATTATTTCAACCTATGTTAACTTTTTTTTTCCACTGTCTTCCTCTCTTGGGCTTTTACTAATTTCTAACTCCATATTATCTCCTATGTCTGGTAGTTCTTCATCCTCGGACATTCCTTTCTCCAATGAGAACTCTGTCTCTTCTTTTTCTAGTGCTTCACTGATCCTGTAAACAAGTCCAAATGAGTATGATTAATATTTATTAGGGTTAGTTGTTCACCTTTTCTTGGGATTGGATATCCTTCTTTATTCCCTGTGTTAATCTCTTCTACCTCATCCAATGGTATGATCATTATTTAGTCGCCATGTGTCCTTGCCTTGTCAAGTGGTCTTTCCTTGTTCTTCTCCTCTCCATTGCATCCCTTCATCTTCACGAGGGATTTAGCCGGCTTCCCCCTACTTAGTGGGTGGTTTATATGGTTCAACCTGTCTTTGTAAATTGACCGAGAAGGTTTACGAAGATGGTTGTGGCCTTTGTGGCCATTGAGACCTTCCATGCTATGCTCCCTTGAGCCACGTGTGTCCAACTGTCATGCCTCGGGCGTGACCTCCTTATATGAACACCCAATGTCTCTTCCACTTGATTGGGTGGCCACGTGGTTGTCATCCATTGGTTCTTTGGAGCAGTCATTCAATACATGCTCTACCTCTACCATACATGTGACCTCCGGCGAGCGGCCTGCACCTTGTCCTAGGTGGTTTTCAGTGACTATTCCTCTTCTTTGCCGACGTCGCGCCACCATCCACGGCCTGAAGTTGCGTTCCTCCTTCTTTGAATTTTCCTATGCCATTTAGAGTACCTGACCCTTTAGAGCGCCTATATTCTAAGATGTGCTGACATCCTTGGTCAAAACTATTTTCCCTCTCAGGTCCGATGGTTTCAACCAGGTTCTGAAGACACCTGAGCGACTCCCAGGTTATTATGCTTCCCAGGCCTCAACACCATGACCTATAACACCACACTTATAACAAATATGGAAAACTTTCATACAGAATCACAACAAAAATTTTTGAGTTCAAAGAGCATACCCATGCCCCTCTTTTGAGAGTTTTCCAAGATCTAGCTCGATGCACACCAATATATAACGAGCTATGTTCATCTGAAGTGTCGTCTGGTCTATTTTAACTAATCGATGAAAGAAAGCTACTACTGATTCCAATACCTCATGAGTCCAATACTCTATTAACAAATGATTGAGTTGGACCTAAAGGATGGCCGAAGTCAGCCTCTCAAATGTTGGTTGGAAATGCTCCTTCTGACATATGAGATGGTGGACCATCCCATTTATTGTCTATGGTCCCTTCATCAATAGTATTTCAACCATACTTTCAAATGAATACTGTATAAGGAAAATCCTGTTTGGCATGTCTGCTAATGAGAACTCCCCATGGCTATACCAAAGGTTAGAGAATGTCTCTGTTGGGGTTAAATCGCTACAATTCACCCTCCACGGAAGCGCCAACCACACAAAAATACGATACTCTAACAACTTGTTAGCAATAATCTCCAAACACATATGCAAGAACTAGGGCAAGATAGAGAAAACTCACACTCACAAACACAAAAGGATTTACGTGGAGTTTGGCAAGGATGCCTATGTCTCCACGGGGTGGGGAACAAGAAATCCACTAATATGAGTACAAAAACGGCTTGAATAAACCTCAAGCTCGTGCCCAAGAAAAAAAGAAAAAAAAACTCTCACAAAGAATACAACCCCAAAGAAAAAGAGAAAAAAAAAGAAGACTCACTATGCACTCTCCAGAGCTTTCAAGTCGATCTCCATTCTCCCTTCTTTCGTTGCTCAAAACCCTTCTTAAGTGTTTCTCCTTTTTTTCTTGTATACAATTGACTAGACTAGGCCCCTATTTATAACCCTCTAGAGATAACTCCTATTCTAATTCGAACATCTATCTCTAACCAAAATAGAACATATATCTCTAAACCAATCCTATCTCTAATCATGATCATGATTAGAGTAGGATAAAAAATCCAAGTTTGAATATGACTCAAAATAGACCCTTACATACAATTCTCCACCTCGTTTCTCATTTGAAGCCAAATGTGGAACGAAAAAGATTGCATATCTCCACCGCACTCATATAGACGATTTCCAAACCCAAAATTCCCCTCATTAGTATGTGCTAACATTGAGCAAGTCCAAGCAATGTTGGAACTCGCTTCTTGGTACCACCTTGGTGAACATATCTGTAGGATTATCGCTTGTGTGCACCTTCAATAAAGAAATAGAGCCTTCTTCGATGACATCTTGCACAAAGTGATACCAGACATCAATATTCTTGGTACGAGCATGGTGAACTTGATTCTTTGCCAAGTGAATCGCACTCTGACTGTCACATCCCAAGTCCAGTGCATCCTGCTCAATCCCCAAATCATCCAAAAGACCCCATAACCACAAAGTTTCCTTCACCCCTTCGGCCATAGCCATATACTCGGCCTATGTAGTAGATAGTGCAACTGTGGCTTATAGCATCAATTGCCAACTAACTGGAGCGCCATATATCCTGAATACGTAACCAGTAGTAGATACCGTCTGTCTAGATCACTAGCATAATTTGAGTCTACAAATCCACTCAACTGACATGTTCCTCCACCAAAGCATAAACCAATGTCAGTAGTACCCTTCAAGTACCTCAGAATCCATTTCACTGCTTCCCAGTGAGGTCGTCTTGGATTTGTCATAAATCTGCTGACTACACCTACTACTTGTGAAATAACGAGGCGTGTACAAACCATCGTATACATCAAACTGCCTACTGTACAAGCATACAGAACTCGAGCCATCTGCTCCTTTTCTTTAGCTGTAGTAGGTGATAACTGACCAGAGAATCTGAAGTGTGGAGCCAACGGAGTCACTACTGGCTTTGCATCTTTCATCCCAAACCGTGCTATTACTCTCTCTAGATAACCCTTCTGATTTAGGAACAACTTACGGCTTGATCTCTCTCTTCTGATCTCCATGCCAAGAATCTTCTTAGCAGCGCCCATGTCTTTCATCTCAACCTCCTTGCTAAGCTGAGACTTCAACTTATCTATCTCCACTATACTATTACACGCAATAAGCATGTCATCTACATATAATAGGAGATAGATTAATGTACCACCACTGAGTTTACGGAAGTAAAAACACAACAATCATACTTGCTTCTGGAGTACCCACACTTGAGCATAAAGAAATCAAAGCGCTTGTACTATTGTCGAGGCGACTGCTTCATACCATAGAGTGATTTCTTCAAGGGACACACCTGATTCTCCTTTCCTTCAATCTTGTACCCCTCCGGTTGATGCATATAATTTTTTCATCCAAATCACCGTGCAAGAAGGCCATCTTGAGGTCAAGTTATTCCAGCTCAAGATCCCCATGAGCTACCAAACTCAACAACACCCGAATAGAAGTGTGCTTCACCACTAGAGAGAAGATCTCATTGTAATCCACCCCTTCTTTCTGTGCAAAACCCTTGGCCACTAGTTTCGCCTTGTACCTTATACTATTTGACTTGGACAAATCTTCCTTCTTGTACACCCACTTACAACCTATAGCATGCTTCCCCACAAGTAATGGGACAACATTCCATGTTTGGTTCTTTTGAAGAGACTCCATTGAAACCAACCATCTCTTGCTATTTGTATCTCAAATAGCTTGCTTGAAGGTGACCGGCTCATCTTCCTCCACTGAGAGTGCATAATCAACCAAATTTGCTTGTCCATAGTGTTTCAGAGGTTCGTCGAATCCAAACTTCTGAACTAGTTTAATCTCCCTCATTGGCCTAGTGGTAGCCAAAGACTCTAACTGTTGCTACTGAAGTACCTGTGTACTGTCTTCCTGAACCTCCTCATGTTCTAGCTCATCATCCTCCTTAACTTGAGTATCTCTCTGAGCTTCCTTTTGAACATGACTAGTACTTGGTTGGTCTTCATGTCCATCAATCTCCCCCACTTGAGTATTTGTAGTCAACTCATCACCACCACCATCAGTAAGCATCATAACTTTCGACAAATCTAGTATAGAGTTCTCATAAAAGGTAACATCTCTGCTGATCACAAACTTCGAATCTTCCAAGCACCATAGGCGATAGCCTTTCACACCCTTTGCATATCCCAAGAAGATTGCCTTCTTGGCTTTGGGATCAAGCTTATTCTCCTTGACATGATAATAAGCTGTGCAACCGAAAATTCTCAACTCATTATAATCTGCATATTCCCATGACCACCTCCGATAAGGTATATCTCCATCCAAAGTAGAATGTTGAGCCCTGTTCACTAAGTAACAAGCTGTTGCAACTGACTCTAGCCACCATTCTTTGCCCAAACCAGAATTGGATCGCATACATTTAACTCTCTCAAGTAGTGTACAGTTCAGTCTCTCTATGACCCCATTCTGCTGTGGTGTGTCTCTGACTGTCCAGTGTGGAACAATACCCTCCTGATCACATAACTCCTTGATGGCACCCTCAGTGTACTCTGTGCCATTATCTAACCTCACTGTCTTCACCTTCCTCCCAGTTCTATTTTTAACCATCATTCTCCACCGCTTGAATGTCTCAAATACTTCATTCTTATGCTTGATAAAATATACCCAACTATATCTAGAATAATCGTCAATAAATGAGACAAAGTATCTCGAACCTTCCTTTGAAGCAATCTTCGTCGGTCCCCATACATCTGTATGCACATAGTCCAGTACTCCTCTGCTCCTGTGTTTTGTAGTGAACTTGACCCTGTATGCCTTTCCATACACACAATACTCGCAAAATCCATGCAAGGTTTCTTCAAATTCTTCAACAAGCCTTCCTTTCCAAGCAAAGGCCAAATGCCAAAGTTTAGTGCAATCTGATGGGCTTTTGCTTCTAGAGATCCCAACTGCTGCATTACCTATGACTATCGTTCCCAACAAAGCATATAAATTTCCATGACGAACCCCATTCATTACGGCCATAGAACCATGACAACCTTCAGAATTCCCTTCTCAGTCACAATCTTGCAACCATTAGCATCCAAAACTCCAAGAGAAATCAGATTCTTCCTCAAGTCTGGAACATGCCTTACACCGGTCAAAGTTCTGATCATCCCATCATGCATCTTGATCCTGATTGAACCGAGCCCAACTGTGTTGTACGCATGATCGTTGCCCATCAAAACAATTCCACCATCTGTGCACTCATAGGTAGAAAACCATCTCCTATTCAGACACATATGGTAGGAGCAGCCAGAATCTAGAATCCACTTCCCGGATATTTCTTCACCTTTACTCACCATGTAACAATCTTCATTGTCCCCATCCAAAGCAAAACTTGCTTCTTGCTTGACCTGTTTCCCCTTGTTGTTGTTGTTGTTGTTCTTCTTCTTCTTCTTCTTCTTCCCCTAATTCACTTTCTTGTTGGAACAGTCCGCCTTGTAATGCCCACGTTCTCTACATTTGTAGCAAATCACTTTTGCTACTGGTCTTGATTTTGATCTTGACTTGCCTCTCTGCCCTTTTCCTCTTTCATTTGACCTTCCTCTGATAACCAACCCTTATGCCTGCTACTTGTCAACTCTTCCACTAGTAGCCATCTTTCTAAGATTATTTCATAATAGTGACATTCTGACTTCATCCATGGAGAGAGTGTCACCCACAAGCATCAAAGTCTGTACCAAATTCTCAAACAAGTGTGGCAGAGATAGTAACAATAGTATGGCCTGATCTTCATCATTTACTTTGACATCCACATTCTTCAAGCTCGAAATTATCCTCTCAAACTTGTTTATGTGGTCTCAGAGAGAGGTGCCTTCCTCCATCTTGCAAGTATACAACTTGGTCTTCAAGTAGATGCGATTCATCAATGTCTTGGTCATTAAATTGGCCTCCAATTTTGACCACACACCGGCTACCGTCTCTTCATCATTCACCATGAAGGCAACATCCCTATCCAAGCAAAGGATAATAGCCGCGCGTGCATCCATGTCAAGATCCTCCCAATCTTCATTACTCATATCCTCGGACTTCTTCTCCTATCCCAAGAGAGCCCTGTGTAACTTTTGTGAAATCAACAAATTCTTCATCTGCATCTTCCAATAGGAGAAATCGTTCTTCCCATTGAACTTCTCGATCTCGTACTTCCCAACCTTCGCATTACCAGTCGAAGACATCCTTTAGGAACTTCATCGAACACCTTGTGTGTAGAAATTATCCCAAGCTAAAAACCAATAGCTCTGATACCAATTGTTGGGGTTAAATTGCTACAATTCACCCTCTACGGAAGCACCAACCACACACAAATCTGATGCTCTAACAACCTATCAGCAATAATCTCCAAACACACATGCAAGAACTAGGGCAAGATAGAGAAAACTCACACTCACAAACACAAAGGGATTTATGTGGAGTTCGGCAAGGATGCCTACGTCTCCACGAGGGTGGAGCAGGGAACAGGAAATCCACTAATATGAGTACTCTGACGGCTTGAACAAACCTCAAGCTCGTCCCCAAGAAAAAAGAAAAAAAAAACTCTCACAAAGAATACAACACCCCAAAGAAAAAGAGAAAAGAAGAAGAAGACGCACTAGGCACTCTCCAGAGCTTTCAAGTGGATCTCCAATCTCCCTTCTTTCATTGCTCAAAAAACTTCTCAAGTGTTTCTCCTTTTTTTGTATACAATTGACTAGACTAGGCCCCTATTTATAGCCCTCTAGAGATAACTCCTATTCTAACTCGAACATCTATCTCTAACCAAAATAGAACATATATCTCTAGACTAATCCTATCTCTAATCATGATCATGATTAGAGTAGGAAAAAAAAATTCTAGTTTGAATATGACTCAAAATAGGCCCTTAGTTACAGTCTCTCTAGCAATCTGAAGGGATGGGGCCTTACCTAGAACTTTACTGTATAAAGTACCTCACATAGTGTCATGCGCCCAGTTAAGGACCTCTACTTCTATGGTTATCGTGTCGGGGACGGTGGCCTTTAGTTTCTCTAGTACCGATCCGGGAATAAGCACGAACGACATCGCTTCTTGCTACTTTTGGTTAGTGACTATTCACCCATGTCCGACCCTTAGTCGCTCCTCTCTATTGCTTCTCACTCACTGGAGCCTGCAAAAAGAGAAGACGACACATATTCAATATGGACTGAGACCAAACTCGGTCTCGCGCTCGCGCTATTGGCATGTAGGATAAAAATAGAGTAGGATAAAAAAATTCTAGTTTGAATATGACTCAAAATAGGCCCTTACTTACAGCCTCTCTAGCAATCTCAAGGGATGGGGCCTTACCTAGAACTTTACTGTATAAAGTACCTCACATAGTGTCATGTGCCCAGCTGAGGACCTCTACTTCCATGGTTATCGTGTCAGGGATAGTGGCCTTTAGTTTCTCTAGTACCGATCCGGGAATAAGCATGAACGACATCGCTTCTTGCTACTTTTGGTTAGTGACTATTCACACCCATGTTTGACCCTTAGTCGCTCCTCTCTATTGCTTCTCACTCACTGGAGCCTGCAAAAAGAGAAGACGACCCATATTCAATAGGAACTGAGACCAAACTCGGTCTCGCGCTCGTGCTATTGGCATGTAGGGACAACAAAGGCTCAGTTCCCCTTAAAGCGATTAACTCCGTCCCCACTTATCAAAGTAAGTGGGGGACAAAAGGCTCTTCGGGAAGCTTCTTATCAGCCTTAGGGTCAGAGGAGCACCTGCCCAACTTCCACTTGTTTCCTCTTGTTTAAAAAAAAACTACCTCTTGTTTCATGTATAGTTTTGAGAGAGTGAAGACTTGGCCTCAACAGGACATATGTTGCATGACATTATTATTCACATATGTATTCACTTACGTAGGTCACATCATATGTCATATTATCTTGATGATCTCTATCCCAACATAAATAGTAATTTTTTATTTTATTTGATTCAATTTAACAACAATGACTAGTATTTTATTTCATGAACTAATATGATTTACTTTTTAGCTCATGAGCAAAATTATAAGAAATATTCGGGTAAAAGAAAAGGTTCGAATCAATTATTTTTTTATTCTATTTTTTTTTTCTTGAAAAATTTAATGTTGGTATTTAGTAATCGTCACCAAAGTGGAAAAAGGAAAATCTAATACAACCAATAACCAAGATCCCATATAGCTGAAAAAAATACAAAAAGTTTACACTATTAAATTCATATTGTCTAGGGTAAAATTTGTCTTTTTAATAGTATTTAGATATGATAACAAAGAACTGAACTTTCATCTTATATCATGTAAATGAGTTTTCTCAAGTGAAAAAAACAATTACTTGGCAAAGCTAATCTAACATGCTTAAACGTGTTTGTTTAGGGTAATCATTTAAATTTAAAATATAAATCTTAATTAATAATAATTGTAAATATTTTAACTATTAATAAATATCACAATTATAAAAATACTTTGAATATAAATATTTATTTAAATTATTATTAATTAAATCAAACATGGATAAAGTTTTGTTAAAAAAAAAAAACAAAATTCAAACTTCTTTCCCCACTAATTCAATTAATTAAAAAAAAAAATCTAATTTTCTAGAAATTTATTAAAGTTGATAGAAATTGAAGACGAATCTCAAAGCAAAAGCTCGCTTCGTTCGTAACAACGAACTTCTCACAGCGAAACGTCTCCTTTGGCTGCTCTACCTTCCCCCGCAGCCATGGAGTCTTGGGACGGCTGGGTCGGCGCCGCCCTCTCCAAGCTCGCAGCGAAGAATCTCCTGCGCTCCTTACGGCCCATCTCCCTCCCCTCCTCCAATCCCAAGCTCGAGATCTTCGATGGCCCCCGTGCATGGGACCGCTCATCGGTGGAGGTTGAGCTCGATGAGGACACCTTCCAGGAATGGCTCCAGGAGTTGCCCAATCCGGGTAAAACCCTCGCACTCTCTTAGCTTAAACTTTATTCAGTGTTCAAATTTTGTTTGAATTTTGAATTAGATGGTGGATCGTTGAGCGAGAATGAGAAGGGGAGCAAAAGATGATTCTTTTCTCTGGGAATGACTACTTGGGGTTGAGTGCTCACCCGGCCCTCCGCATTGCCGCCTCGGAAGTGGGTGAAATTTGGATTAAATTTCGGTTTTATTCTTTGTAATTTTTTTTGTTTTGTTTTAGTGTGTGTTATTGATAAATTTGATTGTCTGTAGGCGGCCCTAGCGCATGGTATGGGTCCAAGAGGGTCGGCGTTGATCTGTGGCTACACTAATTATCACATGCAGGTTGAAGCTTTGCTGGCTGACCTGAAGAAAAAAGAGGTAATTGATTGAAGAATGCTGGTTGCTTCTTAATTGAGGAAGATTCTTGCAGTTTACTTTATCTTAAGCATGCTGATAAAACATTGTTTTCCGAGCTCTTTTATATAAAAATCCAACTTTTGTTGTTGTTGTTGTTCTTTTTTGGATGGACAAGCCAACAGATTTTTTGCATCCTATTAAAAAATTGTACTGGGATAGTCAGGAAGAACAGAGTTACATACATCCTTCAACATTTTTGGCAGTTATAAAACATGTATCCTTCATTAGTTTTTGCTCAACCCTGCATGTACAACTGTCATACATTAATGAGTTGGAGATGAGATTATGTAAGGAAGCTCAATTAGTTTGCTAAGTTTAAGGAGATGTTTAGATTTATTTGAGAAAGCTTGATTGGATTCAATGTAAACAAAATGATCATCTGGTGAGCAACATGGCAGTGTGGCAAAACTGGTTATAAGGATGGACACGTTCTATGCTTGAAAGAGAATAGAAGAAGCTCTCTGTAATTGGGAATATGGCACTAGATTGCTTCTCTATGTAGGTACTAATTATGATATCTTACTAGTAATTGTTGTGCTCATGGCAGACCTTGCAACTGCATTAGTGGAGTGTCAACACCTTATCTTGCACTCTGTAAACTGATATTTATCAATTATGTGTTCTTAATTAGATTACAATAGTTTGGAGGCAAGGTTTTCTTTTGTTGCTTTTCACATTGCTTTCAAATATTATGCTGTTATATAAGATTCTACTTGTTAAATATTATTCAGGACTGCCTTCTTTGCCCCACTGGATTTTCTGCCAATATGGCTTTCATGACAGCTCTTGGAAGTGTCAGTTCCCTGCTAGCTGTTTCTGGAAAACCATCCGAGGATGAGAGGATTGCCATATTTTCTGATGCTTTGAACCATGCATCAATCATTGATGGGATGCGTCTTGCTGAGAGGCAAAAAGAAGCTGAAGTTTTTGTGTATAGACATAGTGATATGAACCATCTCAGTACCCTGCTGTATGTCCTCTTTACTATTTGTTAAAACTTTGTACCTTACTGCCCAAGGGTCAACATCTCATGGTAATGATCAGAAATCTTTATTGGGCAGATCTTCTTGCACACTGACGAAGAAAGTTGTTGTCACTGATAGGTAAGTTCATCTGCCCATGATATTATTTATTTATTTATTTATTTTTTTAAATGTGGACAAAGCCATTTTGCCATGCTTTAGGTATGGATCGAACTTTCAACCTCTCAATTTCTTGAGAGAGAGGTGGTAGCCAAGTTTCCTCACAAGTTGTTAAAAATATATTTTTTATCATATATATATATATATATATATATATATATATATATATATATATATATATATATATAGTGGACAAGCCACTAGAAGCATTCTCCTTGTAAGAGGGAGTGTTGCAACCAACTCAGGATATTCTTTGTTACATTATGATAAAATCTCATAATATCTTTGGCCTTCTCAATGTCATGTCCAGAAATTAATTTTTATTAGCACAATAAAATTGTTTTCCTTCCATTGAGTTCCTATCTGAAAATTCACTCTTTGAGCATTTATCTGTTGAATAATAAAGCCATTTCTTGCATCCTTTTCATGCAGCTTGTTTAGTATGGATGGCGATTTTGCTCCAATGGCTGATCTCATCAAGCTTCGGAATAAGCACCACTTTTTATTAGTAATTGATGATGTCTGTCTCATGTTTAGGCTAATTAATTTTCCATGGTTTCTCCATATGTAACTGATATTGATCCACGTGGAAGTTTTTCAGGCTCATGCAACTCTTGTTTGTGGTAGAAATGGTGGTGGTGTGCCCGAAGCATATGAGTGTGAAGATGATGTTGATATATGTATAGGCACTTTGAGTAAAGCTGCAGGCTGCCAGGGTGGTTTCATTGCGTGTAGGTAATGTATATTTACTTCTTACCAAACTGTAACTTACTAGAACATAGATTGCTTGTACAGCATCATTGTCTCGGACATAATGTTTGTTTATGGGTGCTTACATATACATACATTTGCGTGTGTGCACAAACACACATTTGTATTAGTGTAAATGATACAAGTTGTTCATTTAGGGGCTCTAGTTTTCTGATGTCCATTAATCAAGTCCATTGTCCTCAAGTTTGTTCACTTCCCTATCAACAAGTTCTTAAACATCATGGATATGTGATGCTGGTGATTTTCTCTTATTTAGAAGGAATATTTTAAAATAATGGTAAGATTTTGGTAGGTCAATGCATATCAAATGTCTTCTTAATTGTTGTTGTAGCAAACTACAAGCAATAACATAGTGATAGAAATGTGGTGTCTAAGGAACCTCCAAGCTATATATGATGTTTGCTGGGCATAATCATAGAAGGGAAAGGTTGTGACAAATGCTTGAGAAAAGAACAAATGTGTTTTATTTTTTCTAAGAACGAACTTAAGGATGTTTTAGGGCAATGCAAAAGGTTTGAGAGTGTTCCTTTGTAAACTTTCTAACCTCAAACAAAGCTGCAACAGGATTTTATTGCCTTGTTGACTTATTATATGTTTGATTTTTTTACTTGGTGCCCTAGGCTGTGTGGATCTGGTTCACTTATATGTTGATGTCTTTAAACTCATAAGATATGCAATTTTTTACTTAGTTTGTTACTTTTAATTAATCTTTAGTATGGCCTAGCAATAGAAAACTTTGTTTTATAGACTAAATATATGTCAGCTTGTAATTTGTTCACAATTTGGATTCAATTGCCTTGTTTAGTACAATACCTTCTACTGTATAATTGCTTTGATAAGAAATGATTGATATGCAGATTACTTAATTACAGGACATGCTCCATATAACTTGTAATGCCTATTAAACAGCCATAAATGGAAACAACTCATACAATCCAGGGGTCGATCTTTCATATTTTCAACTGCTCTTCCAGTGCCACTTGTTGCAGCTTCTCATGGTAATATTTTGCCAACATGAAAGCTTATGTTCATATGCATGTATTAGATCATGTATTTATACACTATTGTTTTTTTGCAAGCCCATCCCCATACTATAGCAAGTACTATAATGTTCCACTAAAAAGACAAGTTTGCAATATGATACACTGAAATTAGGCTTTGTAAACCCAAATCCAGGTTTAGCAAAACACTTCCTGAGGGAGACTAGACAGAAAGCCTTCAAGAGTACCCTTTGCAAAATAACATTAACAGAACAATGCAACATGATCGGCAACATTATGATTTGATGAGGAACTTATTTCTCAATTTTTGCTTTTGTGGTTTGGACTATTTGTGTATCATGCTTGTGATATGTACCCATAGTATTGAGAAGAACTGAACTAATTGCATCATATCCTTGACTTTTGCTTCTAAATTCTGGAATATTTGGTGTCATAACAATTGCAGAATGTTTTTTGGAGGCTGTTTGCCTCTGTAGAGTATCACCTCACAACAGACCATTGTATTTTTCCTTGATAAATAAATAAACCTAATATTTCATGATGGTTTTGATGAACATGAGAATTAAAAGGGGGCACCATGCTTGAACTTAATAGCACAAGTCTATACTACCTTGCAAATGAACTACAATTTCCTAGCATATATTATCTTTATCTGAACTTGTATCTAGAATCAGGTGTATTTTACTATATATAATCTTTGTATAACTTATAAGATTTATCACCATAGATCACTGGAAAAGAAATATGTAAATATGGTGCTTGTGCATTGTGATGACCAGCAACTGCTATCTGAGACATTCAAATTGAAGATGACCCATTTTTTTTCCTTTATCCTGATACTGATTTCATTTTCTATGAACCTTGTAAATTTGGTTTACTAATGATATATTCTTGTGTCTGTAGCCTCTCTAACTGTGGCCAAACAAGAAAAATGGCGTAGAAGAGCAATATGGAGTCGGGTGCATGACTTCCGTTCATTAACTCTACTTCCCATTACCAGTCCCGTAATCTCTTTGGTCGTTGGAAATGAAGCAGCAGCACTTCTTGCGAGCAGGTTTTCTTCATTTCAGTCTAAATTTTCTTCTCTCAAGAACCATTCTTCTCGCATTTGGTTGATCACTAAACTAAACTATCCATCCTCTAGACATATGTTGAAGTCTGGTTTCCATGTGACAGCAATCAGACCTCCCACCGTCCCTCCTGATTCTTGCAGGTAAACCAAAGCTTTGCATGCATGCTGATACCATAATTTAATGTTTGCATATCCAAATATCTTTTGATAAAGCCTAATGTTTGATGGCTTACAGGTTGCGAATAA
This sequence comes from Dioscorea zingiberensis, assembly GCA_026586065.1. Taxonomy (NCBI): domain Eukaryota; kingdom Viridiplantae; phylum Streptophyta; class Magnoliopsida; order Dioscoreales; family Dioscoreaceae; genus Dioscorea; species Dioscorea zingiberensis. Next base: position 2,808,584 of record CM048827.1, on the reverse strand, counting down.
CTCTGAGTGCCGCGCACACTACTGATGATGTTAGAAGGCTTGTAACCTCATTGTCTCAATGCTTCAAGCTACCAGCGTTTGAACACAATGGTCTCATGGCTTCAAAGCTTTGAAGAAAGGCTGTCACTGAACTCCTAGTACTAGTATTAAAGTAGAATTTTGACAATTTTGATCAAGAATTGATTATATTCATTAGATTAAGTACTATTAAAGTAAAATTTTGACAATTTCGATCAAGAATTGATTATATTTATTAGATTAAGCACTTGCCATTTATCTGGTAGGGTTTTTTTTTTTCTTTTTTTTTTTGGTTAAATCTTTTGTGGGCGAGGTATATTGTTTTATTATGATGTTTATTTGGACTAGCACTTGAATAAATACTTTCATGTGATTGAGAATTTGGCTTCACTTCCTTTCATTTGAAACAAGGAAATTTGTGTATTTGTCCTTATAAATGTCAGTTTGGTAGGTTTGACTTGTGTACCTTTGTAAAAGTTTGGAATTGTTTAATTGGCCCTGTAAAAATAATATTTGCTTTTATATTCTTATAAATAGATTGTTTTTTTTTTTTTTGCTTATTTACCCCAGTAGTTAATTTGACCCTTGATGGTGTCAATGTAATGAATGTGACGAGAGAAAATTATTAAAATAGGTTTGCTAATATAGTTCTTAATTTTTTTTTCTTATTTTAGAGATAAAAAACTAGCATCTTTTCCTCGACAAATTATTTTTTAATCTTCAACATATTTGCACTGGACCAATCAATCCTTTTGACTTTTTTATTTCTTGTCAGCCCCTCCTTTTCAAAACTATTCCCAATTGGTCCCTCTTGCCATCCTTTTGTTAAGCTTTTTTCAAAAATGTTAGCTTTGCCCCTAAGTTTTTTTGGAGGGAGAACTCTTGTTCGGTCTTGTCGTCATTAATGGTCATAGAGTGCCTGACAAGCTTCTTCATCCTCTCTCTCTTGCTCCTATGTTTTGTGGGCTTCTTTAGCTGAACATCTGTAGTGTTTCCATCTTTCATTCTTCTCGTCTACTCGTGTTTCTTCAATGGTAGTTCATCTAATTAATTTTGCAGATAATGATCCTTCTGCTTCTTCTTTAGCTGAGAAGTCCCTCTTACATCTTTTCTGCTCCTCCAACTAAACATCCATCCTTGCTCTTCTTCTTTAGCTGAACAGTTATCTTCTGTATTTTCCTTCCTCCCTGTGTATTTTGCCTTTTGCTCCCCCTCTCCTTCTTCCTTGAACATTCTTCAATCCTTTCTTGTGCTTGGTGAATTGAACATAGGTGGAGAAGTAAAGTATTGCAAGTTTTGGAAAAAGGTTTCATGTGGAATTTAGACACTTTGACTTAAGTTTAAACAGAAAGCTAAACACTTTAAGCGAATACTAAAGACTTTCTCTAAAATTTACACAAAAAGTTTGAAAAATAAACAATTAAAGAGATTGTTAAAGACTTGCGCTGAATTTTATATTGAAAGTGCAGAAAATAAACACTTAAAGAGTTTACTAAAGGCATCCCCTAAATTTTACACTAAAACTCCAAAAAATAAACACATAAAGCAAATAGTAAAGACTTACCATGAAATTTACACAAAAATACTTAAAACTTCCGCGAATTGTATACATTTAAGTATAGTAAGACTTGTTAAGATATACATAGTTGTATCATCCAACAAGTGATTATATACATTCTTTCGTGGAAGTATGTTTGTAAATAGCCGTCTCATCATACAATTAACAACCCCCATGAATTTAAAAAATCAGTTAACTAGTTCATTCATTCATAAATGGTTGTTTTATAACTCTAGCTCCAGTAGTTCGATACATCCCATCGATTATTATCCTCTTAGCATACCCCTCAGCCTTACCATCAGGACCTTTGAATGCATTAGTTGTAGATCAACCCCACTAAGAAGCTGCTCCATAAATTGCATTACGTAAAATTGAGCAATTCACAAATCTTGATCATTATTGCGGGTCATCCCTGATATGCCTCAAGGGAAATGCCCCACTACCTTTGACGTCAGCAACGGTTACGAGGTAATGGTCACACATTTAACGCTGCAACAAACAACTTGTTATACTCAGTTACACTCAATGAGCTTTGTAAATAATAATAGGGATCTCTTACTATCGCAACTGCATCAATGTCGTATACGTTGCCTAGTAGGGAGGAGTAATGGGAATATTCATGTTTCTTCTATTAGAGGACATGTAGATGGTAATGCTTGTTCATGATGATTGGAATTATGACAATGCACGAACCTCATTATCTTGTCCACACTGGTCCCTAAATGATCCATGCTCGAGAGAGTCTACGCCAAGGGTCTTACGACAGTAGCCCACCATTTGTATGGGTAGGGCTTCCTCTCCAAAGACTTAATCAACATCAAGAGAACATATCCATATTATCATCAGGAATCATCATCTAATCAGCAAGTAAAGTTGGTCCTGGATAGCAAAATCCGATTGATTTTTCCATATAACAGTTATGTTAGGGGGAATACCCGACGTACCCGACATAAGGTGTAAGCAGTAAACACTATCCACTTATAATGAACAACTACTAATAAACAAAACAAAAGAAAACAATTATAAACCCTTTCTCAAGGAAAATAAACACTAAGTGCGAATAATAAACACAATCAGAAAATAATAAACACTTCCATACTAGTAATAAACTCATCTCCATCCAGCAATTGAACTTTTCATAAAGGACAATGTGTGTTACTTATCCATTTGGGAGTTCAAGAACATGAACAATGTCATCTTCTCTAGCTGATCCAAGTGATTGAAGCCGAAGGGCTTCTTCTTTTTGGGGATGAAGCCATTGGGTGGTTGGGTTGTATCAACCGTGGGCTCGAGAGCATCATCGACCTCAATGGTGGAGTCCTTAGTGTTCTTAAATTTGCCACCTTCATCATTGGTGTCAAATGGTTCTTCGTCTCTTATTTTTTCTTTTCAGGGACTCCAAGATGCTCCCTTTCTTGGCTGGGGTTGTGTGGCATAAGTAATGTTCCCCACGAACTGACCCAACCCCGGTTGGAGCTTGGTTACCACCGGTGGCACAACACGCTTATGGGCCATCCTCTTTATCCGTGGGGTGTCCGTTGGTTACTGCATAGAAAAAGTAGGTTGATTCATCCTTCTTGCCGTTTCTAATGACTGTACAGTTGATTGTTGGGCATCTACCTTCGCAAAGAGTGGTTTGACATGTGATCGAAGCACTGTTAACTCATTGAAGATGAATGCAAGCTTTTCGTCTTCTCTTTCCTGGGGGCCCTCCAAATGAACAGTTTTTGAGGGGATTGCCTCTTTAGGTTTCTCCTCCTTCATCTTCGTCTTCCCCTTACGCTTTGAGGGGCATGCACTCTTCTTAGAGGAAGATAAACCGGTTCTCCAAGGTGTTGTGGTGGTTGTTGTTGCTACTGTTCTTGGTGGGTCGGCTTGCACCGACCCGATCAACTTAGAACTAAAGTACAAAACAATAGTAAATAAATACTTCACTAAACCGATAAGCACTAAATCAAAATAATAAACACTTGACCCAAATAATAAGTGCTTAAGTAAAATAATAAACTCTTAATCAAAATAATAAACTCTTAACCAAACCGATAAGCACATAATGCGCTGTGTCTTCATAAAGCATGTTTTGTTTTCGACTCCTGTCACCTCATAGAACTAGAGGTTAAGTGCAAGATGCACCCCGCAGGTAGCCTTTCGGTAAGGAATTCCTTGTGGCACAGTTCTTCACACAGGAGACTGTGGAGGGGATGTCCTCCATCAGCTACCTGTGGGTGGCCTGCGCCCATGTGTAGTTCTCGAGCGTGGCGAGGTTGTCGATGTATGATGTAATCCACTGCAGCGCTATGCAAAAGGTGGTTGTGAGTAGAAAAGTGCCAAGAAAGTAGACAACAAGCATCTTGGCAAAATTTTCATCCTCGGCCTCACCCTTTTCAATAAGGTCGAAGAGTGTCTTTTGAATAGTATGGCGGTCTCTGTCGACCGCCTTTCTCAGGAACCTTCTTTGAAAGGCGTCCTTGCGGGCTTTTGCTTGAAGTTCTCCACAACACCGTCTCATAGGAGGTTGAGGATCATGATACCATCCTCCGGTCGGAACTCCATGGGAGAAGTACAAATTCTAAAAGTTTTGCTCTTCTTATTGTAGAGCATCATCAAGGCATCTAAGAGCCCCCTCTCCTGGATGATGGGCTCTAGGTCCATGAGATGGGCAAACAGAGTTTGAAACAACTTTGAATGGCGATTGGTCATCTTTCTCTTGAGCTTACTGAGTGTTGTGACTATCAGAAAAAGATAGTACTTTTAATTGAGGAGGTTGGAGTTTTTCCTTGCCATATTTCACAAAACTGCACATTACAACGGATAAGACAAGTACTTTAACATGACTGCCATGTAATTGAAACAATAACAATGAATGCTTTCATATAAACAGAAAAGTGTTTTCATAAAAACCATTATTAGGACAAAAGAGTGCAACTTCTCTAATCAACTTTATGAAAAAATAAACATAAACGTGTTTCATAAACACAATTATTGCAACAGAAGAATGCAATTGCTCTAAACAACTTCTTGAAAAAATAATTAGAAATGTGTTTTCATAAATACACAAGTATTACAGCAGAAGAAGACATATAACTTCTCTAGAAATTTTCATAAACGTGTTATGATAAACCCAATCTTTACTACAGAAAGTCACAACAGTAATCAATTAAACATTAACTAGATACATAGTTTCAAAGAAAGCACTAAACAAAACATCAAATACCTCCATTTCATATGTCCATTTCTCGTATACTAGTTAAATTATTATTCAATAGATATATATAAAAGAAAATAGAAAACTGAACAACAAATACCTCCATTTCATATGTCCACTTCTCTTGTACCAGCTAAATTAATCTTGTACAAATACATATAACCCCAAAAAGTAGAAAAATAAATCTTTCACAAAAAAAAAACATATAATGAGAAGACAATAAACCCATTATTCCAACACACAACCTGAATAAAATCTAAATAGAAGTTGAATATTGATGTTGAAAAGATAAAACGGAGTAAATGAAACTTCATTTTGACCTTGGTTTGCAACCACAATGGGAATACATCCAGAACCTAACATATGACAGGAATGAACATCATGCAAACTGTGGCCTAAAACCTAAAAGGACCTTCAACCACTACAAACCACTACATCATGTATTCTCAACCTAAGGAACCTCCAATAGTTGGGAGGTGCTCACCTGGGTCGAGAGACTGGAACTGTTGGCTGGATGCTGAGGAGAAGAGTTATTCCCGACGGTGGGTGAAGGAGACTAGAAGCTAAGAAGTTAGGGAGAAGAGTGACATATCGTCCTGATGCACAAATGAAGAATGAATAATGATGGACTCTTGAGGCGTAGAGGATGAGGTGAAGAGGCCATCGAGTCCACTATTAGAGTAGGAGACTACATACCTGGCATCCCAATCATGCACACAGTTCCACCATTTTCTCCATTAAGAGGAAGGGGCATAAAAGTCATTTCCAAGCCCCATAAATTAGAAGAATAAATAGATGGGCAATTTCATAAATTCAGCCTCCCATTAACTTTGTGAATGGGCATTGGGATTAATAGGGGATAATTTGAAAGAAGAAAGGGTTTTTAGGAATAGAAAAAATATCAGGGTTTTACTAGGGAAATGTAAATTTTTTAGGGACCATCTATTACTTTCCTCTTAAAAGACCTCCAATTTTGTTTCTTTTTTGCCTAAACTCTCCATCCTCCTTTGCCCTCTTATTACGTAGAGAAACCCAAAATGGAGAAAATATAACATCACCCTCTATTGAATTCATGATACAAGCTATATACAGGAAGGCATCCATAACAAACTATAACAGTTTAACAAACTGCATAACAAACTAGTATAACAAACTAAACAATTAAGATCTAAAACTCCCCCTCAAGATGGACTATAAATGTCTTTTATAGACATCTTGGAAAGTAGAGAAAACAGAGAACTAGCAGGCAAAGGTTTGGTAAACATATCAACTAATTGGTGTTGTGACCGAATAGGCATAAGCTTGACAAACCCAGCACCAACTTTGTCATAAACAAAATGACAATCTATTTTGATGTGTTTCATCCTTTCATGAAAGATGGGATGCGAAGCAATATGGATTGCAGCTTGACTATCACATAATAGAAGCATTGGAGTGGAAATAGGAGCACCAAAGTATGCCAATAATTGTTGTAACCAGACTAACTCACTAGTAGTTGCAGCCAAAGCCCTGTACTCGGCTTCAGCAAAAGAACGAGAAATGGTGGATTTCTTTTTAGATTTCCAAGATATTAAGGATTCACCAAGAAAGATACAAAAACTAGTAATGGACTTTCTTGAATCAGAACATGCTGCCCAATCAGCATCAAAAAATGCTTGAAGCTGCAAAGACGAAGTGGAAGGAAAAATTAAACCTTGACCAGGCCTGGACTTAAGGTAATGGAGAAGATGATAATCCGCCCGCAAATGAGGTTGCCGAGGCGCAGCTAAAAATTGACTGAGCTTATGAACGGCAAAGGTAATGTCAGGTCTGGATAAAGTGAGAAAAGCAAACGTCCAATAAGTCGCCTATACTGAGAAGCATATGGGAGAATATCACCATCATTAGCATTAAGTTGAAGTTTAGGATCCATAGGAACTGAAGCATGTTTGGAAGCTAAATAACTAGTGTCTTCAAGAAATTGCAATGTATAATGCCTTTGAGAGAGAACGATTCCATGAGAGGAACGGGCAATCTCAAGACCAAGAAAATATTTCAAACACCCAAGGTCTTTCAACCGGAATTGAGTGTGTAAAAAGGACTTCAAGAAAATACTTCAAACACCCAAGGTCTTTCAACCAAAATTGAGTGTCTAAAAAGGACTTCAACTGGTGAATGACATCGAGCGAAGGGCCGGTAATGACTACATCATCCACATACACAAGTAGTGCAACAAAAGATGGTCGCGAACCTTTTGTGAAGAGTGAATAATCAGACTTGGATTGAATAAAACCAAAGTTAAGCAATGCATGAGAAAACTTGGAATACCATTGACGTGAGGCTTGTTTAAGGCCATAGATGGATTTGTACAGTTTGCACACCAACTTGCCATCAGAATTTGAATGCTCCCTCTGTCGAACATAGCCTTGAGGAAGGTCCATATAGACCTCTTCAAATAAATCGCCATTCAAAAAAGCGTTGTTGATATCCAACTGAGCTAAATGCCATTTTTGACTTGAAGCCAAAGCTAAAAGGACCTTGACAGTGACAAGTTTAGCAACTGGCAAAAAAGTGTCTATGAAATCAATACCTTCCTGTTGATTATAGCCTTTAGCAACTAGGCGAGCTTTATAATGCTCAATAGAACCATTAGAATTATATTTAATCTTATACACCCATTTACAACCAATGGAATGTTTACCAGGTGGTAGGGAGACAACTGTCCAAGTGTGGTTGGATTCCATGGCATCAAGTTCAAGCTGTATAGCCTCGCGCCAGTGCTGGAATGGAATAGCCTGGTGATAGAACTGGGGCTCCATGTGGGAAGAAACAGCCATGGTAAAAGCTTTATGAGATGACGAAAGAGATTCATAAGAAATATGATTGGGTAAGGGATATAAGGAGTTGGGATCTGAGTTTTGTACAGAAGACTGGAGAAGGTTGCAGTGATAATCTTGTAGATAAGAAGGAACTTTTGTAACTCGAGAAGACCTTCTAATAGGCGGTGTTGGAGAAAGACATGATGATATAGAAGTTGAGGATGGGGAGAAGCTAGGAGATGATGAATCTTCTGGGAAATCAGGGGTTGGCGAAAGCAAAACCAAATCAAGAAACAGGTTGACCACCTCGCTAACATTGGTCACCGAATGAAAAGGGAATATTGACTCGTGAAAAACAACATCCCTTGAGATGAAAAACTATTTTGTTTGAATGTCAAAGAGATTGTATCCTTTTACACCAGGTGGATATCCAAGAAACACACAAATACAAGCTCGAGAATCAAACTTGGTACGATGAGCAGATAAAGTGGATGCAAACACAAGACAACCAAAAACTCTAAGAGATGAGTAGTCAATAGCAGACTTATATAAGAGCTCATAAGGAGATTTATTTCCAAGATGTGAGGGTATCCTGTTAATTATGTATGTTGCCGTAAGAACACAGTCACTCCAAAAATGAATTGGAACTCGAGATTGGAAAAACAAGGCACGAGCAACATTAATCAATAGATGCTGATGTTTTCTTTCAACCCCACTGAATTCTGTTGTGGTGTAGCAACACAAGAGTATTGATGTAAAACCCTTTTAATGCTGGAAAATGCATTGAAATCCAACTCCTTTGCATTGTGAGATCTGAAAATCTTGATTTTACAGTGAAACTGAGTGTTGACCATATTGAAAAACTTTGGAATAGCTGTTGCAACATCAGACTTTTGTCTCAGCATAAAAACCCAGGTAAATCTAGTACAATCATCCACAATGGTTAAAAATTATCTATAACCAAAGCAAGCAGAGAAGAGGCGTAACTATCACCAGTGAGCTATTGTGAGACAAGAAGAAGACCTGGGCTGTCAAAATGATGGAGAAAGAAGGGATTGAGAGGATCATTCATGGCGGACCTGCCATGCTGGGAAGAACCAAATCCATTGAAGCAGCTTGATACGCAAGCAATCAAAAACTCAGAAAAAAAATGGTGAAGAAATGAAAAAACTGGGCCACTGATTCTCTCTGATACCATATTACGCTGAGAAACCCAAAATGGAGAAAATAGAACATCACCCTCTATTGAATTCATGATACAAGATATATACATGCAGCCTTAGGCATCCATAACAAACTGTAACAATCTAACAAACTGCATAACAATCAAGTATAACAAAATAAACAATTAAGATCTAAAACCTCTTCAAGCTCTCCCCAAAGCTCACTTAACCTCGTGCAAGTGGACGACTTGGACTTTCATTGTTACACGGACACCAAGCTTAGCCACGTCCCTCACCGACGGCAAGTATGTCCACCTCTTCCTCGCTATCGCCTCTTGGGAGCTTATTGGCAGCCATGAGTTTGCAACCATGCCGATAGCTTGTGCCATTGAGATGATTCACACCATGTCTCTCATCCATGCCGTCTACAAACCAACCACAAGATCTACTGTGAAGATATCACCATGCTTGTCATTGATGCCTTCTTGTCGCTTGTATTCGAGCATGTGGTTACCTACAGCACAACCACTGCTGTCTCGCAGAAGTGCGTGATTCAAGTGCTTGCAAAGCTTGAAGTGAAGGTGGGGTTAGCGGGGATTGTGGTTGGGCAAGCTAAAGAGTGAGGGAAAAAGATTAAGATTAATTTAGAAATTTTTTTAACTATGGTTAAAACTCAAAATTCTAATAGCTTAGGTGTTCACGAGTTAAGTGAGTTCGGGTTTTGGTAAAAATTCGACCCGTACCAAACCAGTTTTTTTAAAAATAGAACTAATTTGAATTGATATGGTTTGGTTCATTTTTTTTAGTTTTTTTATGAAATAATTTTTTATAATGAAAAAATTATAGTATTAATTTTTAAGGAAGTCTACCCTTCAAATCCCTTCAAATTTCAAAGTTTGGAGTTATACCTGCGCACAACTAAATTATAAACTAAAACATGCAAATTGATTTTAGTACTATCATAATCCAAAACCACATAAAGTGTAGATGAATATATATATATATATATATATATATATATATATATATATATATATATTTCAACCTTCAATCTCATGCAAATAGAATAATTAAAAAAATAAAAAAACAAAAGACAAAAGAAAGTAGAAGTCTGACTCACAAAATTGAGAGGGAGAGGCAACAATAACAACAACTAAGCCTTAATCCCATACTAGATGGTACAAGCTATACGTAATTCTTTGTCTCCATATCGCCTCATTAAACTCAAGATTTGACTCGATATCTAATATATGTAGGTTCTTAGACACTATCTCTCTCCACATGATTCTAGGCCTGCATCTACCATTTTTCTTACATTCTATTACTAAACTATCACATTTTCAAAACCGTAAGCACCTAGGGGCACTTACACACATGTCCAAACCCTCTTAAACCCCATTCTCTTATTTTACATGCACCTTTTGTCGGATGTGTTCATTTCTAATCTTATCCAATCTTGTATGATGACTCATCCACCTTAACATCCTCAATTCTGCCACACTCATCTTATGAATATGTTGAACTTTAGTTGCCCAACACTCGCTCCTGTATAGCATGGTTGGTGTAATTGTCGTTCTATAGAACTTTCCCTTCACTTTGTTAGGCATCTTCTTATCTATATTTATATCAAACACTAAATCATATTGAATTGAACGGTTTGGTTCTGTTTATCGATTTTGTCACGGTTTCGTGAACATCCCTACTAATTGCCCATGACTAATGGCAAAGGTATATAAGAAATAACCAATGTTTTTAAATACGGACCGAAGTTTAACCGTCTCACAACCGGGTCACATGTGTCATTTGGTTTGGACCTATGACCCATTCTGCCTGACCGATGACGCCATATATATATATATATATATATATATCTATATATATATATATATATATATATATATATATATATCATTTATTACAAGAATTCCCATATTACATAGGATTTATTTTTTATTTTTAAATCCTAATCAATGCTATAGGCCATTTGTTACTTAAAACTTATAAAAATATAAATATAGAACATTCACATATTAGAGATATGATATTTTAGATTTTTTTCATATAAATATATTTTAACAAACCTTATTAATGCATCTTAATTTCCACGATTTCCTTTTTTTTTTAAAAAAAAATCACTTTTGTAATTATGGTTTATTTAATTTATGAAAACCCTTGTAAAGTTCTCCTAAACACCGAGGACAATCAAAGATTTTATTGTTAAAAAAATCTCAACAAATAGGTGTCGATCTTTCCAGTTCCCAGTGGGCAGTGGTTGTGCCTTGCACGCGTGTTCCCAATATATTGATGAACAAAATGAAAATCTCAACAAACAGGGTATCTCACAAGGAAATGGAAAAACACGTACAAGAAGGAAGGTAACTCCCGGCGGACTCAAACCAGAGTTCAGTCTCACGAAACTCCGCAATGACTCAACGCGGCAGAAATCGAAGAATGGCGCGACATAGAACTCGTAGTTAAGATCGACCTCCACGCAGAGGAAGTCGACCTCGAGGGCTCCGCCATCGGTGTTCCCATCTCAAATTCCATCTCCGATTCCAGCACCATCAAACAGCGACAACCTCCCTGCTCTAGCAAAGGCGAACAAGACATTAAGAGAAGTTAAAAAAAAACACAAAACAAAACCGGGTTCTACCAGGTTCCGGTTCGATTGGCCGACTCGGCCGATCAGACTGGGTTTGACCGGTTTAACAACCGGTCAACTTTTGATATAAACCCGGACCGGCCTGCCGGCCGGTTCCCAGTTCTGTCGGTCCGGTCCGGGTTTAAAAACACTGGAAATAACACGTCTTATAGGGATAAGTAAGCGAATATCATTTTTGTGTTATGGGGGAAAATCGGGCCACACAAGTGGCATGATCTGACTCAATGAAAACGACGAAGTGACACACTTGGTCGACCCTCTCTCGAGGAACCATGTAGAGATTCTCCACTACCCGCTTGCAAAGGAACACACACTTGCGTTGGTAGTAGGAGCGATGCCTGACAAGAGTGCGCAACGTACTAGTGGGACCAGCCAATGAGGGCTGCGGAAGGTGGACTCTGGCAAGGGATAGTGGGCTTAGGGGCCATGAAGGGTACCTCATGATCAACCGTTTGATGGTGACTCACGAGGTACAAAAGGGAAGCTCTCTCCTCTTTCTTCTCTTAGAAGGACCCCTTCTTTCGAGCTCTCTTCTCTCCTCTCCCTGACTTTCCCATCTCTTCTGCAACTTCATCTTTATCCATACTTTTCCCACTCTTACTCGGTGTATCCTTGGCTAACTTGAGCATTAGAGGGTATAGGGTGAAGCCCCAGACTTTCCTTGCAAGAAAATAATCCCTGGTGACCAAGTCCCCCTCAGATCCCCTCAGATTTGGACCCCCGAGACCGCCATTAAGCTCTGAACACCCCTAATCAAACCATTTCATTGTTCATCTTCTCAGTTGATCTCTAAATGGGGTACAGATCCCAAGGTCCGCCCTGTTTTGAGCATCAAAATTGGGGTCTGAGAGGGGGCGCCCCGCTATGTGTGGCCCTCCTAGTCTTCCCCAGAGGAGATGAAAAAGAAGTGTGATTTCCAATCATGAAGCTTCGAGGGGAGATCACCCAAAAACGGAAGCTTGATATCTCATGCAGCCACATAAATCTAACTATTGGACCCCAGGTCCTTCATCTTGAGCAACAAATAGATCCACCACAGAGTGAGGTCGATTCCTGCACGCTTGAAGACGATCGCAAGGCCACACAAGTCGGCCAAGGAGTTGCCCCAGGAATAAAGAAAAACTCTTATTGTTAGCAACTTTTTTAAGCTCCGAAAATATTTGTTGCGAATGAACAAGATATTGAGGAATTGTCCATATGTAACGTCATAATTATTGACACGGTCTTTTCCACATAAAAGGGAACATTTTGTTACAATAAAACCGCCTTCTGGCAAGTAATCAGAGTCTTTCATTTTCTTTCCTCGCCCGGACTTCTGTAAACTCCACTGGCACGAAAAGTTCTTAATGTTAGTTGAGTCTCCGGTTTCCCAATTGATTGACTCACGAACTCTAAATAGAAACATTAAACTAAAAGCAAGGACAAAATGAGTACCTAAGAAAAAAAGACCATATGCAGATAATGAAGAACCATAAGACTGAATTACCTGAGATGCCTATGCCCATAAGAAATCTTGTAACCACCCATTAATAGTAATGGAACTCTATGTAAAGTTTCCTCCTGTGACATGGGTTACCACTCCTCCTTGATCACTTCTAATACTTGGACAGGCTATGATTGATCCCACATGATAGCTTTTAACGAATTAGGATAAAAAAAAGGCGATCGGAAAATAAAGAAATGGTTGATATATTCAAGATAATTACATATTTACAAAATACCACCTGCTGAGGTTGAGTTTCCTCTGGAAAGTCTTAGGGATGGGAAAATGGAGGCCTGTCTTAAGAGACTCCGAGTAGACTGTAATCTCCCAGGTCTCATATTGTTCGCCCTCTCGAAGGGTCTGGAAGTTGCAGTTAGAAAGGAGCACGGATACCGACACGCCTCGCATACTTAGCTAGACCGGACTCCCTAACCTTATTGAAGAGAGAGGTCGGATCATGTAGGGCCTTTGAAGATGGTGTGGACTCGGTCTCCATTGGACAAGCTGAAGAAACAAGATATTGAAATACAAAACCTTGCGAAGGCTCTGATGTAGATAAAAAGGAATGTGGGGACGAAGGTATATAAGAAAGGCCTGCCTAAAAACGAAGTCAAGGAAAGGGTTACGTTAGCTTATCCTAGTAGTTAAGATCCCATAACCCATGCCATCCCTCGAAAAGGAGTCCTTCGGATGGTGGCCATGTTGGCCACTACTATCCTCAACCTCTTCAAGAAGGGACTCGGGAGGCTAGTTAATTATGACCCTCGCTGCGTTCCACTAAAGGGGAGTCGCCAAGGCGAGGACTTAGGGACCAAGATTGATCGAGTTCACGTACCCGGCCTTGAAGAGCGCGTTGTCACGGGCTGACGTTTGCTAGTTGTGTAGTTGCATGAAATTTTGTTAATTGGCCAATGAGACGGTGCCATGTGTTCAAGGAATGGTGTTTAATGGGAGATGCCATGGAGTCTTGAACATGGAGCTGAATTTGGTCAAATGTCAAACCAGATGGGTTGAGTTGTGTAGTGAGATTCGGTTGGTTGTTTTAGTGTGTTTGTTGGCAGTCTTGCCATGTTTGGCAATCCTTGTAGTTGCTTGTGATTGGAACACTTGTATGGAGGATTCCAAATGTCATGTGTGAGATGAGTGTAGTTTGTATGCTATAGAAGCACAAGTGTTGCTGGTTGGGTTTGGATGTTCTAGAAACTCAAGTCGGTTGGATGATGTCTTTGTATGTTAATTAGCAGCTTGTATAAGTATGGGTGGTGATGATAGATAGAGAGAGAGAGTGGAATAATAGAAAGTAGTTCATTGTTTACATCCTCTCTCCACCCTTCTTGCTCTTGCTCCATGCTTGGGATCCATGTTAGTTTTGTTTGGCTTGCTTGAGTATGCAGGTTCGTCGGAATCTCTATTCAAGCGCTATCACGGGCTTCACTGTGCAATTTCAGCGGGCTTGACTGCGTCTCTGCGGGCTTGGTTCTGTGCTTGGACGGAGTCTAGATGCTGAAATGGGGACTGTGAGGGTGTAGTAGAGTGCGTCCCTCGCCACGTGCGTGCGCGTTGCTGCCGGCCCGTGACATAGTGGTATCAGAGCCACACATCACAGCCGTGAAGGTGGTGGTGAGATCGGTGAGACGTGATGCCGGTCTGGATCCATGATGAGAGGGAAAGCTTTCACTGAGCAAGGAGAAGGGAAGAATTCCATGTGCAAAGCTTGCTGCACTACATGATACACAAGCACAGCTGCGGAGTGTAGCACTGGTTTGGTGTGAGAGGCCATGCCAAGGCGCACAACGGTGTGCTGAAATGTATGTGCAGAAGGTGCATATGTTTGCAAGGTTGCAAGGAACAGGTGAAGGAACCCTCTGATCCTGGCCAGTTAGACGTGAAATGCTGGCTTGAAACCGGTGAAGGTAAGGCTACTAGTAGAAGTGAAAAGCTGGTAGACCCCGACTGAAGGACTGGGGACAGAGAGGGGACTGAACCAACTGAAGGAATAGGTGGGGGAGTCCACTGAATCTCGGCGAGGAGACGGTCGTTGCGCGTAGGCCGAGCGTGAGCGTCGACCGCGAGAAGTTGCACATTTGGTAACACAAGTGGCAAGAGAAGCACTCGAGAAAGCCTGGCGGAAGCGCGGAGTTAACGTGGTGGAATTCGAAGTGAAGAGTGTCCATGAATTGTTCATGCAAACATATCGAGGTACTGAGATTTCCTAGTTAGCGGGGAAGGCATGATGCTAGACAAGTAACTTGTGCTGAATTGTTCACGAAGTGTGAAGGATGTGTGGCTGATCATTGCATGCGTACTCAATGATGAAGACGAGTGTCGGAGTATTGGGTCGCATGATGTTGGCAGGTAACATTGTATATGGATGTGCAAGACACTACTGCAATGCAAGACTTGTATGCAACCAAGGCATGGTGTGCAAACATGCTGTGTATGGTGTACAAATGCATGACATTGGGTGCAAATGCAAGGGCATGGTGTACAGATACAAGAATGTGGTGCACAAATGCAAGAATTGGGATGCATTGCCAATGTCTCAATTGCATGGTGTGCAAGTGTTGACGTCACAGTGTGCTGAATTGTATATCTCCGTGCATGGGTGTGGAGCTTGTCATCGAGGAGCTGATTTGATGCAGTTGAATGCAAGGCGGCATGATACATGGGTGTGCAGCACATGACTTCACCACAAGGCATGAATGCAGTTGCACAAAGCTAATGTGCAAGGTGTACAACATGACCTGGGCATGAAGTATGTGCATGAACCCATATAGTTGCAGGAACCTGAGAAGCTAAAAGCAAAGTAGTCCATGAAGTTCTTCAAACCTGAAACCAGAAGGTCTGGAGCCAGTTGCAATGAGGGCATTGCAAAGGTTGGTGGGGGAGAATTGTCACGGGCTGACGTTTGCTAGTTGTGTAGTTGCATGAAATTTTGTTAATTGGCCAATGAGACGGTGCCATGTGTTCAAGGAATGGTGTTTAATGGGAGATGCCATGGAGTCTTGAACATGGAGCTGAATTTGGTCAAATGTCAAACCAGATGGGTTGAGTTGTGTAGTGAGATTCGGTTGGTTGTTTTAGTGTGTTTGTTGGCAGTCTTGCCATGTTTGGCAATCCTTGTAGTTGCTTGTGATTGGAACACTTGTATGGAGGATTCCAAATGTCATGTGTGAGATGAATGTAGTTTGTATGCTATAGAAGCACAAGTGTTGCTGGTTGGGTTTGGATGTTCTAGAAACTCAAGTCGGTTGGATGATGTCTTTGTATGTTAATTAGCAAATTTTGTATAAGTATGAGTGGTGATGATATTTAGAGAGAGAGAGAGTGGAATAATAGAAAGGAGTTCATTGTTTACATCCTCTCTCCACCCTTCTTGCTCTTGCTCTATGCTTGGGATCCATGTTAGTTTTGTTTGGCTTGCTTGAGCATGCAGGTTCGCCGGAATCTCTGTTCAGGCGCCATCACGCTTCATCGCGGTAATTTCGGGCCTTGATCTGCCTCTCATGGGCTTGGTTCGCGGCTTGGACGGAGTCTAGATGTCAAATGGGGACCGGAGGGTGTAGTAGAGTGCGCCCTCGCCACGCGGCGCGGCGCTGTTACGCCGCCCGCGATGTGTTTGGATGACGCACAAATCAATTGTGCGGTCGGGTCATGGCTAGCGGGTCACGCGGCGCCGCGAGAAGGGCCCTCGGGGTAGACAGCTTAAAAAGGGGTTTAAAATCCATGACCCGTGCCAAGGATAGGCCGTGACGAGTCCCACGGTTGGGGGCAAGATGGTACAACATCGAGGCAATATAACTTCTTAGGCCGACTAGGGCTGGGGGTCCGTCGACCTAATAAGTTAGAGGTGAAGTGTTATGAGGGAAAATCACGGGTCCGCATTAATGCGGTATGACCGAATTTAATGAAAATGACAAAGCCAAACACCAAGTCGACCCTCTCCCGAGGAGCCACATGGAGATTCTCTACTACTACCGCGAAAGGAACGCACACTTGCCCTAAGCAGTGCAGTGAGCGACACCTCAGAGCGCTTGTACTAGTGGGACCTGCGAACAAGGATCGCGAAAGGGGGACTCTGTCAAGGGGTAGCGAGCATAGGGGCCAAGAAGGGCACCCCACGATCAAACGCCTAATAGTAACTCACAAGGTACAAAAGGGAAGCTCTCTCCTTTCTCCTCTATCAAAATGACCCCTCTTCTCTTCTCTCCTCTCCCCACTCTCTCTCATCTCTTCCTCAGAACTCCATCTTTATCCATACTTCTCCCACTCTTACTAGGTGGATCCTTGGTCGACTTGAGCGCCGAGGGTGCTGGGAGAAGCCCCTGACTTCCAAAAAGTCTATGGTGACCGGTCGCCCTCTCTGCCTCCCCTCACCAAGAACCCCCTCGAGGCCTCGCTCAAGCTCAACGCCCCCGATCAAAACCATTTCATTGTTCATCTTCTTGATTGATCTCCTAATGGGGTATAGATCCCGAGGCCCCGCCTCGCTTTGAGCATCAACAAGAAGTGATATTTAAGTAAATACATATTTTTGTAAGGGCATGCAAATAATTATTTGTAAAGTTTATACCAATAGTATATAAACATTGTTATTTGCTTCCCTAGTCTTATTATAAAAATTGTTTAAAATGAATCTTTTGGTGGGTTTTTTTTATAGTTTTAATACAGAGGCACAAACAAACTTGGATTTGTTTTTGTTCTCTAACATTTTGTTAATCCCTACTCTATTGGTTATTAAGTTGATCTCCTTCTAGATTATGGATTAAATGTTCTTTAATTGGGTCCTTTTCAACCTCTCTATTTCTTCTGATGACTAAAGGTGATACTTTCTTTATACACAACTTAATCAACGCATGTTTAGGTATTTGACTTGACTGTTCATTTTTTTTCACACATATACCCTTCCAAATTTTATATATTATTGTCTTATACAAATATAAGATGATCATTTTAATTTGAAACCTTATCTCAATTAATTTCTGATTCAATTATTTCAGAATTTCAGCACTATCCTTGAATCCGATGTATTTTTCTTAAATTTTTCTTAATTTTTTTTGAGGTAATTGTTTATTAGTCTTTGGCACTATTTGGTACTATTTTCCATCCAAAACATACATGCCCAAAATACTATTACACTAAACCCCTACACTCCCCCTCCCCCAAGCAAACAGTACGAGGACCAATAGTTCATTATCTATTATTTTTTTTTGTGAAGGGTTGTTTTTGAAAATTGAGGGTCACAGTAAATTTCGAGCTTTGTAAGGGGGCAAATTGTAAAGTACAAAATAAAATAGAAAACTCCACAGAGAGGAGAAAGGGGACGTAATTGAGAAATT
The DNA here is from genome assembly GCA_026586065.1 of Dioscorea zingiberensis. Lineage (NCBI taxonomy): Eukaryota > Viridiplantae > Streptophyta > Magnoliopsida > Dioscoreales > Dioscoreaceae > Dioscorea > Dioscorea zingiberensis. The sequence goes on along the minus strand of CM048827.1, from coordinate 2,790,358 downwards.
AAATGTTTTCAGGGTCTCAAAAGTCAAAAGTCAAAATTCAAAAAGTAATACCCGAATTACTATTAATAAAGCGTCTCCATCCTCCATTGGCACTGATTTCATCTTCGAAATCGAGGATTATTCTCCAAATTCTTCATCGTCGAGATGGTGAAGGCAATGGTGGTACATGAGGTCGGCGGTCCCGAGGTAAAACCCTTGTTCCTTAATTGGAAGTCATGTCCTTTTTCTTGTTGATTCTTGAATTTCAATGCTTTTTCTCGTAATTTTTTTTTGAAAATAGGTGATGAAATGGGAGGATGTGGAGTTGAAAGAGCCAAAGGAGGGAGAAATCCGAGTCAAGAACACTGCGATTGGTGTGAACTTCATTGATGTATATTTCCGGAAGGGAGGGTACAAATTTCCATTGCCTTTTGTTCCGGGTACTGCTCCTGATCTTAATTACATTTTCTTGAAGGAAGTTGCAATCTTTGGTAGTACCAACAAAATCTTAATAGATTTTACGTGTATGGTAATTGTGTGTGTCTATAAATTAATGGAAGTTGCAAACTTTGGTAGTACCAGCATCTTTTGTGGTTTCCTTTTCTATGGCTACTTAAAAACAATTATTTACTTCTTCCTTAATGAATTTTGGGACAGATTTGCATCTTAGAATAGCTTGGAAAGCTTGGAACAAAATCTTAATAAATATATGTATATGTTTGCTGCGTGTGTGTGTGTGTGTGTGTGTGTGTGTGTGTGTGTGTGTGTGTGTGTGTGTGTGTGTGTGTGTGTTGAAGAAAGTTGCAAGCTTTGGTAGTACCAACTGTTAAGTTAGGCGTCGTTTCAAGTTATATTTGGTAGCCTAGCTGTCTTTCCTAACCTCCTGTATTTATGTTTAGAATACCAATCGTTGCTTGTAACTCTAGCCCTTGGGCTCCATATAAATATACACATGCGGCTCACCAATTGGTGTGTGGAAAACGCTTACACAATTCTTTATATGGTATCACGAGCGACCTCTTCCGTATACATCTAGCGTGTCTCTGTCTGATCCAATCTCCAAACCCTCCCGCGCCTTCCCATGGCCTCCACCTCCACCACCACCGCCTCTCTTGGCTCTCCTCCATCCGAGAAGCTCACCCACGCATAATTTTTCTTCTCTCAGGTGGAAGCCCTGTGTGCTCCCCGCGCAGGCAAGTAAACTATGGAGCACCGATACTTTACACGGGACACCTAATACCATTACATTACACCTGACACGCCGACCTGCATTTTTAAAAAAATAGGACACGGACACGTTGGGATACGTTGAATATAAATACACATAAAAATATTTATATATATAATATTTTGATGAAATATAATTTCAAGTTTTTGAGAACTTGTTTTCAATTTCCTCTCGCTTGAAAACTTTATATTTTGAGGGGTAAAAGCTTGATCATTTGAGAGGCCTAGTTATAATTGAAATGATTATGAAGGTTTTTAATTTTATTTTGTAAAATTAATTTTTTGAATAAAATTTTGTAAAATTAATGAAAACAATTGTTTTTTGGTTTTATCCAGGGCCTATTTTGTAATTTGGTGAAATAGAGGGGTGTAAATGTAAGGAGAGCAATAAATCAATTTAAACTCTTGACTTGGCGATCTGTTGTCCTTCTCCCTCACTCCACGCCGCACGCATTCACCGTAGAGAGAAGCAAAGCAAAACAAAAGAAAATCAAATGGAGTAATAAATCCCACCCATTCATCTCGGTGAAACCGCTTCCATCTCCATCACTTATTACTATAAGATTGAGTTCCTTGCAAGAGAAGCCATCCACTAAACTCTTAAACAAATCCTCGCCTCATATCCCCATTCACCTCCAAAACCCTAACCCCGCTTCGATGGGTGCCTCCCCGCAATGCCGCCGAAGAAGAATGGGCGCCTCTCCATCATCGGCTCGTGGGTCACCTCGGTACTCTTCAAACATCGCCGTTCTCCTCAACAAGTACATCCACTCCAACCGCAAGTTCAGTATCCAATCTTCCCCACGATGTGTCGCTCAATCTTGCCGCTGCCGCTCAATCAAAACCGTCGGTGAAAGCCGGACATATAGCTTCACATGTTCGCTACAGCGTCGAGTGACGACGACGACTTTCCATTAAAAACAATATAATAAAAGGGACAATGAATTTACCGTGATCTACACCTAATTTGAGGCACGGGCGATCCGCAGTCAGCGACGCTGGGTCCGGACATCGGCACGCGAGCCTAACTAGCTTGCCGCGTTTCATAGCGCGCAGACGACCGGCCTCCCTCGACGGGAGAGAACTCAAGGCCGCTGGAGACTATCGCCATCACCAAGGAGGATAAGACGCTAGGCACGGCGCCAACCCTCAAGCAGATGCAAAAGCTTTCATAGGGATCAAGCAGGTCCCGAAGCTACCTGGCCAATTCCTCTCCAAGGAGGCGCCACTCAAGTTGTGAAGCATGGAACACGCCGGGCGCATCTCTCGGATCAAGCTATCTGAGCCATGTTCTCCTCGCGCAAGGCCACGCGCATTTAATCTCGTGACGCCTCGCCAACACAAAGAAGAACAACATGTCTCATGCTGCCTAACTACGCCTCCAAGATGAAAGTGGCTCGGTGATGAGCTCGCCACGCCGGGCCGCCTCTCGGCGAAGAGGAGATGGTCGAATACATGCTCAAGGGTCTTGACCTTGAGTACAACCCGCTTGTCGCTTCCATCAACGCCCACCCAATATCACCGTAGTGAATTTTATGCGCGAGCCTTTGCCGCTATGACTTGGCGGCGAGAGATGTTGATGGTCGGCAGCAACCGAGGGCAGTTTCAATCAACTGCCAATGCTGCCTCGCGAGGTCGAGGTGCTTACACTCCTCGCAACAGGGGTAACAGAGGCTGCGGCAACCGTCCCTGCAATGGTGGTGGCAAGGGGGGGCGCAACTCCCCATACCATGGCGGCAGCGTCGCGGGCCGCGTCGCGGCAACCAACCCACGGGCTGGACGTAACATGCCAAATCTCAAGTATTCGTGTGGCCACCCAAAGAAATGAAAGGCCGCGGCGCTTATGACGATGAGGACTCCTATGAAGAAAAAGGGGCCAACTCTCAGCCGCCAACTCCTATGGTGTTGACACGAACCGGTATACCGGGATACCGCAAGCACCGACCATATCACCGCTTAACTCGAGAAGATGACAGCTCACTTAAAAGTATAAGGGCCATGATCAGGTTCACACCGCCAATGGGCAAGGTATGGAAATTAAGCATATTGGTCATTCAATTGTGCATACCCCTAGCCGCAACCTTCATCTTAAGAATATTCTTCATGTTCCAAGTGCATCCAAGAATCTTGTTTCCGTTCATAAACTTGCTTGTGACAATAATGTTTATCTTGAGTTTCATCCAAATTTCTTTTTGGTCAAGGATCAGGCCACGAAGAAAACTATTCTTAGAGGCAAGTGACAAGGTGGGCTCTACCCGCTTGTGTCATCAACTTTCAACTCCACCAAGCAAGTTTGTGTTGCCACCAAGCCATCTCATATGGCGTAAGCTGGCACAAATGCTTAGGACATTCGTCTTCCTTTATTGTTAAGCAAGTTCTTAGGAAACATAGTCTTCCTTTTGCGAAAGAGTCTAGCAATGAGTCTGTTTGTGATCCTTGTCAAAGAGCCAAGAGTCATCAATTACCCTATCCTATATCTACTAGTATTTCCACAGTTCCTTTACAACTTGTGTTTTCAGATGTTTAGGGACCGGCACCCACCTCTGTAGGGCACCATGCATACTATGTAAGCTTTATTGATGACTTCAGTAAATTTACTTGGATCTACCTGCTTCGAAAAAAATCTGATGTCTTTCAAGCTTTTCATAATTTCCAGCAATATGTTGAGCGGAAATTTAATCGCAAAATAATTACTATGCAGACTGATTGGGGAGGAGAGTATCAAAAACTCAATTCCTTCTTTCAAACAATTGGCATATCACACCATGTGTCTCTTGCCCTCAAGCGCATCGCCAGAATGGATCTGGTTTAACGCAAACATCGCCATATTGTAGAGGTTGGACTTGCACCGCCGCCAATGCCTCTATGCCTCTTAAATTTTGGGATGAGGCTTTTCTCACCGCCACATATCTCATTAACCTTTTGCCAAGCAAAGTAATTAATCTTGACACCCCTATCGAGCGTCTCCTAGGTGACAAGCCAGATTATCACACCCTTCGTATTTTTGGCCACGCTTGCTGGCCTAATCTTAGGCCTTACAATACTCAGAAACTCGCTTTTCGATCCAAACAGTGTGTATTTCTAGGGTATAGTCCTCGCTACAAAGGGGTCAAATGTCTTGATGTTTCTACCGGACGAGTATATATCTCTCGTGATGTCGTCTTTGACGAATCCATTTTTCCATTTGCCTCTTTGCATCCTAATGCCGGTGCCCTTCTTAGCAAAGAAATCTTGCTTCTACCGGACCATCTTCTCAATAAGACGGCATTTGTTTACGGGGGTGTGCATAATACTAACCAATTGTCTAATGGAAATACTAGTATCTCTGTTGATAATTGTCAACAGGATCATGGTCCAAATGTCGGGCGTAAAACCCGGTTCAAATTGGATGAAGATCCGCCAAAATGATGCCGCAAATGTTACCGCGGATCGGCTTGTACTGGGCTTCACATGATTCCTCGCAAGGCCGCACCGCTTCCCTCGCTACCTCGCCATACGCGGTAACTACCGTGACGCCAAATTGTCCGGGGCCACGAAGCGCATTACCTACTCGACAAAGGTCCACATGGTGTCCGGTCTCCTCGACAAAGATCTCCCTTGGACAAACATTAATCGCCACCGGCTCGGATCTTCTCGCCAGATCACCTCCCGGTGGATCCTCCGCCGCTTGCACACCTACACCGCCTCCTCCCGTAGTCACGCTCACGCCCAATCACCGGTTCCGGATCTTCGTGACGACCTCCTGATCCTCTCACGCTTGCACACCTACACCGCCTCCTCCTGTGTCACGTTCACGTCCAATCACCAGACTTCAGCGCGGTATTCAACAGCCGAAAAAATGGACTGATGGTACTATACCATATGGTTATGGTTTTCTGTGTGCTACAGGTGAACTGAAAAATTTGCAGGAGGCACTTGATGACACAAAATGGACAATGGCGACAAATGATGAATATGGGGCACTTATGAGAAACAAAACATGGCACTTGGTTCCTGGTCAACAAGGCAAGAATGTAATCGATTGTAAGTGGGTGTACAGAATTAAAAGAAAGGCAGATGGTACTGTTGATCGATACAAAGCACGGTTGGTTGCAAAAGGGTTTAAGCAAAGGTATGGAATAGATTATGAAGACACCTTTAGCCCTCATAGAAAAATTGCTACCATTCGACTTTGTGCTATCTATAGCTGCTTCGGTGAGGATGGTGCTTGAGACAGCTTAGATGTACGTAACGCTGCTTTTGCATGGTGTTCTCGGAAGAGGAGGTTTATATGAAATGTACCACCCGTTATGAAGATCCAAATGCACCATTTCATGTTTGTAAACTTGACAAAGCCTTGTATGGTTTGAAGCAGCCCCTAGAGCATGGTAATGCCCTGCTATGCAAAACTACAAAGTCTTGGATTTGTCAAGGCCCAAGTCGATACATCCCCTGCTCATTTTCAATAAGGCGTATATAACCATATTTATCCTTATTTATGTGGATGATATTATAGTTACAAGTTCATCGATAAAGTCAGCCAAGCACTACTTCAAGATTTAAGTTCTGACTTTGCTCTCAAGGATTTGGGAGATCTTCATTTCTTCCTAGGCATTGCAGTTAAGAAGATCAAAGAAGGTATTATATTATCTCAGGAAAAATATGCTTCTGATCTCTTGACTCGTGTCAACATGCAAAATTGCAAGGCAGCTCCTACACCTCTTTCACCAACGGAGAAACTCTCAGCGCATGAAGGAACACCTTTGGGACCTGAGGACAGTACAAAGTACAGGAGTATTGTAGGTGCTTTGCAGTACCTAACTCTTACTCGTCCTGATTTGGCATTTTCAGTAAACAAAATTTGCCAATTTTTGCATGCGCCAACCACAACACATTGGACTGCCGCCAAGCGAAAGTGTGTTATGTATATATAAAAGGCTCAATGGGTGTTGGCCCGACTCTTAAGAGATCTTCTTCCTTTTTGGTTAGTGCATTCACCGACGCCGGATCAAGGTGCAAAATTTTAGATGATAGAAGGTCTACCGTGGCTTTGCAATATTTCTTGGTCCTAATCTTGTCTCATGGAGTGCAAGAAAAACAAGCAACCGTGGTCACCATCTAGTACAGAGGCTGAATACAAGGCCTTAGTAGCTAATGCTACCACCAAGTGATCCGGTTGAGTCTCTTTTGGCCGAGCTTGGAGTTAAGAGAAATGACGCGTCCTGCCTATGGTGTGACAATTTGGGTGCCACATATTTATCTCAAGAAATCCAGTGTTTCATGCAAGAGCAAAACACATTGAAATTGACTTTCACTTTGTGAGAGAAAGAGTTGCAAAGAAGCAACTAAACATAAGGTTTGTGTCATCCAAAGATCAAATAGCAGATGGATTCACAAAAGCATTGCCTGTCCAAAGACTGGAGGAATTCAAGCGCAATCTCAACCTTGCACGGTTGTGATTGAGGGAGGGTGTTAAGTTAGGCGTCGTTTCAAGATATATTTGGTAGCCTAGCTGTCTTTCTTAACCTTCTGTATTTATGTTTAGAATACCAATCGTTGCTTGTAACTCTAGCCCTTGGGCTCCATATAAATATACACATGCGGCTCACCAATTGGTGAGTAGAAAACGCTTACACAATCTTAACACCAACAACGCCTGGTTTCCTTTTCTATGGCTACATGAAAACTTTTTCTCCCTTCTCTATGATTTTTTCACTGATGCAATATGAATCTTAGAATAGCATGGGAAGAAAAATATTAATAGGTTAAATGTGCATGTGTGTTTACACTTCACGTCTATACACAACTAACAAAGTTTGTTACCTTGTATTATAGTTGTGTTAATCACTTTACATTTTTTTGTTTGAGCTCAACCTAGGTCCCGTTTGGACGAGCTTTTGTATTTAGCGCTTTTTCAAAGTTTTATTCAAGTGCATCTTTTGTAAGTGCTTTTGAGTGTAAATTAAACACTTTTCTATTTGGACGAACCATTATAGATGGTCTTAGATGTCTGGTTTTTTAAAGGAGATCTATGTGCAACCACTTCTACATAGTTTCCCTTGTAATATTGAATGGAATTGCCAAATTTCTTGCTCATGTGTTGTCAATGGGTCACATTCAGGAAGAGAGGCTGTTGGAGTTGTGACTGCTGTAGGCCCTGGCCTGACTGGGCTGGAAAGTTGGGGATGCTGTTGCTTATGGTGGTGATCCTATGGGTTCAGATACTGAAGAACAAATCCTGCCAGCCAATGTTGTGGTGCCTGTTCCACCTTCAATAGACCATAAGGTTGTTGCAGCAGTTTTGATGAAGGGCATGACCGCACATGGCCTAGTCAGACGGTGCTTTAAGGTTGGCTCTACTTGCCATTCCCTAGTGGGATTTTGATTTAGCTCATGCAATTCATAGAAAGTTTGTAAATCTGCTGATGTTTTAGGATTTGTTTTTTGGCTGATGAATTTATCTTGAAGTGAAGACAATAGGATCTTTTTCTTTGGAGTGAAATTTCCATTTTAAAAACTTTTTGCTGATGTCATGTAAAACAAGGAAACTGTTGGGTCCCTTCTGTTACTCCAAAGGACAACTTTGGATGATATTTGTGCTTTTTGGTGCATCTTACTCTTCTTGTTTTATTAACTTGTTAAAGGGATGGCGTGCATATTACAGTATATGGTATGCAAGCATTAGTATAAGGTGTATTCTTTTCGCATGATTATGAATCTTGCAACAATATACCTTGACAATTTGCTTTCCTGAGGATTGCAGAAAGCATGTAACCTTTACCATGTTTTTAGTACAGTACAGGATGCCTGTGGCCATCTTTTTTTGGGCCTTTGTTTCTCCCGTGGAGATCCACCGGAGAGTACAACTTCAGATGATCTCTCTCCTCCAATCAGATCTGGACTACATGATTGGTGGAAATGCCAGTCTATTCAACTATTTGATGTTTTTCTTGCTCCTTTTTTTTTTTTTTATAATTTGCATAACTTAATGAAGTACTTTAAAGAGACTACATTTAGTCATAATTTCCATATCTATAATATTTGTTGGCTCTTGCTGGTTCATACAAATATGAAATTACTTCATGTTGAATATAGTGGTAACTTGCTTTACCTGGATCACAGGTTGAACGAGGGCACACAGTTCTTGTTCATGCTGCAGCTGGTGGGGTTGGCTCACTTCTTTGCCAGTGGGCGAATGCCCTTGGAGCCACTGTCATTGGAACTGTTTCAAGTGAAGAGAAAGCAGCTCAAGCTGCTGAAGATGGGTGCCATCATCCCATTATATATACCAAGGAAGATTTTGTTGAGAGAGTTAATAAGATAACTTCAGGCAAAGGGGTGAACGTTGTCTATGATTCTGTTGGTAAAGATACATTCAAGGTAAATTATACTGTCATTGCTCTTCAAGCCATCTATTAGCAGTTCCACTGTTGAATTATGATATGTGTCGCTAGTCATTTATCATAAACTTTCACACAACTTAATCTCCTGCAATAAGATTTTCTGTCTTCTTGTGATCCAAGTGTTCCTTGTAAATTTCCAATTAAGTCTGACACCTACAATTTCTCTGTACTGTGCATGGAATTTGATATCTTCTGATGCTGATTCATGTGTTAAAAAGGAATTGTTGTGAAGTTGTCTAGTTGGATATGTTTGTCTATAGTCTTAAAATGTTCTTTTTCCTAATATGTGATGATTGAAAATTTGCTTATGATGTGGGAATTGAAGCATATAAGAGACAAAATTGTCCATTAATGCTTAAGGGCTCATTATGTGGTCTTTCTGCAGGGATCCTTGCAATGCTTGGCATTAAGGGGATACATGGTGAGCTTCGGACAGTCTTCAGGCTCGCCAGATCCCATAGCATTATCTGATCTTGCTCCAAAGTCTCTTTTCCTGGCAAGGACTAGTCTAATGCATTACACTGCTACTCATGATGAGCTTTTGGAAGCTGCAGGGGAGGTCTTTATAACATTGCCTCTGGAGTGCTTCTCGTGTTCAGATCAACCACACATACCCCTTGTCAGAGGCAGCCCGTGCCCATGCTGATTTGGAAGCAAGGAAAACATCTGGTTCCATAGTCCTGATACCTGACAACTAGTTCATGTTTACATGACATGCACTCTTTGCTGGTGTTGTCAAAGCTCTCTGAATAATGTTGTACTCTTTACATATGTTATTACTGTTCACTGTATCTGGTTTTTAATAAACAAGAGCTTCAATGTAAGCAGTTGATAAATCACCATACTTTTGATTGTTACAATAAAGGATCCCTTTGATCTTGCTGTACTACTCAAAATTGCTATGATTTATTTGATTGTTATTTTCACCGAGGAATGGATGTGACTGAACTTCTTTGAAGAAATCTTCAGGAATGAAATTATAAATCCAATGTTGTTTAATGGTCTTGAATGGGTGTCAAATAATTCAAGAAAAATTATGTACAGGGAGGCCCCTGAAAACACCGTGTATTTCTGTTCTTTATAATTTTAATTCCTTTTAATCTCAAGTAAAAAAGTTGTATTGTTTTGTTTTCATCTTTTGTAGACTACATATAGGTTCAGAGGATCCTGAAAATTTCCAAGTCAGATTATTATGAAATCATGACCATTGATCTTGAGATAAATTACAACTAGTTACACAAATTTTATACAAGTTATAATTCAGTGATGCATTATAGAATTCTCATTGAAAACCATGAATACATTTCCCTTTTATACAAGCAAAACAAGACATTCTCACACAAAAATGTATGCATTAAATTATTCAAAGGACCAAAGCATTAGCATTTTATTATAAGATTGAATTAGCAATACTTTGAAAGGAAGCTTTTATGAATCCGTAAAAGTTTGTCACCATACTACCAAGGCCACAAATTTGAGCCACGAAAACAATCAGAAAAAATAGGATAAAGATGTGATGCAAACCAACCCAAGTGATCCGACCTTCCTGACCCTCAAGACTGCACCCACCAAGCTTTATAAAGACCAGACTACCATTTTATTGAATTAGCTATACTTCATTCAATGTTGATATGTTTACCTTGGAAAAGTAATTACTTTACACTAGCAACACTATGACATGATCCATTAACAAAACAAAGCTTACGAGGGTATTATAAGATCAAATAAATTAATAATTTTTTTTCTTCTTGAAAAGTATGAGGTACATGCAATTATGAGTTTTTTAAGGGTAGTAATTGAAAAGTGATGGGTTCGCAGTGAATTTTGAGCATTATGAGGGGGTAAAGTGTGAAGTAAAGGAGAAAAGGGTCTAATTTAAGATTTTACCAGGGTTTGAAAAGCCAAAGTTCAGGGTAATGATCTTCGTTTGTTGTCAAACCCTAATTCCTCTTAAGCGTCTCCAATCTCCATTATCACTGATTTCATCGACGAAATCGAGAGCCAAATGCCCCTCAATCGTTGCGGCCCTCAACATCGCGTCTAATTCTTCTCCAAAATCTCCATCAACGGAGATGGTGAAAGCCATCATAGTCCGCGAGCTCGGCGGTCCTGAGGTAATACCTTTGGACCTCGATTCGAAACCAACTCCTTCTTTTTTCTTGTTGATTCTTGGATTTTCATGATTTTCTCTTTTTTTTTTTCTTTGACAAATAGGTGATGAAATGGGAAGATGTGGAATTGGAAGAGCCAAAGGAAGGAGAGATACGAGTTAAGAACACTGCGATTGGTGTGAACTTCATCGATGTGTATTTCCGCAAGGGAGTGTACAAAGCTCCATTGCCTTTTATTCCGGGTACTGCTCCTGATGTTATTACACTTTTTTTAAAAGAAAGTTGCAAGCTTTGGTGGTACCAACATCCATTTCTGGTTCCCTTTTCTATGCCTACTTGAAAAATTATTTATTTCTTCCCTAATGACTTTTGATAGATATAAATATGCATCTTGGAATAGCTTGGAAAACTTTCACTGGTTACCATACTCCCTCTCAAAATGAGAGTTCGACTGATAGAAACATGCCTGAAGCATGCCTCTATCAAATGAAAAGTGGTTTGTACTTATTTATCAAAAAAGATAATAAAAATAAATAGCTTGGAAGACTCAGGGAACAAAATTTTAATAAGGTTAAACTTATGTTATGTGCGTGTTATAGAAAGTTGCAAGTTTTGGTAGTACCAACATCCCTTGCAGTTTCCCTTTTGATGGCTACTTGAAAAATTATTTACTTCTTTAGTAATAACTTTTGGGAGATATGTAGATATGCATCGTAGATGTCAGTCATATGTGTATTGTGTTTATATGTATGTTAAAACCAAGTTGCATGCTTTGGTAATGCCAATATCCCTTTTGATTTTCCTTTTCATGGATTCTTGAGTTCGTTTTTCAATGGGTGATTATCCGGATTATCCCACCACCTTCATCCAAACATTTTTTGGGGTCAAAGGTTTGATATTTTTTTTAACTTAAATTGATATAATTATTAAGTAATATTTTAAAATAATATTAATTTAAAATATAAAAAATAATTAAATTACTTATTTTAATTAGTACTAATTAAATCAAACCATGTTCAACCCGCTTTTAAGGACCTTTCGCTTTGAATTGACTTTTTACTTGGCAAGAAGAACTTATAAATAAGTTATCAGTTTTCGGATTTTTTTGCCTTCTCGAAAAAGTATGAACACCAAAAAAGCTGGTTTTATCACTTTCTTCCAAAGTTTTTCGGTGTACTTCTTGGAAAAGCACTTCTATAATTTGAAAGAAGCATTTTGAAACTACAATATTCTAGTGCTTTTCTAGTGATTCATCCAAATGGATAATTGCGCCACTTCCCTACAAAAGCACTTACAAAAAGCCTTTATAATAATTTTAAAAAATATATACTTTTTCAGAAGTAAAGCCAAATGGGCCTAAAAGTTTTCCTCCCAAATAGATTCAAATAAATAACCCCAATCTCAACTTAAACTCATCTCAAATCCAAACACCACCTAGGAAATTATTTTTTCTCGTTGATGATGTTTGACAGATATAAATATGCATATTTGAATAATTAGTTATCTAGGTTTTTTTGCAACTTAACATAGTTGGAGTATGAAGTTTTTTAAGTAGCGTGAAGATCTTGTCATGCCCAGAAGGGACACTGGGACAATATGCAAAAGGCAATTTTGTTTACTTTGTCATCCTTATTTGAAACTATATTTTGTAGGGGTTTATATGTGTATTTGCAATATTCAATGGAGTAAATTCACTATTACTCATCTTAGTATGCTTGTATTAAATTTTTGGTTTTTAATGGGATCTAATGTGTAGGGGTGGCAGTGAGCTAAACTTGGACAATTCGAATCTCACTCAAATTAATTTAAACAAGTTTTAACTAAGCTTGAGCTGCCTAGCTGAAGCTTATCTTATTTTGATTCAAGCTGAGCTCAAGCAGCTTGGATCTAGCTTGAGCAAAGCCAAAATCAGTTTGGTGGTATAAAAATTAGCATATAATGTTGATTGGGATGCAAATCTGCTGGGATTAAAGAATAATATTGTGAGTGGGATTCAAAACTGTGTGGACTGAAAGAAAAAAGCATCAACTCTTGCCATTCTATTGCAATTTTTTTAAATAAATGTAACAATAACATATATATGTTTGTATGTATTTATGTATGTAATATGTATATATTATGGTGTATATTCTAATACATTTTAAATTAATCTACATTGAGCTGAACATGTTGTTTGAGTTTGGCTTGAAATAAATTTCATCTAAAAAGTATACCTTGAGTTTGGTTCATTTTCTAAATGATCGGTTTTAACTTAGAGCTTAAATTGAGCCGAAGTTTGAATAGTTTGGCAAGAAACTCTTTTAATTGACAACCCTACTAATGTGTAACCATTTATAAATATTTTTCCTTGTAAAGTTGAATGGTATTTCCAAATTTCTTGTTCATGTGATGTCAATGGGTTGACGTTCAGGAAGAGAGGCTGTTGGAGTCGTGACTGCTGTAGGCCCTGGTTTGACTGGAAGGAAAATTGGGGATGTTGTTGCTTATGCTGGTAATCCTATGGGTTCCTACACCGAAGAGCAAATCCTTCCAGCCAATGTTGTGGTGCCTGTTCCACCTTCAATAGACCATAAATTTGCTGCATCACTTATGATGAAGGGCATGACAGCACACATTCTTGTTAGACGTTGCTTTAAGGTTGTTCCTCTTGGTATTTCTTTATGTGAAATTTTCATAAGCTTAATACCATTTGTTAGAGAACTATGATCTACTAATGTTTCAGAATCCATTTTTTGGCTTATGAATTAACTTGAAGTCTAGCCATTGGGATCTTTTTTCTTTTGACCAAAATTTCTCAAAAAACTGCACTGACTGATATCTTGTGGTCTAAGGGAACTATTGAGATCCTTCTGTTACTCCAGTGTACAATTTTAGATGACCTTTAGCATTTTTCATTCATTTTACAGTATACGATGTCAATATTCTTGTCAGAGACTCAGAGGACAGAAAGCCTGTAGCTTTACCATGTCTTTAACACCCTGCATGGATGCCATGGTCGCCATCTCTGCTGGGGTTAGTTTTGTTACTCCAGTGGAGATCCACAGGAGGGGTACAACTTCAAATGCTCTCTGTATCCCAATCATATAACTTACATGATTGTTTGAGATTTCAGTCTATTCAACTCTTTGTTGTGTTTCTTGCTCCTGTTTTTCAATGTATAACTTAATCGAGCACTTCAATAGCTAGAAAAAGGATACATTTTGTCATAACTTCCATATCCATAACATTTGTTGGCTTTAGCTTGTTCACAAAAATCTGCCATTATGTATTCATGGTGAAAAATTGTAAATACTGATAACTAGCTTTACCTGGAACAGGTTGAGCGAGGGCACACAGTTCTTGTCCATGCCGCAGCTGGTGGAGTTGGCTCGCTTCTTTGCCAGTGGGCAAATGCCCTCGGGGCCACAGTCATTGGAACTGTTTCAAGCAAGGAGAAAGCAGCTCAAGCCACTGAGGATGGCTGTCACTATCCCATTATATACACTAAGGAAGATTTTGTTGAGAGTGTCAACAAGATAACTTCAGGCAAAGGGGTGAATGTTGTCTATGATTCTGTTGGGAAAGATACATTCAAGGTATATTATACTACCATTGCTCTTGAAGTCATATATCAGCAGTTCTACTTTCAATTATGAAACGTATTACTAGTTATGTGATCATAATCATTCACAAGTTAATCTCCAGCAAGAAGATTATCTGTTGTCTTATAGTCAAGTGTTTCTTGAACTTTTCCAATTAAGTCTGACAGCTGCATTTTCCCTATTGCTCATGTAATTCTGTTTTATGATGCAGATTTACTTGTGACAAATGAAATTTTCTGTACTCTTTAAACATTCTTTTTCCTAATATGTGCTCAATGAAAATCTATTACAACCTATTGTTCTGACGTGGTAATATGGTTCATCAGTGTTCATCACATTGTCTGCTTTAAGATCACTGCAGTCATATTTTTTGTTTGCTGTATATTTCTTATGATGAGGGAAATGAAAGCATAAAGGAGCAAGTTGTCTATTGATGCTAGCTGCACGGATGCAAGAATAATTAAAATATAAACATGGTAAATTCATTCTTAGGGTCTCATCATGTGATCTTTCTGCAGGGTTCCTTGCAATGCTTGGCAACAAGGGGATATATGGTCAGCTTTGGACAGTCCTCAGGCGTGCCAGATCCTGTGGCATTATCTGATCTTGCTCCCAAGTCTCTTTTCCTGACAAGGCCTACTCTCATGCACTACACTACCACTCATGATGAACTTCTGGAAGTTGCAGGAGGTCTTTGCAAATGTTGCCTCTGGAGTGCTTCTGCTGTGTTCGCGATCAACCACACATACCCCTTTGTCAGAGGCGGCCCGTGCTCATGCTGATCTGAAGTAAGGAAG
Organism: Dioscorea zingiberensis; assembly: GCA_026586065.1. Lineage (NCBI taxonomy): Eukaryota > Viridiplantae > Streptophyta > Magnoliopsida > Dioscoreales > Dioscoreaceae > Dioscorea > Dioscorea zingiberensis. Next base: position 2,775,281 of record CM048827.1, on the reverse strand, counting down.
ACATCTGGTTCCATAGTCCTGATACCAGATAGCTAGTAGTTCACATTGTTTATAATTAATGTGGTCATTGCTGGTGGTGTTATAATGTTTTTGTATCCTCTACTGATGATGTTACTGTTGTTGTATCTGGTTGTTAATAAACAAGATCTTCAGAATAAGCTGCTGATAAATCACCATATATTTGGTTATTAACAGAGGACTACCTTTAATTTTGTTTTTCAAGTCAAAATCACAATGGTTTATTTGATTGTAATTTTCAAGATACTCTTTTCCCATCAAGCAGCTTGCTGATTTTCTTTCGAGGAATCTTCAAGGCTGAAGGTTTACATATGGTTTGGTTCTGATCAAATCCAACATGTCAAATAAATTAATAAATAAAAATTAAATTATGTAACAGCCAGGTCACTGAGAATTCTACACATTTTAATAATTTATATTAAGTCATAAACAAGCGACACAGGATAAACAAGCAATTCTCACGCAAAAATATGAACTAAAATTATAGATGAACCAAAACCCAAGCATGTTCTTATAACTTTAGGAATATGATGACAAACTATATCATCCCCCTGTACATTATTGAATGTCAATGTGTTTTCACCCTTGAAAAGTAATAACTTCACAAATTGGTGCTAATACCATAATACATGATGGTGCAAGGTCTTGATCATAGCCTTGCGACCCTGAACTTTTGCTTAAGCACAGGGCTTAATATGTTCAGTAGGTAAATCCATCTGGGACAACCGAGTCATTTAGTGGGTCCTTCCATGCCTCATCATACAGGGTTGGATATACGTTACCATCATAACGGCCGAGAACAGAGCCAAGATAATGATCAGTGTAGTTGAATGCATCAACAAGTGATATAGCATTGGGGCGGACCTGCCAGGTGCCATGATCCAAGTTCAAATAATATCATTTAACACAAGTGTTAATGTTAACATCACAATGAATGGTGGAGTTTTTGCATTATAAACAATTGATAGGGAAGTGAGACAGACCTGGGAATAGAGAGATCGGAGCTGCTCATTTGCTAGTGCACCTTGCTTGGGAGTGATGCACCCAGTTGAGAGGAAGTCACCAAGATGCTTGTGAAGCAGAGAGAGTGCATAGATATTGCAGAGATTTTGGAGTTGTTCTTTGACTCCATGTCCTGCAATCTCTTGTTGCACCCTATCAATGAATCTGGAAAGGATATTAACCAGGGAAAAATTATCAATACAGATTGCAGATATCAACATAAGATGATAGATGCTGCTGGACATTTTTGGATTGAAAGGGAAAAATAATGCTTGAGGTATTCTTTTTCTTATGCTCTGTTTATTCTGGAATGGAGACTAGGGGTAAAGTGTCTAAAAAGAAACCAGGTTAGTTGAAGACAACTTACTTGGATACAACAATTAGCTGACAGTGAGCTGTCGCAACCTCCACTAAATCAGCAGCAAGTGCAGAAAAACCTGCAACACAGAAAGTTATTATCAGTAGAAGAAACAAAATGGGAACTAGTATGCAACTTGGCGATTTATCCTAAGGTTGTGTTTGGATAAGGAATAAGCTTGGCTTAAGATTAAGATGGAAGATGGTTTATTCTCTTCCATTATTCTTATGTGTTTGGACAGGGATTAAAAATATGCCCAATCTTTGGCTTGAAACTAATACTAGTCGAACTAGTATTTAGCTTATTCCCAGATTAAGCATGCTTATTCCTCACTACTATGATTAAAGGTGCTGAAGGGGTGTTTTGATGATTTTCAACTAATAAGTGGCTTACCCAAGCAACTTATGTTAGGACAGGCAATCTCTTGCATCAAAATGATAATTTACAATAGGTTGGTTTTTTAATTTTTTAAGTTTGAGAACTACTCAGAATGCATTTTCTAGCTCTAATTGTGCCTCCTAGAAAGTAATGCACATGTTCATTTAAAGAAATGAAACTACAAGAATCTCCATAAAATGAGAAAAAGCACCTTCTTCTGGACTGGATGCCTTGCTTATATCAGTTATATGTTTTGCAACACCAACAGCCATCCTCAAAGCCCGTGCTTCAAAAGCCTGCACTATGGTTGAAGGTCTCAACCAATCCTCAGCTGCATAACAAGGCAATACAAAGGATGCTTAATTTCTGATGAAAAATAAGTTGTAATCCAATAGTAATTTCCTAGATTGAGCAAAGTAGTCAAGAACTAGATTGGCATTTTGATCTCCTATACCCTCTTAAATATATTCAAGTCCTTAATGTGATATCATATTCAAAGGACAAAAAAAAATCTTGAAATGAGATGAACCTTTTTTAACATCACATGCACACTGCATTAAGTGCTCTGCCCTTCCCATATACTTTGTGGTGCCTGCAGGTTGTTTTCCAGATCCCAGCTGAGAAACAGTCTTTACAAGAAAACCTAGCAACCTGCAAGTTCAATTTTAGATGTTACTCAATATGTTGGCTGGAAATTAGAAGGCAAAAGGTGAATTAATAGAGATGTAGAGCAGAAGAAGAGAAGAGACATCCTGAAAAGACTTCTGGGTGCTTCCAAGACTGTCTTGCAAAGTATTTTCTAGAGACAAGCAACTGATATTTTAATTTATTTTGGATTAGCTTCATTGAGAAGTTAATAACAAAAGTTCTACTAAAATTTAGCAACTGCTCATTGCAACAGATATATAAACCACTCTGCCTGCTACAAATACCTAGAAGTCAACAATCAATATTATAATTTTCTTACCTGCAAGAGCAAAACAACATTATCTCCTTCATAAGTGCATGCAGGAACATAGACAGCAAATAACTCAGGTAGTCCACTACTACACAGGTAACCATGGCCACCACATAGTTTTCGGCACTCTTCAATACCATCCTGTAATTGTAAAAAGTAAATTTAACTGGATGGTTATTTCGAGAATCTACAAGCTTATAAAAGTAATTAAGAAAAAAATAGTGATGGTAAACCATATAAGCACCACGAAATTTTATTGCTTGCTTTATAAAGTAAAGCTGTAGCTTGTTTATGCTATCCAATTAATCCAAGGGAAACTTTGTACTACACAGTAAAATAATTAAAATAATTAAAATAAAAAAAAAACTGACAATGAGCAGAATAAAAAGAGAGAAATCGAGAGCATTTCAGCAGTTTTAGTCAGACATGAATAAAACACAAAATATATCAAAAAGCGCTGAAAAAATAAGTATCACTATGTTTGGTGGCTTAAAAATTTAACAAGCTATGACAAGAAAGCCATGGAAAGAGTTGGAGGAATTCAACTTTTGAAAGATGAAAAATTGTCAACTATACCAAAACATATGCATGATAAGAGGAAAATCTCATTGATAGTGTTAGAAACCAAAAAAGGAAATGATTGCTTACAGCTGTGACAGAGGTTGTCAAAGACTTCAAACCAGCAGTGCAAGCATGCACCTCAGGCAAAGTGGAGAACTCATTGGCTTGTAATCTTTGAGTAACATCTGTGTAGAGCCATTTCAGCCAATCCCCCACAAACCTGAAGGCATAGGCTGAAGCTAACAACGGGAAGAGCCTACTTTGTTGAGTTGTATAATCAATCACCTACAATATAAGTCCCATGAAGAGCAGCTCAATCTATGAAGAAATGTGCATTTACTATACCAAAATAGTTGAACTGCCCATCTTACAAGTTAGCTTATTGAGGCAAATACAAAATATTCCAATGAACTAACAGAAAAACAAGTCATAAATATATGGGCAGTTATCGCTATGTACCAAAGGCATTTTATTTCTAACACAATAAGCCTCCTTACTATTGTGTAAGAGCCAACAACCAGAACATGGGATTCAAAAACTATAATAAACAAGGTAAAAATAATGGAGAAATTAGTTTCATCTGCATATGAGAGTAGGTGCAGCTCCACCAAACCATGATTTTAAGACACAGTTAAATGATGCCAAGGTGAAAGGTATTGGCAATAATACCTGAGACTCAGGACCACCATCTTAGAGCCAAACTGTTCAAGTGGACAGCACTATACCTTACAGCAATACAAACTGCTCTTGACAAAGCAATTGAAGCATCTGATACAATGGCCTGGCGGACGTAAACCATTGTACCATAAGCTAGCTGCCTTGGTACATCAGACTTCAAATATTTTCCTTCCTTCGTAACCTGAGAAAGGCTGTGTCATGTTTTACAAATGTTAGCTAACTCATTTAAGTAGTTATCACAGCATGTCTGCCTATGAGAATGCAGTATAGTTGCAGCTGTTGGAGTACTTAAATGAGGCAAGAGGAAAGTAAAACACACACACACACACACACAAACTGGAGTGAACCTTTTATTGTCAGACAAAACCCATAATCACAATATTTAATTGAGTGATATTAACAAATAATACTAGCACTAATATGAGTATTTAATCACTTTCATTTGGAGATTAAGTCAAATGTCATATTTAAACTGAGCAGTGAAGGGGCATAAGTCATTGGAAAATATACCAAAATTAACATCAAAAGTCCACAATCTTAACTTCTTTAGTCTTCTACTAATATAAGGAAACCGGCAATAGTTTGTAAACTAATCCAAAACTAATTGCCTCAATCTTTTTATTTACTAAACATTTTTCAGAAACAGAAGAGTGACCAATCCTAAAACATTACAAGACATCAACTTCACAAATGTATTGTAGTGATTTTGATGGCTTGAGCACATGTTTTTCCCTTTCAATTATAAGGCTGAGTCACTCCTCCTTTTATTTTATTTTCCTATAATCATTTCCAGTGCAAGCCCTTTGCAAGTTTAAGAAAAGTAACTCGAGCAATAACCAGATGTACAGGGGTGAAAAGCATACCGCATCAACATTTGATCTCTTGGTATGTGGACATGATCAACTCGCAGAACACCATTGTCCATGGTGTTGTATGCTCCATTTCCAAACTTTGTACCAATATCACCAATAGTTATACCAGGAAGAGGTAAATGATCATCTAAACTTCAGAACTGGACAATGAAACCTGCAAATTTATTAAGATTAGGAGTCTGGCTCATTACTAGTTATAGTTGTGGTAACTAGTATTCGACAAGATAAGACAGATACCATGTACACCATGATCCTGCCCATCTGTTATCAAACGTGCAAAAACAACTGCATGTGTAGAAGCTTTTCCTAAGCCACCAGGCCACCACTGGTCAGCACAAAAATTTAAATAAGCATTATAAGTTGACACAATACAACACTGGACCTTATTCTACGAAGATTCTAAATAGAAGAACAATAAGATGATACTTAAGCAGCTTCTGATATACATACTTTGCTTGATGTAAGGGTAGGACTATGAATAATAAATTCATCAGATCTAGGATCAAAAGTTGCAGTAGTTTCAAGGCCTTGAACATTCGAACCATGACCAAGTTCAGTTTGTGCATAACAACCGATAATTTGCATCTTATAGGCCAAGGTTAACCATTTCTTTTGCTGCTCATCAGTTCCTTGTGCTTTGATAACAGGTACAAACATGCCCTACAGAAAAGAATATATCAATGGAAGTCAATGGCAAAGAGGCCTTATATCATCAGAAATTAGCAATAAAAATGATCATCTCCAGAACTTGTAAATACCACAAGAAAGTTGGCACAAGTCAAAATATAAGAGCTCATGAATGATGCATGCATGTGAAGGCAAAAAACATACAAAAAGGCCTACACAGGTAAGGTAAATTTTCATGTAGATAAATAATGAACAAAACCTATAAGAAATCTTGAAGGCTATCATTAGTGATTATTCTCTCAATAAGCAAATTACTTGTTCACAAGAGTTTTAAATCAAAAGAACAAATATGGTCTGGAAAGCCGTGAATGCACAAGGTTTCCTAATTGGCAAGGTTGCATCATATTGAAGTTCAACAAAAAATAGATGCTATAGTACTTTCAATTATCTTCTGATGAGGCCTCTTCAATTTTTAGGTCTATAAGAGATACAAGATTTTTTAAAATTGATTGTTGCAAGCTTATAGTTAAAAATTTTCCATATATCATATATCACATTCATATGCAGACACACATATGTTTATCCTTAAAATGTCAAGAATCCTGGAAAGACATAATGGTACATACCCAATGGAGATCAACATACTAAGGTTCATCAACAAAGTGCCTTTAATTTTGATGCCTCTTCTTCTGTTAAGCAGTGAAACCCAGATAAAATGAAAATTGGAAAAGTATAAGAATTAAGAATAGAAGTCTATTAGATACCAATCATGCAACAATTAAGCAGGCCAGGACAAGATTCACATAGAACCTATCAGCATTTATTTTTGAGCATTATATCATAAGGACCAACATGCTGTGAAGCAAGCTCATGCTGTTAACAAAGGATGTACTCAGTTCAACCTTTTAAGAGCTCACCAAAAGCACTTTTTAATCATAGACTGCTAGATCATAAAAGTTGCCTGACATCATTCACTAAAAAGTTCTTCTAGTCCGTGGAATTTGAAAAAGATAGTAAAGCACCATTTGGAACTTCTGACAGTTTCTCCAGAAATAAATTTCTTCAAATCTTTTTTCTTACTTACAGCTTTTTGAGCAGAACATTAGAAAATCTCTTAATTGGTAGTTTTTATTAAAGCCCAACCAAATAGACCCTAAGGTAGTGTTTATTTGGTTGGATGGACAATTACATCCAAGGATGGGATGTGCTTATGCAAAAAAAAATTAATTTTTTTTTGTTTGTTTGGTTTTCCCATCCTTAGTTGGGGATGTGTTCACCCAAAATTACTGGAAGGTAACATCCAATAAAAATCTTTAGATGTGAACATCTAAAAGCACTTATCCAGTCACCTATAAATCCTTCTCCATTCTTTATTTATCTCATGCAGTTAATTACCTCTCCTCTATTCTTACAAGCACCCCTTGCTCCAGCTACTCACAGGTCAGGGGAAATAAAAGTTAGGACAAAAAATGTAATATATAAAACATTTTGGTTGTGTCTTTATATGTTTTATTTTAATTGTAATTATTATTACTATTGTGTATATGGTTTTATGCAATTATTTTCATATATTTTAATTATTTAAAATTAAAAAATAACTTAAATATTATCAAATATAATATAATTAAGGCATAATAAATTTAATTCATTAAAGAAAAAATATATTATTAGTTAAGATATATTAATATGATTAAGGTATATTCATTTCATTCACACATTACTAATTATTAGAGTAAAATAATTAAAATTATCAAATATCCTCTTTAGTTAAATAATTAAAAATATTCAAAAGATTAACACAATGGTAATGACACCACTCTCATGTGGGCAAGTGACCAAATCCCGTCATCTAACAAAATTGGCTTACAAATAAACACAAAAGTACATACCGACGCCCACATCCACATCCACATCCACATCCATCCTTATCTACACAACCAAACAAAAATATATATAAATCATAACTTTTTCCTCCGGCCAACCAAAGGCAATTGTAATTCTTCATGTATGTGTATTATCAATCTTCATCCGTGGAGGAAGTGTTACGACCAACCAAACGCTACCTAAATGTATGAAAACGGTCGATTTGACCTAGAAACTAAAATTAGAAAATTTTCTCTAGATGCCAGTTTTCATCTAACAAGCTTAAGCTTGAAAATATAAGCATTCCATCTCTATGGATGGAAAGGAACAAAAGGAGACAACAAATGGTTTTAGACGTAAAGCTAAACCGAAGATTAGGCCTATGTCAAAAAAGTAGGAAGTAAGACCATTTTCCCACAAAAATCTGCAGGGAAGGCAGATGGAAAAGTTATATTGGAGTTGCAAAGAAGTAACATATAGGTCATTAACACTTCCAAGATATTCAGCTTGCAGAAATATAACAGGATTAAAACATTAATTCATGGAAGGTTCATAAGCTTACCAGTGAGATGGAGCTCATTAATGCGTTTCCAAGCATGAGCTGCCTTCCTGAGTGTCTTGTTAAACAACTCCTTCCGGTCAATCCTTTGCCTGTCATCCTTCTGGAACACCTGTTTGACATGATGATTTTTCTCAAGCTCAGTGCCATTTGTTATAAGAACTCAAAACATAAAAAATAATAAAAAAATTTAAAAAAAAAATCAACATTGCATCTTACCCTTGACTCTAAAAGCAACAAATAATATTGAAGAAATTCCAAAAACTTCCAATTACTTCACAAACTGTAAGCAATAAATCTTTACTATAACAAAAACCCTTGATATTGAGCTGTAGTTAGAACCTAAAAGTTGCAAACTTTTGAGCTATCCAAAATACTCAACCACACCAATTTCTTAAAAAAGAAAGAAACCCAAAATCGACGAAAAATAATCAAAAATCAAGAAACAGTCACCAAGATACATGAGAAGCCTAACTTATTTAAGAATTCAAAGGTCGACAAAAAAGGAAAAGAAAACAAGAATCGGACATACTTTGTTAGAATGAACAAATCAAAGGCCAAAAAATCAGCGGAAATAAACAAAAAAAAAAAAAAAGTAAATGTCAAGAATTCAAGGGAAAAAGAGAAGACGGACAGGATCACTAGCGACGAGGCGAGCCATCCTATCCGAGACCTCGAGGTTGTGCTTGGAACCCGCCCAGACGATCTTCATAGCTTCCACATCGAACTGTGCCTTCTTTCTCTCATGTTCCAAGTGATCAACTCCCTCCATTGCTCCCAAATCCCTCCAAAAATTCCCCAAAAAAATTCCCTCAAAATTCACCAAAATTAAGAACAAAAAGTCAACCACGACGGTGAACTAGCGCAAATGGTTGTTTTATAGGACCCGCTTATCGGATCAGGATCCATTAGGCAATTTTAAAATCACATTCAAATGACAATTTTTAGGACCGTAATTTTGTCAACACTCATTTGTTCAAATTTGTATTTTCAGTCAATATTACTATTAAATTAAAAGGAACAACTTGATTGAATGAAGAAGGTTAACAAGAACAGGACTCCTTCCAAACAATTATAAACTCAATTCTCATTTGAATATTTATTCATATTTACCAAATCAAAGAGTTTTGTGTTCTAAGTTCTGTGACTTCCCATGGTCATAGTTTGAAAAAAAAAAAAAAAAAAAAAATAGAAAATTCTTTTACATTGGCAAATGTAAGAAGAAAATCATCAGAAAATTATGCAGTACATCCAGAATCACAGCTTGTTTTACAATTTGGGAGCATATGACTGCTGGCAATCATTGTGCCGTCTCATCAGTTCGATGCTTTCAGCAATGGTCGACCCAGAAGTTCCAACAAATCCTAATGAAGCACAACTGCAGATGGTCTCTTCGATGCACAAGAGAATATCCGGTGGCAGGGCGGCATCACAGTGTTTATTCTTCAAGTTTATACCTTCCCTCTTTGGAAGGAAGCTAGAATACATTCCATGTTCTGCTGTCATTAGTTTCTTGGTTGTCTGCTCTATAATCTCATCGGTTTCGCTAAGGGTATACAGCTGGTAGGTATTGGGATTGTTGGCAAGATTTGCGAGGTAAGTTCCAGTCCAGTTTGATCTAGGAAGATCAGTCATGATAAAAATGTGGAGCGGACTAGTTAACTTGCTTTCGGTTTCTAAGGACTGTATTTTCTGTTCCATTGCTGAGAATGTAGTCTTCCAATGGTTCTTAAATTGTCCATCTAGTAATCGAAGTTGTGCACAAAGAAAAGGCTCCTTTATCCTGTTGATGGCAAATTCCCTTCCGGCATCAGTTATTTCGGAGGCAAATGGAAGGTGTTCTAACTTATTAAGCAATAATTGTATCTTAGAGTCTTTTCGTGCTTCATGGATGTCGATATATAGCTCAGAACCCTTATAAGGCTCCAGAGAAAAACGCCTTCCAAAAGCCAGAATGGTAGCTGCTTCCAGCTTTGGAACCAGACCCTAGAGCTTTGTATATATCCCTTCGCTTCCTAACATAAGAAATTTTTTCTTTTTCTGCAGCTCTTGTCTGGTTGAAATGAATCCAATAACCCATCGTTATTCTGTTGGTATGTCCAAACAGTTGTCCTGCAGTCTTCTTCTACAGCAAATGTACACATGTCTATACTACCTTGCAATCCTGATAGCAAAGATCGGCACTGATCAAAGCTTCCTAGAGGAGATCCATGGTTTGTCATGGAACAACATAAATCACCATGACAACTCTTATCCATGTTTAAGCCACACACCATACTGAAGCAAACACTCTAAAATCAATTGTTTGAACTGTAGAATATGCTATTGATGACAAGTCAACAATGTCGGCCATTGATACATACCTGCCACAGAGAGATCAGATTCATTAGGCTTTTTAACTAAAGCACACAGCTTTAGAACCAGTAACCAATACTGAGCAAAGAGACATCATATGTCAAACAATATAACTGATTCCTATATAATATCCATACAGTTCAAGATAGGATAGATATTCTTATAATATGAAACAAGTTGAATGCACACAGATTACCAGATTCTGTTCCATAATACAGGTGAATCCAGTGATTGTATGTTTCTATTTGGCATCATGCCACACAAGCTTGCTCAGCCCATAGTATCTTAGTTTCTTTCCTGTCTTCCCACCAACTTTCTTGTTACCTAGATTTCTTTTCAACAATTAGTACAAATATGACATGCATTGAACACGACAAAGGCTTCATAAGTCGGTATTTCATCCTAAAGAGATGCACAGCAGGCAGAAGACTTTCATAAACCGGAGACACTGTTGTAAGGGGAGGATGCTGCTATTATATTTAAAGTCATGGAGAACAACATGTAGGGCAACCAATATCAATTTATACTTTTGTCTTCCTTCCAAACAAAAAATTCTCTTTCAATTAAGCCCCATGGCATCTTCAACTTCATATAGTCTATAAGTTCAGGAAAATCTTCAAGGGTTATTCCCCAAATTTAACAGGGTCAGTCTCCAAAAAAGCCATCTATCCTTGTTGGTATCATTACAAACTCCTCCATGCTACTCAAATACCAAGAACCTAGGGCCAAAAACAATACATTCCAAAACTTCACTTTTACTTCCAATTGCATCTAAAACAATATGCACTGTATAATCTAGCAGAACTCCCGTAGTAAACAGTGAAAAAAGTAGTCCTAACTACATCTAAAACCATGGATCAAATTAAATCTTTATATGGATTCACCTTAAGCACAATGCTTTCTTTGAGCAACATTGCACAAAATCAGGAGCTTTGATAATTTCCTACTGAAAAATGAAACCTTTGAAGTGTGTTTAGCTTGAGAGCAAACAGTTTCTTTTCCTTTCATCATTCTCCATTTTTTTTTTCCTCTCAACCATTTTCCCTCAATCCCAACAACTCATCCAACGGTAGGATGCTATCCAATATTTATGAAGTGAATCACATCGAATAAACATCAGAAACAATAAATGCATACCAATCAAGGCCCAAACACACAAAACATAGGAATCAAAAACAAAGATCAAACCTTCGGTCCCGAATGAGCTCCATGATATGATCCCAAACCTTAGCCCGGAGCTCCGATGGGCTCAAAACTCGAAACTTAGGGCAGCTACCCAGCGCCACGGCATGGTGATCCAGCACCGGCGGAACAATCAAAGTCCGGTTCAGAATTCCAGCAATCAAGATCGCGTTTTTGAGCTCCGAGAGCTGGTTACTGAACCCGCTATGCGGCGCATACCAAAGAAACCGCTTCCCCGCGAGATCCGAGGCCCCCGCCGCGCATTGAGATATCTTGGAGAGGGGAAAGATGGGCTTGAAGGGCTTCGACGAGTAGGAGGAGAAGAGCAGAACAGCAAGGGGGACGAAGAGCAAGACGAGGAGAAGGGGTTTGCTTCTCTGGCTTCGTTTTCTCCATCGGCTTCTATTGATGTTGAGATCCATGTCTACAAAGAGTCGGGTTTTGGGGAAATTGGGGACTAAATTTTTCAATAATCCCCTCTTAATTTATCTCAATTTTGAAAACCACCCTTAACTGAGGATGTTCATTCTCTTGAAATGGAATAAATGGCACTTTTCCACTTAAGAACTTTTGAAATTTCTGGCAAACCTCACTTCAAGGTGAAGTGACACTCTGTCGACCACCCAAAAGGCGAGATGAAAAGTAGTTTCAATAATCAAAATCATTTTAGTTGCTTAGAAACTCACGCTACTTGGAACATACTGATAACAAGTGTCACACCTGAATATCAAAGAAGAAACACATTAGAGATTTTTTTTCAACTTAATTTTTTTTCAAATAAGTACTATAAATAAGAATGTTCACCTAGAAAGGCTTTATGTTCATACTTGATAAAGGTTTTTTTTTTTTGAAAAGGTAAATAAATCATATTTTATTTAAATATGATAATAGGTTTCATTATTATTCAAAAAAAGATAATAGGTTTCTTTACATTGCTTGGTCAGATCGAAAATAAGATACATAGTTTGTGACTGTCCATTTCATCTGCCAGCAACACACCCGGTCCTCCTCCTATCTTAGACTGGGTCTTCCCTGGAGGAATCGCCTCTATTATAGACCCTTCATGGCGTGTTAGATGTGAATTTCGGGGCTTGCTTTCACTATGCTCATCACGCTTCCAGCCAATGGAGCTATATCCAACCAAGAGTTGATAATGAAAGAAATATCACGAATAATTTGTAAGAAAACACGTTGTTTATCCTGGAAACACCGTCTATTTCTCTCCCACCAGATACTCCAAGTGATTGTCATTACAAGAATGTCCCAACCGTGTAGAGGTACACCACATGAAGGAGGTATCTCAGTGCCCTATATCGCCTCGAAGATCCACCTCTAGTTCGAGATTCCGATTAATCACGAAAATGGTTCCAAATATGCCTCATATATGGGCAAGAGATGAGTATATGATGGACCGATTCATCCTTATTCTCGCACAGATAGCATCTAGTGCGGTCCCCACTCCACGTCCTCTTATGCAGGTTGTCAAGGGTGAGGAACCGATTTTCCCTTACAAGCCATGCAAATAGTTTCACCTTGAGAGGACATGGTTGCTTCCAGAACCCCCGCTTTAGGTCACTTCTCGTGCCCCCATCAATTATGAATCCGTAGAGTTATTTGACTTTGCAAGCTATGTAAATACTTGATAAAGATTTGATGGGACTTTTTTTTTACTGCTAACAATTTATTTTAGCTCCAACCATTATAATTGCCTCACCATTGTTTTACTGGTGGTGGTCAGACTATTGGAGAGGCATGTTTCATGTTTTGGGGAGTGGGATCTAATTCATCTATTGCTTTGGTCATGTTTTGTTTATCATTTAACTTCTCTTAACATTGAACCTTGTGTTTATCCTCCTATAATCATAATAAACTATCATGAAGGAAAATTGATGTGATTATCAATATCAAAGGTTTATATTTTGGGGTTTTAACATGTTAACAAAGAATATGTTGTTTTCTCCTATGATATGCCATGATATCGATTAGGAAAAATTACCATACAGTCCTTGAAAGTTTAGATTCTGCCTTTTCAGTCCCTCTGACAAAGAAGTACACTTTCCAGCTCTTCCTTTTTGAATTACTTACTTTTCAGTCCCTGGCGTTACTTTTCCCGTTTCTTTTTTGCGGAAACCCCAAATTTCCCTTCACATTCCCGCCCAAAATCCACCTTTTTGCTGAAAAGATAGGGAGCAGGCTTTTCTCCTTCAGCTGCAGCTATGTACTTCCCTTCATTTTAGTAAAGAGATAGTACAAATACTAAGCAGTTATGTCAAATACTAAAGCGTTACCTGTGTATAGTAAAGAGATAGAGCATTAAATAAGCGGTTATTCATTACTGGAGCCGAAGGTTGGCCCCTGGCCGGGTAACTTTGCTAATAGTCAGCGTAATACCAACGACCTCTTCCACCAGTATCTCGTACGCTCTCAGCAAGCGTTGCAACAAATCGTTGTTGCTTGGGCTCCTCCAGCTGGAAGGAGTAGAACAGAACGCAGGCGGCTCCTCGGGAATACGGTGCTGGAATTCCAGCCTTTTCCTCTTTTGGCTCAGCTTCGCATATTCCGCCACGCTTGGGCCAGCATCCTCCATGGTCGTGCGATGTGGTATCTAGATATTGGCCCGGCCGCCACTTGCGACGACAGCCTCTTCTGCGTTGGCTAGTGCGAGGTTGGGGAACTGAGAAACAATATTACAAACACTTTAGTAACATTACTAAACACTATATAGTAATACTAAAGACTTTAAAATAATACTAAAGGTTTACAACCGGTAATAAAGATTTTAGTAGAATACTAAAGACTTTATTGTAGTACTAAAGACTTTAAAAAATTATTAAAGGGTTCAAGCCAATAGTAAAGACTTCAGTAAGTGTACTAAAGTCTTTATTGTAATAGTAAAGACTTTTGCCCAAAACTAAAACCTTAATTAAAGTGTCATACTAAAGACTTTAGAGTTGAAACAATGAAGTGGTCTTACTTCTTTCCCTGCGAAAGTGACGATAAGTGTGTTGATAGTAGTTATCTTCTTGCAGCATTTCTCATTGTATCACAAAATTCTTGGTGTCCGGCCGAACTCTAGCTTATTTCCACTACAAGAAACTTCGTAAAACCATACGATCAACACGATTGACCACCCTCACAGATATCCTGTTTTAATGGCATTTATCCCAGAACACCTTTCCCGGAACACCTTCTTCCCAAAACACCTTTCCTCTTTTAGTAGAATACAAAGGGAGCTTCGGCAAAACTGACAAGGTGGTAGATACCTTCTTTGAGAGGAGACGAAAGGTTTAAGGATGGGTAAACCTGCCAAAAAAAACAAAGGGACAAAAGGAAAAAAAAGGTCAAAAATCCTTTATTTAGAAAAAATAATGATTTTTTCTCCTGTTCATCAAAGATTAATATTCCTTTTTTTCGGGTCTATTAGGACTCCTTTGTTTAGATTCATAAAAAGTATTGAACAAACAAAAAAACTTTTAGTTATTTAATTATTAGTCCCTAGCACTGTTTCTTTTTACCTTGGGGTCCTTGGGGGTGTGTGTAGGGGTTTAGCCTAATAATATTTTGGGTATATGTGTTTTGAGTCGGAAACAGTACCAAATAGTTTCAGGGACCTATAGATAATTTGCCCAAAAACTTATCCTGTTCTGACTGGTTGAAACCTAGATTAGATTTTTACGCATAAATAAAGAATTTATTATCTTATCACAGTTTTATTTTCAATTTTTTTTCTATTATATTCTATTTTTTCTATTATATTATACAGTAAGTTTTATTTAGTTTAGTATAGAAAAAAATTTCATGGATGAGATCTCATCCATAGAAATCTATAAAATAAATAAGAAATCAAATAATATAAGAATAATAATATATTATATACTAAATAATATATAAATAATTATTATTTTATTGGATTATCTTATCCACAAGATTCCTTCTTTCTTGGTAAGAATGAATATTATGGAAAAATGACAGGAATCAATCAATAGATTAAATTCTTCAAAAAAAAAAATCAAGGGCAACATTATCTTTTCACCCCAAAAATAATACCGTTATTGATGTTTAGACTGAAAAGTAAGTCCCTGGATAAATAAAGAACTAAATAAGGATAGTGAAAGTTATGGGGATTATATAGGGATTTCAAAAATTTGGGGGGATTATTAATTATTTTCCTCTATCGATTATTAAGGATGTCGGTTTGGTGTATGAAAGACCTTGTTAGCCTTTTTTTGTCTTCTCCATATTCATGACAATGGGAATTGACTTCCGATCCATTAATGTGGTTCAACCTAAAAATTTATGTTCAAACTAATTTGTTGATTTCTGAATATAGGGTTTTCTTCTTGGATGATTATGATAGTCATTTTTTATATGTTTTTTCAGATGCAGAAAAGAGTACTATTTGTTTTCGCTTCCGAAACTTTGATTCTGAGTCTTTTTATTTTCATGTGGTGGTTAGTGCATCAAATTGTTGATTTCTACTTAACGCACCTCTCGCTTTATTGGCCTTATCGTATCTGCTTTTCAGTAGGGTGTTGTTCAGTGGGAAGGATCACATTGCTCACCCCACCACCAATAAGCGATGAGACGCTGCTCGATATATTTGCTTCTAACTCTGGGAGGTGCTTATCGCCTTTATTAAAAATAAAAATAAAAAATAAATATAGGTTTTCTTGTTGTTTGTTTGTCTTGGAGGTTAGTTAATGGTTTTTAAATCAGTTAATTTTGTGTTTGCCATTTTGTTACTCTTTTGTGACTTGATGTTTTTGTTTTTTATTTGTGTGCCAATGAAGTTCGTTTGTGGCTTTGATTTATAGTTAGTGAATGTTTCTCTATGCTTATTGATGCCAATTCTTCTCACTAGAGAGTGCTCATTGAGTGAAGCCAATATTTAGGTATAGGATTCATTTAAAAACTAGAAAATGTAAGATTTCTCAACTCAAATCAAAGTATTTTGCGTCTATACCCTTTAAAATTTTGATATTATATGTTTACTTTCTAGACAGGGCACTCAAGTAAAAAAGACTAGCAAAATTTTTGTTTTTTTATTTTTTATTTTTTGGTCATACCATAAACATATCATTTTCCACAGATATTAGCTTATTTGAAATAAAAACTTTAATCTGAAATAAACTAATTTTTAACATTTGGTTTTAAAGTAAGAGAAAATAGATTTATTTAAAAATGCATATCTGACACTTATATTTTCTGAAAAAATTAAAAGGGCAAAGCTATTTTTGGTCCCTGAACTATGGACTATTGTTCATTTTGGTCCCTATACTATCAAAATGTTCAATACGGTCCCTGAACTATTGGGGTTTTGGCAATTACGGTCCCCCTCAAGCATCGATGTGGTCAAATTTGATATAATGGGTTAAATGTAAATCCATTTTTTTAATTATGATGTGGCAAAGATAGATAGCTTTGGTCTTCTTTTGGCGATGTGGTATAAAATGAAATTTTGGTATATTAATCCTTATTGTTGATGTGTATTACTGATGATGATGTGACACTAAAAAATATAAAAAAAAACTGAAAAAATAAAAAATTAGAATTTTTTTATTTTTTTAGTGCTCACGTCAACATGCTGACGTGGCATGCTGATGCGGCACTAAAAAATAAAAAAATGAAAAATCTGAAAAACAAATTCTTAAAAAATCAGTTTTTTTTAAAGATTTTTTCATATTTTTTTAGTGACATCACATGCCACATCAGCAAAGACCAACCACCTAGACCGCCACCTCATAATAAAAAAATGGATGTATTTAACTTGTATACTTGTTGGCTGCCACGTCTGCAACAAAGACCATAATTGCCAAAACTCTGATAGCTCAGGACCGTATTGAACATTTTCATAGTACATGGATCAAAATAAACAATATACCATAGTTCAGGAACCAAAAATGGCTTTTCACCAAATTAAAACTTGTGCATGATAGGATTAGTTTTTCAAAGTAAAGTGTTTTTTAATTTGAAATAAAATTCTAATTTTCTATAAAAAAATATTTACAATAATAATATGAGAATTAATTACCTGTTAAAAATTAATTATATTTTGAAGACAGTTTGTGCTGATTCTGTTGAAGGCAATACCACCGTACCTGTCGGAGATGACGCCGGGCCGATGGAGCAGCACCGGGGAGCCATAAACTACGGCCACCAGTCTCGGCTTCATCCTCGCAAACCTCACCAACCTTGGCACCAACCCGATATCCGGCGGCTGGGGCTGGCGCCTCTCCCTCTCCCTCTCCCTCGCCGCCACCACGGCCACTGTCCTCCTCCCCGAGACCCCCAGTAGCCTCCTTCAACGTGGTCACAGCCTCTCAGACACCATCCATACCAATCTTCCAAAGGATACATGGGACACCCGACGTCAACAACAAGCTCATCGACATGATCACCACCACCAACACTGCTACAGCCACCGGCGCCACCACCTTCTTCCCCTTCCAACGCAAGCATTATCCTCATCTCACAATGGCAGTGGCTCTTCCAGCATTCCAACAAGTCACAGGGTTGTGAGCTTCCAGTGGTCATGAAGGCCTGGTGTCTTGAGTGAGATATTCCCGCTGGAGGTGCAGTCGGCAAGGCAGAGTGTGGTGGTGGCGGTGGGTTCATGGCAATGCTGCACTGGATGAAGGCCGGGGTGTTTATGTTCTTTGCCTGGTGTGTGGATGCCGGAGACCAAGAACCTGCCAATTGAGAAGAGCACTGGTTTTGGAGATCCAAGTGTGTGTGATGCAAATGACACCAGTTAAAATTTTAGTACTAAAAATAACAAAAATAATGCAGGAAGAAAACAAGATGGATTCCCTCCTTTTGCTGTCCAGAATTGGAAGTGAGAGAGTGGCAACTATCTTCCCGAACTTAGACGAAGAGGAAAACAGGGAGCTTTTGCTTTTGGCGTCGAAAATTCTTTGGCTAATAGCCCTGGAGACTCAGAATAATTAGAACCTGACTGCACAAGATGCTAATAAACAAGGGATATATATACAGATTTATTGAAAGATAGATGTGATGCTTGTAAGTTACAACAGTAAATTACAGAATAGGTTAAGTTTCAGAAGGTTGCAAACAAATACCTTCTTATGATCATACAATTTATTTTTGGTTCAAGTTGCAAAGAAAAAACAGTTGATACAGTACGAGAAAGGGCAGGGTATTTCTCATTACAGCCCTGAAGCATATATAGCAGTTAAATGCTCCTGCAGATAGTCAACACCTCGGATAGGAGGAAACCTTCAATAAGAACATAGAACTAAGTGAGCAACCAACATTTCAATTTTGGTACTTCAGTATGAGCATGGTGATGTACTTGGGATTTCAGTGTGAAACAAATCCTTAATGTATCAGGTAGAAAACTTAGCATGCAAGTCTAGACCTCCATTTGAAGAAACATCCACAAGATAAAAACAAGCTGAAATAAGGTTCATGCTTTCAGCTGTGCTTTTCATAGAATCTTCGATTCAATATCATGTTTTTTTTTTTTTGGACGGATAAGCCAAGTGGCTAGCCACTCAGCAGATAAGAACCAAAGGGGACGGGGCGACGAGGGATCGAATCCCGGCACGCACATGGGGAGAGCTAGCTCACCCAGGGGCACAGGATCGCCACAAGACTCCCCCCGCAAGGCTTCGAACCCACGTGGGGCGCAAGGCTGCAGAACCCGAATACCACACGACCCAAGGGTCGTTGGTCGATTCAATATCATGTTAAGTGAGTTATGTGAATCACTGCTGAAGATATGATGATGGCAAGGCAGTTTCGCTGATGGAGACAGGGGCAGAGGAATGATACCTTGCGGGATTTTCCTCGCTGCAACAACTTTCCAAGCACACAACCGTACAATCAGGGTCTCCATCTATGAAGAAGGCAATCTAACAAATTGACATTAAAGTTCCAGTGAGCAAGGAACATTTCATCAGTAAAGATAGAGTTGATGACAACTGTGGTTGTTTTTATTTAAAAAATTTGAGCAATTTGTTAGGTTAAGTGTCAACTTTCACAAGGAACAAGGAATGTTGGATAGCCCATTCCCTCTTACAAGGAGAGATTGAGGGTTCGAACCACACCTATGACGTGCTTCTAGTAGTTTGTGATCCACATTTATCAACAAAAAAAAAGTTGTTAGATTAAGTATATATTGCCTAAATATTTTTGTTAAAACTATGCAGAAGAAGAAAACCAGCAAGTCTTACGGAATAACGCTCCTGTTCAGTTACCAAGACTCTATGCATTGTTGATCTGCAATAGGAGGAAACATCAACAAACATGCAGAATCATGCAATTACATAATACAGAACGAGCATGGAAATCAGCTAAAGAGAAGCACCAGGAAAAATATCCAACATGCACACACATGATAACAGACATCAAGAAAATATATGAAAGATATTTAATCAAGCATTCATTGAAATTGGTATACAGTACAAAATCTTTATTACCGGAATAAGCAATTAGTCCACCTCTCCAGCAAGTCCCCTACGTTGATGATCAAAGCCCTGAAGATGAAGACCATGTAATTTGTGATCAATAGCCACAAGCTATCAGGTTTGTGCTTATTTTATGATCTAGTAAATTGCTTGCAAACCACCTGAGTTGCAGAAAGCAAGCAAAAGATGAGTCTCCCCTAACATGTAGAGCTATCAAATGATCAAGTTATTTGTGAGCAGCTTCAACTTGGTTCGGTAAAAACTCAAGCTCGAAGATTTGAGTTTTTGAGCTGAACTTCAGTTCGAATTTCAAGCTGAGGTCAAGTTGAAGTGGGCTCGAAAGCTTGAAATTATATATAGTGATAAATATTATAATATATGTTATACATATAGTATGTGTCATAAAACCATATTTACATTAGAAATTTATTTTTTTATTTTATATAATTAGTTGAAATATTATAAAATATTAATTCTATTTATTAAAAATTTAATTTATATATTTTTTTACTATACAGAAGTATAGAAAGAATTAAGATATAAATACGTTTTTAATTTTGAACTAAATCGAAATTGACTCAAGCATGAAATTAAATCGATTCAATTATAATTTCAAGTTAAACCTAGCCAAGCTTGAGCTTTCAAAATTAAAATCAAGTCAAACTCAAACATGTTAATTTCAGTCAAGCTCGACCTGGGCCCAACCCGACAGATCAAGCTCGGCCTATTTACAACCCTACCAACATATGTAACATTCTACTCCCTTACGTACTGGAACATATATACACACATATTCATGTTTGCCTCTATTTGTGTAATATTTGTTTCTATAAATAGTCATGACTCATCTACTCCGCATAAAAAAGGTTATCATTTAAAAGATACATTCCAAACAACAATATGCATCTCATGATTCTTCTATGTTTTTTACCCATTGACATGAGGTACGTCTTCCCATAGCTGAGGGTGCTTATCCTTATCCATGCATATCTGCACACTTAAGAATATGTAAACTGCCAGAGTTTTTCGTGGCAGGATGTATTCAGAGACATACCTGAAGACCAGGAACCCCATCAGTTAATAGCAGTGTAGCCATTCCAAAGTCTGAATGGGCAGGTGCACCTAAACTCCCAGAACTAGTGTCAGGAGTTTTACCTGAATAAAAATTCAAGTTTTTAAGTTTGAACAATAATACCTTAATAAAAGGCTCTTTTTCATATTGAAAAAAAATAGAAGGAAAATAATTTGAACTGGGAAATGAGGACAATGCTTCCACACAATGAGCAATATGATTGCAGTAGCATGGTTAGATTATTTGATAGAAAGTTAGCATAGTAAACTCTTAAAATCAACAATTTCCAACAAAGTAGCAACACTAGCTAACTTGGTATCATACAAAGACCAGTCTAATTGCACCAGTCATAGAAGAATAGAGTGGTTTTATTCTAGAATTGAATTCATTGGAATTGATGACCTCTAATGAGCTGAGTTGCAAGGCAATATACCAATTATCGCTTAATCATTAATGTCTATAAGCATGAAGAAAATATATACCTGGATAACGTAAAAGTCGAATATATGCCAAGGTTTCATGCAGTGCTCCAATCTTTTCAAAGAAAAGATCATCAAGACCCAAAGCCAAGGCTATCAAGGAGAATAAATTTTTTCCCACAGCCCTGAGATCAAGAAGAGGTCGGTTCATAATTTATTTTGTGTCCACCCTCCAAGAAGTTGATGTAACTAAACAATTGATAAGAGGTATTCCTCTTCTAGACAAGTGAATTTTTTGGAGTCGACAAAATAGAATATACAACAGGAATATAAATATTATCAATTCCTCACTTAAATATCAATGTTCTTAAATATGCATAGTTACCAACTTTTATGAGAAAAGTTGGCTAAGACTTCCTCTCAAAATGACAGATCGAGGGATTGAAACATGCCTGAAGCATACCTTTACCATGAAAAGTGGCTTGTCCACATTTATCAAAGAAAAAAAATGCATAGTTAACCTGAAAATCAGTATCAAACAATTTCCACACAAACTAGTCAATAGTTCTCCACTTGAAGTACCATTTCTTGTCTAGCCAGACTGTCTCACTATATCCCAAATGTCAAATTTCTTGCAGATAGAGCTAAACCTCAAAACTGAATTCAACCTTATATCAAAAATAAATTCTGTGTGTGTTTACATGTATTACGACCATACAACAAGAATCTCATTTACATTTGTTTTTATGAAAAATACAGCCCATACCAAAAGTGGAATTCGGCAACGGTTTGTCAAATAACCGGTGCTTTGAACATTTACTATTCTCTAAACTCAAATTAGGAAAATTGAATACAATCAATAATCAGTGCATTGCAATTGTCAAATAGAGTGATTTGATAAAAATGACGTCATCCATTTGGGAGAAGAGTTGGGTTAATTTTCTATTACCTTTCATTATGACATAAAGCCAATAATAGGCAGTACTTAGTGCAGATACAGAGAAGCACAGAATCAATCTATAAATGAAGGTCTCAGTATATACGATCAAAATCAGAAAACAAACAAAACATGTATATAAACAATAAACCATGATAATTTCAAACCAAAATGTTTACTAGAACAAGAACTTACATCATTTTTTCATAATAAGACTCCATCGTGGCTCTCCAAGAACACGGCAAAAGTTCTAAAATTCCACAGACCAAAAAAAAAACATCCAATTCGAAAAACATACATACAATTCAATTGTCATTCCAAGTTGGTGTTAAAATGCGAAAATAAGAAAGAAAATGTACCTTCTGGAGGCCACTGGCTCGCATTGAACTGTGAATACTTGACCTTGGCGGAAGTGAGGTAAATATCCTCGCGTAAACCCCCTGAATTTCAGAAGAAATAAAACAAAATAACTAAATATGAACAGCATTAAATCTGATGAAAAAAAAAAGTAAGATGATTGGTCATGAGAAACTGAAACCTATAAATTTGGATGAAGAGTCGAGGGTTTTAGAAGGCAGTGGGTTGTATCCCAAGTTATCCCTCTTACTTTTGAGCTTCATCTTCTCGTCGTGCGGCAATGAGAAGAACTTCCTGCTCTCCTGGAACATTTGCTGGAAGAACGATTCCTCAATTCCATGATTCACGAGGTAGAAAAAACCATGATCAGCGCATGCCTGAAAATCATTGATCGATTGATTGAAGTTCATAAGAAAAAAAATAATCATAAACAAAGCAAACAATCGATTAGTGAGAAGGATTAGGGATTTGGGATTAGGGTTTATGGACCTGGCGAATGGATTTGGCGGTAGAGGCGCGATCAGGGAAGGCGAGATCGATCAGCGGGAGCACTAGATTGCCCGCCATTTTCTTTTTTCTCGGTACCTTATCGTTGATTTTCTTTCGGTTCACGTATTCAGGATCACGTAATGAGGCTTTGATCTTTTATTAATTATTATACATCACTGGGTTAGTTTAGGAAGTCACGTGCGATACAAGTGGACTGTTGTTACTCAAGTCTTTTTTTTTTTTTTTCTAATATTCAATTTAGTTCCTCTGTTACACTGAAGGGTTAATTTTTTTTTACCCACCTGAACAATGTTGCTTTTTTGATCCGGCACCTCAACTTTTTTAACTCTATCAAAAAGCCTCAACTTTTTTTAAGTTTCAAAAAGGCACCTCTGTCATCATCCCTCTGACGGACGTGAGATTAAATAACTAATTTTTATATTAACTCAATTAAAACCTATTGTAACCCTATTATAATAATATTATGTATTATGATATTATAACCAAAAAAACCCCCAACCCTTCTCTCTCTCTCCTCCCACCCTCACCACCTCACGGATCTACGACCCTCCTGGCTGACGGCCACGCCACCATCTAAGAACCCGGAAGCTCACCCTTCCAAAGACCGAAGTTCCATCCACAAGGCAGGCCAAGAACCCTCCGATCAAGGTGGCCCAAAGACTGCCACCATGGGCCCACCCTCTCACCAAGAACCCCTTCTCCCCAGCCTCTCCTCAACCCTCCTAAGATCCACTCACCGCCATCCCGCACTCACCCACAAGAATCGGCGCCTCCGGCCTTCCACCTCCAGCTTCCTCATCTGCTGCCGAGAACTAGCACCGGCTCGGCATGCGTGACACCACCGACCTCTCCCTCGCTTCTCCAACCACCTCATGCACCGTTCCTCGCTGGCTATCGCTTTTCCTTCCGCTGGCCGCTTGACGCCGCTGGCGAAGCGCCATGGGATCGACGAACCACGCCCCGCATATTGTCGACCTTGTAGTAGTAGCTCTGCGTAGGGCGGATTCCATCTCAGCCGGGTTGCGAACATAACGCCAAGGCCGCCTTTCTCGGGCCTTGGTGAGAGGCGCTTTTGACATGGCTTGGGCGATGGCGGTGTTTTCGAGGCCGGGAGGAAGTCTCCGAACTCCGGAGGACCATCCGACCGAAAGTGAGGAGGCCTCGGGATGAAAGGGGTGGAAGGTCGCCGCGACGGAGAGGTGCGGAGGTGGCGATGAGGTCGCTAAGGACGCAGCCTTGTGGAAGAGGCCAATGGCGTGGAAGCCGTCACGGGGATGCGAGTCCTCGCAATGGAGGTCGCCAAGAAAGTGGGTGTCGGAGACCGATAGTGTCGGGGCGCGGAGTCGGAGGAGACGCCGTGATCGCCAAACGAAGGGAGGGAGGCGGCGCCAATCTTGGGAGCGCTACGAGGGGACAGAGGCGATGTTCTCCAGCCGGGAGGGAGGCCGACCTCGCGGAGGGGAAGGGGTAGAAGAGTGCGGATAGGAAGCTACCACTTCGTGGCGCCACTGGCCGATGGTGCCTCGGTGATGAGCGCGGCGTTGGAGGGAAATGACGAGCATGGTGGCATTGTTGGCCACATGTCATCATGGGGATCATGCGCCCAAACGAAGAAAGGTATGAAGAATACACGCTAGGGGGTGTGGCTCGTGCCCATCGTTGGAGCCCATTGATGATGTCCGGCGGCGATTCACCGACGAGCTTCTTCTTCTCTTCAACCGAGAGACGAGTGAGGAGCAGTCGTAACCTTTGCATAATATTATAATAACCTTATTACAATAGGAATATAATAGGTTGCAATATGGTCAACCAAAAAGTCAACCACTTAATCTCACAGCCGTCACACTGAAGATAACAGAGGTGTTTTTTTGAAACTTCAAAAAAGTTGCGGCTGTTTTTTAGAGATAAAAAAGTTGAGGTGCCGGATCGAAAAAGCAACATTGTTTAGGTGGGTAAAAAAAAATTAACCCTATACTGAATCGGCCATTTTAGTCACTCTATTATAAATTAAGCTTTTTTTAGTTCCTTTATTTTCAATAACAACAACAACAATAACAACTAAGCCTTAATCCCATACTAGATGGGGTCGGCTATATGGATTCTCTGTTTTCATGTTGCTCTCAAATATGAAATGAAAAATAAAATAAAATGAAATGAAATAAATTGAAATAAAATAAAATAAAATAAAAAATAAAAATACATAAATAAATAATAATAACAACAAATAATTCTATGAGAGATTGGGATGTTAGAAGCATAACAGTTTCCCTACAAACAAAGCTAAGCTAATGAAAGAAAACCTTTTAGCCGACTTATCGGTAATCCTATACTAAAAGGGCTCTGCTTATATGAATTCTTTTGTCTCCATATTAAACTCTCCTCACAAAAGCAAGATCCGGCTCAATATCTAACATACGTAGGTCCTTAGACACCACCTCTCTCCACGTAATCTTAAGCCTACCTCTACCCTTTTTCTTACCGTCTACAATTAAACTATCGAATTTTCGAACTGGAGCACCTGGTGGTCTCCGGCGTACATGTCCAAACCATCTTAAACGTCCTTCTCGTATTTTATCTTCAATTGGTGCAACATGCACCTTCTGTCGGATGTGTTCATTTCTAATCTTGTCCAATCTTGTATGACCACTCATCCATCTTAACATCCTCATTTCGGTCACATTCATCTTATGCATATGTTGAACTTTAGTTGTCTAACACTCTCTCCCGTATAGCATGGCCGGTCTAATTGTCGTCCTATAAAATGTTCCCTTTATTTTGTTAGGCATCTTTTTATCACATAACACCCTCGTGGCACTTCTCCATTTCAACCATCCAGCTTTGATTATATGGGTTACATCTTCATCTATCATCCAATCATCCTGAAAAATGGAACCTAAATACCTAAAATGGTTAACCTTAGGCACTACCATCCCCCTAGTTTCACTTCACTTCTCCTTCATCTCTCCTACTTAGACTAAAATTACAGTGCATATATTCTGTCTTACTTCTACTTAACCTAAAGCCTTTACTTTCTAAAGTATTTCTCCATAATTCTAGCTTTTGATTTACTCCATCTCTAGTCTCATCCACTAGGACAACATCATCTGCAAACAACATACACCATGGGATGTCATCTTGGATATAACTAGTTAATTCATCCATTACTAGGGTAAACAAGTATGGGCTCAAGGCCGATCCCTGATGTAGACCTACTGTTATAGGAAACTCCTCCGTATCGCCTCTTACTGTTCTCACACTTGTAACCACTCCCTCATACATATCCTTAATAATATTTATATATTTTATATGAATGTTTTTCCTCTCCAATACCGACCAAAGGACTTGTCTTGGTACCCTATCATATGCTTTCTCTAGGTCAATAAAAACCATATGGAGATCCTTCTTCTTTTCTCTGTAGATCTCCATCAAGTTTCTTAATAGGAAAATGGCTTCTGTCGTGGATCTATCTGGCATAAAACCAAATTGGTTCTCTGACACCTTCGTGATATACCTGAGTCGATGCTCTATTACCCTCACCCAAAGTTTCATCGTATGACTCATTAACTTAATACCACGATAGTTGGTGCAATTTTGAATATCTCCCTTATTCTTATAAATAGGAACCAAAATGCTTTGTCTCCAGTCGTCTGGTATTTTCCCCCCTTTTAGGATAGAGTTGAAGAGTTTGGTTAACCACTCTACCCCTACTTCTCCAAAGCACTTCTAAACTTCAATCGGGATACCACCTGGGCCACAAGCTTTTCCAACCTTCATTTTTCCCAGTACCTCCTTGACTTCGCTAGGCTTGATCTTACGTGTATAGCTAAAGTTCCTTTCTATCGTAGATGCATAAAAATCCGTAAAGTTATCCTCATGACTTGCATTGAACAAGTGATCAAAGTAGTTTCTCCATCTCTCCTTGATTTCCTTATCTCCTGTCAAGACCTGTTGAGACTCATCCTTAATGCACTTGATTTAGTTCTAGTCTTTTCTTTTTTTTATCTCTTAGCCTTGCTATCATGTATACTTCCTTTTCCCCTTCTCGTGTCCCTAACTTTTGGTATAAATCAGCTAAGGATTTACCTCGGGCCTCGCTAACCCCTTTCTTAGCCTTTTTTTTTAACCTTTTTATACTTTTCAAAGACTTCTCCATCCTTAGTTATGGGTAATTAATTATACCAATATCTTTTCTCTTTAATAGCCTTTTGAACCTCTTCATTCCACCACCATGATTCATGTGGTCGAGGTCCCAATCCCTTAGAGACCCTTAGGAGATCACTTCATATTTTCTTAATACGATTCGACATCTCCTTCCATAAGGTGTTTGCATCATCGTTCATATTTGTACCTCCTTCTTCCCATATTTTATCCTTAAATGCTAATTGGTTGGTTCCTTTTAACGCCCACCATCTAATCCTACTTTGCTTAACCCTCCTTTCTGTTTTTACTATGCCCTTTTTCTTCACATCCAACACCACCAACCTATGTTGTGTGGTAAATGCTTCTCCAGGTATAACCTTGTAATCTTTACAAATAGATTTATCCTTTCTTCTCGTAACAAGAAAGTCAATTTGGCTACAATTACCCCCATTCTTAAAGGTAATCAAGTGTGATTCCCTTTTCTTAAAGCAAGTGTTGGTCAACACCAAATCATGAGCCAAAGCAAAATCTAATATAGATTTTCCTTCCTCATTCATGCTGCCATATCCATAACCTCCATGCACTTGCTCATAGTCATCACTAAGTCTACCTACATGTCCATTAAGATCACCCCCAATAAAAATCTCTTGTTCACTTGGAATCCCTAGAACTACCAAACCAAATCTTCCCAAAACTTGACCTTATCTTCTTCTCCTAAGCCTACTTAAGGGGCATACACACTCACTATGTTAATTATTTCTTTTCCCAACAATAGCTTCAAATGTATAATCCTGTCTCCTACCCTTTTCACTTCAACCATTTTGTCCTTCATTTTTGGTTCCACAATTATACCCACAACATTTCTATGTTTATCCCCTCCACAATAACATAATTTATAACATGTGTTACCAATCTCTCTAGCCTTGTTTCCTATCCACCTAGTCTCTTGCAAATATACTATATCTATCCTCCTCCTTTTTAGAGTGTCAACTAACTCCATAGATTTTCCTATCAAAGATCCTATATTCCAACTACCAATCCTAATCCTACTCTCATGGACTAACTTCTTTACTCGCACCCGTCCACTAAGATGCGAGAACCCTTGTTCATTTAACACCACATCCGGGCGCCGATGTGGTGGGACTAACTTCTTTACCCATACCCGTCCATGATGTGGGAACCCTTGCCTATACTCCATCACACCCGGGCGGTGATGTGATGAAACCCCTTGCTCATTTAACACTACATCCGGGTGTCGATGTAGCGCGTGCCTAGGTGAGCACGTCCCAACGGTATATATTAGAGAATCCATATCATAAGAGTGACAAAGTTTTACGCTGGCTGTCAACCTACCGCAACCCTCATCCTTTATCCGGACTTGGGACCGGCTTTGCTCTCATAGGCGGATTGTAAAAATACAATTTATAATGGAGGGACTAAAAGGGCCTGTTCGGTATAATAGATATTAAATTGGCTATTAGACATTTTTTTTTTACTAAGGCCATAAAGACTGGGAACTCACTCGATCGCCCCTGACCTCTCACCGTGCACGTACAAGTCTCGAGGAGTAAACTCTACTCAAGCTTGCTCACCCCATTTACGGGGTTGGGGATTTGATCCCGAGACTTCACCCAAGAGAATGCCCCAACACACGGGACCCGAGTGATATACTGCTAGGTTGCTGGCCCTTTGGTTTGTTACTCAGTTTTTTGTTTTTGAGTTTTTGATTTGCATGTCTTAATATCAAAATAAAAATGCATATTAAATTCTTAAAAAATAACTTCTTATTATTTTAACTGTCTTCCACTAATATTAGTTCATGGACGCTATAGCGTTTCCTATTTCATTGCCATTAAAGGAAAACGAAGCGGCAACGTCCGATAACAACGAAGACCAGTCAGCAATGCAAAAAGGAAAAAGAGACGTAACGGCTACTGACGGGTGGCAGGGCGATAATGGAGGCAAGGGACACAATGCAACAGGTCTGCACGTGGACGCGTGTCGTCACAGTACTTGCCATGCGAAATAGAATCAACGCTACCGCGATTACATCGTGGGGGGACCAGAGGAGGCTGATAAAAGGAGTAGGGCAAGCACAGTGTTTATCATCGAAGAGGAAAGACGTTGGCCAGCACCTCGAGGAGGTGAAGGAGGCGGAGAATCAGTGATCTGGTGTTTCGATTGTTTTACTGCTATTTTCCTTGTTTAGCTTAGTGGATGCCTCAGACCATTAGCGGTGGTGAGTAGTAACATCCCTCTTTCTATTATCTTGTTGTAATCCTTCTACTATTATGGTGAGCAATGAAATGGACCAGAGGTCCTAGATCCTTTCTCTTGTTCTTGTGAGTAAAAACCCTTCTACCCCTTCTCAGTAGTGACCCTCAGTAGGGAGGTTGCTACATTGGTGCTTTCATTACCGTCTGGCTTCTTCTTCCACCCAAAGCCATGGCGGAGAACACAAGACTCAAGGATCTTCAACAAAAGCAAGACATGATGCAGTTATGGCTGGAGCAACGGGGCAACCAGTTTAAACAGCTCATCACTCGAAACGTTGAGCGTTTCAAACTGATTGAGCAATCCTTGTCTCAGCTCATATCGACCAAGGAAGGCCGCTCAACCCCACCGGACCTTGCTACTAGTAACTCTTCTCCAGCTCTTCACGCGGTTCCGCTGAACGACGACCAACTCATGGTGGCCTCGCCGCCGTACGTACTGCGGTTGGACTTCCCAAAGTTCAACGGTCATGACGCTCTGCAATGGATCTACAAAGCTGAGCAGTTTTTTGACTACTTTGACATCTCTGATGCTTATTACATCAAGATCGTTGCTATTCACTTCGTGGACGCGGTGGTGCCATGGTTCCAGATGCTCCAGAAGTCCGGCACTGTCATTTCCTGGTCTTCTCTCACAGCGGCCATCAAGTCTGACTATTGGCCCTCCGTGTACGAGTACCCAAGATACTCTCTTCAAGCTCACTCAGGAGACCTCTGTGGCGGGTTACTACTCTTTGTTTACCGCCTTGGCTTACCGGGTCGATGGTCTCTCTCCGGTGGCCTTCCTGGACTGTTTCATCAGCGGCCTCAAGCCTAACCTCCAACGAAAAGTTATTCCCTGGCGACCGACTTCACTTCCCAAGGCCTTTGCCTTGGCCAAACTGTATGAAGAGAAGTATGTTCCTTCAAGTCGCTCTGCACCAGCCCGGCCTATCTTTTACCTGGACACCCGCTCCTTCCAGAAACAACTCTAAGCGCCACCACCAGACAAAAGTTTGGCATTGAAAGCTCTTCCTTCTGCGCTTGAAGCATCTCCGGTCAACAAAGCCGCCCCCTACTACATCTCGCAAGATGTCCATTAATGAAATTCAACCTCGGGGATCTAAGGGGTTGTGCTTCACCTATGATGAAATATATAAACCATCACATCGCTGTCCCAACAAACACCTTCTGGCGCTTCAATGGGATGATGAGTCGCCTGATGAGCCATCCACGGAATTTTTACTGGATCCGGACCCTCCGGACTCCGAGGAGGAACACCCAGCGATGTCTTCTATGAATGCTATGAACAGCGGCTCACTATCCGGTACACCACGTTTCTGGGGTGTAATACTGGGGTACCCAGTCACTATGCTGCTCGACGGTGGCAGTGATGATAACTTTATACAACCTCGCCTAGCCCATTTCCTCAAACTGAGTGTGAGTTCCATCAAGCCGTTCCGGGTCCTGGTGGGCAACGGAGCCCATCTCCATGTCGAAGGCTTGGTTGTAGACTTGGACATTCAAGTGCAGGGAAACACCCTGAAATTTTCGGCTTACGTCCTTCCGATTGTCGAAGCCGATGTCATCCTCGGTGCAGCCTGGTTGGCTACACTAGACACACACCTGGTCAACTATCGCACTAGACGTTTGCAGTTCCTCCAAGGGCCACAATTCATTACACTAAAAGGCGACCAACCTACAAGTCCTCAGCAAGCTACACCACACCAACTTCATAGGCTGAGTACAACTAATGCCATAGCTCACTGCTAAGTCCTCTCTCAACATGACCTTGTACCACCAGCAGGGAATGAGTCTACTAACCCTAGCTCCAACGATGAGACGTCCTTCGCAGCAAGCCTTCCTCCACATTTGCTGCCAGACCTTCAGGCGTTGCTGTTAAAGTATCAAGAAGGTTTCTCTCTTCCTACCAGCTCTCCCCCCTCCCGGCCGTAATTACCAGATTCCACCGCCGCTGCCAGACACCGGACCCGTCAAGGCGAAGCCCTGCCGCTATGCACATAGCTAGAAGGCGGAGATAGAGAAGATGATCAACAGCATGCTTCAAGAGGGTTTGATAGAACCCAACACTATCCCTTTCTCCTCTCCCATTCTCCTGGTTTGAAAGAAAGACGGATCGTGGCGCTTCAACGCCAATTATCGGGCATTGAACGTGATTACTATTAAGGACGCGTTCCCCATTCCAACTGTGGATGAACTCCTTGATGAGCTGTTCGGAGCGACTGTCTTCTCCAAGCTCAACTTGCGGTCCGGCTATCACCAGATCCTCCTCCACCCGGCGAACAAGCATAAGACGGCCTTCCGCACACACCAAGGGCATTATCAATGGCTCGTGATGCCCTTTGAGCTTTCAAATGCCCCAGCGACCTGCCAGTCACTGATGAACAAGGTATTCCATCATGCCTTGAGAAAATTCGTCTTAGTTTTTTTCGACAATATTCTCATTTACAGCTCATATGGGGAGGTGCATCTTCAACACCTGGAGATTGTTTTATCAACCCTTTACCAATACCGCCTTTTCGCGAAGTTCAAAGATATGCTCCTTTGGGCTAGATCATGTCGACTATCTTGGCCATGTGGTCTCGGTCGCGTGGCATCGAGATGGATCAGCCTCAAGGCTGCAGCGATCGAGCAATAGCCGCCTCCGACTTCAGTCAAACAACTCTGAGGTTTTCTCGGCCTCAACGAGTACTACCGGCGGTTTATCCGCCACTACGCGACAATTGCGCACCCCCACACTGAGTTGCTCAAGAAAGACAAGTTCTGTTGGGACACCACTGCATAGCAAGCCTTCATTGCACTCAAACGAGCCATCTCCACCTCTCCTGTGCTTCGTCTTCCCGAATTTTCTCAACCGTTCGTGTTAGAGACCGATGCGTAAGGCGAAGGCATTGGTGCCGTCCTTAGCTAGAACCAGCACCCTCTAGCCTATTTCTCCAAGAAGTTGGAGCCAAGGATGAGGACTCAATCCGCCTACAGTCGTGAGTTCTTCGCCATTACGGAAGCGGTAGCAAAGTTCCGTCATTATCTCCTCGGCCACAAGTTCATCATCCGCACTGACCAACAGGCCCTACATCATTTGACTTCCCAGCCGATTCAAACTCCTGAACAACAAAAGTGGCTTCCCAAGTTGTTAGGGTACGACTTCTCCATTGAATACAAACCCGGGAAGAACAACCAAGCCGCGGATGCGCTATCTAGGTGTTTCTCTCTCGCTTGTTCTCAAGCGCAACCCTCCTTGATGGTGGAGCTCCCTACTTTGCAGGACCAAGATCCATTCTGCCTCTCCATTCTTCAGGCGATCGAACAGGGTCAAGTTGACCCTGGCCCTTACTCTCTCAAACAGGGGACACTGTGGTTTAATGGTCGTATGATGATGCCTAGCAACCCAGCATTCAAACAGCGGCTCCTCCATGAATATCATGCCATGCTGCTGGGCGGCCATGCAGGCTCACTTCGCACCTTTGTGTGGCTCGCTCGCCAATTCTTCTAGAAGGGTATGCGCAAGGATATCGCCTCCTTCATCAGGGCTTGCTCCATATGCCAACAAGCTAAAGACTTGACTACAAAACCTGGTGGCCTCTTACAGCCGCTCCCTGTTCCTATGCGTGTATGGGAAGACATCGCCATGGATTTTATACTCGGGTTACCACCTTTGAAGGGCTACTCGGTGATACTCGTAGTAGTGGATCGCCTGAGTAAATATGGGCACTTTCTCCTCATGCGCAGTGATTTCACTAGCCGGTCGGTGGCTGAAGATTTCATCAAGGATATTGTTAAACTCCACGGGGTCCTAGTTCTATCGTCTTTGACCGCGATAGCATCTTTACGAGCAATTTTTGGCAGCATTTGTTTCACAAGATGGGTACCACCCTCGCTATGTCATCAGCATATCACCCACAGTCCGACGACCAGTCGGAGGCTCTGAACAAGTGCCTGGAAATGTATTTGCGTTGCTTCATAGGGGGGAACAATAAAAGTTGGGTCGACTTGTTGCCATGGGGGAAGCTATCTTATAACATAGCCTTTCATAGCAGCATTGCCATGTCACCCTTTGAAGCCCTTTACAGCCGCACACCGCCGGAGCTCCTCCCTCCCTGCGACATCGACGTCGGCGATCCCCCTGATGTTGCCTCCCTCCTCCTCCAGCATGCTAAGGTCATTGCCTAGCTCAAACAGAATCTACTGAAGGCACAAGCACGCATGAAACGCCTAGCTGATAAAAAGCGACAAGAGGTTTCATTCTCCGTTGGCGACTGGGTCTATGTCCAGCTCCAACTCTATCGCCAACACTCCCTCCACCTGCGGCGGAGCCACAAACTGGCAATGAAGTTCTTTGGCCCATTTCAGATCATTTAACGCATTAGAGAAGTTACATATGAACTTCAGCTGCCCCCAGAAGCGAGGCTCCACCCAGTGTTTCATGTATCGCTTCTCAAGCCGTGTACAGCTGACCCCGATGTCCAGACAAATCCTTTGCCCGAGTTAATAGGAGATTCTGGACCAATGATCCAACCGGCGGTCATCTTACAAGCTCGCCAGGTAGTTCGCCAAGGTCAAACACGAACTGAAGTCTTGGTGCAATGGGACAGGTTGGGCCCGGACGATAGCTCTTGGGAGGACGTCAACCCCGTTCTAAATTTCCTCACCTGGGGACAAGGCCTTTCTCAATTTGGGGGGGGGGGGGGGGGGGGTAGTGTTTCCCATTTCATTGTCATTAAAGGGAAACGAAGCGACGACGTCCGATAACGACGAAGACCAGTCAACCATGCAAAAAGGGAAAAAGAGACATAACGTCTACTGGTGCGTGGCAGGGCGATAATGGAGGCAAGGGACACACTGCAACGGGTCTGTACGTGGACGTGTGTCGTCACAGCACTCGCCATGCGAAAGAGAATCAACGCTACCGCGATTACGTCGTGGGGGACTAGAGAAGGCTGATAAAAGGAGTAGGGAAAGCACAAGGTTTATCATCGAAGAGGAAAGACGTTGGCCAGCACCTCGAGGAGGTGAAGGAGGCGGAGCATCAATGATCTTGTATTTCGATTATTTTACTGCTATTTTCCTTGTTTAGCTTAGTGGTTGCCTCAGACCATTAGCGGTCATGAGTAGTAACATCCCTCTTTCTATTATCTTATTGTAATCCTTCTACTATTGTAAAATCTGAAGATTTTAGGTTATTATTTTTCTAATTATTTTACTAAAATCTTTGATTAATAAAAGAAAGTCCCCAAGGTTGGATCTAGTTAAAATTTTGTTGGGATAAAAATTTTTGAATTCCTTTAAGTAATTAGATAATTAGAGAAGTCCCCCGTACTTGAAATTTATTGGAGTTTATGAGAAAAGAGGGATTTAAATGGTTAATGCCCTAATTAGGATTAATTGGGGACCTTTTAGTAATTTCAAGGAGAAGCTGGATTTAAGTGAAAATTGGTTCCCTCACACACGGGATGACTTACATGGGAATTGGGAGAAATATGAGGGTTCTTTACTAAATTCAAGTGGAAGCCATGCATACTAGTATGGAATTTCAGAAGAGTCTAGGGACTCTTTACTAAATAACCACTAAAAACTAGCATAATAATTTAGTAATACTTCAGAGGGTTTTATGTAAATTTAAAATTACTATAATTCTAGCTGCTTCTAGGTTTTTATTTCTCGGCGTCGACAGCCAGTGCTATGAGGGAGACAAAAGGAGGTCTCTTTTCGATCTCCTAACAATCTCCACCAAAAGTTAGATCTTTTGTATGATTCAGGTTAGTCTCTAAACATATTAGATGATATATGTTATTTTAGATATGGATTTATCGTTTATGGGATCCAAAATATTGAAGGTTTAGTTTTATATATATATCTTGAGATTAGAAGTTCAGAATAATTAGATGATCTCATTGACACGTAGAATCAAAAAAAGAAAACATTGATAAGTTTATAATCTTTTATGTCACTTGATCGTATTCAAATAAATTTATCCATATTCTTCCTGTTTTTAGAAATCCATTGAACTTTGTTTTAATCCGATCCGATTTATGGATTAAAAGATACAACAGATTTACCGAAACCCTGCAGAAAACCTACAGACCTGTAATTTTAGCAAAATTCGGTCAGATTTTCTCTGATTTATGATCTTTAAACTTTTGTTTTAGATTCTAATCTTCTTCAAGAATCTAATGAATATAATTTCATTGAAATCCGATCAGTAGAATAAAATTTATGACCAAGTATTTGTGAAGTACGAAAATCTGTTAATTTTGCCAATCCGCGCTGTTGGTTTATGGGGTATTTTAGGTAATATAAATTTCCACGATCATAGTGTATAATATATCATTGGAAATTTTATGAAAATTTATTTCGGATGAATCCTAAATCGATAAAATCGGATGTCTGGATTAGAAGATATGGACAATTCTTTCCGATTGCGCAAAGCCGACAGAAATTCTGAACTAAGTGTGGCCATATAAATTAATAAAATCCTCATAGGTGTTTAAGTGGTTTGGGTTGAGCCTATTTTAAAAACAAACCGGATTAAGATAATTTGGGTTAATTGAGTTAGTAGGTTGGGTTAGATCTTTTTTAAAGCAAACCAGATTAAGTTAGTTAAGTGGTTAAGTTGAATTATGTTTGTTTTAAATCAAACAGAGTTAAGTTAGTCAATTTAGTTATATGAGTTGGGTTTTTTTTTTTATCAAGTAATGTTAAATGGATTGAAACAAGTTAATGGACTTGGGTCTGGTTTGGTTAGACTCAGTCAGTTGGGAACTAGGTTAGGTTAGTCAAGTTAGGAGTTGGTCAATGACTGCAGTCTGGCTGCCCCATTCGAGGAATAGCTGGGTCGTCTGTAGTTCCCCGATCGAGATGTGCAGCACACCATTAGAAAGATGAAAGCCCTTTCTAATGAATCTTAGATCTGCCAAATCGGGTTCCCGGATTAGATGTTATGAGTAGTTTATTATGATCACAGTAGAATGGGCGTAATTACGCAATAGCGCTAATAATAGTAATAATAAACCACTTTGATTATGGTGATGGTTCTGAGATATAGTTTCCTTATCAGATATCGACGTGGAGTGCTGAGCTTCGTCGAGGTAGACACAGATCAGGCAATTAGATTTCCAGTTGAGGTAAGTACTTCTGCCTAGTACCGTTATCATTGGTTGATCTTAGATACTTGTGTAAGTACCTTTGCCTAGCTCTCACCCAGTGATGGGTTTCTTTGACCTTATTGTTACCTTTTGTGGTATGTTCTTTGTTGGTTTCGTGCTTGTGCATGTTGTTATGATGCCTTGGATCTCTGTTGTTGATTCCTTACATATACTTGGTTTGTTGCTTCCATATCTGTTGATTGGTGTTTGTATAAGTTGTTGTTGGATGCTCACTGAGCATGCCACCGTGGACTGGGACATTACTGTGCGACTTATGGTGCTTGTGTTTAGGTTGGGTCGATATGCGTCAGTGGAGTGAGTGGGCTCGCTGAGCATAGCCACCTGTCGTCCGACACTTGACCATCGAGGCACGCAACACTTGTGCTGACCGTGGAGGTGTGATTGGTTGAGTTTAGGGGCCCCATTTGATTGGCTTGTTGTGCTTACTATTTTGATATATCCTTCTTGAGTATTCGTTGTTATCTGGATTGGATTCATTGTGTTTTATGCAGGGTACTTACTGAGCTTTCCTTTCGAAAGCTCACTCCACTTGCTTTTCTTGCTTTCAGGTTTTGAGGAAAGCCGATTCAGATTTAGGAGCTAGGCAAGGGATTGAGATAGCTCGATGAGGTTCGAGGACCTTAGGTTTTTACTTGATGAGTGAGATTGTACTTTTATAGGACCCTATAGGGTCTGATTTTGTATTGACCATTGTAGGGTATTTTAAACCCTGACTTTATTATTGATTCCGTTGTAAGAACTCTGATTATTGAAGCTAGTGGATTTATTGCATGCTTTTGATTTACACAGGTCTTGTATCCAAGTGGGGCTCGTCTCCGCTTGGATACGGCGGGTCTATACACGTGCTTGAGGTCCCGAAAACCGAGTCGGGGCGTGACAACTATTATGGTGAGCAATGAAATGGACCAGAGGTCCTAGATCCTTTCTCTTGTTCTTGTGAGTGAAAACCCTTCTACCCCTTCGTTATAGTGACCCTCAATAGGGAGGTTGCTACAGACACCACCGCAACTCAAATTGCAGGAGGCGACGAAGTCTTCGAGGACGAGTCTGCAGACCAATAAAGAACCTGAAACATCAAAATCTCAATCAAGACTGTGGCACTGTCTGAATTTATGTATCTTTCTGTCTATCTTTATTGAGATCCCATGTACTAAATTTTTTTATCATTATCAATAAATAATATGGTTTACCCACTTATTCAAAAAAAAAAAATTCATCTCTTTTTACCCATTATGGATCGATCTTCCTTTCTCATCTATGATTCTTGATTTTTTTTTCTCCATTCCCTTATATCATTTTTCCTTTTTTTTTCTATTTTCTATTTTCTTTTTCTATTTTCTTAATCACACCCTATTTATTTATGATGCAATTCTCATAATTATAGATAAAGTTTGTGTTGCCTCGTTTAAAAATAATTCTTTTTTAAGTAGGCTAATTTTATTATATTTTATTTGTTTGTTGAGTATTAATTTATGATTATTGCTTATGCTAGACATGAATATTATTAGATGAGTTTTGGGCTATGTTAATGGGGAGAGAAAATGAGAAATGAAAATGAGAAATCATGGACCACTTTGTGGTGGTTTTGTCTCTTTCTCTGCACTAATATTATAATTTTTTTGTTATTTTAAAAATATTCTCAATTCTTTGTTTGAAAAGTCACTTAATATGCTAAAATGCTTTTATTTATATATCTATAATAAAAAAGGTTATATCAAAAATTAACTTCCACAAAATTGCCAATTGCTTCTACTCACGATGAGTTGTTTAGGATGGTGATAGAGTTAAAGCAAAATATTATATCATGCGAGTTTCAAGTGGTCGTCGAGGGATAGTTTTGGCTGCCCAAAAGTTCATAGCAATGCTGTGATAGATGAAGGCCGAAGCTTTCTTCGTTCTTCGCCGTGTATGTGTGTGATGCAATTATGCAAATGACAACATTGGTCATCTCCTGTAAATTAGTCAAATCACTTATCATCTTCTCATTTTTTTTTAATAATATCACATAATTTCATCTTTTATTTTTATTTTATTTATTACAGATCAAAGTTTCATATTTTAACTTGGGTTAATTATAAAACTTGAGGTTAAAATATATTAATCTATATAAAGTGACAATTTTACCCTTTTTTAATATATAATATAATTTTCAATGGTTTTTCTCACATTTTCTAATCTAAAAAAAACTTCAATTTAGCGACTCAAAAGGTTTACGATATACTTTTAGTTTTTGATGCATTTTATATTTTTTTTAATGAAAATCTAATTATCTTGTTTTACTTTGAATATCTTACAAATGTTTTTTTAATATATATTATTAAAATTTAAATAAAAATATAGGTTAATCATTTTTTTATATAAATTTAACATAATTTATTTATTATTATTAAAAAAATGTTTTGACATGGTTGACCCACGCCTTGCGCTCTCACTTTCTTTCTAGTAGGGATTAGGCAGAGACTTAGAATTTGAATCCCTTATACAAGAGACCTATGCCGCTAGAATAAGAGGTCTTCAGCAACATAAATTTATTTGTAGCCCCTTTAATAAAATCATAATTTATTTACAACCCTGTGCAAAATTTCTTAATTGCTTATTAATCATGGATAAATATCAATTATAAAAAAGAGGGTATTTTTATCTTTAACTTTTTTTTAAATGGTTTTTAAAAACAATTCAAAACCTTTGTTTTGTTTGGAAGAACTAACTCAAGGGTGACAAGTAAAGTAAAAATAAATGAGAGGGTTATACCGTGTTGAGGATTGTGCAGCAAACAAGCAAAAAAAAACAAGTAGAAAAGCAAGAAAACAAGAGAAGTAACGTGGTTTGGCAATGTGTCTACATCCACGAGAGCGAACGGCGGAAGTTCACTATATTAAAATTAGGGTTACATCATATGTATTTATACTAAAACCCTAATGTGCTGAAATTACAAAATTGTCTTTTTAAATTCAGATCGTTGCTACGGGGCATTGCCCCTAACCCTACCCTATTGTCTCCGCATGGCAAATGCCATCGCTCGCTCCGCTCACTCCGCTCACTCCGGCATCTGCCCTTTTGCCACTGTACTCACAGTAAATATGAGCCATCCTTTAACATGCCATTATGTGGTATTATTGACAAATGAGAAAGTGACAAGTGACTTAGCTATTTTTCATGGTTGGCAAGTAAAAAACTCTAATAAAAACAATGTTAACAAACAAACTGCAAATAGGATGTCAACAAACAATGGGTATATATAAATGTAAGTACAAGTTTATTGAAAGATAGATGTGATGCTTACAAGTTACAACAGTAAATTACAAAGAAGATTCAAATACCTTCTATGAGTACAGGCAGTTTATTTTTGGTTTAATTTGTAAACAATAGACAGTTGATACAGTATGTGATGAGAGATACACAACTGGTGGAAGACACAAGTGATGGGGTTATGTTCTAAGCTCTCATTGATGTACTCCTCAAGCATATGCAGCAGTTATATGCTCCTGCAGATAATCAGCAATTCGGATTGCAGGAAACCTGCAAATAATAAGGATAATAAGAACATAGAACTAGGTGAGCAACCATCATTTGAATTTTGGGATGAGCTTTATGATGTACTAGGGATTTCAGTTTAAGACTAATGCTTATGTATCTTGGTTAGAAAATTTAACATGCAAATCAGGACCATTTAGTACCTCAATTTGAAGAAACATCCACAAGATAAAACCAAGCTGAACTAAGGTGCATGCTTTCAGTTGTGCTTTTCATAGAATCCTCAATTCAATATCATGTTAAGTGAGTTTATGCGGATGACTACTGAAGATATGATGGTGGCAAGGCAGTTTCACTGATGGAGACAAGAGGGAGTGAGGGCAAAGGAATGATACCTTGGGGGATTTTCCTCACAGCAACAACATTCCAAGCACTCAACTGTACAATCAGGATTCCCGTCTATGAAGAAGGCAATCTAACAAATTGATGTTAAAGTTCCAGTGAGCAAGAAACATTTCTTCATTAAAGGTAGAGTTGATGACAAGTGTATGTGTTTTAACAAAAATTAAGTGATTACTATTAAATCCACAATATGGATTAGATGTTGATTGAAGTTGCTAGGCTAAGTAAACATGGCCTAAATATTCTTGTTAAATATTTAGAACAAGCTTTTGCAGTCAATCTACTTTAATTAAGTGACAAAAGTAGAAATGTCATATAACAAGAAGAAAACTAGCAAGTCTTACAGAGTGGCGCTCCTGTTCAGTTGCCAAAACTCTATGCATTGTTGATCTGTAGTAGGAGTAAACATCAACAAACACGTAGAATCATGCAATTGCATAATACAGAACAAGTATGGAAGTCAACTAAGGAGAAGCATTAGAAAAACATATCCAATATCAGCACACATGAAAACAAACATCAAGCAAATAATTGAAGGATATTAATCAAGCAATCAATGAAATTGGTATAAAATACAAAATCTGTATTACCTGAATAAGCAATTAGTCCACCTCTCCAACAAGTCCCCAACATTGACGATCAAAGCCCTTAAGATGAAAATGATCACATAATTTTTTATCAATAACTGCAAGCAATCCTGTTTTGCCTATTTTATGATTTAGTAAATTGCTTTAAAACAAAAGGAGAAAAGGCCAGAAAACTGAGTTACAGAAAGCACGCAAAAGAAGTGCCTCCGACAACATCTGTACCATTCTATTGGCATACATAGTGGCACAGGTATACATGCCCAAATTTATGTATACAGCTATTGCTGTAATGTTTGTTTTTATCGATCATGATGATATTGACTATCAAAAATTGACAGTTTTGCATTATATTATGCGTAAAAGTATCACAAAACAATCATCTACCGCACATAAAAAGAATTTATCTTGTAAAAGGTACACCCATATAATTTCTAAGCAACAATGAAAATCTCATGTTTCAAGTATGCTTTTTACCCAGAAACATGAGGCACATCTTCCCATAACTGTGGATGCCTGTCCTTATCCCTGCAAATCTGCACAACTACAAATATGTAATATGTCGGGAGTTTTTGATAGCAAGATTACACAAATCATTGATAATAACATACTTGAAGACCAGGGACCCCATCAGTTAATAGAAGTGTAGCCATTCCAAAGTCTGAATGGGCAGATGCACCTAACCTAGAACTAGCATCAAGAGTTATACCTGAATGAAATATTCAAGTCTTAAAGGTTGACAATTAATACCTTAATAAAATACTTGTTTATATAGTTAAAAACTAGAGGAAAGTAATTTGAACAGGCAGAGAAGAACCAAGGACATTAAGCATAAAACAAGGACAATGCTTCCATAAAATGAGCAATTGCATTGCAGTTAGCATAGTTATACTATTGTATAGCAAGCTTGCATGGTTAACTCTTAAAATCAACAATTTCCAACAAAGTAGCCAAGCTAGCTACCATAGTCTATCATACAAAGACTCGTCTAATCGCACTAGTCATCGAAGCAGAGAGTGACTTTATTCTAGAATTGAACTCATTGGACTTGCAAGCTCCAATGAGCTGAGTTTCAAGGTAACATAGAGTTGATATTGTGGGATCGAAAATACACGCCTGGCATCATGTGACACCAGACGATATATCGAAGCACAAATATCATATTTTGATTATGTGGGTTCTTTTATTCCTAATAGAGCGCCCCATTATTATTAATTGCAGAACGATATGGTAGAACCTCCGATTAAGGGCAAAAATACAAGTAGAGAGACAATGAATAAAAATAATTTCATTTATTCATAAATCATAACATTTATTACATATAAATCATCACATATATATATATATATATATATATATATATATATATATATAAAGTTATTTATTTCTTTATAAATGACGCCGACTTCTGCCTAGAAGATATAAACTTCGCCACCATTTCATTGGCCACCTCCAATGCATGCTTTGCCGTCGATTTGCATCGCCATTTGGGATTTGTATTTTAGCCATCTTAATATACGTGCTCCATTGCTGTTTTGAGATTTGCATTATTTTAGGACTCGTATTTGACCGTGTCGAGGCAAGTATTCCATTACTGCTCCGAATTATGTGTCGCTTTGAAATTTTTGTTTATCGGTTACCGCAAAGCGAGTATGTCATGGTTGTCTTAATATATGTGTTATTTTGGACTTTATTTATAGCCACCTCAGGATCATATCGAAGTGCATACTACTTTGAAATATGAATTTTGGGCCATCTCATGTCGCATCAAGTTGTGTGCATCATCTCAATTTTACCAGAGGGCCTTCCTATAATAGATTTTATATTGATTTCATAAGAGTAATTCTCTTGTCTTAGTAGTAGTCATCTTTCTTTAATAAAACAGGTTTTATGCATTCCCGATATTAAGAAAATCCCACTAAAGAAAAAAAACCATTATGATAATTTCATCCACATGTTTGCGGGTAATTATAGCAAACATTGTCATATGCCTTATTGGCATTTACTTCCTTACATTTTAATATGTTTTGATGTGGTCATAGCAGCCATACATTGCTTGTACCTTTCTATTACCATAATAGCCACTTTTTATGTGCTTAGATATAGTCATGGCAGCCATACATAACCATTGCAAACATGGTCATGTATTAGTATTTTATCATGATCATGGTTCCCTCAGTCCAATCATTCCTTTACCTTTCTTTCCAATTCTTTTGCCTCATAATCAGTGCAAGTAGAATAGGAGACAAGCTCCTTAATAGGAATTCTTAAGGATTTGAGATTACTCCAATTTCCAATAATGCCTAGTTTTGCAATTACGTTTTCCATCTTTATCCATTGGCGTATGCATAGATTTTTTTTTATTAAGCTAATAGCATCTCAAAATAATTCAAGTCATTTATTCTCCAGCTTTCTCCGCGAACATCTTCATAGTTGATTAAAAAGGCTTTTTAACCATTGAAATGGTTTGGAGAAGAGCTATAAGAACAATAACAAGCATCATTTATTTAAGTGGTGAACAATACACAGCTGAACTCTCATTGCATGTTTCTCAATGGGGGGGTGGAACTATTTCATTTTTTTTTATGAATGACTGGTCCATGAATGCTTTTTTATCATGTACTCCTAAGTTCCATAGTTCATTACCTTCTTGAACTTGCAAGTGAGTTTTCCCTCTTGAATTTGCAAGTGAGTTTTCGATCATGATTCTGCAGCAATCTCCATTCTTTATTTCATTATACCATAATTCTTTAGGAAATCTCTTTCAAGCATTCTATCGAACACCTTGAGGGTATTTCATACAACCAAATGTTTGGCATATCATCACAATGCTTCATTAAGAAAAATTACAACCGTACAGGACTAACACCATGGACTTTAAACTCCTAACAAATGATTCATTTATTTGACATTTCAATGACAGAATTTCAAAGATGGAGAATGAGCCCATCACCAAAATGAGTTTTTGATCTTAAACATCATTAACCTATGCTTGTCTGCACTTTCGTTTATCCTCATTCTTTAGCTGCAAATACTCATTCTGATGCCTTAGCGAACGTCAACAGCAACATCGCAGGCACTTGAATGATTTCTACAGGGTGCCTTGTGACAGCCGGGTGGTGGATTTCGTCTGTGATAGGATGATCTTGGGAAATATCGTCGACGAGCGGAAGCAGCAGAGGCCAGCGGAACAGAAGGAGTCGGCTCCACCAAGATCTTCTTCTTCTGCGTCTTTCCCGACGACGGCGGTAGACGATGCAAAAGCAGAGAGAAAACGGGATAAGGCCTCTTCTTTTCATATATTTCTCCGTTCTTTCATCTCTCTTTCTTTTTTTTTATTTTCTTGCATTTTTTATTATTTTATTATTTTATTTTATTATTATTTTATTTTTTTAGGGTTTTGGCGGCAGCGATTTGACAGCAACATCCCCCACAAGAATAATTTGATGACAATAGCCACAAGGGTGAGCAGC
This sequence comes from Dioscorea zingiberensis, assembly GCA_026586065.1. Taxonomy (NCBI): domain Eukaryota; kingdom Viridiplantae; phylum Streptophyta; class Magnoliopsida; order Dioscoreales; family Dioscoreaceae; genus Dioscorea; species Dioscorea zingiberensis. Next base: position 2,730,637 of record CM048827.1, on the reverse strand, counting down.
GGCGTCGATAGCCATGGTGGTGGCTAGCAACATTACCACAAGGGTGGGTAGGTGGCAACAAAGAACCCACAAGGGTGGCTCGATGGCGATAAGCTACTTGCATGAGGGTGGGCAGCGGCTGACGGTAGCCCCACAAAGGGGTGCTACCAGGTCATGATAGTAGACCATGAGGTGGAGCGATGTAGCCCCACAAGGGTAAGCAGCCGGTAGCCCACAAGGGTGGTAGGTGGCGGGGCTGAGAGACGGGAAGGGCGTCGGGTTACATGACGTTGTTCAGAAGAAGAAAAGAGATACCTTGTGTTGATCTTCTCAAAATTTCTCCCTCTTTTTCTACCTTTTTTCTCTTTTGATTTTCTTTTTCTATGATTTTCCCTATCTCTGATTTCTATTCTCTCCCTTTGACCCTCTCTTTGATTGCTTTTATTTTTTTTTCCCTGATTTCATCCTCTCCCTGATTTTCTTTTTCTATCTTTGATTCTTTTTTTTTTTTTACTTTCTTTCTATCTCCGCCTCCTTCCTTTCTTTCCCCTTTTTTTTTTATCTCCATTGCTTTTTTTATTGGACTTTCATTTTAATCTCTCTGCTCATTTATTTCATTTCATACCCTTTTTTTCTATTTTTTTATTTTTTTTATTTTTTCTTTCTTATTTGTTCTTTCTCATAAAAAAGGCTTCATTTCCGGTGACAGCAGGGGCTTGCCGGCACGGTTGTGGTGAGGATGATTGCCAACACCGCCACGCATGGGACGGTGTTGTTCTCCGGCAGCAGCAACGACATCATCATCAACACCACGCATGGGGTGGTGTTGTTCTTCGGCAGCAGCGAAGGATGATAATCAGCACCGCCACGCATGGGACGGTGTTGTTCTCCGGCAGCAGCAACGACATCATCAACACCACCATGCATGGGGTGGTGTTGTTCTTCGGCAGCAGCGAAGGATGATAATCAGCACCGCCACGCATGGGGCGATGCTGTTCTTCAGAGGCGATGATAAGGGGCTTGACGGCCTCTGGAGCCGGAAACTTGGTGATATATAAAGGAGGAGAGATTGTGATGAAAATATGAGAGGGAGCTTGTCCTCTCTATTCTACATCTTTTCCTCCTCCCCTTTATTTCACTGGATCTTCCTTTTTTATAGACCAAGGACCACAACCCACCCAGACGGTTCGTGATTGCAGGAGAATCGTGGGCAACGACCGGATAAACATCCAATCTCTCCCTCTTTTTTTAAAAAAAAAAATTAAATTAACATAGAGATTGAGATAAACCGCCTTGTGTATGGATAATATCAATTTTATTTTATTTTTATTTATTTTAAAATTTAAAGGAAGATAAACCGGCCATTAAATAACCTCACAATTCCTCTTTTTTTTTAAAGATTTGAATTGGTCAAGATAAGACCGGATTTTAAAATTTGACTTAGCCTCTCAACTGTGGGCAAGATGAGATTGTTTTATTTCATTCTCATATATATATATATATATATGTATTTATTTATTTTTTTAAAATTGCCTCGGAATATGTTTCGAGCCATGTAGGATTGCTTCGGGATATGTGTTCGGGTTATCCTGAAATTTGAGATTCGCCGAGATATGTATTACCGAGCGTCACTTGAGATTGCACCGAAGATATGTGTTCTACGGTATCATGGGACTTGAGATTGCCTCGAGAAATGTGTTTTTATGGGCAATTTTAGAATTTGAGTTTGCCTCGAGATATGTTCTCAGAGGCGATTTTGGGATTTTGAGGTTGCCTTGGGATATGTGTTCCCGGGCCGTCTCAAGATTTAAAATTGCCTCAAGATTTGTTCTTGGACAATCTTAAAATTTAATTTAAGGATATATACTTCATTAAAATTTAAAGCCATGAAATATTTCATTTTGGCCCTTCAAACATTTGTTTATTTATTTATCTTATATATATATATATATATATTTTTTGATATAAACAGATATCATCACAAAACATACCAATTGTTGCTTAATCATTAATGTCTATAAGCATGAAGAAGACATATACCTGGATAATGTAAAAGTCGAATATATGCCAAGGTTTCGTGCATTGCTCCAATCTTCTCAAAGAAAAGATCATCAAGACCCAAAGCCAAGGCCATCAAGGAGATCAAGTTTTTGCCCACAGACCTGAGATCAAGAAGCGAGCAACTTAAGTTTCATAAAGTATTTAGTGTCCAAGAAGTTGATGTAACTAAGTAATCATAAGAGGTTTTCCTTTTTTGGACAAGGGAGATTTTTGGAGTCGACAAACTAGAATATCAATGTTTTAAATATGCAAAGTCAACCTAAAAAATCAGCACCAAATAGTTTCCACACTAAGTAGTCCATTGTTTTGCACTTGAAGTACCATTTCTTGTCTAGCTAGATTGTCTCACTGTATCCCAAACATCAGATTTCTTGTAGATTGATCTAAAACTCAAAACCAAATTCAACCTTCTGTCATATTTCTTGAGAATCAATTGTGGGTTTACATATGTTACCACCATACAACAACAATCTCATGTAGTTTTGTTTATATCAATAATACAACCAATATCAAAAGTGGAATTCAGCATTGTAACCCGTGTTTCCATATTGGATTAAAGCAATATTTCAGTACAGAAATTAGAACTGTGGAGAAACACTCTTGAAAGTAGAGGCTTTAGGTTAAATAGAAATAAGATAGAATATATGCACCGTAATTTTTGTCAAAGTATGAGAGATGGAGGGAAAGTGATATTAGGTGGGGTAGTAGTGCCTATGTAACCATTTTAAGTATCTAGGTTCCATTTTCCAGGAGGATGGGATGATAGATGATGTAACCCATAGAATCAGAGCAGGATGGTTGAAATGAAAAAGTGTCACAGGTGTGTTATGTGATAAGAAGATGCCTAACAAAGTGAAGGAAAAGTTCTAGAGAAAGGTAGTTAGACTAGCCATGCTCTTCGGGAGCGAGTGTTGGGCAACTAAAGTTCAACATATCCATAAGATAAATGTAGCAGAAATGAGGATGTTAAGGTGGATGAGTGATCATACAAAGATAAAACAAGATTATAAATGAACACATCCGACAAAAGGTGAATGTTGCACCAATTGAAGATAAAATAAGAGAAGGGCGTCTAAGATGGTTTGGACACGTAAGGCCGTAAATAAACCTCGCGTGCAGGTTAGAAAATGTGATAGTCTAGTAATAGAAGATAAGAAGAGAGGGTAGAGGTAGAAAATTTTAGGATTACGTGGTGAGAAGTAGTATCACCCAGGGCCTACGTATAATGGAATATTGAAGCCGAATCTTGTGCGCTTTGTGAGGCGACATGGAGACAAAGAATCCATATAGCCGACACCATCTAATATGGGATTAAGGCTTAGTTGTTGTTGTTGTTGTACTTTGCCTTAATGCTAATTTTCATCCTTAAAATTTTAAAATTGTAAAATATCATCCTTGTATTTCAAATTTTTTGTTCATTTCCATCCCTTCAGCTAACATGGTAACCAGATGGCATACAATAAACAAATATAGTGATTTTTTTATTAATTTTTCATAACTCACGTGGTTGCAATATTGCTGACATTGCATGGTGATTGGATTATAACGCCATATAATCAACCATGTAGCATTTTTTTAAATTTCTTTATTAACTAGTTGTTGATGTGGCATACTAATGTATCACGTCAATATGCCACATCAACAACATGCGGGAAAAGAAAATTTAAAAACTATGTTTTGTCATGTCAACAATCTACATTAATAGCTAAAAATACTGGTTTTTCCACGAGGTTAATGATTTAGTATCATTATCTAATTAGTATGTCATGTTAGCAAATTTTGCCACGTGTGCAATGAAAGGTAATAAAAATCCTAGTATTTGGGATTATATGCCCCTTGGTTGCCACGTTAGCCTCAAACATAAAAATGAACAAAAGTTTCGAAGTTTAAAGACCATAATTAACAATTTGGAAATATAGGGATAAAAATAAACATCATACCATGTAAGACCAAAAATGATTTTAATCCTTCAATTTTTCTTTAAACTTAGATTAGAAAAATCCAATACAATCAATAATCAAAGCATTGCAATTGTCAACTGCAATAATTTGAAGAAAACAAAAATAAAATGAAATTACACATTGAAGGAAGAGTTGGGGGTTAATTTACCTATGTATTCTCATCATGGCATAATGCCTATAACATGCGGTATTTGCTAAGAAAACAATAACAATTAAATACGATGAAGTACAATTAAGCTTTAATTAAACTACAGTTAAGGTAATTAAGTATTGAGAGAATTGTTTAGCCAAGCCTAGATCTGAGGCATGATATGGCACTACCCTAAAGTCAATTTCACTCCCTCTGTATATTTATAAATGACGTCTCTCCAATTGTTAGGACACAACAAACCAATTCTAGTGCGGTCCAAGGTCTAACACATTAGCGATGGAATGTAAAACTCATATGACTCACCCGAGACAAGAAGGAGATGCAAATGGCTTAAAGGAATGAAGATGAAGGAAATGAAGGCTTACAACCAAGGAAGAGAGCCAATGGAGGATAAAAGCTCAATTAAAGTTTTGTTTTTTTTACTTGTGTACGTACACATATACTCCTATTTATAAAGCTTTAATCTAACAGAACCAGAGGTGATCCACCAGCTATAAAATTAGTTGTTAGAAAAGACAAAAACAAAAAGAAAAAGTAAATGACTATGAGGAGAGAAGACCAATAGCAACAGTCATATTCGTCATTGACCCACCAACCCGGTCGCACTGTATGCATACAAGATTGCATGTGTTTAGGGTCTAATCCCTCACCCAGTCCCACAAGTAATTGAGTCAGGGATTTGTCCTATATTTGAATGTTAACCTTTGTCTCCACAGCTAATGTAGGACTAAATAAGTGTTTGACAATATAGATGGGACAATAGCAACAAAACAAAATAGTATTGGATAAAATAGAAAAATTTTATTGTTCCTCTACGTGTTTGGTGGAGTATGATTGAAAAAAACATAAAACCACCCCATGTCTACAAGTTCTCTAAATCTTTTTATATCTGAAAAATATATTAATTCAATTTATTTACTTTAATCGTAAATGTTTGTTAGAGATATATAATTATCTAATAAATTATATGATTTTAATTAAAATATTAATTATAAAGTATTATTAATGCATTTTTCACTATAGTGAAATTCCAATACCAAATAAAATGAATATATATATATATATATAGTATAATAATTTTCTATATTTTCATTTGCACATATGTCACTAGAAATTTTTTAATTATCCCCATACATAAAAAGAACTAAAATTATAATATCCATACTTCAATTATACTTTTATTCTGAAGCAGTGTGCGTGAGCATGCAAATACTTAATTTTTTTTATATACACTTTTGCAAAGATGTGTATAAAAAACTATACTTTGAGGGGATATGTATGCAATTACAATTTTTATAATGATATATTAGTAAAATGAGATTTAATAAATTATATCTAAATCTGCTTTCATTACAATATATTTCATAAATAGACATAAATAAGATAAAAGAAAGGTATAGTTGGATAGATAGTTTACCCATTACTGGACAAATTATCTCATGTCCATAAAAATCTCAGAGTTTTTATTAACAAAACAAAATCTTCTGTCTCCAACAGATAAAGATTAGACAAAAACAGCTATTTTGTTTTGTCATTTATTTGAATAACAAACATGCCCAAATAAAAGTCGTAAAGGAGTGCTGCAGAGTCAGCTGGGAAGTGCTGGGCCGGCTACAGGCCCAGCCCATCAAATCTAGTTTCTACTATTGGGTTTAGATGAGTATTGGGCTGCATTTTAAAGCCCGTTTCTCCAACAATACTCATCCCAAAATGAGAATTACTGGATTGAGATTTTGAAACCACATTATCTCCCGGGTGGTTTAATCAAGAGGTGGGCACGGGCCGGTTAACCGGGCCAGTGGAATCCAACCCATTTGGACCCATTTGGTCACGGGTCACCTTGGGTGACCCATAACCCATTAAGCATTAATGGAACCCGGAGGTCGGGCTGAACCCGGCCCGGTTCATTGGTAGAACTCACCGGTTTTTAATTTTTTTAAATATAAAATCTATATTAAAAAATAACAATAAATGTAAAAAAAATTCAAAAAAAAAACTATGATATTTTGATATAAAAAATAGAATGTGAAAAATGAAAAAAAAGAAAAAAAAAAACATTTTTTTGTGTGAATTTATGGAGAATGAGACAATTAAGTTTATTAAAAAGAAAAAAATTTTAATTATTGCAACCGTAATTAAAACACCATAATGATTGAAAAGAAAGAAATAAAACCCATAGTTTCCAATTTTATAAGTTTCTAAGAATATGAAGTAATAAATTAATAAAAAATAAATATTTAAAAAATTTAGATGAATTAGAATCCAATTTTTTATAGTATTAAGTTAATACTATAAACAACATGCAGAAATCAAATCAAATTTCCATTTTTCATCATTAAAACTCTCAAATTTTTCCAAATTAAATAGAGAAAGATAGAGAGAGGGAGTAGAATTAGAATGAGAAAAATGAATATATATATGGGAGTGATATTATAAAGCCGGCCGGATAATTGTGCAAGTAAAGTCGGCTCTCATTTGGCTACTTGCACAGTGTTTTAAGGATTTGAAACCGTATGGATGGAAAGAACATCGAAAAATAAGCTAGCACGTCAATTTTCATACAATTTGAGAACTTGTAGGGTCTTCATCTTAACGGGTGAAAATTTATAAAAACCTTTTAAAATGAAGACCCTAAGTTCCCAAATTGTATGAAAATTGACATGCTAGTTTATTCTTCGATGTTCTTTCCATCCATACGGTTGGATTTTCTCAAAATACTGTGCAAGTGGGCCAAAACGAGACGACCACACTTACTTGGCGGTGATAAAGCGGCCCCGCATAAGTAAATAACCCGTGTATATATATATATATATATATATATATATATATATATATATATATATATATACAATGGTGCTACTATCAAGCCAGTGGGACAATATTGTGGAGATCTTGCGGCCTCCCATTTTGGCCTGGGCATGTTTGAAGGATTTCCGTAGAGCGGATGGGAAGATCATTTGAAAATTAAAGCTGCGCATCGATTTTCATACAATTTGGTGGCCAGTGTGGTCCTCCCATTTAACGGTTCTTATTTTAGGAAAATTTTAGCGGTTCAAAATTTTAACCATTATTGGGAGGACCAACGCTGGCGGGTACCAAATCGTATTTAAAAATTGCGCTAAATTTTATTTTCAATGATCTTCCCATCCGTCATCTATTGGAAATCCTTCCAAACATGCTCGAAGCAGGAAATGGGCGGCGGACTGATTTGCATAGTGATCCTGAGGCCAAACTCTCACGGTAGGTCCACTATATATATATATATATATATATATATATATATATATATATTGAGTGAATTTATGGAGGAATGAGACAATTAAGCTTATTAAAAAGAAAGAAACAAAAACCATAGTTTTCAATTTTATAAGTTTTCAAGAATATTAAATAATAAATTAATAAAAAATAAATATTTAAAAAATTTAGTTGAACTAGAATCCAATTTTTTAATACCATAAACAACAAACAACGTTCCGAAATCAACTCAAATTTCCATTTTTTATCATTAAAACCCCCAAATTTCTCCAAATTAAATAGGGGGGAGAGAGAGAAAGAGAAAGAGGGGGGGTGTGTGGTTGGGCACTTGCACAGGTTGTGTTTTAGCTGACCAGAATGCAGGCCCGCTTCTTTACTTGGTAGTGGGTTATGCTTTCGACCGACCAAGGGTTAGGCCTGACACAGTGATTTTTGCAGGGCCGGACCGGGTTAAAACCTGGCCTATGCCCCCCTCTAGTTCAATGTGATGTTTAGCAGATAAGGAAAATGCACATTGGCCAAAAACTTAATTACAAGAAGTATGAAGGATTTATGTATAAAATTGATGTAATTATATTTTATAAGGTTAAAAAAAAAAGAAATTAAAAACCCCAACATTGTGAGGGCTATTTGCTAGTTATAGTAGTCTAAATAATACATACTAAACAGTGTAAACTATAACTTCAAACTAGAGGTGTCAAACGGGCCGGCCCGGCCGGCAACACCATGACGCAGACCGTCTTGCGTGACTTAGCTTATCTTGCGTCACGCGGCCGCCGTGCCGGCGGCGGCGTCTTGCGTGCGGCCGATCTTATGATCTTGCACCGACCCCGGCACGACGCCTTCTGATGGCGTGCTTGCGGCCTTGCATGGCCGAAGTGAGCCGGCCCGCCTTTTTTTCTTTTCTTTTTTTTTTAAAAAAAACTTGAATTTTTATTTAAAAATCATAAAAAATCAGAAAAAAATTAAGAAAAATCCAGAAAATTCGGAAAAATAGAAAAGAAATATAAACTATAGAAAACTTATAAAAATTGTGACAATTTTAGAAATTAATCAAATTAGGAATAATTCTAAATAAATTAAATTTTTTTCAAAAACCCAAAAAAGAAAATATAAAGTCCCAAGTTTGTCAATACCATGGATTAATTTATAACAAAGTTGGAAGATTAGTTTTAAATAAAAAAAGGAAATATTTTTTAAGAAAGGGAGATTTTTAAAAAGGAAATTTTAGAAATTAATTTCTTACCTTAAGATTTTTTGCAATAATACAGGATGAGCTACCATTGAAATGAATCATTCTTTCCAAATTTTTTTAAATTAATTGTAAACAAAGTTGGAAGTTTGGCACTACCATGAATATTGCTAAAAATTAAAAAAGGAAACATTTTAAAAATTAAATAAATAGGAAATAAAAATCAATCTATAATTTTCGGTCTTTTTAATTATATCCTTATAAATATCTATAATTATATTTTTGTTATCCATTAGATATATATCATCAAGGGTTTTTGCATGATTTCTTTATAAAAATTATTGTTATACCCTATTAACATATATATATTTATTTAAATATTTATATAAAAATTTAATAAATTTTTTTTAAAAAAAAGCGTGCTAGCGGGCCGGGCCGTGCCGGCCATCGTGCTAAACCGGCACGGCACACGCTGGCCGTGCCGTGCCGACCCAGCGGGCTCTGAAAGGGCGCGGCCCATCACGGGCCCGCTAACGGGCCGTGCCGGCCCACGGCCCGCTTGCTACAGTATCGTGCCGTGCTGGGCACGACCCGAAGCGTGTCGGGCCGTGCCGTGCCCAGGGCGGCACGGCCCGTTTGACACCTCTACTTCAAACCAAAGATGTTTTCCAGGACAAGAACTTACAGCATTTTTTCATAGTAAGATTCCATGGTGGTTCTCCAACGCGGCAAAAGTTCTAAAATCCCAAAGACAAAACATACAATTCAATTGTATCTATTTAAAGCCATCAACACACAAAACTGAGAAAATAAGAAAAAAAAAAAAAGTACCTTCTTCAGGCCACTGATTCGCATCAAAATATGAATACCTGACTTTGGCGCAAGTGAGGAAAATATCCTCATGTAAATCCCCTGAAATTATTTCAGTAGAAATAAACCAAAATAATTGAATATAAACAGCATTGCATCTGATAAAAAAAAATTTAATAAATAAGCTGATTTGGTCATGAGAAACTGAAACCTCTGACTTCGAGTGAAGAATCGAGGGTTTCAGAGAGCAGGGGGTTGTATCCCCTGTTATCCATCCTTTTTTTGAGCTTCATCTTCTCGTCCTGCGGCAATGCGAAGAACCTCCTGCTCTCGTGGAACGCTTGCTGGAGGAACGACTCCTCGATTCCATGATTCACGAGGTAAAAGAAACCATGATCCACGCATGCCTGAAATCATAGATCAGTTGATTGAAGTTCATAAAACCATCAACAATGCACTATAATGGATCGCATGGTGAGAAAGTTCGGATTAGGGTTTATGGACCTGGCGAATGGATTTAGCGGTGGCGGGGCGATCGGGGGAAGCGAGATCGATTAGCGGGAGCTTCAGATCGGCAGCCATTTTCTTCTCGGTCTGTTTTTTTCCTTTGTTTTTTGGTTCACGATACCGCGGGTTTGGATTTGATTTCACAGATAGGTGGAAAGTGGAATAGCTTTTCAAAAGGTTTTTTTTTTTTTCTGGAAATGAACAAAAAGTCCTCAAAACTTTAGGAAATGAACAAAAAGATCGCCGGAAGTTTTACTGGTCACGAAAGATCCCTCCTTTTTCTCACTCTGTCGGATTTTTAAGTGTTATGGTAAAATAATCTTTCGTAAATTAATAATGATTTGACCATAGAAATCCTGAAAGCCCCTCGATGCATCCCAATATAAAACTAATAGAAATTCAATAGATGAATTGACGGAAATACCCCCATCTCCCAATGAAGTTATTTTCAAAACACCTCTGTGATTTTTTTTCCGATAGCCCAACCACCGTGACACCACCTCCGCTGGAGTCCCCCCTTCCGATAACCTTGCCACTCATAGTCGTTTGAGCACAATCCACAAATGAAATAGAAAAAGAAAACATTGACATTGATAAAAGTTCAAACATCCTAAAACACAAATGAAAATAAATAAAAGTGCAGAACACCGACACAAAAAAAGGATGAAAATTTCAACAACACAATGAAAATTTTAAAAAAACACGAGAAGGAAGGGGTCCAAGACAAGCGGCAACAACAACATTTCTCTTGATCATTATCTTCTCTGGGTTATGCTGGGAGGGAGATCTTGAAGGAGCTTTGGTGAAATAGATTTCCGTCAAGTCTAGATAGGGATAGACGACGAGAGATATCTTGGAAGATTTTGAAACCTTCCTCGGCAGCATTTTCGCCCCTCTTACATGACGCAGGCGTTGGAAGTCGTCAGATTCTTTGAACTTCGAGGAGATTGCGAGGCGGCGATCTCCTTCAGCAGCGCCCATGTTCTCGGCCAAAGGTGGTAGTTCTCCACGCGATGAATATCCGGCGAAGAGAACCGTCGTTTGTCAGGACGCTCTGAATGTAATAATCTTATCAAAAGTCGCTAAATTAAATCCCCGTAAATCGCATCGCCGAGTTTTGACAGGAATCGCGTCCAGTTGGCGTCGGTTTCATTATCAACGATAGCGAACGAAACATGGAAGAAGCTCTCGTTGCTATCTTTACCTGTCGCTCCCTCGTTGCCATCATGGTGTCAACTTGCCATATTTTCCAAACAAATGAGTTCCATCAACGAAAAGTAATGGCCTGCAACCTCTCTTGAAACCATCAATACAGGCACTGAAGGAGAAAAATGCACGTCTAAACCACTCAATATCATCGTTTCCTTTAAGTTTCCATGTTCTCGTTTAATATAGTGTGTGTTTGTTTAAATTTTTAACTTACCGTTTAATTTAAGGATTATTCGCTTAATATCAGGCGTTATCGTTTAATATTCTTCGATTTATTCAATGTCGAGAGTTCCCGTTTACCATACAACATTTGATTGTCCACGATTTTAGAGCTTGTCCCGTCGCCACACGGGAAGGAAGACGGGACGATTAATACAAAATCGAGCGGCTCCTCGTCCGGTGCCCCATCTCCCGACGTCGTTCTTCCACGACCATTCCGACAAGGAGGCCAATGGATGAGGACATTGCAACCCGCCTTGAGAAGGCATTTGAGACGCTGTCAAGAGATGTTACCCGCATGGGCCGCATCATGTCTCGGCTTAATGAAATTGAGGGACAAAGGCAGGTCGTTGAACCACCGGCTCCGCCGCATGAGAAAAAGGAGTCGGCGGCACCGCTGATATCATCCCCTCCCACGGGGAAGCGGTTAAAGAGAATCGCCTACAGGCCCCCTCAGTCTCACATGCGGGTGACCCTATCTCAGTTTGCGTGGGACACTCTCCTCGAAGACAAGCCGCATAAGTTTTCTGTTTAATATATTTAGTTTCCTTATAATATTATGATTTTCCAGTTAATATTACACGTTTCCATTTAATATTTGGAGTTACCACTTAATATATGACTTTTCCACTTAAACTTTTGGTTTTCGTTTAATATGCATGTTTAACTTGGGACCCAGACCATCGTGTGGAAGAACTGAGTGGTCATTCACCACCCGGGACCTTCTAAACAATATACAGCTGATAAGAGAAGAAGAAAAATATTCCATTCATAAACTAAGCAGTGCGCCCTAAACAACCTTTGCAAAATTTAGAAGAAGAAAGAAAAAAGAAGAGAGAAAGGATGATGTAAACAAATAAAGTAAAAAAGAGAAGGGGGTCCAAAACCAGCAACAACAACAACATCTGTTTAATCAGTATCTTCACTAGATGAACTAGGTGGGAGATACATAAGGGCATTCTTGAACTCCAAAGAAGTCAAGTCTAGCTCGGGATGATGACGAGAGATATCTTGGAAGATTTTGTAACCTTCTTTGATACCTTTTCGCCCCTCCTTGCAGACCAAGTCTTGGAATTCTTCGGATTCCTTGAACTCGGAGACAACAACTTTGGAAGCGATCCTACAGCTTTAGGCGAGGTTCTCATCCGAAATCTTGTAGAGCTCATAGAAAACTTTTTCAGGAAAAACGAAAAAATAAACTCACTGCGAGCAAATGTGGATGTTTCTTCTACTAACCTTGGGCAGTAACTCACCTAGAAAGATATGAATTACATGAAGCTTTCGCCACACCGGCTCACGGAGAGCAAATGGACAATAGAAGAAAAACTTCTTGTAACCTGGGATGAAAACAAAAAGGAATAAAAAGGCTTGAGAAAGAAGAAGAACAATAAAAGCTGGCAAAAAAGTACAAAAAGTAAGTGAAAAAGCTGCCAAAAAGTAAGGAAGTGATGGGTTGAGTGCAAGTTTCAAAATCATGATATGACTTGCGTGGGAAAACACCAAACAAACATAAGGGCATAGTTGGTATTATGAGAAAAAGTAGATGATGGAGTCAGTCTTAAGGACTGAAAAGTCACTAAACCAAAAAAGGAGGGACTGTTTGGCCATAAGTTATGTTAGAGGGATTGTCTGGGAAGTTTGCAAACTTCTAGGGACCTAAAAATAATTTTCCCTTTTTTTTTTTGTAAGGAAACATAAAACCAAAGGGGGTAATGATGGTATAATTTTGCTTTTTTTTTTTTTTTTGGTTACAAACGTTGGGGGTGTGTAATTGTCATATTACCCCCCATTTTAATAATCCAACATCCTCATTCACTACCATAACCCCTCGTGACTTGTAATGAACTTTAGGATGTCAAACAAACACTGCCTCCTCTGCTCCTCGTTGGGATCGAAATATCAACTTCAGCCTTTCCCTATAAACCCCCTCCGAAGAGCCCCCAGAGAAGAGTCGTCGTTACATTTCTCCGTTCGCACCTTTCTCCCCATCAGGTAAGGCTTGCATCACCGTTTTGAGAACAGCGGTGCTTTCGGCACATGCAAGCACTGTTATTGGGTGGCTCTCTCCTCCCCGACATCAATTGAGTTGAGGTAAAGTTTCTAAATTATTTTGATGGTTGTCATTTTAGGGACATCGGTTGTATGGAATCTGATTTAGGGATTATAATGTGTTGTTCTCCTTGGAGTTCAAGGTTAGGGAATATTAAGCACCCATTTTCAATTAATTAGATGTGGTTCATCTTACGCATATTGTATTTTCAATCTCGTCTCTTATCATGGTTGTTTGTTTTCATATGCAATGTGTACGCTCATTGTAAGCTCATTCGGATGGTGGTTCTATGTATAGTGGTTGTATGGTTGTTTGTTTTCATATTATATGCAATTGCTCATGGTGGTCTATATGTTTGTTTGTTTTCATGGTAGTTGTATGGTTGTTTGTTTTCATATTATATGCAATTGTTGGTTGTATGGTGGCCTGTCGGCATGCAGTGTTGCCTTCTTTTTTTATTTTTTTTGTTTTGTTTTGGTTTTTTTTCTTTTTTTTTTCTTTTTTTTCTTTTTTTTTTGGTAGGGGTTAGGGATGATGGGGAGATAGGAAGGGCTTCCCATCCGTATGCATTTATAGAAACTTTTGAACAAAAGGTATCCAGTTTTAAACTGATAGTAGTGAGATGTTAGTTGCAGGGTAACATAACACATGGATGTCCCTGACCCTGTGGATCCCGCGGTTCTAACATACCAAGCAAATCATTTTTCAACATTTGTGTGGAATGGGGAGATAGGTTGCTTTGTTTGCGTGTTTTTTTAGTAATACTAAACTGTGCATGTGTTTTTAGGTTGAACCATACCCGTGTTACACTTTCACTGCATTAAAGGAAACCAAACCCCGATATGAGGACCACAAAGGATTCGAATGGAATCTCAATAACGAGCACATCCTTGAGAGGGTGAAAGGTTGTTGGTTTCTACCTCGTGGGCTTGATATGTTACGTTCACCTTGATCATGTTGGAAATTATGGATAAATTTCCTTTATTTTGTTTTAAATTTTGAATAATATTTTATGGATTTGATTTTATCTTTTTGACTAATAATCATATTAAAACTTAGAACTAATCTTATCCAAACTTAGTAGTAATCCTATTTGAGTTTGAATAAGATTATGATAGATATCCTTCTTCATGAGAGATGAAGAGGCTATAAATATAGAGGGATCCATCTCTCTCTAAATATACAAAATAAAAACACAAAAAGAAGCTTTTCTCCTTTTTCTCTTCTTGATTTTCCTCGAGCTTTCTTTGAGCGGTACTAAAGACAACGAGCAGATTCGACACCCAAGACAGCGCGCACCGAGGGAAGGAGTCTGAGAAAGAGAAGGGTTGAATCTTGGGAGAAGAGCGCCAGCAAAGCCCTGTGCGTGAGGGGGCTTAATTCTTCTCTAAAGACAGCGTCTTTAGACGTGCCTCTCATCTCGGTTCTCAGAGATAAGTATTTTAATCTTTGCTATATCTTTTCTAGGCTTTTTCCTAATAAATATTACAACAATTTAGAGAAGAATTAGAAAAGATATAGTTGTATAATTGTCCATCACATCATGAATACTGAGGATCACTATTCTGCTAAACCTAAAAAATTCTCTAGGCAATGTTTTAAACGCTAGCAACGCCAGATGTGTTACTGGCTAACCTTTCTTGATTTATTTGATGTAATATCAACCACACCTCCTTCAATAGATGATAAGGACGCCTATCAAAATTTTAAACATAGAGATTTTATTTGCACAGGTAGGATTCTTTCTGGTTTGTCAAATAAACTATATGATATATACTGTTCCATTGATTCTTCCAAAGATTTATGGGAAGCATTACAGAAAAAGTTTGGAAAAGAAGACACAGGAATAGAAAAATACACCATTGGAAAATATCTTAGGTTTTCAATTTCGGACTATAACTCAATTATAGATCAAATACATGAACTTCAATCTCTTGTATACGAATTAAATCAAAAAGACATGAAGATTTCTGAAAAATTCCAAGTAGGAACTATTATAGAGAAACGACCTTCATCTTGGAGTCAATTTGCACTTAGTCTTAAACATAAGAGAGAAGATATTTCATTAGAAGAATTAATTGGGTCAATTAGAATAGAAGAACAACATAGAGAGCAAGACAAAATAGAATCTAAATCAAAATTAGTGGACTTGCAACCTAAGGCAAATTTAATTGAAGGGTCCAAAAGAAATTTCAAAAACTATCATAACAAACAGTACATGAAACTCAAACCTAAAATTAACAAAGAAGAAATAAATTCAGGATCATGTTATGTTTGTAGAAAACGTGGGCATAAAGCAAAAGATTGCTATCATAGAAAAGATAAGGTCCAAAATTCCAAATCCAATTCTAATCAAAGTAAGAAGCCAGAAAGACATAGCGGACCAAAACCTCAAGTCAACATGGTGATAGAAGCTACCTCTGCAAGGTCAAATGAGGGGTTAGTAATTTCTCTTTCTGAATTTCCTTCGACACCTCTATCAACAGATTGGTGGATAGATACTAGAGCTAATATCCATGTTTGTTCTAATCGTGTTGCCTATTTCTCACATCAAGCAGTCTTCAGAAAGAGTGTAACAATGGGAAACTCCACGGCTTCAAGGTAATTGGTGAAAGATAAGTTAACCTGAAACTGACCTCAGGAAAAACTTTATCTCTAAAGAGTGTGCAGCATGTGCCGGAAGCAAAGGAAAATCTAATTAGTGGGTCAAGCCTTGTCCAACAAGGATACACATTAGTCTTCGAGTCAAATAGGGTAGTCATTACAGAAAGAGATGTTTTTGTAGGAAAAGGTTATGTCAGTGAAGGACTTTTTAAATTAAATGTGATTAAACCATGTGACACATATTCTGATTCTATGGAAAATTCTACTTCTATTGCTTTATACATTAATGCTCTGAATTATTGCATCATAGATTAGGACATGTTAATCTAGAAAGTATTAGAAAGTTAATGAATTCAAACATAATTCCAAAATCACATATCGATATGAAATCTAGATGCATGACTTGTGTACAAGCTAAACAACCTCGTAAACCATTCAAATCTATTGAAAATAAAGAGACCACATTGCTTGAACTAATTCATAGTGATTTATGTGAAATGAATGGTATCTTAACTAGTGGTGGAAATAGATATTTCATTACCTTCGTTAATGATTGAACTAGATTCTGTTATACATATCTAATGAAAACTAAAGATGAAGCACTTAATAAATTCATAGCTTACAAACTTGAGGTAGAAAATCAATTGGATAAGAAGATAAAAATCTTAAGAACAGATAGAGGAGGAGAATATACTTCTAATGAGTTTAAAGAATTTTGTGAAAACAATGGAATTATTCATGAAGTAACACCTCCTTATTCACCCCAATCTAATGGAGTAGCTGAAAGAAAAAAAAAATAGAACATTAACTGATATGATAAACACATTATTAGATAGTTCCGGATTACCACAAAAAAATGTGGGGTGAAGCTTTGTTAACATCATGTTATATTTTAAATAGAGTGCCATATAAAAAAAAAGTTACCAAAAACCCCTTATGAACTTTGGAAAAATAGGACACCCAATTTAAAACATCTCAAAGTGTGGGGATGCCTTGCTAAGGTGAACATTCCAATAAATAAAAAGAGAAAACTTGGACCTAAAACATTTGATTGTGTATTTATTGGTTATGCCCTACATAGCTCGGCTTATAGATTTCTTGTTATGAAATCGGAAGTGAGTGATGTTTTAGAAAACAGTATCATGGAATCTAGAGATGCTATATTCTTTGAAAACATATTCCTTTGAAAAACAAAACATCTAGTGAAGAAATTACTGATTCCAACTCTTCTATGGTACCTATTGAATCCAACTTGGAACATATATAGTCTAAGAAGAAGCACTAGAACTAGAAAAGAGAAAAACCTAGGAGATGACTTTGTGACCCTCTTACTAGAAGATGATACACCCAATTCTTATAAAGATGCAATGCAATCTTCTGATGCACAATTCTAGAAAGAAGCTATTGAAAATGAAATGCAATCAATAACATCCAATAACACATGGGTTCTGACTTATTTACCCAATGGTTGTAAAACCCTTGGTTGTAAGTGGGTTTTCAAGAAGAAACTAAGGACAAATGGTACAATAGAAAGATACAAAGCTAGATTAGTAGCAAAGGGATATAATCAAAGAGAAGGAATTGACTATTTTGACTTATATTCTCCTGTGACAAATAGAACTACTATCCGTGTGCTAATAGCACTGGCATCCATACATAAACTTGTGGTTCACCAAATGGATGTGAAAACCGCATTTCTTAATGGTGAGTTAGAAGAAGAAATATATATGAATCAGGCAGAGGGATATAAGGTACCAGGTTAGGAGCAAAAAGTTTGTAGATTAGTCAAATCCTTATATGGCCTAAAACAAGCTCCTAAACAATGACATAAAAAATTTGACTAAATTATTTTATCAAATGGCTTTGTGTTGAATGAGTCAGATAAATGTTTATATAGCAAATCTTATAACAATCAAAGTGTTGTCTTGTGCATATATGTGGATGATATTCTAATTTTTGGTACAAATATTGATGTGGTTAATGATACAAAAACTCTTTTATCTAGCAAATTTGATATGAAAGATTTGGGTCCTGCTGATGTTATTTTAGGGATTAAACTTATCAAAACTACTAATGGGTTTTTAATGTCTCAATCACATTATATAGAGAAAATCCTTAGAAAATTCAATTTATTTGAATGCAAACCTGTGACAACGCCATTTGATCCTAGTTTAAAACTTAGTAAAAACTTTGGAGAATGTGTGGCACAATTAAACTATTCTCAATTATTAGGTTGTCTGAATTTTGTATCAAACAACACAAGACCTGATATATCTTATGCTGTGTCTAGATTGAGTAGATATTCTTCTAATCCAAATAATGAACATTGGGTATCTTTGAAAAGAGTGTGCAGATACTTAAAGGGAACGATTGACTATTGTCTCCACTTTCATGAGTTTCCTTCAGTGCTTGAAGGATATATAGATGCTAATTGGATTACTGATTCTAATGAAACTAAATCAACAAGTGGTTATGTGTTTATGTTAGCAGGAGCTGTAGTTACTTGGAAATCAGCCAAGCAGACTCTAATTACTCGATCCACTATGGAAGCTGAGTTAATTGCCTTGGACAATGCATGCAGTCAAGCTCAATAGCTAAAGGAGCAACTTGAAGGAATCCCTTTTGTAGATCATCTTGTCCCAGCGGTGTCAGTATTATGTGATAACAAAGCCACAATTGATGTGTGCAAATAAAAACACTACAATGGCAAGAAGAGACATATCAAGATCAGACAAAAGTCTGTATGTAGCATGATTGGTGAAGGAGTGTATCACTAAATTTTGTGAAAAGTGAAAATAATCTTGTAGATACTTTTACCAAAGGGCTAGCACGGAGGCTAGTCCAAGATACATCGAGGGAGATGGGGCTGAAGCCAAAAGATATATTGTCATCGATGGGAACCCAACTCTCTTGATTGAAACAACCTTTCCTGAAAGTTCAATGGGAAGAAACAAGTCGATTGAACAGTTGTGAAAGCACTAATAAAACTATGAGCCCCTCTCTATGGTGTGAGTGCTTATTACTACTACGGCTAGGATGAGTGTTACTATTAATTAGACCGAGTCATAAGTGCAGGGTTAGTTAAGTTGTTGTAACCCTTGGAGGTCTAACCTATGTGAGTGGGACTGTGGGGTCGCAGTCTATGGAAGTTGGCTTAACCCTATGAGCATTCATGAAACAAGATAATCATGCATGACCGGAAAGCACAAACCTGTTTAGAATTACGCCCCGCCAAGTCCAGACTGTATTGTGCTTTTTAGTGATTATGCATTGCATTAAGAGTCTAAGTTCAAGACATAGTTCACTTCGGACTTGTATAGGCAAAAACTGATTGTCACTAGGAAGAGGTTCAAACCCGCAAGGTACCTACTTTTGATGCATGGTATAATACCGCTCAAACGTTTTCGTTTTCCGTTTTTTATTATTTCAAAAATTCAAAACAAATGTGGGGATTGTTGGAAATTATGGATAAATTTCCTTTATTTTGTTTTAAATTTTGAATAATATTTTATGGATTTGATTTTATCCTTTTGATTAATAATCATATTAAAACTTAGAACTAATCTTATCCAAACTTAGTAGTTTAAAAAGACGGTTTTGGATTTGCATGTCCATTATTGGAATTTTGATATATAATTAGTTAATTTAAAAATAAATTGCAAAAAAAAAAAAACCTTGTCAAAACTTTATTGTAGTAGTGTTTGGTTAGAGGGATTTTGGGTTACATATAATTTAAAATATCGGGTTTTCAAAAGCTAATATTTGGTTGGAGTGATCTCAAAACTCAATGAATTCGGACGTAATCTAAAATCCATGATTTGGATTTACTCTCACAAGCTAATTCAAAATCCAAAATTTGGATTTAGGGCTTGTTTGGATTGGCTTCTAATTTTTTTTTTCAAACTTTTATAGGACTTCTAAAAAAATTGCTTATCAGAATAAATTAGTGTTTTTGTATATTTTGTGTTTAAATATGTTAATTCAAAAGTACTTTTATATTTGGGAAGTTGTTTGTACGTGCATTCCCAAAAAGACTTTTTCAGTGAAAAATTACTAAAATGGATATTTATTAAATTATATAATAATATCTCAATTATTATGCATTTGTCACATATTATAATTACTATTAATAATAATTATTATTATTATTGCTACTATTATTATTATCATATTTATCACTATTATTATTATTATGATTATTAAAAGTATAAATTTTTTTTACAGTGGCATTTATGTAGTGTTTTGTAGGATCATGGGTAACATATATATTGCTAACGTTGCAGAAATTAGGTATTGGATGTGAGTGGAATCAGGATACTGAAAGTTTTTGATTGTCACTTATGCAAACCTGCATTCAACTTCCCTATAATACCAAGGGGGTGTTTGGTTGTCAGAGGTTTACCAAGTCATTGAGGTGTAAAAGTGCCACTTTTATAAAACCCAAAGTTCCATCTTGAGATCAGAGTTTGGGGTGCTTGGTTACCGAAAGTGGCAAGCTACTTCTGGACACTTCATTGCGAAAGTAGATCCATTGAAGTGTGATTATGATCATTACCTTAAAGAGTGGTGAGGTTACCACCATAATTTATATTATTTAAAATTTAGGGATTTTATTACATTTTCATCAAAATAATTGATTTCAAGCAAATATAAAATATTCTTATAATTACGCATTCCATAATCGTTTTAAATCTTATTTCGATTTTGAAATATTTTAAATTAAACCAATTTAAATCCCATAATAGATTCAAGTGTCACCATGCATATACCCTTGAGAAAAATAATATTTAAATATTTATATATGTTAATATTTCATATTAAAATATTAATATTTAAAATAGTTAATATTAAATATTTTATTAATATTTAATATTTATCATTTAATATTTTATTAATATTAAATATTTAATGTTTATTTTTAATTTTTTTATATATTTATATTTATTTATTTTTTAATTTTCTATATTTTTTTAATATTTTTTTATTTTTATAATATTTAATAATTCTAAAAATATATTTAATATTTAAAATATTAAATAATAGTAACAACAACTAAGAATTAATCCCATACTATATGGGCCGGCATTTAAAATATTAAATATTTAAAATTTAATATTTTAATAATATTTCAGATTTAATATATTTTTAATATTTAAATATTTTATATGTTCATTAAATATTAGAAGACGGTGGTTGAGGGTCTCGGGAGAGCAGAGACACAAGGTGGGGGGTGACTCCACACCTTAGTTAAAAATAACTGAAGTCCTACTTTTGAAATTTTTCTTCATAAGTCAAAATCTTAAAATGGAGCTAGTGGAGTGTCACTTCTCACTTACAGTGCTCCACTTCAATAGACCAAACACACCAAAGTACTTGAGTAATGCTTCCATCACTTCGGTCCCCACTTCAGTGAACTAAACACCCCCGAACATTGTGTATGAAATCAAATTAATTTTTTTTATCACACTGTTGTTAAATGAACTCATTTACAAGAAAATGAACTAAACTTGCAAACTTGTAATCAAGCTCTAAGAATACATCTAATTTTAATTGAAAGTAAACATTGAGCGTGAGATCATATTGAAGTTTTGATCATATTGTTGTTGGAAAAAATGCTCCAGACTCGATGATAACTTATCCCCAGTCGATGAAAGGCAGTGGAGGATAACCACCCTCTTGAGGAGGTCTGAGAGAGGGGGGCAAGTTTCCCCAGGAAATTCCTGTGTCTCCAATGCTATTCCCTGCACACAAACACATTCCAAATCTAATTAATTTCATGACTGAAGTATAAGTTGTATAATCTTTAAAAACTATTGTCATTTCTTTATTTATAAGGGTAGTTTCATCATTGTGTAACCCCAAAACTGCTTCTAAAGCTTCAAATCACCAGCTTCTGAAAAAAAGTTGTGTTTAAGTTTTTTTTTTTATTTACTACTTTTGTTTCTCCAGAGAAACCGATCCAAACAAATCTTTTTGACCTTAGAAGGGTTTAACTTATAAAAAAGCGCTTCTAGGCTTCCCATAAGTCAATCCAAACAAGGCTCTCTCTAGCTAGTTTTTCAAATATTTCCAATCAAATATAAAATTTTACAATCTGGAGTCACAGTTACATCTAACCAAACACCAAACTTGCATGTGCTATATTTTGAAAAGTAGTATTTACAAATGCATTATAACTAGAAATTTATGTATTTAAGATTACATCCAACCAAACCCTATTTTCACTCTATTTTGGTAACAAGCCAATTGAAGTTGGCTTGCGTGATTTAATTATAAAATATTATTATACTTGAATTCAATATACATAATTGCCTATATTTACCACACCCTTTTATCAACAATAAGAAGTTATTTTTTATGAATTTAATATACATTTTTTATTTTGTGGTTAAGGTGTTGTTTGTTTCGCCGGATTTCAAATACACTGTATTTGCAAATCCGGTTATTTTTTAACCAAATACAAGGATTTGACTCTCATGTATTTTCAAATACAAAGATTTATAACTACAATGTAACTCAAAATCCACTGGATTTGAAACTATGTCTAACCATCCTTGATGAGCACCCGAAGTTTGAGAGGCAAAGTTGGCACTTGGTTAGGGACGAGAAGAATTGGAGTTACCTGACGAAGAGATGATCCAAGGAAAGGCAGCCATAAGCTTTCTGCACTGCTTGAAAACATGTCCAGGCGTGTCACAGTATTGACAAACAACTACAGGCCGTGTATTGTGATTACCCGAAGGAAATGAGATGCTCTATTATTGTTGTGAGAACGGTGGCCGGCTATGGCTGAAAGGACTGAGATATCAGCGCTACAACCCAACGGCATTTTTTTTCTTCTAATTGACGGAATCCTCACCGTGTGTGTCTGTGATGCAAATGATAACATTGCCTGATCGAATAATAAAAACGATGTTAACAAACAGAATGCGCACAGGATGTCAACAAACAATGAGTATAAATGTTTAGTATAAGTTTATGGAAAGATGGATGTGATGCTTACAAGTTACAACAGTAAATTACAGAAAAGGTACAAATATCTTGTATAAGTACAGGCAGTTTATTTTGGTTTAATTTGTAAACAATAGACAGTTCACACAGTACGTGAAGGGAGATACACAACTGGTTGAAGACGGAAGTCATGGGACTCTGTTCTAAGCTCTCATTGATCTACCTCGAGAATATATAGCGGTTATATGCTCCTGCAGATAATCAGCACCTCGGATTGCAGGAAACCTGCAAATAATAACGATAAAAGAACATAGAACTAGGTCAGCAACCATAATTTGAATTTTGGGTGACCTTTTGTGGTGTACTAGGGATTTCAGTTTAAGACAAATCCTCAATGTATCTTGGTTAGAAACTTTAGCATGCAAATCAGGACCAATTAGTACCTCAATTTGAAGAAACATCCACAAGATAAAACCAAGCCAAACTAAGGTGCATGCTTTCAGTTGTGCTTTACATAGAATCCTCAATTCAATATCATGTTAAGTGAATTTATGCGGATCACTACTGAAGATATGATGGCGCAAGGCAATTTCACTGATGGTGACAAGAGGGAGTAAGGGCAGAGGAATGATACCTTGGGGGATTTTCCTTGCTGCAACAACTTTCCAAGCACTCAACCATACAATCAGGATCTCCGTTTATGAAGAAGGCAATCTAAAAAATTGATGTTGAAGTTCCAGTGAGCAAGGAACATTTCTCAATTAAAGGTAGAGTTGATGAGAAGTGTGTGTGATTTTAACAAAAAGTAAGTGATTACTATTAAATCAACAATATGGAATAGATGTTGATTGAAGTTGCTAGGCTAAGTATGTTGAGATATTTAGGGATTTATTAAGATTTGGTTATTTTGTTTTATTAAGGGTACAATAGTCATTTCAGTAGCCATAATTGAAAAACAAAGAAAACCAGAGTACAAAAGAAAAGATACTGAAATATCAGATGCAAACCCTAAGGCAACTCACTGCGAAGTAGGATTCGCGAAAACTGCTTTTGAGATTAAACTTTTCTTCAATGCAACCCTCTCTGATACCATGTGAAATAATCCAAAGAAACCAAAGAGAACAAAGGAGGGAGAAGAAAGAGAAGAAAGAGAAGAAAGAGAAAAGAAACTAGGTTTTATTCAACTAGCATAATGCAATCTGAAAACAAAGTACAACAGAAATCCTAAATACAAAGGAACTATATATAGACTAAAATAAAGAAAACTGAAAAGACTATTGTACCCTTAATAAAACAAAATAACCAAATCCTAATAAATCCCTAAATATCTCAACAAAGTAAACATGGACTAAATATTCTTGTTAAATATTTAAAATAAACTTTTGCAGTCAATCTACTTTAATTAAGTGACAAAAGGAGATATGTCATATAACAGAAGAAAACTAGCAAGTCTTACAGAGTAGCGCTCCTGTTCAGTTGCCAAGACTCTATGCATTGTTGATCTGCAGTAGGAGTAAACATCAACAAACATGTAGAATCATGCAATTACATAATACAGAACAAGTATGGAAATCAGATAAGGAGAAGCACCAGAAAAACATATCCAATATCAGCACACATGAAAACAAACATCAAGCAAATAACTAAAGGATATTAATCAAGTACTCATTGAAATTGGTATACCTGAATAAGCAATTAGTCCACCTCTCCAACAAGTCCCCAACATTGAAGATCAAAGCTCTGCATATGAAAATGATCGTATAATTTTTATCAATAACCGCAAGCAATCCTGTTTGTGCCTATTTTATGATTTAGTAAATTGCTATAAAACAAAAGGAGAAAAGGCTAGAAAACTGAGTTGCATAAAACACCCAAAAAAAGCGCCTCCAACATGTACCATTCTATTGGCATACATAGTGGCACAGGTATACAGCTCATATTCATGTATGCCTCATATTCATGTATGCCGCTATTGCTGTAATGTGTTTTATTGACTATCAAAAATTAACAGCTTTGCATTATATTATGTGTATAAGTATCACAAAGCAATCGTCTAGTACACATTAAAAGAATTTATCTTGTAAAAGATACACCCATATAATTTCTGAGCAACAATGAAAATCTCATGTTTCAAGTATGCTTTTTACCCAGCAACATGAGGCACATCTTCCCATAATTGTGGGTGCCTGTCCTTATCCCTGCAAATCTGCACAAGCACGAATATGTAATATGTCGGGAGTTTTTTATAGTAAGATTACACAAATCATTAATTAGTAAAATATGTAATATATTCAGTGACATACCTGAAGACCAGGGACCCCATCAGTTAATAGAAGTGTAGCCATTCCAAAGTCTGAATGGGGAGATGCACCTAACCTAGAACTAGCATCAAGAGTTTTACCTGAATGAAAAATTTAAGTCATAAAGGTTGACCAATAATACCTTAATAAAATACTTGTTTATATAATGAAAAACTAGAGGAAAGTAATTTGAACTGGTAGAGAAGAACCAAGGACATTAAGCAGAAAACAAGGACAAGCTTCCATAAAATGAGAAATTGGGTTGCAGTCAGCATAGTTAGATTATTGTATAGCAAGCTTGCATGGTTAACTCTTAACATCAACAATTTCCGACAAAGTAGCAAGGCTAGCTACCATAGTCTACCATACAAAGATTCGTCTAATCACACAAGTCATAGAAGCATAGAGTGACTTTATTCTAGAATTGAACTCATTGGAATTGACAAGCTCCAATGAGCTGAGTTTCAAGGTAACATAGAGTTGATATCATCACAAAACATACCAATAGTTGCTTAATCATTAATGTCATATACCTGGATAATGTAAAAGTCGAATATATGCCAACGTTTCATGCATTGCTCCAATCTTCTCAAAGAAAAGATCATCAAGACCCAAAGCCAAGGCCATCAAGGAGATCAAGTTTTTGCCCACAGCCCTGGAGAGAGATTAAGAAGCGAGCAGCTTAAGTTTCATAAAGTATTTTGTGTCCAAGAAGTTGATGTAACTAAATAATCATAAGAGGTTTTCCTTTTTCTGGCCAAGGGAAATTTTTGGAGCTTCCACAACTAGAATATCAATGTTTTAAATATGCAAAGTCAACCTGAAAAATCAGCATCAAATAGTTTCCACACTAAGTGGTCCATAGTTCTGCAAGTACCATGTATCGTCTAGCTAGATTGTCTCACTATATACCAAACATCAAATTTCTTGTAGATTGATCTAAAACTCAAAACTAAATTCAACCTTCTGTCGTATATTTCCTGAGAATCAATTATGGGTTTACATATGTTAGCACCATACAACAACAGCCTCATGTACATTTGTTAATATGAAAAATACATATATCAAAAGTGGCATTCAGCACTACAACCAGTGTTTCAATATTGGATTAAAGTATACTTTTGCCTTAATGCTCATTTTCATCCTTATAATTTAAAATTGTTCATATCATCCCTGTATTTCAAAAATTTTGTTCATTTCCATCCCTTAGGTTGACATGGCAACCAGATGGCATACAATCACAAATATAATATTTTTTTGTTAATTTTTTATAACTCACATGGCTGCAATATTGCTGACACGGCATGGTGATTGGATTATAATGCCATATCATCAACCACGTAGCATTTTTTTAATTTCTTTATTAACTAGTTGCTGATGTGGCATACTAATGTATCACGTCAATATGCCACATCAACAACATACTGATACAGGAAAAGAAAATTTTAAAAAATATTTTTTGTCATGTCAACAGTCTATATTAATAGCCAATGGTTTTTTCCGTGAGGTTAATGATGTAGCATGATTATCTAATTAGTATGTCATGTTAGCAAATTTTGTCATGTGTGCAATGAAAAGTAATAAAAAATCCTAGTATTTGGGATTGTATGCCACTTGGTTGCCATGTTAGCCTCATACATAAAAATGAACAAAAGTTTCAAAGTTTAGGGACCATATTGAACAATTTGGAAGTACAGGAATGAAAATGGAAAATGAACATTAGACCAAAATATAGGACCAAAAATGATTTTAATCCTTCAATATTCTCTAAACTTAGATTAGGAAAATTCAATACAATCAATAATCAAAGCATTGCAATTGTCAACTACAGTAATTTGAAGAAAACAAAGATGAAATGAAATTACACATTTAAGGAAGAGTTGGGGGTTAACTTATCTATGTATTCTCATCATGACATAAGCCAATAATATGGGGTCTTTGTTAGGAAAACAATAACAATTAAATACGATGAAGCACAATTAAGCTTTAATTAAACTACAGTTAAGGTAATTAAGTATTGAGGGAATTGTTTAGCCAAGCCTAGATCTAAGGCATGCTAAGGAACTACCCTAAAGTCAATTTTGGCTCCCTCTGTATGGGTCTAAATGAAGTCTCTCCAATTGTTAGGACACAACAAACCAAATATGGCGCACTCCAAGGTCCGACACATCAGCGATGGAGTGTAAAACTCATTAATAATTGTAAATGTTTGTTAGAGATATATAATTATCTAATAAGTTATATGATTTTAATTAAAATATTAATTATAAAATATTATTAATGCATTTTTCACTATAGTAAAATTCCAATACCAAATAAAATGAATATATATATATATATATATATTATAATAATTTTCTATTTTTTTCGTTTGCACATATGTCACTAGAAAATTTTTAATTATTCCCATACATAAAACAAAACCCTAAAACTATAATATACATACTTAGTAGGGTACATGTGAACA
This sequence comes from Dioscorea zingiberensis, assembly GCA_026586065.1. NCBI lineage: Eukaryota > Viridiplantae > Streptophyta > Magnoliopsida > Dioscoreales > Dioscoreaceae > Dioscorea > Dioscorea zingiberensis. Next base: position 2,702,921 of record CM048827.1, on the reverse strand, counting down.
TCAATTATACTTTTATTCTGAATATACTTCTTTAAGAGGGTTTTGAGAGGGATTTATAAAATTACAAATTTAGTAAGGGTATATATATATAAATAGGGTATTAAAAGTGTATAAATGCATAACACATTTTGTGTGTGCATGTATGTACACGCATGCAAATACTAAAATTTGTTCATGTACACTTCTGCAAAGCTATGTATAAAAAACTATAGTTTGAGGGGATATGAATGCGATTACAATTTTTATAATGTTATATATGTGTAAAATGAGATATAATAAATTATATCTAATATCTGCTTTCATTACAATATATTTGATAAATAGCACATAAATAAGATTAAAAGAAGGGTAAAGTTGGGAAGATAGTTTATCCCATTATTGGATAAATTATCTCATGTGCATAAAAATCTCAGAGTTTTTATTAACAAAACAAAATCTTGTCTCTAACACAATAAAGATGAGACAAAAACAATTATTTTGTTTTGTCATTTATTTGACATAACAAAAACACCCAAATAAAAGTCCTAAAGGAAGTGCTGTAGTAGAGTCAGCTGGGAAGTGCTGGGCCAGCCACAGACCCTGCCCATCAAACCTAGTTTCTAATAATTGGGTTTAAATGAGTATTGGGGTGCATTTTAAAGCCCAATTTCTCCAACAATTCTCATCACAAAATAGAGAAGCACAGGAGTCTCTGAATGAAAGTCTCATCTATCTGTATTACTAAGGTAAAAAAAAGAAATTAAAGACCCCAACATCCGTGAGAGGGCCATTTGCTAGTTTTATATTGATAACCATGAAAAAGACAGCAGTAGTAGTCCACTTTACTCTAAATAATACATACTAAGATGACAAACAAACAAACTGTAAATGAAGTGTTTTCCAGAACAAGAACTTACAGCATTTTTTCATAATAAGATTCCATGGTGGTTCTCCAACACGGCAAAAGTTCTAAAATTCCACAGACAAAACATACAATTCAATTGTATCTATTTAAAGCCATCAACACACAAAACTGAGAAAAATAAGAAGAGGAAAAAAAAAGGTACCTTCTTCAGGCCATTGATTCGCATTGAAATATGAATACCTGACTTTGGCGCAAGTGAGGAAAATACCCTCATGTAAATCCCCTGAAATTATTTCAGTAGAAATAAACCAAATAATTGAATATAAACAGCATTGCATTGCATCTGATAAAATAATAATAGTAATAATAATAATAAATAAGCTTATTTCGCCATGAGAAATTGAAACCTGTGACTTGGGATGAAGAATCGAGGGTATGAGAAAGCAGTGGGCTGTATCCCCTGTTATCCGTCTTGCTTTCGAGCTTCATCTTCTCGTCCTGCGGCAATGCGAAGAACTTCCTGCTCTCGTGGAACACTTGCTGGAGGAATGACTCCTCGATTCCATGATTCACGACGTAAAAGAAACCATGATCCGCGCATGCCTGAAAATCATAGATCAATTGATTGAAGTTCATAAAACCATCAACAACGCAATGGTGAGAAAGTTCGGATTAGGGTTTATGGACCTGGCGAATGGATTTAGCGGTGGCGGCGCGATCGGGGGAAGCGAGATCGATCAGCGGAAGCTTCAGATCGGCAGCCATTTCCATTTTAGTTTCTTGGTTTGCCATTTGATTACACATGCAGTTGCTGATTGCTTCCGATGTAATCAAGCAAATTATTTATTTAATTTTTATTTTATTAAAAAATTGATAAATCATATTTTATTATTATATTATATTCCCCAATTATATAAATATGAGCAAATAAAGCATTATAAAATTGGGTTGGTGGTGCTGCTTAGTGGGAGGCTGGGAGCCTCGTTTGTATTGCAAATGGTTTTGTGGTGGTTGTCTCTTTCTTGGCACTAATATTAATATATTATTATTTTGTTGTTCTTTAAAATATTCTCCATTTCATTATTTGAAAGTCACTTGGTATTGTAAAATATTTTTATTTATATATAAAAAAGGGCAATCAATCTTTACAAACATATCAACATGAAAAACGCAGCACCTGGACTCTCCTGTCTTAACTTTGGATGCTTTGATATGTAAACTGTATGAAACAAAAATGGCAACGGATGATGGTCTAGTAATATATGGGTAAATTTTTCTCGAGGGTACCGTACTATACCCAAATATCACTTTGAGCATCAAATTTCAATTTGTATTATTTCGGATACTGAGTATCGATTTGGTTTCACCGAGAGGATACCCGAGCGATTCCGGCAATAATTTACCTACGTGGACGCCGGAAGTGCAACGTAAATAAATGTTATAAATTAATTAAAATCCACATAAGCATATTTTTAAAAACTAAATCTACGTAATCATATTTTAACCCATTTTACTTTCTATCCCGAGACAACAATCGTCGGCGGGAGGCAGAGAACGCTCCTCCGAGAGCCTCGGAAGCATTTGCGTTGTCGACGGGAGCCATGGATTTCTCAACCGAGAGACCCGGAAGCATGCGAAATGGCGGGCGGGAGTGAGAGATTTCCTCTTCGGGGAGTGCAACCTAAACACGTGCAGTCGCCGGCGGAAACGAGAGGAAGGGGCAAGAGACGTCAGTCAAGTTCACCTCACTTAATCTCGAAGCGTACAAGGATGGCCCTCAGTAATAACAAAGAATGCTATTGAAGGCATTGTCGTGAACGCCATTCTTTGGAGCCGGAAGGCCTTGCAACGAATAAATAGAGGGATTGATTCGAGCCATGTAGGAGACATTGTTCTCACGTAATTTTGATAACTAGATGACAATAGGCATCACTATGTAATTAAGGTTATAAGTTATTATAAGACAACAAATTCTATTAGTGGAGAAGGAATGCCCATGAGGTGTTTGTCATTATACCTCACAGGAATTGTTGTTACTTTGTCTCTTTTGTAATTCTCCTTTCTATACCTCAACCTCTCTTCTTTCATCCTCCCTTCATCTGTTGCATTACTCTTAACAATGTTCAACCATATAAACTATCAATCCCATTTAACCAAATTGTAGAATATTCACGAAATGAGGTAAATTAAAAACTCAAAGGGCTTAAAAACTTATCTATAATCAAATATTCACCAATTCACCAATATATATTTCAGCATCTATTTGTCTCCTTAATCCTGTCATTGGTAATATACACAACACGGGCAGAAGAATGTATGTCAACAAAAGTATCATATGAATTCATTTAAGTTAGCATGTTTCCAAAATGACAAAATTTGTATAACTGTTTTCTAAGATCGCTAGCTTTAAAAGATCAACAATTTTCAAACATTACACATCACCCATCACCCATTCCCCCATGCCTAGTAGCCACAGTAACCACTTGTTGCTCTAGATCCCTACTGAATCCATATCTTTCTTTTCTTTAGAGCAAATTCAGGGCCTTCTTTGCCTTCTTTGCCTTCTTTGACTTCTTTTTCTGGGTTTTCTCCTTTGGAGGCTCCTCCACAGGTATGTTCACAACATATGCTTCAATAGCGAGTGATTCAAAAGGCAGATCACTGTTCACAACCCACCGCTTCTGCAGAGTGTGTATGTCCCACAAGTATGTTCACAACATCTGGTTCAGCACCTCCCCTTGTGTTTCTCCTTGGCCTGAGTTTCCTAACTCCATGTCCAGATGGGGGTTATGGAGAGCCTGCTCAGGAGTGTTGAAGACCTACAAAAAATTAAAGTTAACCATTTAGTGTTGGATGCATGAAGAATTTAGTATATTAGATCACTCACACCTGTGACATGGGTTGTGATGGGTTATCTGCAAAAGTTGTCCTTATCACCCTATCCCTATCTTGAGGATTTGTTTCAGTGGGGTTATTGTTACCACCCTGCCAAGCATATTGAATGAACAAAAAAAATAAGAAGACCACTTCAATAGATAAATTAACATAAATATAATAATGTACTAACCTCATTGATTGGTTGACTACATTGACTATCCTGGTTCCCTAATCGACATTTTGCTCCTTGTCCCGCCATATGTGAACATGGAAGACTCAAACATATTATCAACAATAAAAATAATAATAATTGTGAAGGAAGATTACACATTTGGCAGTATGTTCATTACCTTCACTCCATGGTACCTCTTGTTATGCCCTTGAACACCACATATGCTGCATTTGACTTTAACACCCTTTCTACTAACCTTTCCATTGGTGAAACCAATTTCCTCAGCTGTAGCTTTCCTCCTGAGCAAGGGTTTCCTACCTCTCTTCTTGTTCACAGGCTCAAGTGGATTCATAGGGGTTTGGTTACTCTTTGGCCAACAATCTTTGTCCTGTGTTGGGTTTAGGATGTGGGTATATGTTGCTAAAAATGTGTCAATTCTATAAATGATCATTTAGCAATGTCTCGTGGTTGCTATTGTTATAATACGTGAGCGGATATTGAATGGGAATAGGGTATAGCTTAGTCAGCCATCTTCTACATGTACAGGTCCTATCTTTGGTGTCAACTACAAATTGGCCATCATTGGCAACAACCTGGTACTTGTCCCCACCTGACCAAGTCGTATGATAGGACCAACTCAATTCTTTTGCCTTCTCCAACTTTTTCATAATCCTGGGACAGTGCTCAGTTTCACATCTTCTCATGGCATCTCTCTTTTTATGAATTCTGACCATTAACTTGGTCCTAATCATTTCATTCATAGTGTCACGCCCCGACCCGAATCCCGGGACCTTAAGCACGTCAACAGATCGGCCGTACCCAAGTGGAGACGAGCCCTACTCGAATACAAGGCCTAAGTAACCAAAATCAGATAACATATAACTCAAATTTAATAATCAGATAATATCAGAGTCACAACGAAAATAAAATCAATAAGGGTTTATATGCCCTTATATATGGTCAAGGCCCTATAAGGGTCCTACAATAACACAATCTCTCACTCGAGAAAACATGATGTCCTCGCACCTCAAAGAAGCCAACCTAACCCATCTCACAAATACCTAGTCCGAGTCACCTAGTCACCGGGCTCAAAAAGAAGGGAAGAAGTCGTGAGCTTTCGAAGGAAAGCTCGCGAAGTATTACTCGCAGAGAACACAACGGCCAAAGCCGACATGATAATGGATTGGTCAAAATAGACATATCAAAACATCCATCAAGAGAAGTTAAACAATGTGGCTACGCTCAAGCATTACAATCAAAACTCTAGGAGTCAACCACAACCATCGACAGAACGGTACGACTCCTCGTCCCATGGCGTTCTCGGGCTCAAGAAGGAACTCAAAGAAACTCACAACATCCCCCTCGGCCAAGAACACACAAAGATCTCGGCGCCGCTAACACTAACCTGCTGGCCCTCGGTAGCGCCACCTCTATCACATGTCGACATGGCCGGCGTATCAATCCCGTTGACAGGTAGGACAACCAGAGTATAGTCCCTCTGGCATGGAATGTCGGAACGTCAGGGTGTCCCATCCTTGAACGTTCCCCAAACCGGAGCCCCCATGCTCCACTGAACCGGGCGAAAGAACAAACTCAGTTGGCGCACACCAACCCGGCCAGCACACAAGTACCACGTATCTCATTGGTCTCATGCCAGACAACAGGAGGCTATGCTCAGCGAGCCCGCCACTCCATCGACGCATACCTACCTAGTCAAGACATTAAGCACCACGAAGTGCCTAAGCCAAGTGTCGGCCTACCTGAGGGCATATCCAACTAGCATTACAACAAACAGGTAATAACAATACTACCACAAGCACACCGATCATACACATACGAGGAAAGAGAGCAAAACAAACATGTATGTGCATGCATCCAAGAAAAATAGATACCACAAAGAAGATATGCTAACTAATAGCATTCATCAAAGCAAGAAACCCAAACAATGGGTAGGAGCGAGGCAAGAGTAACGTACAAAAAAATCATGCAAAAGCAAAGTCAACAAAACCCATATCTAGGGTGGAAACAAGGCAAGAGTAACTTACCTCTAACAAGAGCTGGAAACTTCCCTAGTTTCCTCCCCGCTGTCTCAAAGCCTCCTAAATTCGATATCTGGTAATAAAACCTCTATTAATGAAAGAAATGCTAACAAATACTATATCTCTAGGTGCACATGCATTACTCTCTCTTTCGGTGGGCTTAGGCCCAACTAAACGGATCCCGGAGACCTTCTACTTGGTTACTGACCCATTTTCCCTCATTTTCAAGTCCTTTAGTTGACTTTCAACTCTTGGTCAACTCTAGTCAACTTTTGGTCAACCTGGGTCTCTACCATACTTTCAAAGTGGTATGCACCCTCATTGGTCGTTTCTAGTCTTCTTAGCTAAATTGGGCCCATCTACCAAGCCCATTAGTTTAGCTTAACCTTGTCTTGTCTTTTATTCGACCCTTAACTTGGTTAACTAGTCCATTGTTCAACTTGACAATCTATTATTCGTGAGCCTAACATATAGCTCGATCATGCTTGGTCACTTTGACAATTTGGGCCCACTCGTCAAGCCCACTAAGTTCTCTAGCCTTCTTATCAAACAACACCTATGCTAATCCTTAAATCGTCCCCATAAAACCAAAGAACCTCAAGTTACTCATGTCCATGCTTTCATGAACCTTCAAAAATAAGGATAGATTGGTTTTACACTTCTCATGATCATGTATATAAATTCAATTCATGAAACCACCCATGGAGGTCAAACTCCAACCCTTGGACCAACTATTTACTCATTCAGTCCCTATTTATCCTTATAACCCATGCATCCATGCATATATGAATCCTCATATTTATCACCACACACAACTGAGATGCAGGAATTTAAAGAAACTCACCGAGTATAGATGTCGACAGACACTGAAGACAAACTGGCCGTCCAAACCAGATCTCCACCGTTCAGATTGGAGCAGGACAAGTCTTAACCGCTCTCCCCAAAAATCAGCTCAATCAGACTAGGAATGATTATCCGATTGAAACAGATGATGAAACTGGTCGGTGTAGGAAACCAGCAGTGATAGATTATGTTTCACACCCCAGACCCTACTCTCCCGACCACCAAAAACAATCTTCACTGTTCAAATGAAGAATGAAAAGTCAAGAACAATCTCACCAAAAATCAGCACGATCCAACGGTGAAAAAGATCGGAATGGCAATGGACATTGAGCATGCTCAACACACCTTTGAACAAAAAATCCTAGTCTCTCAAGTTTTTCTCTCTTCTTCCTTCCTCTTACCTCTCTTCTTGATTCCCAATGGCCCCATAAACTTTCTCAAACTTGCTATTGTTCTATGCCAAGCTTCACATGCCTTATATAGGCCTCACAAGTGTAACCTCTACAACTCTTCACATTCTAAACCTCCCTCATAAACCCCAAAGACAACACCCAAATAATTCCAACCTTTCAACTTTTATAACCCCCATGGCATTTTTTTTTTCATATTCCATCTCTTATAAAAAAACACCATGGATAGAAAAATAAATTATTTGAGTTTGAGCAATTTGATCCAATTATCAATCTTGAGCCAAATTTTAGTTAAACCACATTTGATTAATTAACCAAGTAGTTTACTAAATAAACTAAGCCAAACCCATTTTACTTGGTTAACCCTCTTAACTTCTTAGCCCAACTAAATTGGACTCAATCCAACTTCAACTTGGTCACAACCAGACTAAATCAATTAATCATCCAATTCAACCATTTAACTTGATTTATTAAATTGGGTCTAGTACAATTAGCAAATAATACTACTTTAGCTAATTTAGCTTAATCACATTAGACTCAAACTCATATGTTTTGGTTGGACTAACCCAAGTTAACTAACAAACTTTACCAACCTCATTGATTGAGTCTAATCTCATCTTGTCACCCCCAAATCAACTTAGTTAAATTAGTCTTGATCCAAACGACTATTTTAAGAAATCTTACTTGATTAATCAAACCCTACCAACATTGGAGCTAAATCAACTTAGTCAAATTAATTAAATTAACTCGGGTTCAACCCATGAATTTAATTAACAATTTAATTAAACCCTAAAACCAAAGCATTAGGATTCAAATTACATCTATTAGTGGTTTAATCCACAACCAACTTAATCTATTTAACTAATCAAAGTAGATTAAGGTTACCGCTAATTAAATCAATTAATTCAGTTTTTAATTTAAAACTCTCTCTCTTTCGCATCAGCATCTTCATCTCCAAATTAACACCGGTGGAGCTCTGGAAGATCACCGCAACCCATTTTACGATCGAGCCCCACTCAACCCCCGCCGCTTACCCGGAGCGCCCTCAACAAGGCCACGCACGGCCTGATGGCGGTGGGCTCCCAACCTCTTTCTACTGGTCGCCTGTCCACGGTCGGTCTCCACCTACATCTCCGGTGAGCTATTCTCGACGTGGCACGCATGCAAAAGTTTCAGCGGGGGTAAAGGCACTTACCGGAGGGCTGTGGACGACGAACGGCGCCACCAGGAAGCCTCTGTCAGTCCGCGAGCACCGCTGTCTTCTCTGGTGAGCCCGGCCGCGTCTTCCACGTGCAGCACCACATTCCTCCCTACTGTCTCAGCCCTCTCTGTCTCCTGGAGATGGTCACGAGGCGACGGTGAGCCGGCAATCCAACTAACAAGAGCCCCTGATCCTCTCCGATCACAGCTCGCCGGAAAAGCTTTTCCTCCACGATATTATCCTTCGCTCCGTGCTCTTGCATGTCGCGGGCGCCTAGCTTTATAGTCGAGGGGAAGATGAAGCATTCATGAGATCCCCGGGGACGCTATCGCCACTGGTGACCTCCATGCCGTAGAACGGGCCGGGAGAGACGGGCGGGGCTTCTTGCGGTTTGGTGTTAGGCCGGGGAGGGAAAAACTTGTCTCGTGGATCTCGGTCTCAAAGATGAGTGGCGAGGATCGCAGTGATCGCACCACGGCTCTGGATCAAATCAAAGAATCTCTGATTTAACACACCTTTGATCAACGGTAGAGATCGCAAACGAAACCAACTACCGGATCACAATCCTTCACCTCGCATCCATCACCTGATCAAGATGAGTTAATCTCCGGCTGCCACGCGTGGCTTTACCGTGGCCTTTATAATGTCACGTGATCAGCGCTTATCCCGGATCATTTAATCTCGGCCACGGTTCTTCTCTATAGGGTTTTCTTCCCGAAAAATTATCCGTGGGTCCTCATAACTATTTTATGTTACATAATAGTCCATGCCGCGAGAGAGGAGAATTCCTCTTAAGTCCCCTCACTTTCCTAGGTCATATCCGTGTTCCTCTCCCCGTGAGGGAGGACAATTTCCCTTAAGTCCTCAATACTTTTCAAAATTTACCATGAAGTCCTTCGGACTCCCAACAACCCTAACTAGGGTTTTAAACCTTTTTATCCCTTATTTTTCCTTCTTTCCTTTAATTAAATAAATCACCAATCCTCCCTTTTATTTAATTAAATTAATTCTAATCGATCAACTTGAACTCATCCAAAGAATTCATTCATTTCTTTTTTAAGATCTCCAATCAACTTATAATTACCAAAATACCCTTGGTAGCCCCAATTAAACCCAACTAGGGTTTTAACTTGTTACTTGGTTTAATTACCAAACTAATTAAAGGGAGTTAATACTAATCCATGAATTCAAAGTTTGGGGAATCCTTTAACAAATCAAAGAATTTAGAAATTTTGTTTCTCCAACTAAAATCTCATTTTGATTATACCTTGGGGGCTTTCCTCATTTACCAATCAAATAGAAAACAAAACCCAAAAGAAAATTTAATCCCTAAAAATTCTTGGGTTTTACACATAGTAATAATCCCCTTGGTTCTAGCTTCAAGTATTTGACTATTGAAGTACTCATGCAGGTTATTTAATAGCATGTCACACTTAAACTGGGCTTGGAAATATGCTCTACTCCAATGATGTGGGTCTATGTTTTTCACATATGCATAAGCTTGTGCAGACATCACCTCGAGGATTTCCATTTCTTTCTCAAAGGCTGGAATGTAACTAGCCCTAGCACATTTCCATAGCTGGTCTTTAAGAGCTTTCCCCTTAAATTTTGTCCTGAAGTTTGTGTGAATGTGTCTTACACAATATCTATGTTCACTATTAGGGAATAGATGCTTAAGTGCAGGTATCAAGCCCTATATACAATGTAGGGGTGGGGGAACAAAAAGAAAAGCATGTTTCAGTCAAAGCAAGCAGTCAAAGGTATACTAAATACCAAAAAAAACAACCATACCAATATGCTTACCTTCACTCACCACACTCATGAAAGACTAGTGGTAGCCGCTGTTTTATCTCAGAGATCATGACTAAGTAGCTCCAAGAACCACATCCAATTCTCCTTGTCCTCTCTGTTTACTACATTAAGGCCGTGGATAGATGCAATCATTTGCATCTATCCCAACAGCTGCAAGCAACTGCCCTCCATACATGCCTTTAAGGAAGCAACCATCTAGAGACACCAAGGGCCTGCACCCTGCTAGAAATCCATCCCTCAGTAGGGCAAGGCAGATGTATATTGCCTCAAATGTACCTTTACTGCATCTGAACTTGATTGTTGAACCTGGGTGTGTGCGCAACAACTCAAGCCTGTAGTCATATAACCTATTCATCTGATACTGCTCATCACCATCCAGAATTCTGGTTGCACAACATCATGCAGAGAATGGATTAAAAAAAACAGGGGAATTATAACAGGGGTAATGAGTATAACAGAACTATTATGTACCTGAGTGCAATAGATTTTGCCCTCCAAGCCTTAGTCTGCTTATGTCCACATGCTGATTGGTCTTGATAGCTTGAATTATACCTGCAGGTTTCCATGCAGGGTCTGCCCTGAATTGATCTAAATAAGTGTGAGCAATCCAGTTTGCATTTACATGCCTGATGTTGTGGTCCCTGCTGCACTCATGCTTCAGGACCCCAGATTTGATATGAATTATATTACAGTCTGTTACCATGGCTGAAGCCCAGAGATAGAATGGGCATCCTTTCCTGCAGAAGGCCTTGCATCTCTTCTTGTTATTGGGCCTGAATTTCATTACAACTCTATGTTTAATGCCATAGTTTCTCACTGCCTCCCTAAACTGCTTAAAACTGTTGAACTTCATCCCAATCTTGAAATGAGGGTCCTTCATATCAAAATCCTGACTGAATTTTGCATATTTAGGTCTGTATGGATCCATTTCTTCCTCATCTGTGCTGGAACATGATTGTAGTTTATCTGATCCACCATAGTCTGATTGAACATCATCTTGACATCCACTGCCTGATCCTCTGTTTTCCCCATGCACATCTGTATTAGGTCTAGATCTGGGTATAGTGTCTACATCCACTTCATCCTCCTCACTATCAAAGTTGTAATCTGAATCATGAAGTTCATCCTCTTGCTCACCATTTCTTTCTTTCACAATTGAATCATCAAGTGTGTCATCATTTCCTTCTATATTTGTTTTGCAGATCCTTCAATAGCCTCTTCTTCTTCTTCTCCCCCTTGATTTTCCAATTCAACCCTAGCAACTTGCTCTATATTTGCATTTTTTTTACAACTTCTGCTTGTCCTGGCCTACCAACATTTGCTTCTCCCAATTTATTAGGCCCTTCTTTCCCAGATAGTATTAAGTGTCTTATCAAGTTGTTAATGTCATCTACCTTATGTGCCTTAACATATACACTTACGTATTCTATCGCCACCAACTGGCCAAAGCCATGTCCATCAGATCTTTATCATTAACTATTTGTCTCAACCCCTTCTGACTACCCCAAACTTCCAGCCAATAAAATCTACACCCATCCAGAGGCAAATTCATTTCCATTGCCATGCTTAGGATCTCCAATTTTGACATCTTATTGGCACAACATTAATCAACATGGCCACATAGTTTTCGATCATCAAACTTGTGCAATTCACCATGAGTGTAATAAAACCTTATTGAGAAGTACTCACAGTTGGGTGCTGAAATAAAATTGTTAGGTGGTCTTTAAGACAATAATGCAATCAGATTTTTGTTGATCATAAGAAAAGCAATTTCACAGTGCAAATTAAATGACTTTGATTTCAAATCACCCAGAAACCATCCTAGAAACACTCTAACTGATGTCTAATTAAGTAAGTGAACCACTTATTCACAAACTCAACTCTTTCACATTGCTAATGAGAAAAAGAACCATAAGAAAAATATAAAGAGTGCCCAAATGCTTATATAGAATAATTAGAATTGATTTTAGAACAATTCAATATCTTTTTTAAATTCATATATACAACAATTACATGCTCTCTTACAATTAGATGGTATAGAACAATTTAGTACCCTTTGCAAATTGAAACCTAATTTTGTAACCTTTTTTTGATTTGAAATAGAACAATTCAGTACCCTAAATTGAAAGACAATTTTGTAACCTTATTTTGATTTAATAGAGAACATTCAGGACCCTTTCTGAAATTGAAACCTAACTTCTACACCAAATTTTGATTTAATGTGGAACAGTTCCGTACCCTCTTGGAATTTGAAACCTAAATTTGTAACCTTATTTTGATTTAATATAGAATTCAGTATCATTTTGAAATTGAAGCCTGAATTTGATTTAATAAGCAACAAGTCAATGAATTTTTTAAATTGTAACCTAATTTTGATTTAATATAGAATTCAGTAACCTAATTTTGATATAATTCAGTAACCTAATTTTGATTTAATATACAATTCAGTATCCTTTTGAAATTGAAACCTGAGTTTGATTTATTATAGAACAAGTCAGTACCCTTTTTAAATTGTAACCTAATTTTGAATGGCCATATAGAATTCAGTAACCTAATTTTGATATAATTCAGTATCCTAATTTTGATTTAATATACAATTCAGTATCCTTTTGAAATTGAAGCCTGAGTTTGATTTATTATAGAACAAGTCAGTACCCTTTTTAAATTTTAACCTAATTTTGATTTAATATAGAATTCAGTATCCTTTTGATTTAATATAGAACAAGTCAGTACCCTTTCGAAAAGTTAATGTTTGTTTGTCTAATGGTCCCTCTGTTTGTTCTTCACTGCCACCAATTTGGGGTGCCCTACCGAATGTGTATTTTCCATAAACATAGAATAAAGAACAAAGAACAAAGAAATCACTCATGTTTGGCGGTAAAACAAAAATCAAATCGATCCTAACATGGATTTGATTCAACTTTTGTAAAAATTAAACCACCATGTTACAAACCCTAACATGGACTGCCATATTACAAAGCCTAACATGATTCTACAAGCTTCCACCATGAAACCACTTCTCATCAGAATATGGTGGTTCGTCCGCTGCTCTTCTTAATCGCCAATCGACCGACATCTCGCCCCTCCTCCGGCGAGGGTAGGGCACGCTGGTTAGCTCGCTGAAATATAGCACCGTGGTTCGCGGTGAAAAATGGATCGCGAGGTGAGAAAGTAAAATGGGTTAAAATATGATTATGTGGATTAGTTTTTAAAAATATGCTTATGTGGATTTTAATTAATTTAAAACATTTATCTGCGTGGCACTTCCGGCGTGGCGTCCACGTAGATAAATTATTGCCGGAATCGCTCGGGTACCTTCTCGGTGAAACTAAATCGATACTCAGTATCTGAAATGATACAAATTGAAATTCGATGCTCAAAGTGATATTTGGGAATAGTAATGCACTTCTAGAAAAATTTACCCAAAGAATATATGGTATAGTATTATAATTATTATTTATTATATTTGTAAAGATGATATGACATGGTATAGTTAAGTTGTTTGTGTTTGTTTTAGTGGTATGGTATGATTGCAAAAATAATCAATGACACGAATACCTTCAAATACAAATTAATGTGAAATCATATTAAATTTAATGATTTAATATCAAAAAATTAAATTCAATTAAAATATAAAAAATTCTTATTAAAATTTTATAAAATATACATCAAATTGTTACTCATTAATTTAAAATTGATAAAATTATAATAAATTAATACATAAAAATCATTAGGGATATTTTCAGTAATTATTATTTTTATTGAGTGAAGATTAAAAATGTGTTTTTTGATTGGTGGGGAAAAGGAGGACTGAAATAAACTTTTTATTTATAAAAATTATTAGGGATATTTTTGACAGAAATTTTTTTTTATAATTATGGGAAACCACCAAATCGGTGGTTTGAAAAATCTATCAAAAATGGTAGTTTTTAAACCATCAAAAAACCATATTTGAATAGGAGTGAAAACAAACAAGAAAGTTAACCATACTATACATTATTATTTAAAACCAAAATGAAAACCATAAAATGTATAAATGAATTTTTTATACTTTAATTGAATTTATTATTTTTGAAGATATTCTTGTCATTTAATTATTTTTGCAACCATATCATACCACCAAAACAAACACAAACAACTTAACCATACCATACCATACCATCTTTCCAAACCATACATTACTAAACTATGATTGTCAGTCATCCAAGCAGAGACTTAGAGCTTGTTCACCCTTGTTAATGGTTGGGGCACCCAAATGTCTTGTATCGTTTGCGATGATTCTTATACATAAGAGACACTTCAACATCAAATGCTCGACCAATTCATCTTCATCTTCATAGAGAAAACAAGTTGTCTGTATGTTGGAAGCCCATGTAGATATTTGGGCCTTTCTATATGTTTCAAAACATTCTATTTATTTTAGTATGTTTTAGTGCAGCATTATTTATTTACAAAACCATGCACCCTCTTTTTTATATATTTCGCTCACAATAGCGTATTAGGGCACATTTTAGTGAACACGCTCTCTTAAAGCCAGTAGCGTTTGAAAGTCTGAACTTCGTGTAGGCGTATCGACGCGCTACAAATCTAGCCAATTTCTTTCTTTGCTACATCGTGAACTGATGCTTCTTTTCGTTCAAGTGTTGTGTCTTTCTGCATTTTGGTCTATAAAACGGAACCTATCCTCCACAGAAATTCTTTTTTACTAGCCTTGTTGGCCATGCTAAGAGTAATCTTTAGAGGGCAGGCACATTTTCCAAAATGTATTTGATAGACCACTTCTAACCTCACCGTCGATGCAAAATTGTAGGGAATTTATTATGAATTCCCCGACGGGTGTAAGTTTCTAGGTCCTTTTGCATATCGTGAGTCTACTATAGTAGGTTCCGTCAAGAGGTTTGCTAAACTTTGAAATGTAAAATTAATTTTTCCCCCTTAATTTGGGGTGGAAAAGGATTCTAATTAAAGTTCAAGAAAATTTTTCTGTTGAGATAAACTAAATATTTTAATTAAAGTCTTTGTTAAGATAAAATGTATAATTGAGTTTTTTTCTAATTAATAAATAATTTTTTTTATAAATATTGTATAAAATACACAACTAAATTTTTCTGATTCAAAATTATAAATGTTGGGATTATTTATATTTATATTTATAATATAAAGTTTTGAATGTAATTAGTCAAACTAAACCTACAATTATATGTTTATCATGTCAAAATTTTGACTTTCATCAAACAAGGTTGTGTATGTTTGAATTTGGGCACGTTGAGCAAATAAAAACTTGAGCCGAACTCAACGGTTTGGCTCAGTTAATAGCTTTCATAATATAAAGTGTTAATGAGTCACACTCATATATTTAGAAGAGTGGGTAACATGAGAGTAGAAAGGGTAGGCCTTGAAGCCTCGAGAAAAGTCCTTGCACCCGAATAAGTCACCTATTGGAATAACTTTTATAAAAATTTAAATTTTTTTAGAAGAAAATTTTAAACCGAGGAGTTTTAACTTTTAAACCAAATTGGTGGCTTTCAATTCAATCATTATTACACATAAGAGCACATGCTTTGAAACAACGTTAACCTCTAATCTCCATTTTATGTTTTGGCAGGATTCATTGTTCACAAAGAAACGTGTAAAAAGGTTATCCCCGAGATAACGATGAGACTGTTTGGATGTTAGTCATATGGAATAAGAATAAGAAAAAGGGCAATTTCGGTCTTACAAAGCTCATGATTCTATGCACGAGGTTTGGAAAAAAATCAAACCATTTTGGTATGCAGATGGTTTATCATGGGATAACGTTATTTTTCGGTATTACCGTTATAGTGTAAAAAACTTATCCCTGTGATCTATCCCCACTTTTGGGATTTAGATGGTTTATCCTGGGATAATGACTATTCTATATTCTTACAAATACACCCCTAAACGATTTGTAATCATATATATATCCCTACAAAACCAAAAATTTTCACAAAAATATCCTCTCAAAAGTCTAATACAAACATTAGCAATGGAATTTGCAAGACTTATACAGGAGTATATATGCTAAATAATCACTCTCTTATAATTGATCCACATACTAAATAACAAATTGAAATTTTTTTTTCTCAATTATATCACCAGTGAACCAATTTTCATACTCCATAGATTCTTCCATAGGTGGATGTTTGATTTATTTTTAGACACAAGTCTGAAAGGATTTTGTCATAGATGACATGATTTACAATAAATACTTGAGAATAATTTATTTCTGTTCAATTTATAAACAAAAGGTAATAAGGATAGTGCCAGAAAGGATTACAGGACTGTTCTTCTAACCTCTCATTAGTATCACAAACCATATGAAGCCTTTATTCGCGCATCCAGATAGTCACCACTTCGGATGGCAGGAAACCTGAAAATGATAAAATCCCTGTTAGTGTATAAAAAATAAGTGACAACTTACACTAGAATTTTCGAATGCTACATGTGGTACTAATGTGGGTTTCCCAATTTCCAGCAAAATCTTATTCATTGGCGTGCAGCATAGTGACGAATGAACACGGGACAAAGTCTATAGCAAAGCCAATGTAATTTAGCTTGCAATTCTTGACAATTCAGTAGCGCCACACTTATGCCCCAAGGTAAACCCACAGAATAAAACATGCTCAAAGTGAATTAACGAGGATCCCTACTGAATACAGGATGATGGCAAGGCGGTTTTGCTTCATAAAATAGCACATTAGCAGTAGTTGGTGAGAAAGAATGATAAAATACCTTGGAGGATTGTTCTCGCTGCAACAACTTTCCAAGCACTCAACCAAACAATCAGAATTTGGATCTATAAAGAAGGCAATCTAGAAAATGGAAATGAAAGTTCCAGTGAGAAAGTGGATTTGTAATCAATAGAAATGTGCTAAAAAAAATTAAATAAAAAATAAAAAAGAGTGAGCACCATAAAACATAATAGGAACCAAAGGTTTCATAATCAACATAAGAAAACTAGAAAGTCTTACAGAGTAGCGCTTTTGTCCAGTTGCCAAGACTCGATGCAATGTTGATCTGCAATTGAAGTAAAATCAGCAAATAATATGATTAACTAAAGGGATGAACTGATGCACCCGAAAACTAATCATCAGCATACATAAAATCTAATCTCATGGAAATACTTGAAAGATAATAATCAAGCATATGACTTAAATTGATCAAAACACAAAATTACCGGAATAAGCAATTAGTCCACCTTTCCAACATGTCCCCAACATTAACAATCAAAGCCCTGCAGATGAAAATGACAATGTAATTTTGTATGAACCAACCATAGAAATCCTTAGCGATTCGTGGTTTGTGCTTGTTTTGTGATTTATTAAACTGCTTCAAAACCAAAGAAGAGGCTACATGGTGACATGAAGTACACAAAAACTATGCTTCCACAAACAATGTGTAACACTGTGCTGACAAGTAAATGATGCGAAAAAACATGCTGATGCATGTTTGCCTCCATATATTCCATTCACCAATGAAAATTTCATGCTTGTATGATTTTTACCCATTAACATGAGGCACATCCTCCCATATCTGTGGTTGGCGGTCCTTATTCCTACAAATCTGCATAAAACCACTGAAGATATGTAAAATATCCAAAGTTTGGGAAGCAAGATTATACATATCATCTGTTAATACAAGATGCAGTGTGTTCACCTGAAGACCCGGGACCCCATCAGTTACGTAGAAGCGTAACCATACCATAATCTGAATGGGCAGATGCACCTAATCTCCCATCATCGTTAGTAATCTCAATATTTCCACCTAAATAAGAATTCAATATTTAAATGATTCACCAAACATAACTTAATAAAATGATTCTCTCCATAATAACATAGAAGGGAAAGAATTTAAATAGAGGAAAAATGGTGGCATTAAATAGAGGATATTTCTTTGTTCTTTCACAAACTAAGCAATTCAATTATAGTATGATTATACTGTTTGGAAAGCAACTTGTCACGAGGAATGATAAAACTTGACAATTCAAAAGAAGTAGCCGGGCAAAAAGAAACTCGGCAACAAGAAAAGACAGTAACAGTTACTACACCATGCATGGAAAAATGGCATGGGATATATTTTAGATGCACCCCAATTGGGATTGACAAGCACCAGTGAGATGAATTGCACTACTAATGCAAAGTTGATATAGTCACAAAATGTATAAATGCTTAATTGGTAATGCACTAAAGCAGGAAGAAAATATATACCTGGATAGTGCAAAAGTCGTATAAATGCCATGGGTTGATACAACGCTCCAATTTTCTCAAAGAAAAGACCATCAAGATCCAAAGCCAAGGCAATCAATGAGATTAAACGCTTCCCCACAGCCCCGAGGTCAAGAAGCAACAACCTTTAAATTTCATGAAGTAGTTTACATCTAAAAAGTCGATATAATCTAAATTGAAGAAAATTTCCACTTTTTGAACAAGAAAAAATTTTGAAGTTAACAAACTAGAGGATCTAAGCTTACATGAATATTTTCAACTCTACGAAACGAAGGCTTTTGTATCTGACATGCCCTTGAAAGTTGATACATTCAAAATTAAGAAGTGAATCAGCATCAAGCCGTTTCCAAATTAAGTAGTTCATATTTTCTCCAAACAAATAACACCGATTAATGTCTAGATAGATTGTCTCCACTATATCCAAATCATCTAGTACTTAGTGTATAGTGTCAAAAAGATTAAAGTCAACCTTTGGTGATATATATAGGATTAAAGCCATTTTTGGTCCCTATACTTTGACCCAATGTTCATTTTCGTCCTCGTTCTTTAAAAATCTTCAATATGGTCCCTGTACTTTGCGGTTTTTGTTCAAATACGTCTCTGGTGCTGACGTGGTAGCATAGGTGGCATACGAACTAAATATGGTTATTTTTTATCCCAGGTGGCATGCCACGTCAGCATGACGCATCATCATTTAAAAAATTAGTTTATTCAAAATCCATTTTGTCATGCCATGTCAGCATGACACATCATCCTAACCTGACTACGTAAGACGCCACGTCAGACATACTAGCCACATGTGTTGCCATGTCAGCACTAGAGACATATTCGAACAAAAACCCCAAAGTACAGGGACCGTATTAAAGATTTTTAAAGTACAGGATCTGAAATGAACATTGGTTCAAAGTACATGGACCAAAACTAAGGTTTATCCTATATATATATATCGCGATCATCAAGTTGTTTCACTTGTTCATGTCTTACCATCATATATTAATAATTCCAAATATATGTCCCTTATATGAACTCACAACACACATGGGAGTGATATATATATATATATATATATATATATATATATATATATATATATATATGGGAGTGATATTATAAGGCCGGAATCACAAAGTAAGTTCGCCTCCCATTTGTACGCTTGTATGCAGATGTTTTAGGATTATTAATCAGATGGATGGAAGAATATCGAAAGATGTCAATTTTTCATACAATTTGGGAACTTGTAAAGTCTTCATCTTAACGAGTAAAAAATAATAAAATACGTTCCTGTTCAGAGTTTCACCCTTTTAGATGAGGCCCCTATGAGTTCCCAAATTGTATGAAATTTGACACGCTAGTTTATTTTTCGACGTTCTTTCCATCCATACCTGGGCCGATTTTCAAAACACTGCGCAAGTGGGCCAAAATGAGGCGACGCAAGACTTGCACTGATGATAAGCGCCACCTACATAGATCAGCCTCAAGATATATATATATATATATATACGGTATGATATAAGGTCGGTAGGATTTATCTCATTTGCGGGTCACCTTCCATTTTACCCAGAGTGCGTGTTTGAGCGATTTCAATCAGATGGACCAGTAACATCGGTGAGTTAAGATGCATGTCAATTTTCATACAATTTGGGAACTTGTAAGGTCTTTATCTTAACGGGTGAAAATTTATAGAAATCCTATCGGTTCAAAATTTCACCCGTTAAGATGAAGGCCCTATAAGTCCCCAAATTGTATGAAAATTGACAATGCTAGCTTATTTTTCAATGTTCTTTCCATCCATACGGTTAGATTTTCTCAAAACACTGTACAAGTGGGTCAAATGGGAGGCAACCGCAAATGAACAGTAATCCGGCCGGTCGCATAGTAACAGGCCCGTGTATATATATATATATATATATATATATATCGTGATCATCAAGTTGTTTTTACTTGTTCATGTCTTACCATCATATATTAATAATTCCAAATATATTTCCCCTGTATGAACTACACAACCTAGATCAAAAGTGGGAATCAGTAACTTGTCATATAAATAGAGGTTCAATATACACCAAATTCTAAAGAGGAAAATAAAAATAAAGACAATAATCAGATCATTTGAAATTGTCAACAAAATTGATTTGAAGTTTTAAGCTAAGTGGTATTACACAATTGGGAAATTGTTGGGGCTAACGCAATACCTCTCATCAGGAAATTAAGCCAACGGAACACAATACTTTAGTAGAGGGACTGAACCAAAAAAAATGGAGTATGAATGTGGCCCTGACTACACATGATAAATATGAAATGCCAGTAGAAAATCTGAACAATGGCAAAAAAAAGCTTGTTGTATGTTGTAAAACACATAATATAGCATGATGCCATATTAACCAAAAAAAACTAACCTTTTATGCCAAATAACAGGTTGGAATAAATGAAATGAAATGTATCTTGAAGCTACAAGGTTTTCCAAAACAAAGAACTTACAGCATTTTTTCATAATAAGGTTCCATCGTGGCTCTCCAACATGGCAAAACTTCTTAAATTTCATCGAAGAAAATGAACCAATTAAAAAAAAAATAAAATCAGTGACTAATAATATCAGCCAGACAATCATTTAACCTAAGCAAAATATATACATATCAAACAAGAATATAATCAAATGATAGATAAAACGAAACAAGTGATCAGAACACACTCCAAACAGAATAAATTCGCAATACTATTGCTTAATAGGCATCAGCAAAAATAAAAAATTCAAAAAGTAAGAGAGAGAAAAATACCATCTGAAGGCCATTGATTTGCATCCACTTGTGAATCGCTGAATTTGGCAGGACCAATATAAAACCCCTCTTTCAAATCACCTGAATTTCAGTAGAAACAAGTCAAAACAACATCACTACTCTTCTGAGTAACATTACCCCTAAAGTCCTCACACATGCGCGGACACACACATTCACCCTTCAAAGTTTCTACTTCCATACATAGCCTCCACAATGATCACATTCTTGCACATATGCCAGTAACTTAAAGTCAACCTATTTTATCATGTAATGATTGCTAGCATTATAAAAAATGAAACTTTAAAAATAGTTTACAAATAGCTGAAAAGTATTTTCACTATATTGACAGAATTTTTTTATATAAGCAATCCAAATCAAACAAATGTCAAACTTGTATTAGCAAGGCAAACATGTATTCTAAAATTTTTGCAAGGCTGTGGATGTAAATAAAAACTTTAAAGGGGTAAATATACAATTAAAAACAATATAAATTCAAACCTTTGACTTCAGATGCAGGATCGAGGGTTTCAGAAAACATCGGGGTATATCCTCTGTGATTCTTATAACCAAGCTTCATCTTCTCATCAAGAGGCAACGAGAAGAACTTACTGCTCTCCTTGAAGACCTGACGGAAAAACGATTCCTCGATTCCATGATTCACAAGGTAGAAGAAACCATGATCCACGCACGCCTAAAAAAATCAGTACAACGACGTTCGCATAATTATCCAACAAGAATCATCAAAAGAACCGATCGATCACTGAGAGGAGAGAGGGCTAGGGATTATGGACCTGGCGAATCGATTTGGCGGCAGCTGCGCTATCGGGGGAGGAGATATCGACCAGCGGGAGCTCCGCATTCGTCGCCATATTTTTCTCTCCTCTCTTCGCAGCTGAAATCAGAGCACCAGTGGATGGTGGTGTCATATTATATATATATTACTTTGCATTTACACCCTCCTCCATTGCTTTTTTACAGATTAACCCATTGATCATTGGAATTTACATGTCTTTACAGACTAATTTTGTCACTGCCTGACTGACCCAAAGCTTCCAATTTTACTCATCTATGAATATTTACGTTTTGTCAATGTCTATTGTTTTTTACTTAAAATGGCATGCATTTGGTGTCCATATGAATTGCCACAAATTAGGAATTGTATAGTTTAGTTGACAAAATAAAAAGTTATAAAACTTGTAAATAAAACAAATGGATCATAAAATAATTTATTATTATATTAATTAAATACTTAATTCATTTGATTTATACTTAAAAGTCCCACAAATTTACATAGAAAAAATTTAAAATGATTGTTAAGGTAGTGTTTGTTTGATTGGATGGGCACTTTACATCCAGGGACGGGGATATATATATCCAAAAATCTGTTACCTTTTTTGTTTGTTTGGTTCCCCATCTCTGAATAAGGATGTGGTCATCCAAAATTACTAAATAACCACATCTAATAAAAAATATGGGATATGGTCATCCAAAAGTTCATGATCCACTCTAGTGTATATTCACATCCTTTTAAGTTTCTCTCATCGAGTTACTTCTCTCATTACAGTCACCTCATTGCCCATGCCATTACTCGCTCGATAGCAACCTTGGAAACCCCGACAACCTGCTTCAACTCTCCCATTTCGACAACCACCTTGCCTGCTCCGGCTCTCCCCCTCCGGCAACCTCGGTAGCCCCAACAACTCCTTTGCCTACAAGTTAAAGATTACCTTAGACCCCAGGGTTACAAGAGTAATCTCACATGGAGGACTTTAATTTAAAACCATATTATGTATATGTTGGACGTTCTGTTTTCTATATGTATTATTTTAGTTCTTAATTATTTTTTTAATAATAATAATTATTATGGTATACATAATTTTATTCAATTATTTTAAAATTTTGATTAAATATTATCAAATATAATATAATTTGTTGGTGCTAAAATCGAAATCGCCTCGAGATCAAATACAATTTAGCACTAACGGTTGAATTTATTTTGAGATTGAGACTTAGAACAGTGAGAAAATCGAAGAAAGACCAAGCAAACAAGAAGAGAGGCACCCAATTTAACGTGAAAACCCTCAAATCGGGAAAAACCACAAGCTCTATCATCGGTGAGAGCTAATTCCACTATTCATTTCTCGCATACAATGGAGAAGAAGAAGAAGAAGTGAGAGAGAAGCTTAGGAGCTAGAATCCATGGAGAAGAAGATGGACAAGAGCTAAGCCTTCAAATCGGTAGGGCTTCGCCATTGGGAAAGAGCACTCACTGTAGATGGGGGTCTCATCCTCTATTTATAGGCTGGAGGAAGCTTGTGACCCAAGTTTTCTTCAACTTGAGGCCCAAGTCTTCTTTGTTTTGTTGCCCAAGTTTGCCAGATCATGTCCAACAATCTATTCTTCTAGAGGGTTCTGGATGCTTCTAGTTATTCTTCTTCTTTTGCAAACTTGGTTTAGTGGAAGGTCATTTTAGAAGAGCCTTGTGAAAGAGTGTCTTGGTAGAGAAGACCTTGGTTGAACTATGGCTGAATTGTGAGAGTTGGTTGAACAATAGAGTGCATAATAATCATGACCGATCAACAGAGAGTGCAAAACAGTTATGGCCGATCAACAGAGTGCAGAACAGTTATGGCTGATTAGCAGAGTTGGAAGATCAACAGTAGAGTTGGCCGATCAACAGTAAAGTTGGCTGATCAACAGTATTGGAATTCTACCTTTTTTGTTGGGTAGATGATGGGTTGTGGTTCTTCCAATGTGTTTATCTATTTAGAGAAACTGTTTTTCACTTTTACCCCTATCATAATTAAAACATAATAAATTTAATTCATTCATTCACATATATTACTAATTATTAAAATAAAATAACTAGCATAATTACATTTTTTTAGTTAAATAATTAAAATATTCAAAAAAAATTCACACAAAGGTAACCTCAACTCTCACAATAGGAGGAGATAATCTAGGGGCGGCTGAAGAGAGTTGGAGGCCAATTTTAAAAAAAGTGGTTTTAATTATTTAATATATATTAAATTTTATTAATTTTTTTAACAAACACTTAATACGAAATATTTTTTTTAACTATTTTATATACTAACCTGATAACTCTTATGGGTTTTGATGGGGAAGTAACCCTATAACCACTCCAAAAAGAAAAAAAATCTAAACAAACAAACAAAAATTTAAACAAGAATTTTTTTTCTGAAAAATATAGAAAAAACTATCTACTACAAAAAAATTATTTAAAATTTATTTTTCTAACATTTTGATATGCGAAGTTATTAATTAAATTTTTATAATCAATTTATTCTAACATTCCTTTTCCAATTGATAATGTGGCTAATCCATTTAATCTTTCTTGAGACATTGTTGATCTTAGATAAGATTTTATTAATTTCAATTTTGAAAAACTTTCGAAGCATAATAGAAATGGTTAACATTATTCTATATGCAATATATGCATTTGGAAAAGAATCAAGCCTTTTTATTTGGTTAAGTATGTCAATTGAATTATTAGGTTTTACCTGCACGATTTCTCTTAATACTTTTAATTCCAAAAATAAATCTAAGCCATCAATATCAGAGTAACTATTATGTTTTAAGGAACATTCAAGGTTAACAGCTTTTTTAAATTCTCAATTATCTAATGATTTCAGTTTTTACCACTAAATAAAAAGCCAAAAATATCTTTATATATTTTGAATTGTTCAAATCTACTTTGAAGTGAAAAAATAGCATTGTCTACAATGTATAAAAAATAATAAACTTGAAAAGATTCTTCTGGGGTATTTATTGTTTCGCTATTAACATCATCATCATCAAATTGTTTCTTTCTCTTTTTGACACGTTTTTTATGAAATTCGGGTTCTATATTCATTTCAAATGCGATTCTTTAGTAGAAATCATAGCATCTGTAAATTCTTCTTCCCTATATTTTTGAAAAAAAAGAAAGAAGACCTTTTAGTTGATTTATAGCAACATCAATACACATATCTTTTGATTGTAAGTTTTTACTAACTGAATTAATAGCAAATAATATATCATGACAAATAGTCATGCCCAATAAAAACTCAAAATTTCAAGCTCATATGTTGCTAAACAATTAGCTTCACTTTTAGTTCTTGGATCCTCACTAATTTCTACTAACTTCAATAAAGCATTTCTTATTTGTGGAGTTTGAAATCTAATAGCCTTAACACTTTCAATAATGACTTTCTCAACGTGCTTGTGACAATTAAATCGCTTAAGAGTTAGAGCGGGTATACTATCTTTTAAAATTTTCCAACGTTTAGTAGAAGTAAATAATAAATAAATATGTTGTACTACTCCAAAAAAATGTTATAGCTTTAGCAAAACATTTAGCCATATCACATAAAACCAAATTTAAATTATGACAACCACATGGTGTGTAAAATGCTCCGGGATAAAAGTCTCTTTTGCACTCCTTTGTGTCTTCCCTTCATATTTGATCCATTATCATATCCTTGTCCTCTTAAGTTATCAATATCAAGTCCAATATTTTTTATTTTATCCACAATAATTTGGAAAATACCTTTTCCACTTTTATCATTTACTTCTAAAAACTCCAAAAAATATTCCATTACTTTTATTGGAGTTGATGAAATATCTACAATTCTCAATATGAAAATCATTTGCTCTTGATGACTTGTATCTAGAGTACAATCAAGTATGATTGAAAAATATTTTGTTTCTAATTTTTTTTTGATAATTTTATTTTAATTTCAGTTGCTAACAAATGTATTAATTCATTTTGTATATTATGCTCAAGATAATGATTATGAATTTCATCATGTTTAATGCGTGGAATATGTTCTTGCATTATTGGATCAAATTATGCAATCATTTCAATTAAACTTAAAAAATTTCCATTACTTTCTAGATCAATTTTTTCATTTTTACCCCTAAATGCCAAATTATTTTTACCAAGAGTTTTTATCACAGAATTGATTCTTAATAATATATTTTTCCAATGTTCTCTATCTTTATTAATTTGTTCTTGGACATCCTTATCAATTGTTTTATTTTTCAGCAACCTCATTTCTAAATCAATCCATGAACTCATATTAGTAACATGCTCATTACTTGTTTCATGATTTTTAAGCTTAGTACTAAGGTTTCTCCAATCACTTGTGCCTTCATTAGCTAGTTTACTAGTACTTGAAATAGAGTTAAACAACTTACAACAAAAACAAAATATTTTATCCAAGTCTTTAGAATAAACTAACCATCATCTGTCATGCTTCTCCCCATTTGCCAATTTTTGAATATAATGTGTGGTAGAAAAATGTCTTGAAAATGTAACTTTTGGAAAATCAATATCTATAACTCTAATGGGGCCTTTTTCAATTAATAAATCTCTCAAATTTTTTTTATCAATATTAGTCTACTGACTAGGATATATATATTTTTAGAAATATAATCACTTGATTTATTCACAAATTAGTCTTCATAAGGATCTGTATTAGACTTTTCACTAGCTTCTTCGTCTTGTATTTCAATATCATCTAACTCCTTCGCATTGGTAACTTATTCATTCGAAGGATACTCTTCCATATTTTGTAACTCTGTTTTTTTTATTTCTCATTAAAAATTTATCAATAGCTCCTTTTTGATATTGTACTAAAGCTTTAATTCTTCTCTTTTTCTTGAGTTTTGCATAACCAGATTCATATTTTCTAGTTGACATGTTTAAAATTTATAAATTAAGCAAAATATATTTATAAAATATAAATTAAAAAATAATATAAATTAAATGGAAAATTACCCTACAGTCCCTGATAGTTTAGATTCTTCCTTTTTAGTCCCTCTGACCAAAAAGTACACTTTTCAGTCCATACTTTTTGAATTACTTACTTTTCAGTTGGCGTTACTTTACCCATTACTTTTTGGAGGAAACCCCAAAATGCCCTTCCTATTGGCGCCCAAAATCTTCCTTTTTGCTAAAAAGACAAGGAGCATGTTTTTCTTTTTCAGTTGCAGCTGTGTATAGTAAGCACTTAGTAAAGATAGTAAGCACTTAGTATTGGATAGTAAATACTTAGTAAAGATAGTAAACACTTAGGGGGCGTTTGGTTCGAGATATGAGATATGACCACGGTAATGTGATATGCCTGAGAATGGAGTCGGGAATCCTATATGCCTGAGAATGTTGTGGTAATGTGATATGACCATGTTTGGTTCATGTTTAGTTGGTCAAGGTAATCAACTTAGTAATGTTCCAAATTTTCCAAAATACCCTTCTATATAAAATTTTAAGTAAATTTAAATTTAAATTAAAATAAAGTTTTAATTAAAAATAATTAAATTTAATAACAAAAATTAATTATGGCATATTTTTCTAAAATAAACTTGCATCTAAAATTTTGATCAAGTATCAAATAATAATAATAATAATAATAATAATAATAATAATAATAATAATAATAATAATTATAATTATTATAATTATTATTATTATTGTAATTAATAATAATAAATAATATTAATCAATAATAATAATAATAACAATAATAATAGTAATTAGTAATAATTAATAATAATAATAAAACAACAACAACAACAACAATAATAATAATAATAATAATAATAATAATAATAATAATAATAATAATAATAATAATAATAGTAATAACAATAATAACAATAATAACAATAATAATAATAATAACAATAACAACAATAATAATAATAATAATAATAATAATAATAATAATAATAATAATAACAATAATAATAATAATAATAATAATAATAATAATAATAATAATAATAATAATAATAATAATAACAACAACAACAACAACAACAACAACAACAACAATAATAATAATAATAATAATAATAATAATAATAATAATTAATATGGTAAAAGGATGGAGGGCAAAATGGGGATCCACATTACCAAGTTGATGGTAATGTGGATAGACACCTATTTTGGTGGTAATCCATATTACCACCAATGTGGTAATGTGGAGTAAGTTGGTAATGTGGATTACCAACTTATTCCCATTATCATCTTTGCCAAACGTAGTAATGTTTCACATTACCGCTTCATTCCTGGGAATGTGAAAACATTACCCCCAACCAAACGCCCCCTTAGTATATGATAGTAAACATTTAGGGTTCGTTTGATACACGAAAAAATGAGGGACAACACAAGACAACATTTTTTGTACGTTGTTTGATTTGCAAATGGGATACCAGTATAGCATAAAAAAGTGTTTGAGCACAAAGACAAGTTTTGAAAATTTTGTTCCTCAAAAGATACTCTGCATAACTTTTTAAGTGAGGGACAACACAACTTAAAGACCAATTTACCCCTAAGTTAAATTAAAAATTATAACAATACCCCCAACTTAAAGACAAATTTGCCCTCAACTTATATTAAAATTTACAACAATAAAAACATTTTTGCCCCCAACTTATATTAAAATTACAATAATGCCCCTAACTTAAAGATAATTTTGCCCCCAACTTATATTAAAATTACAACAATGCCCCCAACTTAAGGACAATTTTTCTCCTAATTTATATTAAAAATTTATAATATTACCCTCAAGTTAAAGACAAGTTTGCCCCCAACTTATATTAAATTTACAATAATGCCCCCAACTTATATTAAAATTACAACAATGCCCCCAACTTAAACATAATTTTGCCCCCAACTTATATTAAAATTACAATAATACCCCCAACTTAAAGACAATTTTGCTCCCAATCTATATTAAAAATTACAACATTGCCCCCAACTAATATTAAAATTACAATAATGGCCTCATGTTAAAAACAATTTGGCCCCCAACTTATATTAAAACTCTAAAAAAATTTACTTCAAAACAGCATAAGAAAGCATAAGGGTATTATAGTAATTTTATAGTTTTTATCCAGTATTTGTGCAAAACAAACGGAGAACAACACAAAAAGTTTTGTGATGTCCATTGAATATCAAACAAAGAACAGTACAAACAGTAGTGCTGTCCCATAACCACTATTACTGTGCTGTACTCTTGTGTTGTTCTCTTTCGCGTATCAAACGGACCCTTAGAGGACGATAGTAAGTAGTTAACGGAAAGTAATAAATGTTTGCAATGAGAGTTAAATATTTCGCCGATTATTAGACACTATTCTATGATTATGCTTTTGGTGCGTTGCTTTCGCTCGTAGGGTTCCCTACAAGTAGCTTGTTCGTTTGAAGCCGTTTGCAAGAATGCACGTGACGTACTCCAGTCGTAGATGCGGTAAATTGAGAAGTTGAAAAACAAGGTAGTCGACACTGTCCTCTTTCTGCTACGGACAGGCGTGGTCGTGGGAGAGGAATTGTGTTTGCATGCTTGTTTCTTCTTTCACCTGTACTTTCCCTCGCTATGAGAGAAGGAAGTCCTTTTCTTCTTTCGCAGAGAAATTGTGTTTGTATGTTTTCTCTTTCAACCGTGTATTTTCCTCGCTATGCAGAGAAGGAACTCCTATTCTTCTCATTCTAGTCTAGGAAAGGTGTTCTGGGAAAGCCACGAA
The DNA here is from genome assembly GCA_026586065.1 of Dioscorea zingiberensis. Classification (NCBI taxonomy): domain Eukaryota; kingdom Viridiplantae; phylum Streptophyta; class Magnoliopsida; order Dioscoreales; family Dioscoreaceae; genus Dioscorea; species Dioscorea zingiberensis. The sequence continues at coordinate 2,673,174 of CM048827.1, read as the reverse complement.
CACAGGATATTTGCGAGGATGCTTGATCGCATTGGTTGTATGGTTTTATGAAGTAACTGGGAGTGATAAAAAGCTGGAGTTCGATCATTCTTAAAGTCTTTAGTATTACTATAAAATATTTAGTATATTTACTAAACTGTTTAGTACCTGCTTTAAAGTCTTTAGAATTATTTTAAAGTGTTTATTGCCATTTTTGTAGTGTTTACTCGTGTTTCCGGCGGCAAAGCCCCAATTTCTTCATATTTTAGGGTTGCAGCGTGATGGCTACCTTCTTCGCGAACTCCAGCAGAACTGAGCGCAAATAGGAAATGAAGAGAAGACAAAGGGAGCTCCGAGAGAGAGTCAGAGGGAAGAGTAGAAAAACATAGGCTTAGAGAGAGAAGAGAGAAATAGATCGAGGGTTAGAGAGAAAAAGAAGAAATAGAGATTGAGAGAGAGAGAGAGAGAACATGGGGTAGAGAGAGAAGATAAAAGAGAGATTTAGAGAGAGAAGAGTAGAAAACAAAGGTTTAAAGAGAGAAGAGAAAAATATACAAAGAACTAGAGATTGAAAGAAAGAAGATGGAGGGCAGCAGGGTCTTTTCCTACTAAAAATAACTTTGTTTGTGAGAATATGGACTGAAAAGTAAATCCCTAAAAAAGGAGGGATTATATGGGGATACCAAAAGTTATGGGGATTATATAGAAATTTTAGAAGTTTGCACGGACTATATGTTATGGGGATTAAAATAACAAAAGAAGGTTAAAACAAGAGAACCTGTTAACTTGAGTAGTGAATATATATGGATGATTTGCTTGGAAGATGTATACGTGGCCGGGGGCTCGTTATCACTTGTAATGGATGAGTATTGCAAACAATAACTCAAAAGCAAAGATTGAAAATAGTAGAGATATAAAAAAATTTAAAAACAATTTTGATTTATAATAGAGAAAATGACCGTTAGTTACCAATTTACCAACATAATTAATAATTCTTGGAATTGGTTTAATTGGGAGAAGATATATATTTAATTATGTATTAAACTAAAAAAGTTAAAACTTTAGTTTATTATCTTTTATTTTAAAAAGTTAGTTGATAAAAGATATATAATTGATTAGATATTAAATTAAAAATTTTTTAAATATTTGTATATTATAACAAATAATTATTATTATTAGCATGATAAAGTTTTAAAAAAATTTCAGGTTGATACTAAATTAAAATTTTTAAATATTAATTTATCATACAAATAATTATTACAACTGCAATGATAAGCTTTTAAAAAAATTTAAGGTTTAAACTTTGTATGTGGCCTCCCAAAGATATTAAAATTTTTAAACATCAATTTATTATAATAATATGATAATAAGATTAAAAAAATCTTAGAGGATAAAAATTAAATATGAGGCCCTTAAAATTAAGGGCGGCTCAAGAGAGTTGGAGGCCAAAACCGAAATTTTAAAATGAGGCTTTTAATTATTTAATATAAATTAAATTTTATTAATTTTTTTAACAAACACTTATACAAGATATTTTTTTAACTATTTTATATATGATAACTCTTATGTGTTTTGATGGAGAATTAACTCTATAACCACTCCACAGAAGAAAAAAAATCTAAACAAATAAAGAGGGAGAATAATTATTATAACTAGCTTTTAAAAAATTTTAAGGTTTAAACTTTGTATGAGGCTTCCAATAGATATTAAAACCTTAAAATTTGGAGGCCTAAAGCGGGCTTTACCCTTGAGCTGCTGCCCCTATTTAAAAATTAGGGGCTTAAAAGTAGACTTCACCCGCTTTTACCCTCGGTACCGCCCTTGATAACCATATCCTTATATCTAATAAAATTACTTATAAACACGAAGTGCATATCCACATTTATCTCTATTTAAACAACCAAATATACAAAAATATACATTAACTTTTTTTCCTCTGTACAATTAAACAGACAACTGTGATTCCTTATTTTCTATCTTCACATTCTTATACATCTCTTAGGAGTGTCCAAACGCTACATAAAGATATTTTTAGTTTCTAAGAAAGTGACCAAATTTGACATTTATGTTCAATTTCATATAAGAGAGAAAATCAGAAATTCTAATGAAAGCGAAAAGTGGGGGAATCTATAAAATGAATATAAATAAGGGTGTTTCTTATAAAAATCCAACTCTTTCTATTCTTTTGACTGCCAGGTGGTGATATACTATTCGCTGGGACCTTCTTCTTAGAACCTTCTCGTTGGCGACTCAACGAAAACTTGGTTTTTTACGTTCTTTCGCTCTCATCGATCATTGAATCGAAGAAAAGAACAAGTAGGTGATTTCGATTTTTATTTTAATTTTTTGGGGTTTCAAGGATTAATAATCGCTCGTTTCAATGTTGGTTCTTCCTTTTTTTCTCTGCAAGAAGTCGATCTTGGGTTTTTATCTTCTTGTTGCGATGACATGAATCAAATCGATGGTTTTCATTGCCATACTAGTCGAAAACAGAATATAAGTTGTTTTTTTAGTTTATTTTTAATTCTATTTAGATCGATGATGATGGATTTTTTTATATCATGGAAGTTTCTGAGTTATTGAATCAGGGGATTCTATGTTTAGTTTGAGTTCTTGATGATCCAATTTCATGCTTGTGTGATTGATCGATCTCTATACTTTATTTACTGTTGACACAAATTAAAAGAAAATATTAAAAAAGTTGGAACTAATTTTGGGCTGCTTAGAGTTGTTGATGGATCAATTGTTTTGAATGCTATGCTCTTGCGATCATTCTAGGGTTTATCTATTACTTAACTCGAAAAAGATGTGAACTTTGAATTTATAAGCTTGGTTGGATTTGTTTCTATGACTAAGTTTTATTGAGTTGAATTCTATAGCAATTGTAATTTTTTCAGGCCCTTCTTCTCTATTAATCACCTTCAGTTCAGATGCCTTCTGCCGTCTCACCACCTCAGTGGCGTGAGAAGGCCAATGATTTCTTTTCATCTTCAGGTAATTTAAGGTTTTGAATTTTCTTATTAGATTTATCTCTTCACCATGTCAAAACATGAACCTTTTGGAGTAGGAGTGAAACTTAAACAAGCTGGACAGTCTGCTGGTGAGAATGTCGTGGATGTTGCAGAGAAGGTTGGGACGATTGTGAAGAGTCGTTGGGCATTGATTCGAGAAGCCAGGCAGCGGCGGTCGTCACCACCACCACCAATAAGAGAGACTATGCAAGAACGACTGCTCTCAGCTGCTGCTAATACAGGCTTATTTTTTAGGAAGGGTATTTCCGAAACAAAGGAGAAGGTGGTTGTGGGGAAGATGAAAGTTGAGGAGGTGATCCTTGTTTGGCAATATCATGATTGAATTGATTTCTCTAAAGTAGCGTTTACTTGTTTAAGTGTTAGTTATGAATTACAACTTAACTATGGCCTTGTGCAGAAATAATTACACAGTTTTGTAGCCTTCATATAAGTCCCATGAGTACTGAACTAATCAACACCCTCTATGAAAAAAAATGCAATCCTCTCTTTAGAGATTGGTATTGTCTGATCAGCTCTGAACTAGAAAAATACCTCCTAAGTTGAGGAAAAAATAATAAATCAACTAAGTTATTCATACTAAATAATGTAATGATGTAGATTCCGTGGCTGTTTTAGTGCACTATCTTTCTATATTTTCTGACTAGAATAATTAAGTTGGAGAAGTAGGCATTACTTATAAATAGGAGTTCTTATCCTAGGATAATACCTGCATGTAGGCCAAAGTTCTGCAATTTTTCCAAGAAGTTCATGGTTTTCAGTTGGAATTCCACGTCAGGAAGTTTAATATTTGTTCTTTTGTTCCTCACCTATCCATTGTGAAGACACCCAGCTTGATTAATGGTATGTGGAGGATATCTACAGCTTATAGAGAGAAATTTTTGTTGAATGGATTGGACCATTGCTTTTACTTTGGTTATAGTTCCTTTATTCAGGTGAAGGAGTGCGCATATTTGCATGATAGGTTGCAACCCACCATTTTGTCGTTAACTGTTAAAACCAAGTTGACAATCCTTGAACCTAAGTTAGAAATTTCATTCCAAATTTGGAAATTTGAAAATGTTTGGAACTTGGATTCCAAAGTTAAATGAGAAATAAATGAAGAACTTAGGATTTCATGTTGATCTGGCTTACTGCTATTCCTTATATGTCTAGTAATTATTAAACTGGAGACCAACCACTACCTTCAGTAGGTTGTCTCTTCTTGTTTTTCTTCTGAAGTTAGAGGTAGATGAGACTAGGAAGTCTTTCTCTGTATATTTCTTTTTGTTTTTTCTCCCTAATCTCTTGTTTCTTTTCTTACTCCTTTTTAGTAGTTGGTTTTTTGGGTAGTACACATTAACCAAGATCCATCTTATCTTTTCATTTCAATCAGGCAGCGAAAAAAACCGCTGATAAAAGTAAGGTTATTCTAAGCAACATTGAACGTTGGCAAAAGGTATGTGATTCTAATGAAGAATTGGGAAAATTAGTCTTTTCACGGTAGGATGGACTTGCTGTATCTTACGTCCCTTTTCATTTTGCAGGGAGTGGCAAGTAATGATGGTGAGTCAAGCTTACCCACTTCGGGAATCATTAACTTTTGTTCTTATTAGTTCTTGAATAATCTTTACGCAACATTTATTTATGTACTATTCTCATATAATTAATTACAAAAATGGGTAGAGCTAAGGGAACTCAAATTCATGTTTGTTTTAAGGTTGAAGCTTGTTATTGTAGATAATGCAAGATACAATTTTGGGGAGGTTTATGTTTTGGCATTGGAAATGTGTCTTCAACTAAATCTTTATAATTGGTTCATCCTCTTGTAGCCAGTGCTCACATTTGTTGAAATTTGGTCTGCAATTCCTACCATAAACTCATACACCATAGCATTCCAATGATTTACTCATACATGATTACCTGTTATGAAGTGTAAAAACACCAATAAATTTAATAGAAAGTGGTAGAGAAAAAGTGACTAGGAAGATGTGAGAAGAAATGAGGGTGTGCACTGACAAAAACTGATTATTTGCCTCATACCCTATACACTATGAACTTTCAGCAATGCTGCTGGCATGATAGTTTTCTCATAGTCTGCTAAGTATATATGGAGGAATATATGCACAACTAGGAACTCACTGACTTTTTTTTGTCAATTTTTTCAGTATTCGGTTTACCCATCGAAGTTACTGTACAAAGGCAACATTCTACCAGGCCCATTCCTGAAGTCTTGGTCAAATGTGCTGATTATCTCATTATATCAGGTAATTTTAGATAAGATGTTATGCGAAACTACAAACTTGTTCTGTTCTTGGAAGTTGGAATACTGAGTACATTCTACTAGGGCTACACACTGAACGTATATTCAAATTGGAAGGAGACAGTAAAGTTATTCGACAGTTAATTTCACTATACAACCAAGGTAACATTTTTGGAAGGTTCGGATAAATTTAATTTCTTAATGGATTGAGATTGTATTAATATTATTTGTGTGTTGCAGACTGGAATGCGACTTTACCTGAGGGTGTAAATGCGGTTGATGTGGCAGCATTGGTGAAGTGTTATCTTGCTAGCCTTCCTGAGCCACTTACTACTTTTGAGCTTTATCATGAAATTAGAGATGCAAGAAATAGCATAAATGAGATGAGAAATATATTGAAGAAGCTTCCAAGTGTTAGTTACATGACACTGGAGTTTATCACAGCTCTCTTGCTCCGCGTGAGTCAGAAGTCATCACTTAACAAGGTAATCTGTTTGTTGTTCTTGTTGATTCCATTATGATTCTATATATTTTTATCATGATTTATTTTAAGGGTGATGAGTTTTTTACATGTCCTGGAAACCTAAATCTCTATGGCATGCTTGTTTTTTTATTGTATGTATCCTGTGAACCCGTGCATATTCATAAATTCAAGGAAAGGCAAGCATTGTATGATTCTTGATTCATATGAAGCTGCTTATTAATAATAAGTGGGCCTGGTTCATGTATGAAATCAGGTGGCATAAGACCTATGTTACCATCATAGGCAGGGAACCTTTTAAACTTAATATTTGTTTTTCTATGTTCTTTATGTGTGTTCTCCATTACCTGTGTTTATGTATTTCCCACATATAAATCCCGCTTATGGTGTTTTCTCTCTCTTGCAAAAATCCTAAAGTTACATTTAATGTATTCCATCCTGAATATAAATCAAGGATCTACAGACCCTTGAGTCAATCTCAAAAAATTGAACTGGATTATCATTCCGCATAAAATGTAGAATTTTTTGTGAACTTATGCAAAGTGCATTATCTCAATACATCCTTCTTAGTTAGCTCCTCCATAGGAAAAATTTATGCTTCACAACACAAATTGCTGGCTCTCTGCTTAGGCATTAGGAATGTTGTCTGTAGATCTTCTCATGGTGGTGACGGCACTTGAACACGTTCCAAATTCCAAATAGTTACAATTAAAAGTCTCTAGGCTATTATAGTGGAATGCAATTATTTTTTTTTTATAATAATCCCATGCTAAATATGTTTTTGAGATAAACACCATTGACTGTTCAACATACTTTGTCCCCATGTGTCTGTTGTATTTATTCTTTTATTTATTTATTTTGGATAAAAAAACGCCCAGTTTGATTTTTAAATATTAATTGTCTGATCAATTTAGATGCTCCCCTAATTTCTGGTTCATCTGATATTGTGAACTACAGGATTTTTTTCCCTTTTTTTTCCATTAGTGAAATGCACTTTTATTATGTTGTCCATGTATATTTCATGTGCAAGTTATTTATTAGAGGCTATTTATTTCTCAATATGCATCTAGATGGATGCACATAGCCTTGCTGTGGAATTAGCGCCAGTCATTATGTGGCAAAAAGGTGATCCAGGGACAGATCTTCGCAGTCATCTGAGTTATACATCAAAAGTTCCCCCTCGTACCATAGATCTTGCATCCAGTAATGATGCATGGAAGGACCTCTTGGGTGAGTTAACATATCTTATACCATTATTGCATCTAATTTTGGTAGTGAACATTGAATACAAACTGTTTCCTACTCTGTTTTGCCTTCTAAGATGTTTTTTCTGCAAATTTAGGTGCTTCCTGTAGTAAGTGAACCTACCCATTCCTCATTGCCATTTGTGTGTTTGTTGCTTAATATTTTGCATAGGAATATTTCTTCTTGATTCATATTAAGTAGGTTTGAACAACTAATTGTTTCAATATTGATACATAACAACAGAGAAACCATGTGAAATTCTCAGAGCTCCCTAATCTCCAGGAAAGGTGATCAATCTAGAATCAACTGGATTTCATTCTGACACCTATCAGAATTTTCTTAGTGATATACATCTATTTTGATGGAAGAGAGGGTACAGAATTATGTAATCAGGAGATCTAGTTTTGGAGGAGCCAAAATTTGTTAATCTTATTACTGCAATACTGCAAACAAATCATTCTTCTGATTCTGTGTTTATGATTTCAGATGATGATGACTCCGATAATGCATCTTCTCAAATTCCCCTGGATGATGGCTTCCCGCTCGATTATGGTGCAATTGAGGTTATTCTCTGCCTCATTCAACATCACAATGCCATCTTCACTGATGCAAATGAGACCATCTGGTGATGTTCGGATCTCAAATTCCCCGGCCCAGTCGTTGAAGTTAAAGTTACTTCAGAAGGTTTTACAATTGCAAGACCGATAACTTTTCATTCAACTAAGATGTTTCTTGGTTTCAGGTTTGCAGATTGTAAATTTTGCGGGGATTCTCTTTAGGTACAGATAGTTGTTAGCAGATTAATTAACTAAAGATAACTCTTGTCTGTAGATATTCTTTCTATTGTCTATGAAAATAATGGTTCGAAACAGAAATAGCAAATGCAATCAGAGTACTTAAAAGTAAGTACTAGAAAACAACTACAAGCCAAACATATCAATGGGGAGATCATCGAAGAAGTTGCTTGGTATCCCTGAACTTCTGGTTTCCTTCTTAACAATGTCTTGCGGCCCGAAGAACGGCAGACCTTCGGAGTACTGCAAGCAATGTGCAGCCTCATACTGTGCAAACTCATCCTGGAAACTCAGTTCACCAAATCCATCCATGATATCTGAGCCGCCAATGGAAGACGATGGTTCAAATAGTATGTCTTCAGAGTTTTGGCCATTTTTGGAGGACTCTTCACCAAATGGAGTGAAGCCAATGCTTGTTCCCTGAAATCAGAAAATAAAATGAGTTTTTCAATCATTTCGATCACATAGGATCGAAGTTGAAAGATGACTAACCTGAATAACAGGGAGTTCTTGAGAGACGGGAGATTTTCCGGGTTTTTTAAGGGATTTTGTTGGATTAAGAGATGATTGAAGGAGTCTTGCTAATCTCTTCTGCCTTGTGCTCCAAAAGTTCTTGACATCATTGTCTGTTCTTCCTGGTAAGTAGGTTGCAATCCTTGCCCACTTGTTCCCAAACCTTGCTTGCAGATCAATCACAGTGCGCTCTTCCTCTGGAGAGAACTTGCATCCACTTCTCATTGTGTTTAATTATATATGAAGATGACATCAAAATGAAGATTAGAAAACAATAGAGTATATGAATATATATATAGAGGATAGAGAATGAAATGAAAAATATTATTATATATTATACGTTTTGAGATTAGGCTTGAGTTTGTTAACCCAACGAAGGCGACAAGACTTGCCAGTTCTTGGAAGTAGTCCCTTGGAACGAATGGAACTCCAGTCTCTTGGACCATGTTTCTTCACGTACTCCATCAGTATCTCATCCTCTTCCGCCATCCATGGCCCCTTCCTCATCACCACCGCCCCCTCTCCTCCTTCCATTCTTCAGAATATATATATCTCAATTGCTATTTAAATTTAACAAACAAAACACACATTGATCACAACAACACAACAACAACAACAAGAGGAAGAAGAAGATCCAAGACAATGCATGCATTATATGATATGATGTTCTCTTTCATGCATGCATGCCCTTAAGCTTTAAATTTTGAAAGAGAGAGAGAGAGATCTTTGTTTATTTTTAGCACTTACTCCACGTTCTAGTGTGGGTAGTTACCCACAAGTTTTCTTTTTTAGAAAAAAAAGAATTTTAGGCTGCATTTGATGTTGAAATGGGATGGGCTGTTTATTTTAGTTCATTATTCTCTAATTTAATGGGGTTCTTTTTTGAGAGCTATTAAATGGTACTTATAACTTGGAGAATATTAAGGAAAATTCTCTCCCTTAGATTATTTTTTATAATTAATTAATTATATATGGGGTGATAAATATACGGTTTTTTGTTTTTTTTAAGCATGAAACTGGCATTTCAAACATAATATCTACTTCAACCTGGGAGGGGACTCAGCTCAAGCATGAGATAGGAAGAAAACTGAGCAGATTGTTGGCTGAAAGAAGGAAAGTTACCAACTATGTATCTTTGTATTGCCTTCAATCTACCAAACTATCTTAATTAAATAAAATATGGTTTATCCACTTTTTTTTTAAAAAAAAAAAATCTACTTCAACCGAAACAGATTTTATATATATATATATATATATATATATATATATATATATATATATACACTGATTTTATCATCTTAATTTTTTTTAAAATTATTTTAAAAATTCCAATAATGATTTAGTTATAAAAATTAATATAAGGAATTGTTAAAAATATTAAAAAATAATTAAAAATGTTAGATTCTTATTAAAAAATCAATATAATTAGAAATTGGGTTCCAGGGCCCTTAGTTGGGCGTAGGGTTTTTGTTTCTCGTGGGGATTACATCGATTCTTGTTGTCCCGGCTGTGTTGGGGATGGGTCTCGCTCCTCGAAGTCTGCTCCTAGAGGCATTGGAGTCTGCTCTTCCCTCGTTAGTACAAGGCTGTGTCTGATAAAGGTATGTGTTGTTTGCAGTTGTGCTTGTTGTGCTACATGGGCACTTTTGAGCCACGATAGAAAAAGGAAGTCAGCCCGGCGGATGAGTCTCGTACAAACGCAATGTTTATCATTGAAAACTCTGTTGTTCCTTTCCAGCCATAGGCTCTAACTTATAGCTAGCACTAACAACTGTCATCCCTTTCCCAGATCCTTCTCCATTAGCCTTCCAATTGCCATAACTAATTTATCATCCAGATTTTTTTAAAAGTAAGATTAGGTTCTTATATTAAAGTTAATATCTCATTAAAAACAGCAAAATTAATTAAAACTTATAGCTAAAAAATGAAAATTTGTCAGATTTTAATATTTTTTAATATTTTTTAATGGTTTAAACTTTATATTAACTTATAATATTAGGATCTGATTTTAAAATTTTAAACAAATTTAAAGTGATAGAATTAGTGTAGATATCTAATTTTTTATTATTTAAAAATAAAAAAACAATTGAGTATGAAGCACAGACTTTAGCTTTATGCTTTCAAAAAATAATAAAATAACAACAAATAAAAAAACCAAAACTTTTAAAACAAGATATTTTTTTGGTTTTTTTAAATTAATCTTATATATATGAGAAATTTAGTGCATTGCAGGGTTAACAAACAAAAGCTCAAATCAAATAACATAGAACTTCAAATCAAATAACACATACTGTGACATACACAAGCCAAAGCCAAAGTCAAACAATAACATCAGACTTAAATTTTCAAACAGAAGTTTGGTAGTGCATGTATGCATGTCAAGGGAACAACATATATATATATATCTAGACATCTCATTGCTCTCCTTAATCCTCCATTGGCTCATTATTCAGATCAAAGTCAGAGACATGCCGAATTTGCCGATTAACCACTGAAGGCTCTATAGCTGTCGTTGGCGCCGTCAGTAAAAGTGCAATGTCCTGAGAATGCGCCTCCATAAAGTGTTTCCTCATGTGTCCTCCAAGGGCTTGTCCACAAGGGAAAACCGCATCACATTGTTTGCATGGATGTTTCTCAGCTTGTCCAGAAATCACTTTGTCCTTCTCCAACACCTCGCCATCCTCGAAATTGTTCTTCGCTTTGGTGTGGCTGGTTCTATGTCCTCCGAGTGCTTGAGGAGTTGGGAATGATTTGTTGCATGTATAGCATAGGTAAGCTCTAGTCTTCTGATCATGTGCTTCTTCCTGATCTTCATTATCATCATCATCTTCCTCGATTTTCCTTCTTTTGGTAGACTCAACATAATAGTCATTCACTCCGGTGACTAGAGCTCTTGCTCTTGTCCAGGTGATTGAGTTATCATTCACACCCTCACTCAACATCTGAAGAAACACAGCGGCTTGATCTTCATCGGACATCAAATCTAGCTCACAAAAAGGATGAAACTCCACTGAATTAAGGCCGGAGTTTATCTGATTCTCATAATCCATCATCCGATCGGCCCACGAATGATGGGCACTCCCTTTTTGGCCTCTAGGCAATACATTCTTTCTCCTACTTGAAGGTTCTTTTATTGCTGCAGAGTCCTCTTTTGCTGCAGAGGGATGAGTAGTGTGCCCTTTAGGAGGAACCATCCCTCTATATGTCCTATCAGGATGAACCCTCATGTGGCCATAAAGCTTCTTCTTTGTTGTGAATACCTTAGGACACATGGTGCAACTATGAAATGTGCCATCTAACTTCAAGTCCTTTTCACTGCCGATATCTTTTGGCTTATTATTCTGATTATGAGAATCCATTGATGAGCTTCTATTCTCACCAAGATTCACAATTTCTATGGATTTCCCTGGAGTTTTAATCTTGATCTTGATATTGAAGCTTCTCTTGGTGGGTTGTGGTGCAACCTGCATGACTGTCGTCATTTCAGATGAGTTGTGATCAGGTGAATGTGTGTTCATCTTCCGTTTCCCTTTCAAATCCATCTCGATCTTCTGCAAGTTTAGCATCAATGAAACAACAATATGTTCCAATGAGAAAATTAAGAAAATTAACCATAAAAAAAAATATAAAAAACAGATGACAGAACAAATCTTTTCAAAGATCAAGAAGAGAATGTTAAAGACTGTTTGTGAAAACGTTTAAGGGAATTGAAAGGGATGAAAGTACAAAAGACTTACTTGTGTTCGCTTCCTCACGTATCAATTGATGATCCTCCTTGAAAGTCCAAACTTCCTCACGTCCAAGTGTTTAACCTCCTTCGACTTTTCTCACTGGAGAGGGAACCCCATAAGAAATTGGACTTAGAAAATTTAATGTCTCTTATAGATCACTCAAACTACTCTTAAACCCTAGCTATGTGATTATTTCAATTGATTGATCCTCTTATCATATTTTATATATAGATAAAAGTGTGATAGTCTCACTCAAATTCATATTTGAGTATAAATAATTTATAATTATCTTTTTATGAGAATTATAGTTTTATTCAAATTTAAAGGATAAATCATAACAAATTTATAATTATTTGCTTTTATCTCATATCAATAATCCAAGTCAAATGACATGGTCCAATCACATTGAACAACAATAATGATCTCTTTATTCTTAATTAAGTTCAACCAATTGATCCTAATTAATACATGTTCAAATATTAATAAGGTTTTAGATGACCCTAATTAATACCTAATTATACCCAAATAAATTCTTTTATATATGTAGTCAATAGAATTTTCAAGTAAACAAAGCAACATAATTATAACCTAAAATGAATTTTATCATACAAAAAATAACCAAAGATGTCAAGAACTAAGAACTAAGAATCACTGAGGATGACACCTAAGTAACTATCCACAAATATGATTCAAAATATCATAAAGCTATTAAGAGTTTTCTGAGTGAAAAAAACACAAGCCAAATCAAACAAACAACACAACCACTTATCGAGAAAGAGATCTTTTTTACATTCAAAAAGCTCAAAAGCACGTTAAAAAACACTTCTACCATTATTTGGTAAAACTATAAACAGATTCAAAACCTTAACTAATTATCCACAACCATAAGCTAGACCTTGCAATGATCTCAACGCTAATCATTAAAAGCTTCTCGATCTTGAGGGAAGAACATGCACTTGAGCATAAAATAAAATAAAAATAAAACTAATCAAATTTTTACTTGAAAAGCTATTTTTTTTTCCTGGTTATACGTGGTTATACGTTGAGAAACCGAAGATCTACAAAAAGAAAGATGAAGTTCAAGATTACTTACACAAGCTTTTGGTTGTGATTCCTCGATCTCCCACAATATAAGTTCTTCCAATGTTCTCACCCTCTGTTCACCTCGTAGTGATGACTAAAGAGTGTAAGCAGGGATAAATATAGAAAGAATTTATTGCCATTAATTCTCTGATTCTCACTAAGCTCGTGACTCTTTTTTATTTATTTTAAATATTACCATAAATATTCGGTTTAAAAAGGAGGTTATTTGAAATTTTAAAAACAAAAAGATAAAATAACTCGGTTTGTGATGAGGTGGCATACATGACCACCAAATTTTATAATTTATTTTTTTTACAAAAAAATTGACCATAAAGATATGGGAAAGTTAATCGGATTCGCATTAGGATTCGGGCTTCATTGACATCAAAGAAGGTATTTCAATTCTTCATTCAAATCTACAAGAAAACTTCACAAATTCCTCAAATATTTTTTATGTGAAAAAAGTCTCCATTATTTAATTGGATAATGAACAATAGGTCCCTGAAACAGTGCCAATATCCCTATAGGTCCCCGGGGTAGGTGTTGGGAGGTGTAGCAAATAGTGTGTTGGGTAAGTAAGAACTTGGTTACTGTTTCAGAGACCTATAAATAATTTGTTCTTAATTAATCAGTCTTGTTTGTAGCAGCTCTTGTCATCCACCTCTGAACACTAAGCTCAATTTCATTCATATCATCCACCTGTTCAATTTTCAAAGATGAGTATATATGAATAATTCAAGGGCCTCCGTGTAAATTTACATTGCTGAGTAAAAACTTTCACTCAGGGAGTTATATGTAAATTCCGGAATTCAGGCGGCTCTATTTGCAAAAAGAAAACCCAAAAAATTAAAAGACATCTATCTATATTATTGAGCAAAAGAGTCTAATTTTAATTTTTAGAAATTTTTTTTAAAAAAAAAGAAAATTAGGTTTGGCTTTTGGAATTTTCTCAAAATTTTTGATTTTTTAATTTTAAAAATCTATCTATTTTACAAAGTGAAAGTATTTTTAATTTTAAAATATCTATCTATATATTTATGGGAGTCTATTTGTTATAGATAATTTTGATTTTAAAAAAATTCTAATAAAAACTAGATTGAGATTTTATAACTTTAAAAAGTCTATCTACGTTAAATGGGAGTATTTTTAATTTTTTTTTAAAATATCTATCTATATATTTATGGTCAATTAAAAAAATTAAAAAACTAGATTGAGATTTTGAAGTTTTATCAAATTTGGATATTTTACTTTTAAAAGTCTATCTAAATTACTAGGAATATTTTTTAATTTTAAAAGTCTATATTTATATATCTATAATAATATATAATCAATGAAAGTGTTTATCCATGTTTGTAAAAAAATATATATTACTAAGCAACAGTGGGACTAATTTTAATTTTTTAAAAAATAAAAAAATATATAAAATTAGGTTGAGATTTTGAAATTTTCTCATAATTTCATTTTTTTAATTTTAAAAATATCTATCTATATTAATAAGTGAAAGTGAGTAGGTTATAGATACTTTTAATTTAAAATTTCTAAAAAACCCAAAAAGATTTTTTTAGAATTTTGGATTTAAGATAATATAAACAGTTACTCAAACATGTTCTCAGGAGAAAATAAATTAGTTTTTATGTAATTAATAACTCAATTCCTAATTCTCGTAGAATTCTTAGATAGACTAATAAGTACATGTGAGCAACATTATGGGATGGGGTAAGTGTATGCTAGAGGGTTTTGAATGTTGTGGCCTATGCTAGAGAGTTTGGGATGTTGTCGTGGGGGGTTTGGAGCATGGTTGTGGGAGCTGCTGAAGGGCCTCCCCCGCTGGATGGAGAATGGTGAATTCATGGAGCATATGTCAAGGGGCAAGGGTAAGTGTCTTAAGGTGATATGCGAGGGCTTTAATAGGTTTGTGATTGAACAAAAGTGGGTGAAAAATATAAGATCTTTTTTATTTTTATTTTCTATTATTTTTTAAGTTTACAGTTCATGGTTTGCTCAAATTTATATAAAGTTGATTTGCTAAATTGAGTCATTAATAATTGAGTTAATATATAATAGCAAAACCATCACGTTACTCAAGGTTTATTATTTTAAAATCCTTAGCATGTGAAGGGTCATTTGCTAGTTATGGTTCTATACCTAGTGGATGCATGTGGCTTGGACTGCACTGCCAGCAATCGCGGCGCCGACGTCGACGAAGAGAGTAACGATGAGAAGGCCTTGAAAGGCATCACAATGGCCTCGACGATGTCATCACCGCTTCCTTTCCCGTACGCCACGATCCCTGCAGCTAATTGGGTTGAGCTCACCACCGCCCACCACCACCATCCTCTACTCCCTACTTCTCCTCTTGTCTCCGACATTTCTCGCTATCTCTCTACTCTTTAAAATCAGATTCTTCAAGCGACCATCGCCTTAAAGGAGGTTGGGTACAAATTTGAGAAATTATTAAACTCACTTGGAACATCTAAGTTTAGCTAAATGTAAATAAACATAAGTAGATAAACAAGAAAAATCATCAAGAGTATATAATTATTACAACTAATTACGTGCCAGTCTAAATAAATAGAAGTAATTCAATTATATATTCCTTATACTTTGTATAGGACGGGAGAAACAAATAGAGAATCACGCAGGAAGATCCATTTAAGCTTAGATATCGAAGGACCTCGGGTGAGTGACTATCACTATACTTGGAATGTTTTCAGGAACGGATTTTACTGTTGGTTTTCTTTTAATGAGCTTTCATCTCGAAGTTTGTGCAATATCGCTGGTTTTATATTTATTATTTTACTAGCGGATTTATTGTTATGTTCTAGCACCGTGTGCGCAAATGCATATGTGAAAATAAATAAAGAACAAGAACATGACAACAGTAATATTTTGAAATATCGACAAACATGCACCTTATGCAAGACATGCCTGTTTATACCAGAAGGATAAGGGTATGGATACGGTCCACCCAAGATATATCTGGTATCATTCCGGGGCATTAAGGTGGTTCATGCAAGGCCGATATGATACTTGTGTTGCATAGGTGTTATGACACTATGAATGAATGTGCTATTGGTTTTATCCTGGTTTTTGATATAATCTTGGCGTGATTAATTGACTTGAAGATAATGCATATGATTAGCATTATTTTTGTATTCATATATATATATATATATATATATATATATATATATATATAACTTTGTTACAATCAGGTAGCCCGCATTTGCGGCCGACCCATTCTATCTCTATTATCTCTACTCTATAGTATTGGGTTAGTATGGGGTTTGGGCCGGCCGCGGTCGGATGCTAACACGCCTATATATATATATATATATATATATATATCCTTGTATTAGTGATTTTCACTCAATTGAACTACTTGCGCAGGTGAGCGAGCGTGAGTATTTCGTAGATGGCTCTGACTTGTCCATCAAATGTGGGTAGAGTTTGTGTTCATACCATATGTTGTATCCGTGGTCGCAGTTGACCATATACCTTGTGTATGTTATGTTATAGACTGGTTAGATTTTATATGTTTAATAAATAATTTGTTTATTATATTTGATGATTTTATCAGTCTATATAGTTATCAGATTATCAAATTAAACAGCCGCAGGGCTGGTGTCGCATTCGCCTTGGTCGAGAGGCGGGTGTAACATCAACTGTTATGACACCAAGTACTTTGGCTGAATTACCATTTCCTATGAGCATCCCGGCTAGCAACTTCTTCATAACTTTTAAAAATTTCATGATTGTTGCACACATGCATGGTAGCGCCGGAATCTAACCACCATTCATCGGATTTCACTATAGTCACCATGTTTAATTCGGTAACCATTCTGATACTAAGATTCTCCATACCATCAATAATCATGGCCACAAGATCATTACTTTCTTGTATGTTAGTCACCATACTACCTGAGTCCTTAGATAGTTTAGGCCTCTTAGGGAGCCGACATTCTTTAGCATTGTGTCTTTTTTTTTAACAATTATAATACTTGAAAATCTTTTTCTTTTGGCTATCATCATCGCAGGTTTTACGTTTTCCCTTTAGATTCTTATTGCCATTTTTAATATTGTTCACTTTAGAACTATTCGGAACATGCATCGCATCTCGCTTCCATGTCTCCTCTTCTATGCAAATATGGCTTTGCAATTTCTCAACCTTAAACTCTTCTGCTATATGCAGTAACTTTTTCCGGTAATCATTCCAACCAGGAGGCAATTTCGATATAATCGCCCCCACTTGGAGTAACTCTGGAATCACTATTTTTTAGATCACGGAGTCTATTCACAAGCACTTGCAATTCATGTACTTGATTCAACACAGAAACACTATTAACCATATTAAATTCAAAAAAATTTACAATAATAAATTTATCCGTACCTTGTCTCTCGGTATTATATTTTTCTTCTAGAACTTTCCAAATTTCAACTGGAGATTGGATTGACATATAAAGATCATAAAGCTAATCCGAAAGAGTATTGAGGATATGCCCACGACATGCAAATTCATTATCTGCCCGCTTCTTCATCTTACTCTCAAAGGTTGCCTTTTCTTCTATACTTGCATTCTCCTTCGGTTTTTAAGAGGGGGCGTCATAGGATCAAGAACATGCGCAATGTTCAACACCGAAAGTAAGAACATCTCATCCTTCCAACTTGTGAAATTGGTTCCATCAAACCTCTCAAGTTTCACAGTCTTGATTCATGACTCTAGGGGCAGCATTCATGTTAGATGCCATTGTAAATCTCTCTAAGATTGTTAGAAAAAGTATGGTTGGTGTTTTCAAACAAGTCACACAAAGTGTAGGAATCAATGTTTTTAAAACCGGACTAGGAAGTGAACCGGCCTGACAATTGGGTCACGGGTCAGTCGGTCTGACCGGATGACCCATTTCAGTCGGACCGGATGACTTCATATATCTATATATATATATATATATATATATAGATATATATATATATATTAGATGTATTGTTTTAAAGTTACTGTTAATTTGTTATCATATCTTAATGTTTCTAAATAGTTTTAATTAACAAATGAATGGATAAATTTATCAAAGTGCAACCTAATAGGTAGATAAACATAACAAAATCATATATATATATATATATATATATAGGTGTCTTCTACAGTGCGGCCGGCCGGAACACTGTTTCAGTCCGACCACCTCTCATTTTGGCCCCTAGAGCATGTTTGAAGGATTTCCAACCGTACGGATGGGAAGATCATCAAAAAATAAGCTAGCATGTCAATTTTCATACAATTTGGTGACCGTTTGGTCCTCCCACTTAATGGTTGAAATTCTGAACCGTTAAAATTTTCCTAAAATAAGAACCGTTAAGTGGGAGGACCAAACGGTCACCAAATTATATGAAAATTGACATGCTAGCTTATTTTTCGATGATCTTCCCATCCGTACGGTTGGAAATCTTTCAAACATGGTCTAGGGGCTAGAAAAGGAGTCAGTCGGGATCAGCACAGTGATCCGGCCGACCGGATGCTAGCACTATCATATATATATATATATATATATATATATATATATATATATAGTTGGCAAGTATTAATTATATATATATATATATTTTATGATTGGGTTGAATGTAATTAAAGTTAAATAAGAGGGTGTTTAGAAAGGGAACATGTTTATTTGATTGCTTGTTGTTCAAGGTCCAATCAAACCATTGATATTTAACTTGCATGAGTTTTAGTCCCACATCAGTTGTGGAGAACAAATAAGAGGAGTTGTTTGCTATAAAGTGGGTTGGGTTTTAATGGAAAACAATCCTTACCTGGCTTTCTAGCTAAGGTTAAGTGAAATCTTAAAAAATAAAAAAGCTGGTTTTTTTAGGTGATGCAGTCCAAGCAATTACATTTCGCCGGTTCTTGGTGGGTTTGACCTGTTCGATAGTTGGTCAACAATTGATATAAACCCAGACCGGACTGTTGCCCTTTTACAGGTCCGACCGGCCGGTTCGGTCCGATTTTAAAAACACTGGTAGGAATTGAACAAGATCAACTAGAAGGTATGTTTTCGCTATCCCTATCACAAAGATTTCCTAAGAGACAATGTTTGTTATCACTGAAGTGAAAACAAAAGGCATACATGATAACTATAAATACAACATAAAATGACAACCATGACTGACACCCACTACCTATACTGACTCCTATAAATTAGTAACTGAATAACAGAACTGACTGAGTCCTCTTGACTGATTATTCCCATGTGATTAGACCACATTAGCCTTGAATTATTCTCTAACACCTCCGCTTAATTCAAAGCTTGTGACTCCCAATTTCATCTTGAAATAGCTGTATTTCTATGATGATAGAGCCTTTGTAAATATATCAGCATCCATGTCCTCTGTGCTGCAATACTTCAGGATAATTGAGTTATCCGCAACTAGACTCCTTATGAAATGAAAACAAATGTCAATATGTTTAGTCCTTCCGTGCATCACTGGATTCTTGGTTAATGCAATGGCTGACATATTATCACATAATATCTTTGTTGTAGTCTTTTGTTTCTTGATCAATATTTGATAACAGCCTTGGCAACCACACTGCTTGACAGGCTGCTGAAGTTGCTGCTACATACTGAACTTCAATTGAGGATAATGCAGTGATCTCCTGCTTCTTAGAGCTCCAGGTAATTGCTGATCCTCTTAAGTAGAACACACAGCCAGAGGTGCTTTTTCGATCTTCAACAGCTCCTGCCCAGTCACTGTCAGTGAAACCATACAATTGGAACTCATTAGCTTGTGTATAATATAAACCATAGTCTATGGTGCCTGATATATATATCTGAGCACCCTCTTGGATGCTCCAAGGTGATGTTTTGAAGGATGATTAATGAATCTTGAGATGACACCAACTGCAAATGAGATGTCTCGTCATGTGTGTCAAGTAGATTAATCCTCCAACTAGCTTTCTATATAGCCTTGCATCTGTATCACCTGTGCCATCATCTTGTTGAAGCTTTTAACCAATGTTCATAGGAGTTGATGTGGCCTTACAGTGAAGCAGATTGAACTTCTCCAATAAATTTTTGGCATAGTTCTTCTGAGAAACAAACACTCCACCCTTCTCTTGCTTGATTTCTAGACCAAGGAAATAGTGTAGCAGTCCAAGGCCTGACATTTCAAAAGTCTTCATCATGTTGCTCCTGAAATCATTAGCCATAACCTATGAAGAACTCATATAGATTATATCATCTACATATATACAAACCAGCAATAGATCACTGCTTCCTTGCTTCTTCTTGTATAAGGTAGGCTCACATTCACATTTGTCAAAGCCTTGTGTGATAAAATGCTGATCAATTTTGTTGTACCAGGCTCTGGGGGCCTGTTTCAACCCATATAAGGCCTTGTGCAATTTGTATACCTTGTCTTCATGCACTGCAACAAGGAAGCCTTTTGGCTGCTCAACATACACCTCCTCCTGAAGTTCACCATTCAGGAAAGCTGACTTTACATCAAGCTGGTATACTGGCCACTCCCTTTGTGCAGCTAAGGCCAGAAGCATCCTCACTGTCTCAAATCTGGCCACTGGAGAGAAGGTTTCACCAAAGTCTTCTCCATGTCTTTGTGTGAAGCCTCCTGCAACCAACCATGCTTTATGCCTTTGTATTTCTCCATCTGCACCAAATTTAGTTTTATAAATCCATTTAAGACTCACAGGTTGCTTATCATCTGAAAGATCCACAAGATCCTAGGTTCTGTTCTTTTGGATGGCTGAGAGTTCCTCTTGCATAACACTTCTCCATTCTTCTTTCTTTGCAGCTTCTTTGAATGATGTTGGATCATTGACATTCAATGCAAAGGCATAGCTCTTATAGATTTCCCTTAGTGATCATACTTTTCTGGGTCTTCTTTCATCTGTTGAATTTGAGTTAACTTCTGGGGGCTGCTGGAGTTGGCAAGTTGCTTGAATTGGTTGAAATTTCTTGCATGGAGTTCTTTGTTGTGACTTGAGCTGCTGTTGTGATTTGAACTACTATTGTGACTTGAGCTGCTGCTGTTGTGATTTGAATTGTTGTTGTGATTTGAGCTGCTGCTGTTGTGATTTGATTAACTTGCATCTTCAGTGCCATCAATTGGATGATTGCATCTTTGTAATATATCTTCAGGCAGTGGAAGAGAGATCTTTGGCTGACCTTCTTCAATGCTGGCATTCCATGCCCACCTAGCATGTTCATTGAAGACTACATCCCTACTAATAATAACTTTAGAATTGACAAGGTTATATAGTTTATAAGCCTTAGACTCATAACTATACCCTATGAAGATGCACTTTTAAGATTTTTGATCTAACTTCTGATGTTGTTGAGAGGGAATTAATTGAAAAGCAATGCACCCAAATATGTGTAGATGATTTACAGTAGGTTGTCTCCCTGTCCATGCTTCAAACGGTGTGCGATGCATCATTGCTTTTGTTGGAGACAACTTCAGCAAATACACAGAAGTTGCTACTGCTTCTTTGGAAGTGCATCTTCTTTCAATAAGCTTCTCTGAAAGAAGGTGCACTTCCAAATAAGTTCTGGGTAGAAGCAGTAGCAACTTCTGTGTATTTGCTGAAGTTGTCTCCAACAAAAGCAATGATGCATCACACACCGTTTGAAGCATGGACAGGGAGACAACCTACTGTAAGTCATCTACGCATATTTAGGTGCATCGCTTTTCAATTAATTCCCTCTCAACAGCATCAGAAGTTAGATCAAAAATCTCAGAAGTGCATCTTCATAGGGTATAGTTATGAGTCTAAGGCTTATAAACTATATAACCCTGTCAATTCCAAAGTTATTATTAGTAGGGATGTAGTCTTCAATGAACATGCTAGGTGGGCATGGAATGCCAGCATTGAAGAAGGTCAGCCAAAGATCTCTCTTCCACTGCCTGAAGATACATTACAAAGATATAATCATCCAATTGATGGCACTGAAGATGCAAGTCATTCAAATCACAGCAGAATCCGCTCAAATCACAACAACAACAGCTCAAGTCACAACAGCAGTTCAAATCACAGCAGCAGCTCAAGTCATAATAGCAGCTCAACCAATTCAAGCAACCTACCAACTCTTACCGTTAATGAAATTATTAGCCCTCAAAAGATGCATTTGAAGAGTCACATCTTTTGGCCTAACAGGATCATTTAAAAGTCATTGCACTCTTTCAAAATATATTAATTAATTTAATTAATCATACTCAAAACATACTTTTGTATGTTACATCTTTTGGCCTAAAAGTCATAATCTTAATATTAACAATCTATTAACAAAAACTAGATCTTGCGATGATCTCAACGCTAATCACTAAGCTTCTCTTGAGGGAAGAACATGCACTTGAACATAAAATAAAAATAACCAAATTTTTACTTGAAAATCACTCTTTTTACTGATTATATGGTGAGAAACTGAAGATCTACAAAGAAAAGATGAAGTTCAAGGCTCCTTAAGCGAATTTTTGGTGTTGTTTCCTCTCCGACCGACCGCATAAGTTCTTCCAATATCCTCACCCTCTCCTCTCCTTGTAGTGATGACTAGTGTGTAAGTAGAGATAGATACATAAGGAATTTATTACCATTAATTCCCTGATTCTCACTAAGCTTTTGATTATTATTTTACTTATTTTAAATATTATCATAAATATTAGATCTAAAAATGTGGAAATTTAAAATTTAAAAAATGAAAAATAAAATAACTCTATTCTGTGATGAGGTGGCATACATGACCACCGAAATAGGGTAATTTTGTAATTTATTTATCTTTTTTTTAAAAAAAATTGACCATAAAAATATGGGAAAGTCTATCGGATTCGGATTCTGATAGTTTTATTATCGGATCAGATTGGATTGGATTGGAGTTGGTTATCGGGTGCCATCAGTTCGCTGTCTTTCTACGTCTCCTCATCGGTAAAACCTCCTCGAAGACGTACCTGTCCCCAAACCCTATTTTGTCCCCAAATCCTATCGTAATTGTTCCCAAACCCCAATGTTAATATATTGCCATCATATTGGAATTGATTCCTTCCTTTGATCTGGGATGTTTTGTTGAAGGTGCATGAATTTGAGTTTAAGCTGGAGAATTTGCCATATAATGAAAAAAAATTGCTGCTTTCTTTAACCAGGGATCATTTGGAGTGATCGGAATTAGCTGGTATTGGTTGTTTATCCTGGAATTTTGGTCGATTTCTTGTTGTAATATCGGATAAAAATGTGATGAGTGGACATGTTTCTTGATGGAAATTGGTGATTTGGTCTTGTTGTTAGGGTTTTAGATGAGCTTTTGAAGTTTATGTTTATAGTATAGTGCCTTGTTTATGCTTGCTCTGATGTTGAATGTTTATAGTATCATGTTATTCTTGTACAAATTAAAGAGAAGAACTTTGTTTTGAATTGATATGTAATAGATGACTTTGGGTTTATACTAACAATGAAAGGAGGAAGTTTGGTGAAGGATATCTTTATACATTTATTATCTGAATTTAAAGCAAGTTTGGTGACAAGTTTTGTGTGTAAATTTACTCCTCTTGATTGTTTGTATGGCTTTTTTAAATTAGTTATATGTTTGATATTTATTTTCTGCATACCATGTTGAATTTACTCTTTTTGAACCACATGTGCACTATCTTGTACTCTGTTCACTCACTGAAAAACAAAATTCATAAAGATCTGAATTTGCATTTTTTTTTTTATTCCCCTTAAAAGGCCACTAGAAAATGTGAACTTGATTCTTGAGTTTAAAGTAAAAACAACAAACTGTCTTAGGATGTCTTAAGATGGCTGAAGATATCTATCAATTGGCCTTTGGGCATTGTGGCATTTTGTGTTTTAGCTTTTACTGACCTTTAAAGGTAAATAATGGTAAATCAAGGTAATGCATTCCTTCTATCTGTAAATATTTCCTTTGTTTTGATGAGGATATGTTGCTTGATGATAACCCGGTTTATTTAATGGCTCTTGATCCATGCCTCTTTGTTTCTTGAAGTGCATTTTTTTGGATCAAGAAAGCAAACAAATGCTTTATTCTGCTGTCACTGTTATTTCATGGTTTGTCTTGTCTGGTTATGATGAAGATTGGTTATCCTGTAAACTGGCCAAGTCATTCCCTAGAAGATTTGGACAAGATGAAGATGGTGTTGTGCATGTTGAGGTAATCCCTTGGTTGAATCTCATAAAAGACTTTGAGATTTAAGTTCAAACTTTTCCTTTCACATCAATACTATTTTTGACACCTAGCTTCCTGTTAGAAACAATATATGTTTCAGGGAGGGGATTGCCCACTCTGCATATCCCATTTTAAATCCCTTTTGTCGTATTTCTCGTTCTATTTCATTAGCTTTCATCAATGTTTCGATAGGGAATAAAAGTAAATTGTGATGTTAAAAAAATCGCCTTTGTTTGTTCAATTGTAATTTAGGAATAAGCTAATATGAAAGGTGGTATCTGGTACTAGATTAATCAAGCATATGACCTCTTATTTCAGAGTAAGGTCTTTAATCTGGAATAAATTAATCATGGGCTTTTTGGCTCTTAATCTAGTAGGACTAAGAACTATAATCCTCCATTTCTTGTCCAAACACATGGTCCAACAACCATTTACAAGCTCTCTAATCCTATAGCCATTATTGACACACCTTTCTAGTATTACCCTGCAACCATCAAGTCCAAAATGGAGTTAATTTTCCTTTATTTGATATCTGAATAAAATTTGGGTTTAATTAGTCTATTCTGGCCTTAATGCAAACTTGAAATATATATATACAAAATTGAAACACATTTCTTGACACATTTTCTTTTTTTTTTTTGTTTATATGTAAACTAAGAAGCAATGTTTCTTTCCTCAATTAGGATTTAGTGGCCAACAGATCAATGTGGCATCAGCCAGAGTTAATCTCTGATTTCTGTTGCCATTATTCGATCATTGCCAAATTTCTTCTCATTTCAAGTTTAACTTGATGGTAGCTAAATCATGCATGTTTCGTTTCCATTGTTTGATGATTGTCGAGTATCTTATTTTCTATAAGCATTTTCGAGAACTTGTCATGCAGAGTTTTAACTTCTGGAGTTGTGAATTCTCAGTAACAGTTGCTTTTTTTCATGTAGCCCCCTGCGAATAATGTTTTGGCACATGTATTTGCATTGTCATTCACTGTATAAATAATAAATCAAAGACAGAACATGAACAGGGACTTCATTGACATCAAAGCAGGTAATTCAATTCTTCATTCCAATCTACAAGAAAGCTTCACAAATTTCTCAAATATTTTTTATGGGAAAAAAGTCTCCATTGATTAATCAGTCTTGCTTGTAGCAGCTCTTGTCATCCACCTCCGAACTCTCAGGCCAATTTCATTCATATCATCCACCTGTCCAATTTTTCAAACATGAGTATATATGGATAATTCAAGGGCCTCCGTGCAAATTTACATTACTGAGTTAAAACTTCCACTCAGGGAGTTATATGTAAATTCGGGAATTCAGGCGGTTCTATGTGCAAAAAGAAAACCCTAAAAATTAAATGACATTTCGGTTCTATACCGAGTGGATGCCCGTGGCTTGGAGCGCGCCGCCAGCGGCCGCGGCGCCGGCGCCGACGAATAGAGTGGCGATGGAGAAGGCCTTGAAAGGCATCACGGTGGCCGCGACGGCGCCGTCACCGCTTCCTCGCCGGTACGCCATGATCCCCGCCGCTAGCTGGGCCGAGCTCGCCGCCGCCCACCACCACCATCCTCCGCTCCCTCCTTCTCCTCTCGTCTCCGTCATCTCTCACTATCTCTCTATTCTTTGAGGTCAAATTCTTTAAGCAGCCATCGCCTTCGTCTGCACTTTCTAGGGTTTTCAAAGTTCCTCTGGAGAGGAAGAAACGCATTACATATTACAAGGGAAACGAGAGAGAAAGGTTCTAATTTAAAATATATCCTATAATTTATAGATATAATTTCATAATTTATAAAAAATGAAAATTAGTAAATAATTTAGAATTTTAGGAAAAAAAAACAACAATAAATAATCCAAAAATTAATTGATTGAATATTATTTTATTTTATATTTAATATATATCCAATAATTTATATGTATATTTTCATAATTTATAGAAGAATGGCAATTAATGGATAATTTAGAAGTTTTGGAAAAAATTAACCCAAAATTTAATTCATTAAATATTATTTAATTTTATATTTAATAAATAATTTTACTTATTTATAAAAAAAATCACTCTACCAAAGTTATCCTAAGTTTTTTTTTAGAAAGGCTGTCAAGCCAACCTAAAGTAGGACAACGTGCTCACCTCATGATCATGGTGTTGAAACCGGGATCTCTCTCAACCAACAATACCCTATGCAAAAGACTTAATATTAATAGGCGAAGAGGCCATTGGTAAGTTATCCTAAGTTTGATTGGAGAAATTGGAAGCCACCAAACATAAGATAAAAAAATAATAAATAAAAAGTTATGAACCAAACGAATCCAAAACTCAAGAGAGTTTTTTTTTTTTTTTTTTGTGAAAAACAACTCTTGTGAGAAATCCTCCTCATATGACCCTCATATTCACTATTCATTATGCCGAAGTTATCCGTGTCAATCCATCAGGAGGTAATTTGAAAATATTATCGTGTTTGGTACTATAGCATCGGTAATGTTAACTGTAATGTGAGATTACCAATAGTGAAATATTAGCAAATATGTTGGTAATCGGATTATAGCCAAAACAAGTGTCCATCCATATTATCGGGGTGGTGGTAATCTGTCTAGAATTTTCTTTCCAAATTTGCGCTTACCCTTTCAATCTAATTTTTTTCTCACCCTCTCTTCAAAATCAAAGCCCTAACACAGTCTCCACCGTGATTACCACTGTCAACCTCGTCACTGCACAGCCGCCTAGATTTTTGCCCCTTAGCCTCGTCGCCGCGCAGCCGCATAACGCCATCAACCTCATCACAGCACGTCCTCACCAACTCGATTCTCCAAGGTGATCATCTTCATCTCCCTTATTATCTTTTTTGAATTTGGAAGCCAATTGAACAAGTCCTCAATATAATAACAGAAAGAAAGCTAATCCTAATATGTGACTACATATTAAGCAGTCGGTGTTGTTTTTGTAGTCTAATTACTTCGAGACGCCAATTTGACTGCCACTATTTAATTTTATAAATCTATCATTATTTGTTCAATTCACATGCAATGGAAAAACTCTAGATTTGCTACAAATGAACTTGGATATGAGCAAAAGCATGCTTACTCTTGTATGAGTGCATCACATGAACATGTAAGTGTGGTATCTGCTTTTAATCTAGCTTGGATCAATTTGAACTAGTTGTTGTTGGGACTTTAGTGCCATTTAATATATCAGATTGAGAGGAAAAGCAAATCAAAGCTTAGTAATTGGTGATCATGACCAATAATCTTAAGCATCAATCCATGTAAATGAATAACATTGATCTAAAACTGATGAGCATCTGCATATTGCTCAATAAGAAATTATAACAACCTTGTAAGCATGTTATTGACTTAATTTTATTTGAGGTTTTGAATTGATACATGCACCAAACCATAAAAAAGTGAGAATGTGATGATGGCTGCAAATTTGGACTAGATTGTTGCAACATGTGCCAGAAGATTGTTTGCGGAATTATGTTGATGGCATTTGGTTTTTTCTATGGCTTTTGATTGTTGTTTAAAAAAATTGTTTTTCATTAGGTTCTATTTTTAGAATTGTTGACTTTCATTTGTAGGAAGGTGAAGCACACAAATTAATTATTAAGGCATGAGAATGTTCTCTTGGAGGTCCCGAGATCGAGCCCCCACCCCCGCGTGTGGGAATGTTCTCTCGGTGAAAAAACCAAGATCGAGCCCCCACCCGCACAAGGTGCTGGTTCAAGTGTGTTGAGTGGGCTCCAATCTCGTGCCCGCCCCAACTTCCCTCATGGGGGCGCTTGTCGCCTTTGTAAAAAAAAATGAATATATATATATATATATATATACTAGTATAATGCACGTGCGTTGCACGAGGGCACGTTGAATTGTTTGGTTAGGGTTTTTTAAATTATAATTGATATTTTATAACTTTTTTTATTAATATTGACTTAAAATAAATGTCAGCATTCTTTGTATTTAAAACTAAGATATGGACAAATTGAAAAAATAAATCTTAAATCTAAATTACTATAGGAAAATAGTATTAAGTAAGCACAACCAAAAAGCATAAGTTCACATTGAAGCCTAAATCCTAAATCCTAAATCAAATTTATTATAGATAAAGTGGCTATGCACATACAACCTATGAAATGAATTAGTAGGAAAATTGTAAATCATAAATCATAAATCCTAAATCCTAAATCCTAAATTGAAAAAATAAATACTAATTCAAAATTATTATAGGAAAATGAATTATCTAAGATCATCTTACGAGTTCTCGTTGAAGCTTTGTTTTCTTCTTACACACACACATACATACTTAATACATACACACTTCCAAATTCAATGCTTGATCTTTAATTGGAAATGGTTGCTAATTGCTATTCCCAACCTTTTCATTCATTTCTCAAAATCAAAGATAAATTTCTCAAATTCCATAACTAACTTTTTTTAAAAAAATTTAATCTGGTTGGACATCTCTTTCCCAATGAGAACTTTAAAACCATGCATTGTTTGTCAAATAAAAGTCACATCTTGATTCGTGAACCAAAATAAAAGTCATACATACAACTTAGGAAGCCTTCTACTGGCATGTTTTGCCAGCATAGGAAGAGCCTGCATTAGGGACCCGCCGAGCATCGCGTCATGAGGGGCCAGGTACTCCAAGTGGAGGCGGGCTCCCACTCAAGTACAAGGCCTAAGTAAACAGTAGCAGATAACAAAATAAATTCAAGAGTTTATTAATCCAATAATAAACAAATACAAATCAGGGTGCTAATGTGGAAAAATAACGTACAAGGTCCAAAGCCCTAACAAATCCAGGCCCTACATAGGTCCTAAGCCAAGCATCCTCACTTTCAAACAAAAGTCGTGGAGATCCTCCCACCTCACCATGAAATATCCCACCCCGACTCTCGCGACGCCTCGGCGAAGTCACTCTACTTCTCGTGACACGAAATGAAAGAAGGGAAAAGTAATGAGCTTTGAAAGGAAAGCCCGGTAAGTACCCCCGCAAGGAATCTCAAAGATGTGAGCACAATAAAAGATACATGATGTCACAAATGATGAATCATCAACAATCGATCCTAGGAGTCTACCACAAACATCAAGAATCTGTGACGACTCCTATCCAACAACAGCCCTCGAGGCTCTGAAAGAGATTTCCAATAACAAGCTCAGCAATGATTTCCCCCTACAAGAATACAGAAAGTATTCACGCCAAATGACTAACCTCGTCAGCTCCTCATTCTCATTTTACCAAAATGCCCTTAAACTTAGTTTAATTTAAAATTTAAATTAGGGGGAAATTTTAACCCCTTTTATTTCACCAAAAATCTTCGATCTCACATGTTTGCCAAGAATTCCTAAATACTCATCTAGAGATTGCTATGACTAAATATGTATTCCTAAGTACTTGGCGTAGGAATGAAAATGAATTATCTAAGATCATCTTACTTCTCGTTGAAGCTTTGTTTGCTTTTGTGCGTGTGCACACACACATACTTAATAAATACATACTTACAAATTTGATACTTGATTAACAAAAAAGAAAGTGATTGGAATGGAGGGACAGAGATCTCAAAGAAAGGACATGTTTGGAACACACTTTTGTTGCCTATAATAGTAGTTGAAGTGTAAAACCCGAGGGTTTTTGAGTAATTGTGGAAATTTCTAATTTCTATTAATTGGAGAAATTCTCTAGTTTTGGTAAGCTGGAGAAAAGGATGTATAATGGGATTAAATCTTAATTCGAGATTATGGGGAGATTTTTATTTTATTTAATATCATTTAATGGTTTTTGGGTCTGCCAAGGACCAAAGAGTGAATTTATCCTTTTGAGGGACTAGAAAGGGATTTCCCCTCTCTCACAGATTCTTGAATTGAGTTAATTGGAAATATTGGGGGGACTAGAAAGAAATTTGTTGGTTACACAAGGGGAAGGACCTAGATGTCATTTTAATAGTCTGGGAGGACTGGAAGTAAATTTCGCGTTCTATAGAGTTTTGAACTAAGTTTAAATATGAAGGATCTCAGGGTGCTATTTGCGAATGTACGTAATAATACATGCACGGTGAGGGACGGATGGCTGTGATCAACTAATTCAAAACCCTATTGTGATCGAACGGACGTAAAATTTTGGAGATGACGAAACCAAATCACGAGGCACGTCTCCTTCTTCTCCACCGCGGTCGTGCGTGAGATTATCCCGCGATCACGCACGCATAATCTGTAACCGACTAACAACCTTACAAGGATATGATCCACAGTCGCCGCGTTAGAGGATCGCAAAGTTATTCAAACCACTCCACGCTTTGGCGAGCAAGAGAGCATCTCTAGCGCTGCCATCTCTCCCCTTGTCTCTGTTTCCCTTCCGTTTGGGGCAGCCACCCGTAGTGCTCGTGGATGATCGTTGACGAGCGGCAGAAGGGAAACCACCGTCTGAACCAGCCAGGAACTGGAAGAACAGGCGCTGAAAGCCTCTGTCGTCTGTTGGAGCGTTGTGGGCCACCGGAGTTGGTCCCAAGGATCTCCGGAGGAGGACTAGATCGCCGGTAAGCCTCCCCACTCTCTGTCTCTGTCTTCTTCCATTACTGATTGTGTAGGCTGAGGTCAGTGTGTCGTGCTTATGGTGGCATGGTTTTGGGAAGGAGATGAGGGTTAGAAAGAACTAGTGGTTGAGTTTGGACAAGCTCTGTTGGAGGGAGTGGACTGCTGACCGGAGTTGTGATTTTATGTAGTTGGCTTTGGAGTTATCATGTTGGTTAAGGATGGGCTGTTAGAGTCTATAGCTTAAGGATTCATTCTAAGATCCCCATGGCTTTGAGTGAGGATTGAGTGCAAGTTGCCTTGAGTCCACACGTGAGCTGTCGGTGTTGTGAATGTTTAGATAGAATAAAGGCACCTGTTGACTGGTTTAAAAGTCCATAGGGAGGGGATGGAGTTTTGTGTAGATCTACCGGTGTGGAGAGGTCTTTGTTTGCTTGCTATTTGTTGTGATATGTAGATCAGATGAGTGATAAAAAGCTGAGTGATGATTCATGAGAATATACAGATAATAACTATGGGTTGGTGATTTGTAAATCAGAAGGTTGATAGGTTTACTGATGTTGAGAAATACTCGGAGTCCTATGTATACTATGTGTTTGAGGATCTTGAGACCTGGGCATGGGCTCTAGTAAGGAGTTGTTTTTTTTCAGGTTTATGTCCTCTGTTAGTGTACTATTTTATGTGGGATTCGTTGTTAAACTTAGAGGGAAGTAGATGAACATTAATGAGGGTTGCTTGGATGATAAACAAGTTATGAGGTTTTGGTGGAAAATTATCAAATGGGTTTTGATCAGTAGCATCTCCTGCCTGTTTCTATTTGATCTGTGAAAGAGTATGTGTGTTGTAGAGGGTGTTTGATTTAAAGAAAGAGGTGAAGGTTGAGTTCTCCTCTGTTACGTTTCTGGGTATTGCCAGGAGGGTGGCTGTAAACTGTTAGAGAGAGAGAATGAGTGGGTTGATGTAGAGGCTTTGGGAAGGCTGAATGTGGTGACAGAGAGAAGAGAGATTAGTACAGATATAAGAACAGTGAGTTAAGGTTTTGTTTGCATGCTCAGAGACGCTATCGGTTTTATTTATTTCATGGTTATGGGCAGGTAGGTACTGTGGAGTTTTATTGTTCTTTCTTGGCTATAAGCAGACCTTGGTGCCATCACTGTTGCATACTTTTGATGGATGATTGGTTGTGGTGGAGTTGAGTAGGCCGTGAATGCTTGGGTGCTTATGAGAGGACTGGTTTTGTCAAGGCTTTTGCGAGTGATTCTGGGTTGGAGTTTTTGAATGCTTTTGAGGTTCTCTAGGCTTAAGTAATACTGAGCTGGGGGTTGGATTGCAATGAGAAATTAGAGGAGGTCATTAAGGTTTACATGACTTGAGGTTTGGGTGAGTTTGACAGGGATCGTTCCCTTTGAATGATCAGTCTGGTATGTTGATAGAGGGAGGTCTCTGTTGAGTTTTAATGGTTTGCCACTGGGTTCTGAAGTTAGATAGAGATTTGGGTTCTCTGTGTGTGTTCAATGAGAGAGGAGGTATGGGGAGTGATCTTTTGGTAATAGTAGTGTACTGTAGCACTGTCGTCATAACCTGATTTTTGTTGGAATATTATCTCGGGTCTATTGGTGTTGGCTTAGTGGCCAAAGACAAAAGTTTTTCTATGATTAAAATGTTGACTGGGGGTCATGTATGGAGAATTAATTGCTTGTATGCATGGTGTTCAATATGAATGCAAGGTTGGGAGAATATTCGAAGGAATATTGGACCGTTAATAGTGAGTGTGATGACTGGGTACACTATTTGGAGAAAGTAAGCTGGGCTGTAATTTGGAGATTTTGATTTGTATTCTAACAATTATTTACTGGTCAAAATTCTGGCTTCTAGAGTTTTATTATGTACACTTTTTTTGGAAAAATATATATATATATATATATATATTAAATAAGAGGTCTTTATTTAATACTTAGTGGACCTATGTGTTAATAGGAATATTTAGAGAAGATGGGTTTGATAATGGGCCGAGCCCATTTGTTGGACGTGTTATAAAGGTAAATATTCTTTAGTACACGTGGGTATATTGAGTTTGGATTTATGGTGATCAAGATTGACAATAGAGTTTTATTATTTGGTTTGGGCTTGAGCAAGTTTGAGTAGGGTCCATTGAGGGGTTCATTTCATGGGTCGAGCCCTATTTAGTTAGATGTGAATAGTACTAGTCATTCATGTACGCGTGTACATTATTTAAGACTAGGTTTGTGGTTTCCAGGTGTTGACTTGGAGTGCAGAGTTGCGTCGGGGGGGACGCGGACTAGTCGGTGCGGATCTGTGTGTACCAGATATCGGCGTGGAGCATTGAGCTGCGTCGGTACAGATACGGCGCAGTGATTGGATTGCGTGTAGATGTAAGTCACTCTTGCCTTGCTTCTACCCTTGTATGGGTTTTTCTTGATTTTGTTCGATGCTATTTGTTAGCATATCTTTGTATAGTACCTGCTGTTTGATTCCATGCGCATACATGTTTGATTGTTTCTTTCCTAGTATGTGCTTGGTTGCTCTGTTTGGTAGTGTACGATCTACCGTTTGTTGAAATGCTTAGTTGGACTACCCACCCGTGGGCCGACACTTGATCATGGGCACATGGTCTTGTGTGTCGGGCCGAGGTACGCATCAACCGAAGTTCGATCTTCCGCCTTGCGGTGGGGTCCGGTGACTCCGCTTTCCCCGATGGGGTTGATTTAAGGCCGTGTCGACACGTAGAGGTGGCGCTACCGGCGACATCGATCGCCGCCATGCTCGAAATTTGCTTGTTGCGCCCGAGATCTAGCTTTTTCATTCTGACCGAGGTCAGTCCGGGAAGTGTTTGCCGAAATGTTCTTGGACTTCTCATCCGTGGCTCGAGGGTCAGAAATGGATGTTAGGATCTGTTTGTTTGCATGGGGTGTAGCCCCTTTGTTTGATGATCCTATATTGTGATATCTGTTTCAGCTGACCATTATGATTCCTGCAGGGTACTTACTGGGCTTTCCATTCGAAAGCTCACGACTTTTCTCTTCTCTCATTTCAGGTCCTGAGGAGTAGGTAGACTCGAGCTCAGGGACGGCGAGAGTTGGGACGGGATATTGCTGAGGTTGGAGGACCTCCCTAGTTATTTATTCTTGTGTGTGAGGACACTGTTTTTATTTTGTTAGGACCCTTATAGGGCCTGGATTATGTTGAGGGTGTATAGACCCTTATTTGATTTCATATTGTTTCCGCTGAGATTCTTATGGATTATTATTGATTATCTCTTGATTAAATGTATTATCTGCTTATCATTTTAGGCCTTGTATTCGATTGGGGCTCGTCTCCTTTCGGATATGGCCGATCTGTCGATGTACCCGAGGTCCCTGGAACCGGGTCGGGGCGTTACAGATTGAAGTTAATTGTGTTCCTTATGTATTAACTTTTTTTTCTACAACTTATAGCAAAAATGAACTTCGAAGAACTTGCAACATAATCTTGCTAACTGAAATGGACATCTAGCACAATTCTAAAAAAGGCACACCCTATGGGATTCACGAATCACCCACAAAATTCAAATACTAAAGGAATAGAACCATTACTGTCTAGAAATTCAAGAATACACAAGACAAAGAAAGTAAATCATGCAGAAGGTTTTGTAGCTAATATAGTTGCAAGTTGTTTGCTTTTATATATGGATGTCGTATTACTTCAGTACTTCTAAATTGATAACAAGACATCATGTAAACAATTTTTCACAAAATTTAGTTTTAAGATATAAAAAATTCAACAATCTTGTTTAACTTGATAATAAACAAAAATAATTCAGTAACCCTGTTCAACGCACGTACATCATAACACTCTAGATAACATCATATTAATCTTATTGATGCTTCAGTAAAAACAATTTACTGCTAAATATACCTAAGATATAATTTTCTGATTCTATCAACATAATAGATGGTAATGATCATGAAAAATTAGGGTGTCTTCTTGAAAACACAATTAAAATGTTAAGGACAAAAAGGCATGCTCTAAGAATCACAAATTAATAGACATATATAATTTTGAATCAATATTATTTGGTAAATAATACATACCTTATTCTTTCAATCCAAACAAATGCTCTTGAAGGTTTAATGAACAAGGAACACACCCCTTGAAGAAGCAAACAACAAATGACCTTTATGATCTTAGAATAACTGCATTATTCGAGACTACAACATCATAGATAAAAGGGAAAACAAAGAAACTTTCATCTTAAAAATCACAAATGTTGGTATGATTGGCAGGTGAAGGAGAAAGAAATAAAGCATGTCCACATGTAATCATCCATAATTGTTTGCTAAATTGGAGAGTCCTCAAGTCAACTTTAGTTAAACAAGCATGACATTTCTGCCTTCTCGGAATGCAAGCTTTCAAGAGGAAGTGGATGAAATAGTCTTTGAATATAAATAATCCAAAACAATGTGCTAGATCTTATAGTCTGCTCTGCTGTTAATAATAGTCAATAATGTATAAATAATAAATAATAGATCAAATATGGGAATCTGAACTTATTAATAATCCCCTCCACTAAAAAAATGCAAAAGATTAGAAGTACAATGTAATCATCACTGAAAATAAATTTAAAAGATTAAAGTACAAACTTATAGAATTAGATGAAGATAATACTTGCTTCTCTTCTCAATAATGAAAAGTGAACATCATTTAAGTGTAAGATCCATAGGATTAGCCAATGGCAAAATGAATTAACATTAATGAATAGGAAATGGAGCAGAACCCACGAACATCTCTAATGAGGGAAACCAGACAACAAACCATGATTAAGGGTAACAATAAAATATGTTCGCAATGAAAATTACATGATTAAACATACAAAAGCCACTACTTTGAAGTGCAAATATTTGAGAGAATAAGTCATATAGTTTAGATGACAAACCAATCAGATAATCTTCAATGTCAAGACCAAATTCCGAATCACCCACTGCACAGTCAATTGACAAAAAGAGGTTAATGCACAAAACAAAGTCCTTCATATTCACATTAACCTATCTCCAATCTTCAAAAGATTCAAGAGGTAGCAAACAAGAATGTAACAACATATTTACAAGATAATTTATCACAAAAACAAAAAACTAAAGTGCAAGCCTTTTCTTTTCCTTCATTTTGTTAAAATATTTCAAGATAAAAGTAAAGGCATTCTTATAACTGAAACTATCAAGAAAGAAAAAAATAAAAAATAAAAAATAAAAAACTGCACAGTCAATTGACAAAAAGAGGTTAATGCACAAAACAAAGTCCTTCATATTCACATTAACCTATCTCCAATCTTCAAAAGATTCAAGAGGCAGAAAACAAGAATGTAACAACATGTTTACAAGATAATTTATCACCAAAACAAAAAAACTAATGTGCAAGCCTTTTCTTTTCCTTCATGTTGTTAAAATATTTCAAGAATTTAAAAGTAAAGGCATTCTTATAACTGAAACTATCAAGAAAGAAAGAAAATAATAAAAAAAAAGTATTCAATAAACAAAACAACGCTCTAAATAACACTCTAGATAGCATCATATTAATCTTATTGATGCTTCAGTAAAAATAATTTACTGCTAAATGTACCCAAGATATAATTTTTCTGATTCTATCAAAATAATAGATGGTAATGATCATTCTAAATTAGGGTGTCTTCAAGAAAACACAATTAAAATGTGCAAGGACAAGAAGGCATGCTCTAAGAATCACAAATTAATAGACATATATAATTTTGAATCAACAATTTTTTTGTAGATAATATATACCTTATTCTTTCAATCCAAACAAATATATCTCTTGAAAGTTGAATGAACCAGGAACACACCTCTTGAAGAAGCAAACAACAAATGACCTTTAGGTTGAATGTTAGTATAGGTCTGTTGAGGTCCTCCATCAACTGTAAAATGGGAGAAGAAAAGATTTACCATTTAATGGCAATGAATTGCATTGATTTAGGTTGAAGGGTGGAGTATCCCATCAACGGTAAAATAGGAGACGAAAAGATAGAAATATGGAAGGGAAAGGTGATAAATAAAAATAAATTGCGATTTATTAGACTTACCGGTGGAGCTTGGTACTGGGCCGGCGTCGAGGGTGATGTCGGAGATGGGGGATGGGGCGGGCTGAGTGTGAGGAGCGGGCTGTGAGTGCGAGGGTGAGAAAGCAACGGAAACAATTAAAATTGAGTATATAAGTTAAATATAAATTAGAATATTTTGTACAAATTTGGATAAATATATTATAAATTTATAATACTATCTTCTAAATATTTTAAAAGATTGAGGATTATAAGTTAAATATAAATTAGAATATTATTTATTTTTATTAATGGTAAATAAATAGATAATGGCAGCATAGATTGTGGTAAATAATATATCATAATATTATCTTATTAATAATTTAGAAGATAACATAAATATATTTGAAATTTGAAATAAGAATAATTAAATTGAAGTAATTGTTGTCTTTTAATAGAAATTAATATATTCAACTGAAAATGATTAAAAACAAATAAATTTATATTAATGGTAAATTTCCACTATTAAAATGTAAATCATATATTAAATTAAATGGTAAATTGAAGTAATTGTTGTATTTTAATAGAAATTAATATATTCATCTGAAAATGATTAAAAACATATAAATTTATATTAATAAATAGAAATGGTAAATTTCCACTATTAAAATGTAAATCATATGTTAAATTAAATGGTAGATTGAAGTAATTGTTGTATTTTAATATAAATTAATATATTTAACTGAAAATGATTAAAAACATATAACGTTATATTAATAAATAGATAATTTTAAATATTGTGGTAAATAAATAGATAATTTTAAATCTTATGAGAATTAATGAAATTTAAATAAGGTTATATGATAAAGAACATATAAATAAATATAAATTAGAATATTATTTATTTTTATTAATTGTAAATAAATAGATAATTTTAAAGATTGTGGTAAATAATATATCATAATATTATCTTCTTAATAATTTAGAAGATAACATAAATATATTTGAAATTTGAAATAAGAACCTGGAATCCACGCGAGATATTGCGGGACAACAAAGACCACTGGATAACAACGCAGACTTCGAGGACGAGGCCACGCAAGGACAGGGACACTACGGCACTCCCCATGGACCATCCCCTCCATCCATGTAACAGACCCGGCCAACCATGGACGGGTTACATGTAACTTAGTCCAACAAAGGACACTATACATTTCAATAAAAGTGGTTTATCCACCTTTCAAAAAAAAAAAAAAAAAAAAGAATAATTTAATTGAAGTAATTGTGGTATTTTAATAGAAATTAAGATATTCAACTGAAAATGATTAAAAACAGATAAATTTATATTAATGGTAAATTTCCACTATTAAAATTTAAATCATATATTAAATTAAATGGTAAATTGAAGTAATTGTTGTATTTTAATAGAAATTAATATATTCAAGAATTATTGATTAAAAACATATAAATTTATATTAATTTATATTAATGGTAAATTTCCACTATTAAAATGTAAATCATATATTAAATTAAATGGTAAATTGAAGTAATTGTTGTATTTTAATATAAATTAATATATTTAACTGAAAATGATTAAAACATATAAAGTTATATTAATAAATAGATAATTTTAAATATTGTGGTAAATAAATAGATAATTTTAAATCTTATGATAATTAATGAAATTTAAATAAGGTTATTTGATAAAACATAAATTAAATGATAACATAAATATATTAAATTTAATAGGACATTTAAGATACATTTAAAAGGCTTGGGATATTATTAGAATTATGAAAACTAACTGAGGGTAATTTGGTCCACACACTTTGAAATAGACTACCAACAAATCAACAATCGGCATATAGGAGTAGAATAGATATATGGAAATGTTAGTATAAGGCCGGTCGGAACATTGATCATTTAAGATCGCCTCCCATTTGGTCACTTGCACAGTATTTTAAGGATTTCCAACCGTATGGATGGAAAGAACATCGAAAAATAAGCTAGCATGTTAATTTTCATACAATTTGGGAAGGTGTAGGGTCTTCATCTTAACGGGTGAAAATTATAGAAATCTTATTGGTTATAAATTTCACCCTTTAAGATGAAGACCCTACACCTTCCAAAATTGTATGAAAATTTACATTCTAGCTTATTTTTCGATGTTCTTTCCATCCATACGGTTGGATTTCCTTAAAACTATGCAAGTGGGCTAAAATGGGGCGATCGCACTTACACAGTGTTACGATCGACCGCATAGTAACACAGCTGTATATATATATATTAAGGAGAAATTGCAAAGGAATGATATTTATTTAACATTTTGTACATTAAGTGGTTAATTTTACACTTTTTTGTTACATGCTTTATGTTTTTGTATGTTCACAATTTGTTAACATCTTTGCTTTTTAAATATATATATATAGAGAGCACTATTTTTGGATATATTTCTTCTTTGTTTGAAACCGGATTTTTTGTTATATTAATTATCATGTTTCTTGTGAGTCTATCATGTCATCTAATTTATTATACTGCTTGTTTTATTTTTTTGTGTAGATGGATCTTTTCTCTCCTGATAATTTGGGATTGCTTGCCACCATAGCTTATCTATATGCAGAGTTGATGAATAAACTAACTATATTAGTGTATGTCATTGCCTTAGAGCGTAGGCGTAGAAGAAAGAGGCAATGAATTGCCTATGATAGAGCCAATAGGCAATTAATCAGAGGTGTCAATATATATCTCTTAGGCCCGAGAATAATTAAGGGTAGTTTGTTAATTTTGGATTATTAGGGTTTTACTATAAATAGATCATTAGGAGGAGAATTAGGGTTTATGTGGAGTTTGTTTCTTTTCTTTGAGTAGTCGTCGTAGATTGGGAGAGTTGGCCTTCCTCTCGAACAGTAGGCCGAGTTATCAATAAAATTCTTGTTCCCTTGGGATTTACTATTGGTTCATATCAAATTAGTACCAAAGCAAGGTCTTAGGACAATGGCGGCGAGGGAAGGAATCGAAGGAAGATTCACGAACTTGAAGGCAGGAATTGACAGAGGACTCAAGGCCATGGAGGATCGAATCACAACCCTGCAGGTGATGGTACAAAAACTGATCGACTTCCATGTCAATCAATCACCGCCGGTGGTTTCTCCGGTGTTCCAACAAGCGACGGTGGGCTTGTCTACAGTCTCTGGCGAACCCAAGTAAGGGGAAATCGTTTCTTTGGTGGTGAAAGAAGGAGGCGCAGGTAAGGATCCCGTGGGAAAACCTGGGGATTCACGAGATATGGATGGGTCCGGATCAAGGAGTTTTGTGACATAGGCGGCCAGGATCGGATCCGCACATGGCGGGCATGTCTGCGGCATTTGGGGCCCGCGAGGATACTGCCCGTTGGCGCAGCGCCCTTTCGAGGTGCTGCGAGGAGGATGGACTAGTTGGTCGGAGGGCTTGGCTAAATCTGGCCGGAACAGGGTGGAAGAAGGTCGTGACGGTGGGTTTTGGGGCTCTGCAGGTGTAGGGACCCGGGAATGGTGGATGGGACCCAAGCGATGGGTTTTTCAAGTTTTGATGGTATGTGACAAGGAGGGAAGCGAGGAGGAACTCGAGGAAGAGGAGGCATGACTTGCTACAACAACAATTCTAGATTTTCACCTTGAGAACAAGGGGTCTTTTTGGGAGAAGAATAATGTTAGGCCCGAGAATAATTAGATATGTTAAGGGTAGTTTGGTAATTTTGGTAAATAGATCATTAAGAGGAGAATTAGGGTTTATGTGGAGTTTGTTTCTTTTCTTTGAGTAGTCGTCGTAGATTTGGAGAGTTGGCCTTCCTCTCAAACAGTAGGCCAAGTTATCAATAAAATTCTTCTTGTTCCCTTAGGATTTACTATTGGTTCATATCAATATCTTAGGGAGTATTCCATGCTCAAAGAAATAAACAATAGCCTTAACTATAGAACCCCTCATAACATGCCAGTTTTAATAAAAAAATTTATATTGAAACCATTGGGGTTGGATTCTTACCTATTGCTATTGATGTTAAGGCTTTATAAATTTCAAACTTGCTAGTTGGTCTTGTAAGATCCTCTCCATGTTGTATACTTAGAGCTAGCAAATCATTTGGAAGAGCATCGATGAGGTCCCAAGTCTCTTTGCTCTTGTCCTTGCCACAACTTAGTGTAGAAGTTTATAAAGGATTCCTCAATTACATTTGAGTCTAAGATTAGAACACCTTTGTCATCCTTAATGTGAGTTATTCTATTATTACTCCTATGGCTTCTAGTAATGTTATGAAAGTACTTAGTGTTATAGTCCCCATTTTGCATCCAAGCTTTCCTTGACCTTTGAGTCCATACTAAGTTGACTTGCTTGAGCAATGCTTGGTGCTTGTTGAATAATACTCTGGGCCCGTTTGAATGAGGGTAATCCTTCTCTTATAGAGGAGAATGGTTCCCGACCTTGATGGATACGCTTGTTTGGGTATCTATCAGGGGGGAATGATTACCCCCATGAGGGAATGTGATTCCCCTCCTGGATATAATGGCCATTCCCCCTACACCAAATGTCCATTTCACCCTCATCTTTTCAAATATTTTATAAATAAACAAATTTATTTAACTTTAATAGTTAATCACAATAATTAATTTGGGAAATCATTAAGGGGCTATTTGGTTTACTCGTAGCAAGTATGTGAAGTAATTTGTTTTGCAGATAATTTTTACTTTTGAGTGTTTGGTTTACTGTAAAAGGTTCACTTACATGTAATTTGTTTTACATTTCAAACCACTTTTGCTGTATTTCAACTCACGACCAAATTGGTCGTGAGTTGAAATGTAGTAAAAGCATTTGACAAAATAACCCATAAATTTACCAAATTTATTATAGGGGCCTTTCTACAAAATTGTTGAACTTTGTAATGTTTTTGCAAAAAAAAACCCAAAAAAAAATAAAAAAATATTTATTTTTTTTGGAGGGTGTATGTGAACACT
The DNA here is from genome assembly GCA_026586065.1 of Dioscorea zingiberensis. Taxonomy (NCBI): domain Eukaryota; kingdom Viridiplantae; phylum Streptophyta; class Magnoliopsida; order Dioscoreales; family Dioscoreaceae; genus Dioscorea; species Dioscorea zingiberensis. The sequence continues at coordinate 2,631,351 of CM048827.1, read as the reverse complement.
TTCCAAAATTGATATCATTTTTCAAAAAAACCCCCTCAATTTATCAAAATTGTTATAAGGGTCTTTTTGCAAAGTTATAGAACCTTGTGTCGTTTTTTACCAAAAATTTCTAAAATCCAAGTGACTTTTGCAGAAACCCCTAAATTTAACAATATATATTAAAAATATTAAATATAAAAAAAATGGATAATATGGATAACCTCACCACTTACTTTACTGGATGAACCAAATAGTGGGAAATTAAATACATCATTTTCATTTACAAGAAACCAAACAACCTTGATGTAAGTTAAAATACAGTAATTTAAATTAATATAATTACACTAACACTATAATTTGAAATACCGGAAACCAAACAGCCCCAAAGAGAAATATTTAATATAAATATTTAATTATATTAATGGAAATGAATATGATAGTCACAATATTTTATAAATAATAAAATGATTAAATAAATTTATATTTATTAAATAATAAATTTTGTAAACAAATAAATTCATTTTTATATCAAGGGTATAAAAGTAATTTTAACATAACTCTTTTTTTTTTTAACTTTTCTCATTCCCAATAAATTACATTTTTATTACCTTCCCATCCAAACAAAGTATTCACTATTATTCTCATCCCTTTTCCTTATCCCTTTACCCTTTCCATTCCCACTCCCGACTTTCCCCCATTTCCATTCCGCAAGCCAAACACATCCTAAGGTCTCTCCAAGTATTACCTTCATTAATCGGCTGACAATCTATTAGTTCTAATTTAACAATGGCCTCCTTTGTGCTTCTGATCCTATTTTTTACTTTTTATTCTGGTTCTACATTTCCTACCTAAGTCCTTCCTTAAATTATGAAGTTTGTGGGTAATGTTATGCATTGGGTTCTTATTTGACCTAGTTCTCCATATGTTCTTTTCCAAGCACTGAAGGCATTCAGCTAGTATATCCAACTATTTTCGAATCTAAAAGGCCTTGTCCCTCTTATTTTTCCTGAAAAAAATACTGAAGAAATAGTGGATTGTGGTTCGACTAGCACCTAGGAAGGATCTTTAGAGTATACGTCTTCACTACTTCAGTCCATAGTTCATTAGCAAGTATCCTATCCAATCTAGCCCACAACATTGCCCCCTTTTTTTGGTTATTACACCAACTAAAAGGATTCCCAGTGATTCTAAGTTCAAATAAGTCATTATGACAAAATCATTGAACAGTTTGCTTTTGTTACCTTTGTGGAGCCTATGTGTTAGACCCTATCATTCCTCTATTGACCGCACGACATAAAAACACCTAAGATAAGCCAAGGAGCTTGAATACTTGAGAGCTTCGTCATCTCCCTCTGTCTCTCAATTTTCAGACTGTTATATACCACTGATAGAAGCCACGTTTTGTAGTCATTAGTCGAAATAACTAAATGTAAAGCATTCCTTGTAACGCCCCATAATTTTTAAATCTTTAATTTGAAAACTCTTGGAAAATCTCACGAGTTTAATTGCACTGAAAATGAATTTATTTCTGGTAAAACTAAAATTTAAAAAAAAAATCGGGAGTTAATGGGTCTAAACTCTAGTCTCACAAGAAATTGGGCCATAGAAGGCCATGTTGGGCTGGCCAATTAAAATTAGTCCCGATTTAATTAATTGAAAGAATTAATAAGTTTAATGAAATTCGAGTATTTAGCTGGTGATACGAAACAAAGATGTAGGTTCCGATAAAGAGGATCAGGCCGAGCTAAAAGCCGGAAATGATGGATCCGGTCTGTTTAAAGTGACCGCCCGTGAATCTATAGTAGTAAATTGTAATATTATATGAGTTGATAAATAATCGAAGGAACTAAATAATACTGATGAAATCAAATAAAATATAAAACCTAATCTCTATCTAAATTAAGTGGTAAAGTTTTTAGGATAAAATCAAATTAAAAGGGGATTGGTTGCTATTACCTAAGTTTAAAACAAAATCATAATAATAATAATAATTGGGGACTTAGATTATTAGAGAAATTGATAAAGGGAGAGAGAGAGAGAGAGGGCAGCCAGCCTCCCCTTTCCTTGTTCGTTCACAAGAGAGAGGATCGGAGAGTTGTGCGTGCGATGGAGACCCGCGAGAAAGTCGGATCTGGTCGCTTCCTTGTCCCCGTGAGCACACAGAGATCTTGTGAACCAACAGTGAAGGAGCTACTCCTTAAAGCTCAACCTCCACCGAATTGGAAAACCTCTAATCGAGCTTCTCTCCTTGTTGATCCCTGCCCTTTTGTATAGCTCGCACGATCTCCAGTAAGTAGCAACCAACGCCACTCCGACGGCTACCTTTCTCTCCCTCCTCGCGATAAAGACGCCCCCTGGACAGGTGCACAGGCCGCTAAGCCGAAGGCCACCGCCTCTTTCCACGTGAGCAACCTATACTACAACCATCAGAGGCCAGGTCGAGCCTTGTGGCAGCGGACCTCTTCTCTCCTCTGCCCTCCGGTGAAGCTCCGGTCATCAGAACCTGGTCAGACTTCTTCTCCAGCGTCGCGCCTCCGTGTTGTTCTTGTTTTTCCTTCTCCGGCCACCGCAGGTCATTAGATTTGGGGCGAGCCATACCAACAGCTAGCTCAGTCTCCTCCCACGGTTCTGAACAACATTGAGGTTGGTACGGGCTGGGAGGATTAAATTCATGAAATTAGTTTATGAGATGAATGAATTGAGAAATTCCAGTAACACATTTGTGATCTTTGTCAACTGCTAAGCTAGATGAGAGTATGATGATTAAAACCAAGGATGGAGGTTAATCCTTGAATTGTTATGTTGTATGAATAATTAGATGTATTAAAATGTATGTTTGTATAATTTTTGGGGGCCCTCCAAATAGGAGAGGTGCTGCCGAATTTTCCTAGAAATTTTATGAAAAGCATAGTTGATTGAATCTCCATAATCATGCTTAGTGTTAGTTTCATGTAAGGAGCATATAATTAAAGCCTTTAGAATTCAGATTTCTTATTGAACAAATTCGTATTTTAGTTTTATGGAAATATGAAGATCATGATTGACACTTAATCACCCTCTAGAAGCATGCTAGAATTCTCAAGTTTAGACTAAGTTGAAGAAAAGTTAAGCCTCTTAAATTTGACAATTCGTATTTTTAAGTTATTAGAGATACAAATTTCAAGTTAAGAGAAATTAAACTTTACTTAGATTTATGAAATCATCGTACTCTAACGAATTTAATTAGAGTATAAATTAAGAATATGGTTCTTGTATTCATATAAATTATTGAAGTATGTAATAGATCTTAACTATAAATCGTGTTTAGATAGTTTAACAAGTATATCGTATTCTATCGAGTTTAAGTAGAGTACGAGTTAAGAATATGTTTCCCGTATTCACAATTTCCGTAATATAATTACTAGGAAAAAGGAAGAACGTCCCAGAAACATCTTGTGGACGAGTAAAAACCTAAATTTAGCGAAGGACTACAGGTGAGTGATTACACTATACTTGGAATGGATATTATGATCGGATTTGATCATAGGTTTTTTTTAGGGTTAAAGCCATTTTTGGTCCCTGAAAACGGGATCAATGTTCATTTCCATCCTAAAATTCAAAATTTGTTCAATATGGTCCCTATATATTGCATATTTTGACATTTTGGGTCCTTATATATTCCGTATTTTGGCATTTTTGGTCCCTATTGCTGACGTGGCGGTCATGTGGAATACCAATAAAATGCATATAATATTTTTATTATTATGTTTAGGTCGTTATTTTGCTGATGTGGAGTGATAAGTGTCGTGATATCTTTGATGTGGACCGTGATGTAGAACAAATTTTAAATTTTTGGGATGGAAATGAACATTGGCCCTGTTTTCAGGGACCAAAAATGGCTTTAACCCTTTTTTTATACGATTTTATGAGTTTTATATCAAAGTTTGTGCAATGTCGCTGGTTTGATATTATGATCATTACACTAGAGTTTTGATTGTTTTATTCATGTATTGTAAATGAAAATATATGTGAATAGAGGAAATAATGAATGAGAACATGAATAAGACAAAAGAGATATTAGAAATATTGAAGAACGTGCACCTTAATTAAGTTAAGATGGTTTACACCAGAGGGTCACTGGGGACAGAGATACGTTCCGCCCGGGACTCATCTGGTGTCATACCGTGGCATTGAGATAGAGATCGGCCACCAGATAGTCCTACGATTCTGTGAGAGCACAGTTCGTAGAGACGACCACCAGTTTAGACCTACGATTCTGTGGGAGCACAGTTAGTAGAGGCCGGTTACCAGATTAGACCTACGTTTCTGTGGGAGCACAGTTCGTAGAGATCGGCTATCAAATCAGACCTACGTTTCTATGGGAGCACAGTTCGTAGAGGCCGATTTATCAGATCAGACCTACGGTTCTGTGGGAGCACAGTCCGTAGAGACCAGATTTCTTGACATTGAGATCATGATTTCATATTAAATTGATATGTTATTAAACTTGATTGCCACAATTGTGAGTTGCCACACCTGGAGGCTAGGGTAGTGATTATATTACTAAAATAATTGTAGGATCATGTTTATAATCATGTGTTGACATTGAGGTTTTCATGTTTTGGATTTATCCGAGTCTCTTATGCTTTTAGCATGTTAATTGACTGAAAGATAATGCATATGATTAGCATTATTCCGATACTCTTTTATTTGATATTATAGTTGTATCTTGTATAGTGATTCTCACTCAAGTGAAATGTGCAAGTAGACGAGATTGAGTGTTCCTGTAGATGACTCTGACTTAGCAGAAGAGGATAGCTTGTTCTTATTTGATGTAGAGTTTTAGAACGCTACTGGAAGATTCATAAACTTTGTATAAGATTTTGAATACTTTATGTAATAATCGTGTTTATTAGTTTAATTATCATTGTTATAAGGTTTACTTTACACACCTTATGGGTTGGGTGCACTCCTGGCCCAGCTGGTGTGACATTCTGTCCCTGTGTTGGGATAGGGTGTTACATTCCTGGAGATCATTGTTGGAGTAATAAATGCCAACACTCTTCTTTCATAGTATTACTATCCCCCCACCCTCCAGTACCCTACTGCAGGAATAGCCACCCAATCCCATTGTCTCCCGACCTTGTTATAGAACCTATGTATTCTGGCATCATTGGCCTTAGTTTCTACTAAGCATAGCATAAACAATTTTAGCGTGTTTATTAATGAAAAAATTCTATTAATTGTGTCCTTACCTGACAGTCCTCTACAGTTCCATAACAGGATTTGCAATATAAATATGATCAGTGCAAGGCCCTTCTAGCTAAGTCCTCCCCTTCTTATGGATCTTCCCTTGATCACTCGAGGCTCTCTTGCTAGCTCCTTCTCCTCTTGGGTTGCTCTAGCCCTCCATTTTTATGGAGTCACCAAGATTAGGAAACTCATAAGCATCCTCCAACTCTTCCTCCTATGAAGGCTCCCTCTCATTCTCCTCTAGTCTCCCTATTACTTCATTGACTAAAGAGACATATAGTGGATGGGCATCCCTAGAGATTAGGTTAGTGGAGATAGTATCTTTTCCAAAAGTTTGATTATGCCCATCTAGCGCTGATCCATTTGTCCACGACTTTAGTAATATCTCGTTGCCACGTGGCTCCTTAGTCCTCTTAGTTATGAGCCCTGACCTCCCTTAGAAGGCTCTAGAAATCTCTTCTGGGAGACCGGTCTCATCTCTATCTTCCACGTCATAGATGTTCATTGTCCTTGGGTCCTGTAAACTGTCAGAGAATGGAACACACCTATCCAGTTCCTCTTAAAACTTGGTTTGTCAAGGAGTGTGCCCCACACCACCTCCTCGTCTCGAGGAGATGGCACCATCACCTCGTCCCGAGGGTAGCACACTGCCTCCATACCCCAAGTAAGCCATTCCTTTTCCATGATTCGAGTGTGTCACATGGATGTCTGGATGTTGGCTTCTCGAACGGTCAATAGGTTATATTCGTCATCTCAAGTGTTCCACGTGCCCCTCTCTTGGTTACGTGCCTCCTTGTCAAATCGAGTTCCATTCACTGGCGGTCTTCCCCGGTCTTGCCGCTGGAACCCACTCTTTCAGGCGAATGCTTGCTCCTCCTATTTTCCCCCTTCTTGGTTATCTTCGCTCGGAAATCCTTGCTCAGGCCCTATATTCCAGTGAGGCTTACAGTGTCCTCAACCAACACTTTCTTTCTTTCGCGTTGATCTGCACTAGTCCGGTTCCATCTGCATTACGCACGGCTCCCGATTACGAGCTACGCATGCCTCCGTCGTATAACCCACCATCCCACACCACATCTATAGCAAAACATTGGAAGTTTTTCATAGAGTATGGCCATAAAGAATTTTGAAACTAAAGAGCTTACCCAAATACCCCCATTCAGGAGCGAGGTTGAGCTCATTACATACCCGTGCATATTTTTCCATGTTCATGGAAAACGTTATTTCATCTATATTAACCACTTAGGGGGGCGTTCACTTGGGGGTAAGTGCTTGGGGGAAGTGGGGAAGTGATCCACTTCGGCCACTCTTCTCGACGCTTCTATCGTAAAGTAAGCTACTGCCCACTTCTGCTCTACCTACTTCCCCCATTTATTGCCACTTCTCGCATAAAATGCACTAAGTGGTAGGAAGTGGCTTATTATTATTATTATTATTATTATTATTATTATTATTATTATTATTATTATTATTATTATTATTATTATTATTATTATTATAAAACATTTGGAGGAGTGGGCACTTCGGTGGAAATGAACACCAGAAGTGCTCACTTCAGCCCACTTCGGGAACTGGGACTTCCGTCCACTTCAGCCCATTTTGTACTTCCCTGCATTTTTCCTCAAGTGAACGCCCCCTAGTCAAAGAAGGGCACTACCGACTCAAGGGCCTCTAGGGTCCAATATTCAACTGACAAGTGGTGCAGTTGTACCCGTGATGTAGCTGAAGAGAGCTTTTTAAACGATGGCTGGAAGTGCTCCCACCATCGTATCATAGGAAGCACGTTTATTGAGGAGCTCTTGTGTTTGATAGGGGGATATCCCACTCCCCAAGTGGGATATCCCCCAACACATTCCCTAATAAAAAATTTTCTCGCCAAAAACTTTAATTTAAGTTTAAAAATATAATAATGACCCACCTACCAATGCATGGAAGCCACATAGCTATATTATCATTAATATTTTTACTTTAAAATTTCTCCCCAAAAAATTAAAAAAATTTCAAAAATTATTCCTAATCCCAAGTGAAATATTCCCCTATCAAACCCAAGTACCACCGTCCCCACACACCGTGGCCTGTAGGGCGAGCTTATCTTTCTCAAACACGAAAGGCTCTCGAGGTTGTCTCTTCGGAACACGAAAGGGCTCTCTTAGAATTGTGAATTCTTCAGCTTTGACATCAAATATCTTTAGATTGGATAAGAAGAATTAGATATACTCACTTGATCATTTAATATTTATGACACCATGGCTCCACAATTATTGCAAGGATGGAACTGTTAGATTTGTCTTAATTCTTAGAAGAGCAGAACCACACAGCCAACCTGGACCACCGAGAATGACTTTTTCAGGGAAAAAAAAAAACAAATCAAATGGAGAAATATATATATATATAAATCAAAGTATGAAAGTTAAATGTAGTAGTTTATCTAAATCTTTTATTTGAGATCATGAAAAATTACAGTGATTTATTTTGGTTTCTCTGAAAAGCTGGTATCAAAGTAAAATGTAGCAGTTTATCTTTTATTTCAGATGCTTCCACATTCATATACTCCAAAAATTAGCAATATATATATATATATATATATATATATATATATATATATATATATATATATATTAACTTACTGCAAAAGCACTTTTAACCTCAAAATAAGTTCATCCAAACAAAGACATTCCCCTGTTGGAAATTTTTTTTAATAAAAAATATTTATTATTTTAGAGGTTAAAATTAATATTTTGAAGAATATCCCCTACTTTAGTTCAGGGTTCATTGGTTATTATTATTATTATTAACCCCTGCAAAATTTTGAAAATTACTTAAATACCCCTATAAAAATGATATTTGCTTGCATATCTCTCATAATCAAATATTTTTGCTTATATGCCCATGTGGTTAAGTTGAGTCAGTTAACCCTTGATGGTGTTAAATCAATGGATGAAATAATGACAAATTACTAAACCGGGCTTGCTTATATACCCCTCTAATTTTTTTCTTATTTTGTTGACATTAGTTATTTCATATAACAAATGACCATTATGTAAAAGATGAGGGTAATTATGTAATTATGTAATTTTCTTAACTAACAAATGATCATTTTGTAGACATTAGTTATTTTGTAGACATTAGAGAGGGAAAGAAAAAAATTATTGAAAAAGATGAGAGTAATTATGTAATTTTATTAACTAGATTTAAGTTTGAATTATAGTTAACTCTAAAAATTCTAACAGTGGCTAAACAGGGGTATATAAGTAAAAAAGTTAGTTTTGGAGGGGTACGCAAGCAATTTACAGTGGTATTTAAGCAAATATATAGTTTTGGAGGGATATGCAAGTAATTTTCTCTTATTATTAGTATGAAGATCCAATATTTGAGGAAAGATTTGAAACCATCTTATAAATTTTTTACTTTATCCAACCTATACTCCTTTCAATTTGGTTTTTACTTGCAGATAAGGATATATAAATAGATCAAGCAGAACACCAAATGAAGCAATATTATATTTGCTAGCTTGTAGGAGCAAAAGTTGGGTCCTGGGAGAGTCTTTGTTCTTGAGATGCTATTAGAATTAGGCATCTGGCTCATTCCTCTCACTCTTTTCCTTGCACCATGCAGGAGATTGGTGATTCTAGTTGCACAGATTCAGCAGATTCTTCAAAACTTGACAGATCATGAATTTCATTCTTCAGAGTTTTTGATGAATTTGTCATCCTTCAACTTTCCATCTCTGTTTATGCTCTGACATTGTTCAAACATATATAAGTTTCTTGGCCTATTGTTTCTTTAGTTTGTGAATTTTTTTTACAGCAAAAGTTTGCATGAATTCTCAGTCTGTTCTTCAGTAGTCTTCTACTCATTTTTGGGAGAACAATGTTGAGACTTTGCTGTTGTCCTCTACTTTTCCTCTGATGATACTCTGACATCAAAGAAACATGTATGAGTTTCATTAGTTTGTGATTTTGTAAAGCAAAACTTTGAGTGGATTCTCAGTCTGTTCTTCAGTAATATTCAGCTCATTTGGAGATCAATGTGCAGATAATAATATCAGGGAAATCAATGCTGAGACTTGGCTGTTATCCTCTATTTTTTTTCCTCTGTTCATAATATGAGATTCTTGAAACATGTATGAGTTTCTTTAGTTTGTGAATTTTTACAGCAAAAGTTTGAGCTAATTCTCAGCCTGTTCTCCATTAATATTCAGCTCATTTGGAGATCAATATTGAGACTTTGCTCTTTTCGTCTAATTTTCCTCTGATGATACTCTTGACATTATTGAAAACTGTATGAGTTTCTTTAATTTGTGATTTTCTTAAGCATAACTGCGAGTGAATTCACAATCTGTTCTTCAGTAATCTTAAGTTTTGGAGATCAATGTGCAGATAATAGTACCATGGAGATCAGTGTTGAATCTTTTTACTGTTTTTCCTCTATTTTTCTTCTGATGAGATTCGCAAGACATGTATGGCCTTCTCAGTCTTTTCTTCAGTAATCTTCGAATCATTTAGAGATTAATGTGAAGGTTATAATCATAGAGATCAATGTTGAAGTTTAATTTCTTTCCTCTATTTTCTTCTTCAATACAAGCACAAACCAGGACTCTCTTCCAATCTTTTTTTTTTTTTTGACAAAGACAACAAGAGCCCCCCTCCTCGTGAGGTAAGTCAGGGCAGCGGCATTTCCTGCGTATGCTACCTAAATGCTCATCTTGTGATCGTAAGGGTTCGATCCTGACTTCAACCCAACCATCTATGCCTTGCACAAGGGACCGATACCAATAGACCAAGAGGCCGTTGGTACTTGGTAGGACCCTCTTCCAATGTTACAGCTCAACATCAAGCCATTGAAATGGTGATTATGGAAACCACATATACTGAATCTGAAACAATAATTAAGGATTGTTCATTGATCTATTAAATTGAAATAAATAAATAAAAACTATTGAGCAATCTAATCACTATTGATGGTGTAAATCTACTTACAAATGCTACAATTGCGTTGCTTTTTTGGTTCTCAGACTGAGAAGTTCTATAACTTTCAAGAGGGGGAGAGAGAATATATATGTAATTATGAATTTTAGTGGGGGTATGAATGTAATTATGATTGTAGGGGTTTAGGTGCAAATGTATAAATTTGAAGGGTTTTATTATAAATAAATAAATCACAATCTGCTATTTTAATCAGGAGCACGAGTTCTTAAAGCCAGGTGTAGGGTATAGATTGAAAATCAACGGTCCGCACGCGCGGAAAAGATCCAACGACCTTTCCGGATATTAAGAACCGGGTCGGATTTTTGTCTTCTCCGTCTCCGTCTCGCTTATCGGATCCGAATGGAGAGGAATGAATCCGCTTCGCCGAGCTCGGTCCTCTTCTTGGATCGCGTCGGAGAGGTCGTCCTCGATCTCAACGCCGATGGCTTCTCCTGGAAGCCTCACGATTCCGATCATGCTGTAAGTCTTTCGGGAACAAGATCGCGTCATTGTTTTTAGGTTTTTTGATTGCTCGTCTATTGATTTTCATCTAGAATTAGGGTTTTCTTTGTTTGATTTTAGTTTCTCTGGATTGGGTTAGTTTGTGTTTATGAATGATATCCTGTGTTTGTTGAGTTATATTGTGCATTTTCATGGTGCTGATTTGTTTGGGTTTGATTTGAAGATCTAGGCTTTCTTTGTTTAGTTCTCATTTCTCTGGAAAAGGAAAGGTTTTGGTGTTCATTGGTATATTTTCTGTTGTTTATGGCTTGAGGGGTTATATGGTGCTTCTTTCTATACGGTGCTGATTTCTTCTGGGTTTGATTTTCAAGAACCAGAGTTTTCTTTGTTGCTTTCCGTTTCTCAAGAAAAAAAACTGGAATTTTATGGTTTTGATTGGGTTATTTACGTGCTTATGGGCTCAAAGCTTTGTATATTGAATAATGGGATACATTTTTCTGGTTTTCTTTGGTGGTTCCTGGTTTTCGATAAAAAGGCTATGTTGTTATAGTGTGTTGGTAAAACTCCAATTAATTAACACAAAACCTCCTCTTAATCCAGTAAATCAGCAATAATTAACACACTCAAAGCAATCAAACACAGTGAACACAAACCAGCCCAAAACTGAGAAGAAAAGATTAGAAAGATCAAGCCTGGGTAAGGCGTGCAATAGCACTGCCCTAAAAGCCGATTATCGCCTCCTTCGTGCAGGAATCCGACAATCTCTCCAGCTAATAGGGTATCCTAACCCACGCGTCGATCGGCACCTCCCCGTGGCACGTCACCGGGTAGGCGTAGCTCAAGTATCCCCAAAATGAAAGTAGAGAAGATGATGAGATCAATGCCAAGCTTCGAATTGAGGATGAAGATGAGTGAATGGGAGAAAAGGCAGCCAATGAAGAAGAAGTGTTGGAGAGTATGAAGCTTAGATTTTTCACTGTCGGCTAGGGTTGCAGCAATGGGTATTTATAGAGATGGAAACATTTCAACGGTTATAATTCTATCCGTTGGAATCCAACGGCTACAAATTAATTGTTGGTAAAAGTGTAAATAAGGTTGGGTGTGAGGGTATTTCTAACAGTCCCCCACTACACTCACAGTCAAGCATAACATAGATCATAATGAGGTATAATATGAGACACACTCAGAATGAAGATGATTGAAGATTTATATCTCAGAGTAAACCAAAATCAGGATGTTGTTTTCCATCAAAGAAGAAAGAAAGCATTTGTTGAATGGAGTTTAAGGATTACACAAGACCGTAGACTGAGGTGTCCTTAGGGACTTGAACCTTAGCCTTCTAGTAGAATCTCCAACTGATGGAAGTGTAGTGAACTAGGTCTTGAATTACATTTCTTGAATCAACATTTAACTCAACTAGGGATCTTATGCGATACTTGAGCAAGGCGGATTTGGCGCATTATTGGCCATGCGCACGTACCATTTCATGGAGATTTTAGAGAGTTAACCCACACTCTCACAACTTGGCTTTGACAAATGGTCTCCACGTAGGTGAGATCTCCGGAGATTATCGTAGTGTGATATCTACAGCTTAGATCGACTTTGATCTCATTTAAAGAGCTAAGCTCGATCTTAAACCACTACGTGAGAGCCGCCGTCATAGGATGGGGTAATAATGATAAATGTATCTCAAATACATATAGGGTGCTCTCCCAGTCAACCAATCAGATAACTTCCCTTTGAACTTCTATCCTGGGATCTCCATTCAAAGAAGAAGTAGGGTTGTTACTGTTATTGACCTTTATGGGTCTAGCCCGTTCCTCGGCCGCATCGGTATCGATGATCTTGATAGCCCTTTAGTCGAGCAATCCGCTAGATTTAGCTCGACTTTATATATTCAATACTTTCATGACGTTGTGCTTGAGTGTCTCCATCTTGACTTGTCGCAGGATCCGCATGAGTGCACATTCATCTTGTCATTTATATATTCGCGTTTACGCAGTTCAATAGGTGATTTAGAATCATAATGTATAGCGATAGTATTCATATTTGAAGACATAACAGAATTTCAAAAGTAAATTCCTAATTCACTCGACTTGATCTACAAGTGGAATCTAGTCTGATGAGTTAGAACTTCCATGGTGCTCCTAGCATTGAGCTTCTGTTTTGCAGATTTTCATTGGATAGCTCCTCCACCAAGTAAGAACACTTCGCCAGAGGTGGACTTTAAGTCCAGGGAATCAGATATCCAATTTGCATCTGTATATCCCTCTACTGACACCTTAGGGGAATCCGTGTATTTCAATCCTCTGACACGGTTCCCTTGAGATATTTAAGAACTCTTTCAAGAAGCGATCCGATTACTTTCGAGTTGAGGTTTCTTGTATACCTCACCGAGTTTGGTCACAAAGATAAGCAATGTCGAGGTCTAGTCATGTTAGACAAATACATTATAGATCCTATGATTTGTGCATATCGATCTTGCCTTACAGGTTCACCCTTTTTTTTCTTAAGGTGCACACTAGGATCATAAGGTGTAGCAGAAGGTCTACAATCAAGATAGCCAAATTTTTCTAACACTTTCTCAGTGTAGTGTGATTGTGATGAGGTTATTTCGGATTCGTTTCTAATGAGTTTGATTCCCAAAATCACATTTGCCTCTCCTAGATCCTTCATATCAAATTTGGTAGATAAGAATTTCTTAGTGTCATTGATCAAATTCATGTTTGAGGCAAATATGAGTAAATCATCAACATAGAGACATATTATGACACATTGATCATTCATTTACGTGTAATATACACATCTATCGTAACTATTAACTCTAAATCCATAGGAGATAATTGTGGAGTCAAATTTAGCATGCCACTGTTTAGGGGCTTACTTTAGTCCATAAAGAGATTTTTCTGAAGCCTCTGAAACCTTATGCTCTTGTCCTGGGACAATGAAGCCTTCAGGCTGCTCCATATAAATCTCTTCCTCTAAATCTCCATTTAGAAAAGCTGTTTTGACATCCATTTGGTGAATTTCTAATTTATGCATGGTAGCTAGGGCAATTAGAATTCTAATGGTTGCAATTCGGGCAACATGTGAATAAGTGTCAAAGTAATCTAAACCTTCCTTTTGTTTAAACCCCTTAGTTACTAATCTGGCCTTGTATTTTTTTATGGATCTATCGGGCCTTAGTTTCTTTCTAAATACCCATTTGCACCCTAGTGGCTTATTTCCCAGGGGCAAAGTAGTAAGGATCCAAGTATTGTTACTCAAAATTGAATTTATTTCATCGTTAATTGGTTCTTTCCAGAAAGGAGAATCAGCAGATCTCATGGCCTCTTGATATGTAGTAGGAGTATCCTCAATCAAGAATGTAACAAAATCATCTCCTAAGTTCCTTTCTATCCTGCCTCTCTTGCTCCTTCTAGGTTCTTCTATAGGTTTAGGAACATGTCTACTAGAAGAATCTTGGGCTGTAGGAGCAATAGTAGGATACTGAGGTATTGAAGTCCTTAAGGGAAATATGTTCTCAAAGTAGGTGGCATCTCTAGCCTCAATAATTGTGTTGTTGGCTATTTCATTCACCTCAGAATTGATCACCAAGAATCTGCCAACATTACTATCTAAGGCATATCCCAGAAATACAGCATCAATTGTTTTGGGTCCAATTTTCCTAACCTTTGGTTCAGGTATCTTGACCTTAGCTAAACACCCCCACACTTTGAAGTAATTCAGCTGTGGCGCTCTTTTCTTCCAAAGCTCATAGGGTGTCGTGTCACGGTCCTTAAATGGTACCCTATTTAGTATAAAACATGCTGAGAGAAGAGCCTCCCCCCACAAGTTCTCGGGTACTCCAGAACTTAATAACATGGCATTTATCATATCCATTAATGTCCTGTTTTTCCTTTTTGCTACCCCATTGGACTCTGGAGTATAAGGAGCAGTGAACTCATGGATGATTCCATTCTCTTCACAAAATTGAGTCATAGCGTAAGAGGTGTATTCACCACCTTGATCAGACCTAAGAGTCTTAATAGATTTCCCTTAGCGGTTTTGAAACCTTCAAACTTTTGTAAATCATAAATTTCTTTGAGGAGCTTGATTCATAGTAAGAATTTGTTCTTCCATAGGTGTGTTGTCGACCATCTTAAAGTTGTCAAAGTCTACTGTCAGGTGACTAACTCTAGTGGCATTGTTTGGACCATATTCAGTTTCTAGAGAGTCCCAAATTTCCTTGGCAGTCTTACATTCATAGTATTTGTTGCATAATCTCTCAGAAAAACAGCTAAGTAAACGGTACTTGCAGTGGTAATTAATTTCTTCTGCAGATACATCAGTTGTGTTTGAAGTTTGAGATTGGTCAGAGTAGGACATCGAAGGTCTACAAAGGCCATCAGAACCAAAGTCAATTGAATCAGAGTTTGGGTTCCTAAGAGCTAAGGCTAAGCCTTGAGTGGAAAGCCAATACTCAGTTTGTGCTTGCCATCTCCTAAATATAGTCTTCCCATCAAACTTCTCGGGTTTGTATGCCATGTCGGTATTGTTAAACGACATTTTGCTAAACTAGTAATTAAGTTATACAAGTTAACATGTTGTAACAAAATAAGAGATCAGTGTACAGCAGAAATTACTGTTCTACTGTGATTTAAAAGCATAAGTTAAATTTTGCAACAAGGTAGCAGCAAGTAATCCAATGAAGAAGAAGTGTTGGAGAATATGAAGCTTAGATTTTTCTCTGTCGGCTAGGGTTGCAGCAATGGGTATTTATAGAGATGGAAACATTTTAACGGTTATAATTCTATCCGTTGGAATCCAACTGCTACAAATTAATTGTTGGTAAAAGTGTAAATAAGGTTGGGTGTGAGGGTATTTCTAACATAGCGTTCACTGGGTTTTTTCATTTTATTACCTTTTATCTCTCAATTTTTAGAAGAACAGGATGCTTTGCTTGTTTGGATTGATGATTGACTTGGAATTCAGAGTCTGGGTGGAATACATAGTTTTTCTTATTATTCTTTATTTACAGAAATGTTCACTATTCATAATGGTTGAGTAGAGAAGGAATTTAACCTATGAAAGTACTGGTGGATCTGCAGGAGTTGAATTCACGCTCTTGCTTGGGAATCAATTTAAATGCAATGATTGAGGCAGAGATCAGATTTTCTGAAATTTATGCTATTGAGTTTATTGGCTGGGGCTTGATCCATGGCTTCACTGGGAGCGTTGGAGGGTTTATTTCTGGTAGAAACCCTGAGGTTATGTTTTTCCCTAATTGTCATTATGGAGTTTTTCCTTAAATGGGAGCCTTGGCGCAACGGTAAAGTTGTCACCATGTGACCTGAAGGTCCTGCAGGTTGAGTCTTGAAAACAACCTCAAAAAAAGAAGAAGAAGAAGGAGGAGGAGGAGGAGAAAGGCTGCATAATAGACCCAAGTGGTCCGACTCTTCCCCGGACCCAGCGTATATAGCGAGCTTTGTAGCACCGGGCTTTTTTCTTCTTTGTCACTGTGGAGTTTCACATTTCCTTTAATGAGTTAAAGTTGCTCAGAAATAGTGGAGATTGAACCTCTTTATTAGTAGTCCATAAAATTCTTTGCTTTACTTTTGACATCTTGTTGTATTTGGTGGTTTCTGAGGCTAGCTGTTGCTCGCCTTGAGCAGATGTATCGTTTTGTGGTGCATGGTTATTACAAGCAAGGTGCATCTCATACTCCTGGTCCCTGGACTCTTTCTGAGTACATGTTTGGGCACAAGAACTTGCAAACATGCCAAAACTGGGCAGAACAGTTGAATACTTTTTTAAAGATGGAAATTGGAAGACCAAAGAGTCTTTTGGTAGAGTTGAATTCCATATTTATTCATTCAAATTCTTTAGTTTGAATAAAGGTCTCTATTTGATGATTTTTGGGGGATTTTTCTAGGTTTTTGTTCATCCTTTATGTGGAAGAGGCAAGGGGTGTAAAAACTGGGAGACTGTCGCCCCTCTATTCTCTCGAGCTAAAGTGGAAATGAAGGTGAGTAGATTCTATGAATTTTTTTACACTTGCATCTTGATTAAGATTTTCTACAGGGACAGATTAGATGTTTCATATCTTGGAACTTCTGCTAAAATGTTCTAAATCTAATAGGTACATGTAACACAGCGGGCTGGACACGCATATGATATCATCAAATCTTCTACAGACAAAGAACTTAGTGCTTTTGATGGCATTGTTGCCGTGGTATTATTATAGCCTTCTGTCTTCTGCGTATTTAATATTGTATTTGTCTACTGGTTGTTTGTCATTTTAGTGATGAATTTCTTCTATTAGTTGAGCAAATAATGTATGATCCTGAAAATAAGACTTGATAATAGTAAAGCAGGGAATCACAAGTGTTTCAGGATAGATAAGAAAGTTCACATGGCCATTCTCTTTTGAATTTTTCAACAGGTCTTCTTACTGACTCTTCTTCTCATAGATATGTCAACAATGGGCTATTTGTTGTAGCAGCACCTGCTTAGCCAACGCGGTTTTGCTTTAATGCGAGCTTATACTCTTTTATCAATTGTTATCTAATATCTTCTGGGACTTTAACTTCCTCGGTCTCCATTTTTAGCTCGTTAAGTGTCAAAACTTCTGCTTGGCATTTAAATCTCTTTATGACCCTGTGTACCCCTATTTATTCTCAAGGAACAGAGGTGGGCCATTCTCCATTGTAGATAACGTATATCAGATTGTACTTTTCTTTTCTTTATGTCTTTACTTTATTTATGTATTTATTTTGGAAGGAAGATTGTGCATTTCCAATATCAAACATATTACTTCATTTTTCTATGAACTCATCAAGCTAAACAAGTCGCAGCTTTAATTTTTAATTCCTTTGGTAACCGCTCCGCTCTCTGACTTTCAAGGTCAACTCTGAAATAACCTTTCAACATTTTGCCCTCACAACAACAAACATTTGAGTCTAGAAAAAGGTTGATTTTGTGAATTTATTTTTATTTTTTTTATTCCTGATGCTTTTCAAAGGAGGATGTAGTTTTCATGCTTATTTCCTGTTATGTAATGCCTACTCATCAAAATAATCATTGCATCTTCCTAAAATCCTTTGTGTGGAAATCTAGGACATTGAAGATGGTTTTCCTTTTCCTCTTTGCATGCCCATGTAACAATTGTGTTTCGTACTTTCCAGTTTATAGAGTAGGTATCATTTGGTTTCAGGGTGGTGATGGTCTATTCAATGAAATCCTGAATGGTTTACTGTCTTCAAGGCATAAAGCTCCTTATCCACCTGCTCCTGCTGATTCTAGTTATGCTGGAAATATTGATCGAGATCAACAGCATAGGAATCACAGCTTTAATGGCAGGCCCTCGCATGAAAACGATGATCATGAACCTCTTCTCTCAACGCAAGAAGCAAACGGAGTGGACATTTCAAACAGTATGTATCAGAAAGTCTCGATGCTGTTTGAGTTGAACTCTCCGGGTTGTGGGTGTGCACATATATATATATATATATATATATATATATATATATATATGACTTCAATGCCCTAACACATTTTATTTTTTGTTTATACTTATTGACAGAACACAAACCTGGATCATGCAACGCAGGTTAGTTTAAGCAAAACATCATTTATGACTGCTTATTACCTCCCTAGCTTCAAGCGTTTTCAGGTAGTTGTGCATTTCCGCCAGCTTATCTTAATTTCATGATTCATAATATAATGGGTTTGGATGCTAATGCAGATCAAGATCCAGTCCTATCCTTTCCTAATGTTTGGTTTTAGACTTGGATTAATTCCTTCTACTGGCTCCAACTGACGCCATTGTGATAAGGTAAACCCTTACATTATTTAGGCTAATATTTTCTATGAGATCATTTTCTTGTCTGATGTGAAATTCACCACCATTGTGCTGGATAAAATCTTCAAACTTGAATCTTCAATTTTTACCTGTACTTTATTATTGTTCATGCCTGTTCAGGCCCTTGTTAGACTGGTAAAAACCTCCTTAAGTTCTGGTTTTTTGTTTGCAGTACTACAGGTGTACGCGATCCTATAACATCTGCTTTGCAAATTATCTTGGGCCATAAGACACCACTTGATATTGCTCAAGTTGTGAGATGGAAAACTCGACCTTCATCTGTTGACGTGCCTTCCGTACGATATGCAGCATCATTTGCTGGGTACACACCTGCTAATTTGTACCTTATTCTAGATTTTTTTTATATGTAAATATAATTGAAAGCAAATTTCATATCATGAGCTAAATGATACTTCTCCCAAAGCACATGCTAATAACTTTACATGCATGTAAAGAATTATTTCTTGGTCAAGATTGAGATTAGTTGTTGGAAAAGGCACATGGAAAAGCTAAGGGGGTTTAGGGGGCATTTGGTTCATAGATTAAATAATTCCTTTGTAGGAATGTGATTCTTGCAAATCTGATTCAGATGAATGTAAAAAAAAAACAAAAAAACAAAAAAAAAAAACAAAAACAAAAACAAAAAAAAACACAAATTCAGTTTGCCAAAAGATTGTTTCAAAGACTGACAAGTATTTTAGATTAACATGTCTTGTTTAGATAATAGTTGATTAGAAATCTATTAACAAGTGATAGTGTAGACTAAAAGTGCCTCTATTCATAATAATAGAACTAACAGCACAAAGATCTTCTTCTTGGATTACATGAACCAAGCGTCCCTGTAAAAAGAAATGATTATCTAAAGGCCACTTGGATTTTTTTTTTTTTTTCCTTCAAGACTGCAGTAAATATTGTTTTCCCATGTCAGGTAGCATTTTGTTGAATTAATCTCCTCATCTATATGAAAAACTCTATATCGTAAATGCTACCAACCCATGCACTAAGGGCTTCTTCTACTACATAAAAAGTGATTTTTTGGCTTTTCCCTTCATGTTGTGTATTTGAAGTCTATATTAAGTGCATTAAAAAGAACATCCCGGTATTACAAAGCTCCCGTTATGTGCAGGGTCCAGGGAAAGGTCGGACCACTTGGGTCTATTATACGCAGCTTTATCTGTTTTTTTTTCCAAGAGATTGTTTCCACAACTTGAACCCGTGACCTTGTGTCACATGGTATTTCAACTTTACCGTTCTTGAGGGTCAAACTACTTAGGTCTATTGAGTGTATTAAATGACCATTATTATTTTCATGTTTTGAATTTGATCTATAAATAGGTATGGATTTTATGGAGACGTCATTAAGGAAAGTGAAAAATATCGATGGATGGGACCAGCTCGTTATGACTACGCTGGAACAAAGGTGTTCCTGAAACACAGGTTTTTATCTTTCTGTTTTTTTTTCCTTTCCTTTATAAGTGGTATCATGACATGCTATTCTCAATTTGCTCTTTGTAATCATCTCTTTCTTTTCAATCAGATCTTTTGAGGCAGAAGTAGCTTTTCTAGAATCTAAATCAGTTGAACCAACTACTAGATCAGGCGGGCCCCAGCCAGCACAACTTTCTTCTGAAAGGCCCAAGAAAATGGTCTGTCGCAAGAACTGCACTGTCTGCAATGAGACTACAAATTCCAACCATCCGTCTGCAAATGGAGCCATCAAAAGCTCGAGGATTCATTCAGAAGGCTCAAGGTGGCTGCGATCCAAGGGTCGTTTCCTTAGTATTGGTGGAGCAGTTATTTCATGTCGTAATGAAAGAGCTCCTGATGGTTTGGTGGCTGATGCTCATCTTGCTGATGGTTTTTTACATCTTATACTTATAAAGGACTGCCCTCGCCCTTCCTACTTATGGTACTCAGATCAAAACTACTGTATTTCTTCAGCAAATTAATATTTCAAAAATCTAGGAAGCATTTTACTCTTCCCACCTATTATAAACAACTGCCCTCACCCTTCCTACATTGTTGCTTTTTCATTTCTGTAAAATATCAAGTGAAACAGTATTCATATGATCTAACAAGCTGTTGAACCGTTTGTGGTAGGCATCTTACACAGCTTACAAGGAAGGGCTCTGATCCACTGAACTTTGAGTTTGTGGAGCATCATAAAGTAAGTCCCTTGTTTCCTAAATTCTTGACACTCTATGCCATTTTTCTACTAAATTAAGCAGGTGTTTTCGGCAGACATCTGCATTCACTTTCATTTCGACTCATGATGAAAGTTTTTGGAACTTGGATGGGGAATTGTTACAAGCATGCCAAGTCTCCGTTCAGGTATTTCGGGGTCTCATCAACCTCTTTGCCTCTGGACCTGAAGTTTAACAACTGTCACAGTGTTGACAAATGCTAAATGCACCACGTCTCATTCTAGAGCATCATGAAACCTGCTTGTTTTGATTCAACCAAGGTAATCGATGTGATTTCGCTAAAACTTTATATGATCATCTTGAAGTAATCAATGTATCAATGTTTCTTTCCTCTATTCTACCTTCCCAAGATAACTGTAATATAGAAATTAATGTTTGTTTAGTTTCTTAGTTCTTTTAACCAAGAAGCTCTTCATTGTCTGTTTCAGGTCAACTGAACGAAGACTCTCTTATATCTTGTTCATTACTTGGCCGAGCATTTTCCATGGTTCGTCAGGAGCATTTCAAGAGCGAAAGAATCTCTTTTTATAGAGGCAGAATCAAGGACACAATGTAATGAAAAAACTATTTAATTCTCTTTTTCAGTCTGCAGAGAAGGAAATGAAGACAGGTTATCATACAAAAAACAGTCTACAGATGCATAGAAATAAACTTTTTATCAATCTCAAACTGATAAATATTTAACTGTATATGGTTTTATGTGATTTTATGTGGATCGACACAAACTTATCAGGGAATGCATTCTTCAGCAACTTATCTGAGCTTGTTAGCCATGTTCTTGTGTCAATATGTCAATCTCCATTCAAAAGATTTGCTCAATTTATACATTCTCTCACTACTTGGCCTTTTTCCTTTTTCTTTTTTTTCTTTTTCTTTTTTGTATTCTTTTACTTCCATCTAGCAAAGTGGTTAATTTCATAACCACTGATTGAATTTTGGGAATGTACATATATAACCCTATAAAATGCTTATGTTATGTCCCAAAGAAATCACATTTGGGTGTATGGTACAAATATTTATATATTTATCCTTTTGGTTAACTTTTAATTAAAAATTTAAGAAAGGTTGTTTACTCACTTCTTTTTCCTTTAATAAGGTGACTTTTTTCCTCTAAAAATTTAATCAGTTTTACATGGGTATTTAGACAAATATTGATATTTTGGAGGGATATACACAAAAATATAATCTTGTAACTTATAAGGAGGAAGTTGCCTTGCTATATCAAATAAAAAAATATATATTAAAAAATTAATATTTCGAATCAGTTCCGTACAAACACGTAGTTTATCTTGGAAACGTCACCGGTTTTTTTTTTTCCATCCATGTAAACGTTGTAAGGTTTTAGTGTCCATTCATTTTGAAAGGCCAGTTGGGCCCCAAAGATCTTATATCGAGTGAGGTATAACGATGGTTTCGGCAAGGTTGCAAAAGTAGACCTATGTGTCTGTTGCGAAAAGGCATTGGAGTAGCATGTGTTGTACAATCTCATTTTCTTTGTTGCGAAGATAGCATTTTGTTCTTTGCCCCCTCTAGTTGGCCAGATTATCTAGTGATTTAGTTTTAGTTTTTTATTATTATTTTTTTTTTTTTTGACAAAGGCGACAAGCAACTCCTGAAATTTAGGGGCGGACAACATGACTTTACATTGCACGCGTGCCAATCTGTGGTCGTGGGGTTGAATCGAGGTTTATGCAACCAATGAAGCCTTGAACAAGAGACTGGTACCAAAAGATCAAGAGGCCGTTGGTGATTATCTAGTGATTTTGTTATCCCAATCAAGTCAAGTGTATAGTTTGATCTTCAAAGATATGATATTGTTGGGGAATAGTTTCCATCCTCTAATTGTCCTGTGAGCTGGTTGAGGGTTCTTACATATCATTGCCGGACAAAAGAATATGGAAAAGTTTAGAATGAGAATCCAATTGATTAATTATCATTGAACACACTTCTCGAATGTGGATAAATT
This sequence comes from Dioscorea zingiberensis, assembly GCA_026586065.1. Classification (NCBI taxonomy): domain Eukaryota; kingdom Viridiplantae; phylum Streptophyta; class Magnoliopsida; order Dioscoreales; family Dioscoreaceae; genus Dioscorea; species Dioscorea zingiberensis. Next base: position 2,608,698 of record CM048827.1, on the reverse strand, counting down.
CTGAGCAATTTGGCACATTCCTTGAAGATGCTAGAATTCAATTCTGAGTTTTTCAAGCTCAAAACTAATATCAAATTGCATGATTACCACCTGAATATGCAAATCTCATTGATGAGAAGCATAATTAAGTTTGAAGGTGCAGAACTAAAGTTAGTTAAAATAAATTTAAAAGTTAAAAGATGAAGAATCAGTAGAAGAACACTATAAGGTGCATCTGATGAATAGCAGAACATTTGCATTGAATTTGATTCTTCAGAACTTATTCAATTTAGTGCACTACCTATCAACATGCATAAACCCATTTTGTTGATAGGTGATACACAATTGCAACATTGTAAATCAAGCAAAGGTCCACTTTGAAAGCATTTATTCATTAAAAAAAACAGAGTTAAACATGAGACAGAGATGCTAATTTAGCTGATTATCAATAAGGTATCAACCGGTACATCTACATAAATTGAATTGTTTAAGTTTAAAGTATGACGAAAAGGCCAAAAGATTCAGTTTAAACTATACAGCATAAAGACATTTTTGCGAGAAACACCTATTACAAGCTTGTTGATTTTAAATTTGTCAATCTATCCTGATAATGCCTCTCCTACGTACATACATACATCACCAGAGCTTCTGCTTCAACCTGCATATCACATATACCATGATCATCATCAGATAATCCTTCATTTATCTTCAGAATCACCTAATAAAGGAACAAGGTATTAACCTGTTGTTATCATCACATTGTTTTTGTTTTTCAGTTTTCGATTAACCGGCCTTTCAAAATGAATGGACATTAAAACCTTACAACGTTATCGTTTACATGGTTGAAAAAAAAACAAAAACAAAAAAAACAAAAACAAAAAAACGGTGATGTTTCCAAGATAAACTACATGTTTGTACGGAACTGATTCGAAATATTGATTTTTTAATATTTTTTTATTTGATATGGCTCATTCGACTAAGTGACCGAAGCTCCCAATGATAGAATCTTTTGTGAAGAGAAGCCTGACATTCACCATGGAAACACTTGTGAGACAACACGCTAACGACGACTTTGATAGAGAGGCATCATAGTGAACCTCATCCACTATACCCAGGGAGTTGGTATGACATCCAACATGAGACCCATAATCCGTCTCTAATGTATCTTGTACTAGGAGAGCCATTAGGGCCTCCGACATGAGACCTACAACAAGTCTATTATGCATCTTCTACTTCTTTATTATAATAATGAATATGATTTATCCACTATAATAGAAAATTGATGTGAAGATATTTTATTTTTGAATTATGTGATGATCAAACATCATCAAACATGCTTGTTGATCAAATTACATTTATTATCTCTAAAAGTTTACTTTATTAGGACAAATCAATCATTCAATTATTCTACAATCACATTAACATATATTTAATTGAATAATCAGAGATAAATAAAATGTTATTTAGGCTTAATTAGAAGCCCTTTCCATGTGTCTTACATTCTCTTTGAAGTAAACAACAACCAAAGTGAATATAAGAAATTGTAAGTTGATCTTATTTAAAATTAAATAATCCACTTGATTTAAATTAGGTTCAATGCTTAAAACCGCTTGCTTTGTTTCTTGGTGAATTCTAAGATACCTTGGGGGTTAAACCCAAGATCTGCAATTTGTGTCTTAGTTTCCAAGCATAAATTGTGTCTAGTACAAATCTGATGTGTAAAGTTTAAGTACAAATTGTGTGTACATTGAATTGTAAGCGGGCCCGCATGGTGTGAAGCGGGCGTTTATGAATGTGTCTTATTTATAAAATTGTGTGCGAGTGTGTGTAAATTGTGTGTAAAGGTATACTACCTTACACTGTCGCAAGGTATCTTAGAACGCACCTTTGTTTCTTTGCTTTTTAATAAGACTCTGAATTTACATATATACCCTTTGGAAACCAGGTAATTACACTCACATAATCAAATTTCTCACTTTAATAGGGGTATATAAGCGAAATTCATTTTATTAAGGGTCCGGTTGATAAGCGAAAAAATGAGGTATATCACAGGACAACATTTCTTGTACGTTGTTTGATTTACAAATGGGATGCCAGTACAGCACAAGTGACTTAAAATTTTGTCCCTCAAAATATATGGTACAACTTTTTAAGTGAGAGACAGCACAACTTAAAGACAAATTTGCCCCTAAATTAAATTAAAAATTATAACAATACCCCCAACTTAAAGAAAAATTTGCCCCCAATTTATATTAAAATTTACAACAATACCCCCAACTTAAAGATATTTTTGCCCTCAACTTATATTAAAATTACAATAATGCCCCCAACTTAAAGATAATTTTGCCCCTAACTTATATTAAAATTATAACAATGCCCCTAACTTAAGAACATTTTGCTCCTAATTTATATTAAAAAATTATAATATTGCCCTCGAGTTAAAGACAATTTTGCCCCCAACTTAAAGACATTTTTGCCCGCAACTTATATTAAAATTACAACAATGCCCCAAACTTAAACATAATTTTGCCCCCAACTTATATTAAAATTACAACAATGCCCCAAACTTAAAGACAATTTTGCTCCCAATCTATATTAAAAATTATAACATTGCCCCCAATTTATATTAAAATTACAACAATGGCCTCAAGTTCAAAACAATTTTGCCCTCAACTTATATTAAAACTCTAAAAAAAATTTCCTCCAAAACAACATAAGAAAGCACAAGGGTATTATAATAATTTTATAATTTTTTGTATAGTACTTGTGCAAAACAAACGGAGAACAACACAAAAAGTTTTGTAATGTCTATTGAATATCAAACAAAAAACAAGTAGTAAATAAATTTGTCATTGGCCACAACTACTCATGTTGTATTCACCTCTTTGTTCTCATTCGCGTATCAAATGGACCCTAATTAATTAATGGCAACGTTTTTGCACATATACATATCCAAAATCTATAATTTCTCATGCAACAATTACAAAATTTAAGTGGTCATACCTGAAATTATAAAATTCAAGGGGTAACAACGCAAAACCGCAAGAACGCTAAATAAACGAGTAATTAAAAAATCTCGCCAATGATTTGGTGTGCTGACCACTGACGCGGCACGTGCGAAGTCAGTGACCGTACACTCGTGTCATGCTGTCTATGCACGCCTTCCACGTAGTTTCCACATGCGTCACACCCCGGCCACCATCGTAAATCTACAACAAAAACCGATCGAAATTACGAGAAAACCTTCCATACAACGCATTGGTTTTCATGGTTTTCGAGGGTGTTTTCGGAAATGTCTCATCTATAATATTTGTCGCATTTTTATTGGTTTGACGTATTGACCAGCGTCGGCAGAAGAATTTAGACGGTAGCACGTGTATCTCACATGCAGGGAGCCACGTGTTTGTACGGACTGGTTTGTCGGGTAGTGCGGGGGACACGTGGGGACAGCTGGCGCGCATTCGTGGGGGACAAACTTAATCATCGCCACCACTCCGACATCATTCCTGGAGATTATCCAAAATTATCCCTTTTTTGTGGGCCCCACTCTACTCTTCATATACACCCATTATTTCATTATTCAGAGGAATATAAATTATTAATTTTTTTTTAAGTATTAGTTAGTATCACTAATTATAATATATTTACTAATTTTTAAATTCGTAATATAAATGGGTATAGCTTTTGATGAACTTTTGAACATAAATATTAATTAATTAACAATGCTTTTAAATTTGACAAGTTATTGTTGGAATTTGACCACATGCTTTTAAATTACTTCTCTCCAATCACTTAATTTTGACTGGACTAGTATTTGTCATTGACCAACAATTAGTTTATTTAATAAATTGTCAATTTTTTTTTCAAACTAAACTAAAGATGAATAATATGATAAATAAATTAAATGTCGAATGACTACTGCTAAATTTATAAGGAATTGAATGAATGGATTGAAAAATTTCCCCCAATTTTGGGGTGACGAGATGTCCAATGATTTGGGGGGAGTGGGGTGTCAGGTTGTGATCCGACAAGCTGACACGCACGTCTGGAGGATGCGGGACCCAATCTTGTCGGGTAGCACGTGATTGGTTGCGGCACGTGGGCCCGGTCCCTCGCACGTGACACCCCACTCGTTTCTTGGACTGTTCCTTGGACTCAGTGGCCCCATTACTCCATATATTACTTACAAATTAGATTTTCAACAATTAAAATATAACAAAATATATTTTAATTCAATGATATATAAAACTATTAAAGGTACTATATACACACATCTGAACAATAGATTTTCTTTTTATATTTACATATATTCATATATCTGCTAGAGCATTTTTCTGAGAATTTTGGCTACACACATGTATAAAAATAATTTACATCTTTATGTTTTTTAAATATGCTAAAAAAAGACTCTAGATTATACAGAATTTTCTAAATTAAAGAATAATATATAGGTGTCCACCCTTCTTCATGTGTATTCTTTTTTTTAAAAAAAAATGAGTTTTATGTTATATTAGATTTTTGGGGTCATTTTAAATCATGGCATGATAAAAGTGATGGAAATAGAAAGTTTAAGTTCTATGTAAATTATAGACTTCATATTGTATATTGTTTGATTAGATAGTGAAGTTGTCTTGAAGTTTGCACTTCATTGAAAATCTAACTACTGCAACAGTTATTATGTAGAAATGAAGTGGGAGCTATGTCACGTAAACCTGATTTAAAGGGATTCTCACTTTGTTTTTATTATTATTATTTTTTTAAATGAATAAATTATATTTTATTTAATTTAAAGTAGTTAATAAAGTTTACCTCACATCCCTTATTACATATGAATGAAAAGCTGTAATAAAGTATAACAAGGACCCATCCGCTCTCTCTAGAGCTATAACGCTCCATCCTTCTCCCCTGCAGTAGGTGCATCAGTCTCCATGAACTGTAGGCTTCGCTTCACTAATGATGTGGTGGGTTCCAGTTTTGACATCTTTGTTGGATTTGATGCATCAAACCAGGACAATAAGAGGAAGTTAATGTTGCGAATGATTTGTAGAGAAACACATTGTTTATCTTAAAAGTACCACCTATTTCTTTCTAGCTAGATACTCCATATTATCGAAAGTGTTGTCAATTTTCATCCCTTTTGTAGGGTTTTGTGCACCTTTTTTTAATAAAGGAGGTTGGTCCCCAAATGTCGTGAAAGGTGGTAGGGGAGGAAGCTAAATTGTAGAGGTCCTATAGTGCTCCCAGATGCTTTGGGCAAAAAACACTAAAGCGAAGTCTATAAAATCCAATTTTTTTACTTTGGATTCATTTCTGGTAAATCAAATCTAAAAATGGACTGCTGCAATGATCCATTTCTAATTTCGAAAGCTTCTCTTTGGTAAAGCGGCATAGGAGAGGAATAAAAGATGAAAGACCTCGGCAAATCAAGGGTAAGCTCATTTCTCAACCAAGACTACTCCACTCCGATATTCACCTTCTTCTCCGGTGACTACTTTGTTAATTTGACTATTAGAATGGGATTTGGGCATCCGGGTGCTCCCTCTTCTTACCGTATGTGTTTGTGTCTCTTTTTCAGATGAATCCTCGGAGACAACATCTTCGACACTAGAAGTATCTATAAGTACGTGTTTGTGTCCCTTTTTCAGATGAATCCTCGGAGACAACATCTTCGACACTAGAAGTATCTATAAGTTGGCCTGATAGGAGAAATCTCCAAGAGGAACCAGTCTTTATACTAACAAAATTATATATATATATATATATATATATATATATATATTCCTGATTAATTGTAAAGTTAGTTAGGGCAGGGATCATAGAGTGTTGGGGGCACACCAAGACATAATGATGTGAAGAATTAATAGGGTGGGGGTGTGTGTCATCAAATGACATGAATGCTGACATAACTCATGATATATTTCATCTCATCATAAGATCTCATTCTCAAACACTGAGCACAAGCAGCAAGCACTATCATGTTCAATAATTGCTAACTCCATGCCAATGATATATATACAAACATTTCATTTATTCATTTTTCTCATCATAATATTCAAAAGTTTGGACATATTTTTTTTTTTGTACTATATTTTATTTATTTATTAAAATATTCCAAATACAAGAGTGTTTTTTTAATATTTAAAATTATTTCTAGAAAAATAAACAATAGTCTATATATGTTACCTTTCTATTATACTCTCAACTTGGATATCTTTATTATTGGCTTAAATTATATAAATTGAGAATAAAATAGAAATAATAAACATATTATTGTCCACTCTCATCCTTCCATTTAAACACAAAATAATAACATGAGAAAATAAAAAAAATTAAAATTAAAAGTTGTATATAGATATCTTAGATCAAATTAAACCACCCAAATTATTGATTAATGGTTTGTTAATTAAAATAATAAAAGGGGAAATTTCAAAAAACTACCATGTTGTTTGTCACTTTCTCAATTCGGTCCTTGTGGTTCAAAATTGAACCACAACGACCCTATGGTTTGCCTGTTAATCACTTTTGTAACACTGTGCATTCACGGTCGCGTCCCGTTTGGCCCCCTAGAGCATGTTTGAAGGATTTCCAACCGCATGGATGGGAAGATCATCAAAAAATAAGCTAGCCTGTCAATTTTCATACAATTTGGTAACCGTTTGGTCCTCCCACTTAACGGTTGAAATTCTGAACTGTTCAGATTCCTATAAAATAAGAACCGTTAAGATGAAGACCCTATAAGTTCCCAAATTGTATGAAAATTGACAGGCTAGCTTACTTTTCGATGATCTTCCCATCCATACGGTTGTAAATCCTTCAAACATGCTCCAGGGGGCCAAACGGGACGCGACCGTGAATGCACAGTGTTACAGGGTACTAAAGTAATTAACAGGCAAACCATAGGGTCTTTGTGGTTCAATTTTGAACCATAAAGATCGAATTGAGAAAGTGACAAACCACGGAGTAGTTTTTTAAAATTTCTCCAAAAAAAAATCATAGATTTTTTTTAGTGTTAATGAACAAAAGACCCTTCAAACTTTCACATATCCACAAAAAATCCCCCCAAGTTTGCAATATCCCAATCAGTCCCTCCTTTTTGAGATTTTGACTTTTTAAGCCTTCCATCCACTAACACCATCTATTTTCTTTTTACATGACCAAAATACCCTTGTGAATCTCATGATCAAGCCCTTCCCCCAATGCATGAAAACAACAAAGTAAAATGTAAGGAATGCCCTCGATTCAAAAAGCAAGCTATGATGGGTGGTTCGAATCCCGAGACGGCGCAACACGCCATCTTCTCCTTTAGCCGACCTCTCGAGAGCGGTTCGTCATTCTAACTTGGCTGACCGGCAGGAAACGCAGTCGATCGCTGTAGTTTTCAGGCCCGGACGCATTAAATCACAAGTGATCGAGCCACCACCGCCGATTACTCCCGCCGGGTTCAAACTTCCCAGGAGATCAACAGTATATTAAATTTAGGCAAACTTAAAGTCTGCTACACTAAAGTCACAGTATGCTTGGAAACCACAGGTGTCCATGATTCTTACCTTCTTTTCGCTTGTTTTTACTAGTTTGTATGCATTTGGGATGGAAGATTAAACATAATGGTAAGCGATTTTTGTGTTGTTGTTAGCGTGGTTTGGAACTTCGCAGTTACAGAAATTTGGGGTTTAGGGTTTATTCTTTTTCTTTTTTTCTCGATTTAGGGTTTAGGGTTTGGGGTTTAGGTGGTCGATTTGTTGTACATTCCTTACGAATGATGTCTACAAGTGTTGCCAATGTTTCCATGTAAAATCACATTGTTTCCGTTTATTCTCCAAAGTTTCCATTTAAGCGTTCTACAACCTTTCGTAATAAATCTCTCTTGATGCAAAGCTACGGGGAAATATGTCGTCTAATCTAGTAAGCGGTAGGTGCTACTTGGTGCCGGGCCCACCAAACACTTGCCGTAATTGAAACCCAATATGGAGGAGGCACTGGAACTCATCAGAGGACACCCTTTGCCCCATTATTGGACATCCAGAACATTATGCGGGGAGAGAGGGGGCTGTTGGATGCTCTGTTAAAGAGGTTTGACGAGAGAACCAACAGATTTAGTATTGGAGAAGCATGTTGGCATTCGGACCCCGTGATATTGCTATCATCTTTGGCCTTCATGCCATGGGGAAGCGGTGGTCTTGAAGAAGCGAGAAAAAGCAATCGACTTTTGGAGTGAAATACATGGGTAAAATATACGATGTGCACAAAGATGCCATAAAAGAATCTTCTCCGGCTTGTTCGGAAGAAAAAGGAGACGAAGAAAACTTTGTCAAAGCTGGCGGGTGGTGTACCTCCTTGGAACGATGCTTTCTTCCTGGCACCTCATAATGCGCGATTCACTAACCGGATTGCAGACTACGCTTGAGACAAGCTAGATGAACTAAACGCTTCTGGCGTGGGCGCCAAACGCTCACAAGTGGCTTATGGATGGCGCCCCAAGATATCCGCACGCGTTAAGTCCAGTGGAATCCGATGAGGCTGCATAAACCGGATATCTAAGAGGGTGCGTTGTAAGCCCTCAACATATGGTTCTATGAGGTCACCGGGGCCAGGGAAGAAGGTGCACTATGGGAGGACACCGAGGGATCCTCGTCTACGGAAAATGCGGCTTGAGAAAGCAAGCCTCCTTGGTCCCCTACTAAAATCACTTTCGATGGAAAGGAGGTACTCCGACTTTTTCTTTAAATTTGAAAGCTCTCATGTATGATTATATATTATCGTTTAATATAGTTTATTTTCACTTAACTTACCGGAAGTTTATGTTTAATATATCATTTTTCGCTTAATATAACTAATTCCTATTTAATATATAGCGCCCCGCTTAAAATATAGTGTTGTCGCTAACATATGCACATTGTGGTTCTTTTACGCTTTTCCGAGCTTGTCCCCTCACAAGCATCGGAGGAGGAAGACAACGTAGGAGGCAAGTGAGGAGGTGGGACGCATCAAGGGCCCAGGAAAAGAATGAAAAAGTTTCTACCGCGCCCCATCCCGTGGCAAGGGTGCTAAGGGAGCTGACGGACAGGAGCGAAAAAGGGTCCTCGAGCGCTCCAAGTCCATTAGCCCCCACGCATTACTACCCGGCCGTTGTCCCTCCTACGAAACTCAGGCTAAGGAGGCCAAGGGATGATGACACACGCAACACGCATTGAGAATGCACTTAAGGTTCTCACAAGAGATGTTGCGGCCATCAAGTCCCGACTTGACAAAATGGAGAGAGGGCAGAGGGGGCTCCGCCGAGGTATCAGAGATAACGCAGGGCCGCAGATCCGACACCCAGCCGCGGCCAAGATCGGCCGATATCTACGGCGACGCCAAGCTCCGGTGACAAAGACGCCATCTCTATCATCCCCCAAATAAGTAAAGGAAGCTGTTAAAGAAGGTCACATCCCGCCCGGCCGGTTTGCCTCGAAGCCGTGAACCCGGTCTCAAATCAAGCGATGGTCCCTCTTCATGAGGATAAGATGCCGAAGAGGAAATCGGGCAAAGTAAAAAAAAGCTGCAAATGTTAAGCAAAGTCCATCTGTGTCTGCCAATGCTGAAGATGACGACAATGACTACATGGTTACACTTGGCAGCATAATTGAATCACTGACGCAGATGAAGAACTTGACGCCCAGTGACCCAAACCTCGCGCACCCATGCCGGCCGATGACCGGTGACCACCGCCCACTACCCTCGCTGAACCGCCAACATCTGAACCAGCCGCTTCTTGAACCACCGACTCACCGCCAGATCGAACCACCCACCGATCATGCGGATAGTAAAGGCACTGGGCCGACCAACGGCCGTCGATGGCCACGTATTGAATTACAAACATCCCCGAATCCGCTGGCCGCTGATGACCAGGCCACCGCCACCCTCGCCATCAAGAACCGAGCATCGACCACGTAGAGAGAGAAAAGACGCGATCATGGTGGGAGGATTTAATGGCAAAGGAGAACACAATGCAAGTTAAGACAAACTTTATACCAAAAATTAAAAATCCTCCCCGGTTTCATGCGGCCGATCGATCCGAGAAAACAACAATTGGGATGTATCTCAACTGCAGGATCGATAAGTAAGTTCTCCATTTAATATTCAGAGTTTTAGCTTAGAATAGTAATTTGTCGTTTAAAATATCAAATTTCCATTTAGTATGCTCATTTGTCATTTAATAAATGGTTTTTTCATTTAATGTCACGCTAAATATTCAGTTCTTCACCATTCAGGACAATTATTTGGAGGAACGAGTGGACGTACACCACTCGGGACCATCTGTATACGCTGCTGGACAGTAAGACGATGGCTATTGACGATGTCATGGACGTATATGTGCTGATCATCCTTGAATCTATGGCCAAATCTCCCTACCCTTACAAGAAACGGGCCACAATAACGAGACCGTTGGCGCTTTTAATGTCGAAGCAACTGGCTTCCGGAGATGTTGCCCTTACGCTGATGAAGGATGCAGTCCATGCATACCCCGAAGTGGAGTTGGTTATTTTGCCCATAATTCTAAATAAGCATTACCATCTCGTCGTTCTGGACAAGAAAAAGAAACAGTATGTTCACTACACATCAACAGAAGCGCTTATATCTGAAAGCAAACGCTCGAAATGGTAACATGATTAACTTTATTTTTTTTGAATTTTTCTAAATGGTCCTTAATCTTATATTAGCGGCGAGTCTTTGACGACTCCATCCAAATCGAGTTGGGAGATTACGAACGCAGCGCATTACCCCACTTATAAGCCCGGCTTGATATGCGCATGTAAGCACGGAAGCGTGCCCAATCCATGTGTCGCGGTTCATAGAACAAATCCTCTCGATAAGCGAGAAGCTCCGCCTCCCCGCACAATGCACCGATGTCGTTTGCGTTTATGCTTCGTCGCACGAGATATTAATGGAGCTTGGCAGAGGCGGTAAGAAGCTGAAGCGGGCATTAAAATTTGAAAAACGCGTGTTAAATTTAGATTTTCGTTAAACAAACATTAACTCTTCCAATGGTTATGATGGTCATGCCGACAGAAAGTATTGAATCCTAGATACAATCTTTATATATTAAACGTAAATGTCACATATTAAATGGTAACATAATATATTAAATGGAAAACTTACATTTTAAATGGGAACATGAGATAGTAAACATAAAAGTGATATATTAAATGGAAACTCATTAGCTTAAACGGGAGCATGACAATCGTAGTCGTTTAATGACAATCCACAAATGGGCATGAAGAAGAAAATATTATAACATTAATTAACGTTCAACTAAAACCAAACAAACATAAAAGTGCAGACAACAACAACAAAAAGAAAGAGATGAAAATTTAAACAACACAGGTAAAAAAAAAAACATAATGAAAGGGGTCCATGACATGCAGCAGCAGCAACATTCTCTTCAATCAGTATCTTCTCCCGATGAACTGGGAGGGAGATACTGAAGGGCTTGGGTGAAATCCATCTGAGTCAAGTCTAGATGAGGATGACGGCGAGAAATATCTTGGAAGATTTTGAAACCTTCCTCGACTTTTCGTCCTCTACACAAACGAGACGTTGAAAGTCGCCGATTCTTTTGAACTCGTGATATTGCACGCCAAGCCGATCGCTGGCCATGGGCCATGTTCTCATCGAAAGTCGGTAGATTTCAACAAAGACGGCGAATGTCCATGCGAAAGAGTGGCGATCGTTTGTATGAGGATACGCGGCCATCCCCGGATCCTTTTCGTGAGCGTTAACGCTCGGCGGTGGCTCCTCCTCAGCCCGGCGTCTTCTTTGACATCTCCCCGACTTCGATGAGCTTGAGTCACCGGTGGAGGTCCTTTGGCGCATTTCTCTTAGAGATTTTCTAAGCCGTGAGGATCCATTCTTGCAAAGGGAAAAGAGTGATGTGGTCGTGCCCATGTGGAGGGCTATTTAAAGAGCGGCAGCCGCACGATAATCGGCGCGGCGAGAGGGATTGATTCGGCCGAAAGGGATTGAGGCGACGCGAGGAGGATTGAGGCAATTTATTTATTGGGTAAAGTATCTCGGATAGTTTGGTTATCATTGCGTCCGCCACATTCAACGAATTGGTGGAGGCCAAGAGCCTCAACGGAAAAGACACTCAAGAGTATTAAGTTGATTCGACCGGCGGGGCCAAATCGTCGAAATATGCCCTAGGGCATTGGGAGAATGAGATGGTCACCTCTCTCCCCAACAAATTAAAATATTAAATGTAAAGTTGTAGTATTATACGTAAAGTTCTAATATTAAACGGAAACCAAGATAACTAAAACGAAAACGTATAATTCAAGCAAAAACAAGAAACGCATCGAAATACAATAAATGTTAGAGTAATTACATATTAGTCGCCAATAGGTGCATTACAAGATCTCCGGTTGTGTCTCAAATTTCATGGCATCGACTACTGGCCAGAACTTCACGCATCGCCGGATTCCTCGTGATTCTATTCTCTTCCGTCTTGGGCTGACCCGTGGTCTCTTTGTGCATGGAGGTCGCAGTAAGTAGTTCGCGGTTTGAATCGGTCGGCTTGTCATCATCCGGGCCGGAAAGATAGCTTCGCATACGCCAACCGTAAGCTTCAACCGTGAAATAGTTGTCAACATACCGATGTACACTTGTGTCCGTTAAGCATTATTGCAAAGACATGCGTGTTTGCATGGGAGGTCATACACCGCCACCTTCGCATGAACATGTCCTTGAGAGCGACTAACGGCGTGGTTGTTCTCGTCGATGACCTCAAAATGATCTCCGTCTGAACGGCCAACAAGTAGGTTGCGGCTTTCTTCAACGATTTCCTCCAACTTATTGTGTACTTCAGGGCATAAGTGGGTTTCCCATTTTCGAGAATTCTCACGGTGATTGCAGAGCATGACCATGAGCTTGAACCTTTGTTGGGCAAAAGAAAGCATTTAGGAAGCAAGAAGAAAAGATATTAATTACAAACTTGGTATGTTAAACGGAAATGCTTGAAAATACATAGGAAAGAATAATATTAAACGAAAACATGGAATACTAAATGAAAAAAAATTATTTTAACTGGAAAAATGTTATAATAAACGGTAAGTTAATATATTGCACCTAAAACTAAATAAATTAAACGATAAAAGTGGTACACTAAACTTAATCTTTCTTACCTTATCGAATCGACCATTATTGTTCGTTATGGGAGATGGCGTGCCTCCTTAATCCGGGCATTGAATGACTACGCTCACGTTAGAATACATCTCTCCCCATCTTTCGCCGTTGAACATATAGTTTGACCAATGAGAAACATCGGATTTACGAAGCGTACCAACGATGTCGCGTCGGGTCACGGCAAGTAGATTGGATTCGCTCGCCTCATTCATTATTCCTTTCTACGGTACATGCGTAAGCGATCCTCACAAATATGGACCAACGGGCTCTTTCGTGAGACTTCCCAAGCCTAACATTTCCCTTCATGAAGTTCGTTTTCGCGGTGTATAGCACGTATGCATGCGGCGAGAAGGAAAACATTTGCGACGGCGTTGATAAGGCCTCTTCGACCGTCCAAACGAATGTAATACTCTTTGCCATAATCGTCATCTCGGTAAATGGCATCGCCGAAGTTTTGACAGAAACCACGGCCCGCTTAGCGCCGGTTTCATTATCAACGGCAATAACGCAACATGAAAGAACCCCTCGCTTCCATCTTTGCCCGCCGCTCCCAACAACGCGTCCCCGTATTTTCCAAGCAAATGAAGTTCCATCAATGAAAAGTAATGGCCTGCAACCTCTCTTGAAACCGCCAACACATGCATCGGAATAGAGAAAATGCACGCCTAAACCGCCACCGCCCTCCTCCACAATAGCAATGCTACTGTGGTTTGTCTCCATCACCTTGTTTGCATACCATACTAACAAGTCATAGGCGCCACCTCACTACTATGAAGAATACCCCAGCCACCTCTTTCCCCAACCAAGCCCGCTTATAAGGCAAATTGACACCATGATCTCGCATGACATATCACGCCAATGTCAATAGCTCAGACATGAGGGCGGTCCTTCTCACTTCGCACTACCACCATCGACCCATTTCTTCGATGCTTTCGGATGCGACGTCGTGCCGATACCGCCCCCATATGTATGTGGGATGCATCGCTTGATTGTAAATGTTGTATGATTACCTTTACGATGCGCGTAAGCACGCCATCGGGCAATCCATCGCAAGACATTGGACGGTCGCTCTCTTCTTATCATTCTTTATGAAGTTGAAGTCAAAATTCGATTGATAGCGAACCGCTGGCAAGGCCCGTCCTTAAAGTGGTCACCGTCCCTAAACCGGCCACCTACTATCAACGCATACATAATTACAGATTTATCCGCTGAGTAGAAATGGCTAATGCCCAAGATGCCCTTCTTAGAATGGATTTGTGTCTCGGCTTAAACGATATGCTATCCGAGTTTGAATCCCTCCTGGTGCATATGTCACAAATGAAATTGGGATATATTATTCTGGAAAGTGAAAATGTTAAACCAAAAACACGATACTAAATGGAAAACCGTAATTTTAAGCGAGAAAGTGACAATGTTAAACTAAAAACCGACTATATATTAAACGTAAACTCATAAGTTTAAGCGAAAACACGAAATACACCGACTACAAGAAGGATTACGCCGAATTAGCGTAGGATGGTTCAACAATAAAAAAAAAACATAGTATTTACGCGTGGTAATGAGGAGCTTGAGGGCCCATCCACCGCATCTTCAACTGTGATCGGCCAATAAGGTCGACATGCGACCGGGAACATGTGGTATATATGGTACATATACCGAAAGTCCACCTCCGCTTTCAATTGGGCAAAAGCGATTCGGTGTGCATCCAGGTGTGACAAACCAACCTTTACGTGGGAAACTTCAAGACCCCATCGCCACATATCTCATTTAGTATTGACGCCTACTTAACTCAACACGCGGTGAAATGCAAAACTCTTCCTCGCCTTTTATATCCGGGCGATCGCACAAAAGGTCTCCATTGCGACCTGCAGCGAGAGTACCTTACACACTGGCATGGGTTTTAAACTGATAGGGAAAACACTTTTCGAAAAAATGAGAAAAGGTACTCACGGCTTAAAGTGAACGTTTCTTCGACTCACCTTGGGCGATGACTCGTCGAGGAAGAGAAGGTCACTGAACTCGCTGGTTCAGGGAGGAATGGAAACAAAATGGAACAAAAGAGAACAAAGAAGAACTAACAAGAACAAAGGAAGAAGAAGCTCTGAAAAAGCTGGGCACGAAGTACAAAAAGTAAGTGAGAAAAGATGGTAAAAAGTGGTGATTTGATGGCTAAAAGTGATGTTTGAACTCTTCTCTTTTGATTTGGGGAAAGCAGTGCTTCGGTTAGGGAGCAAATGGGTATTAAAATTTGGATTAACTAATCTGAGTTATGCCAGGACTAAAAATAACTAAACCAAAAAGGAGGACATGCAGGGAAAGCTGCTTTTGTCAGAGGGACTGTCTGGGAAGTTTGCAAACTTCCGGGGACTAAAAAATAATTTTCCCTTTTTTTTAATGTTTGTTGTTAAATCATGCAAATTGATAAAATCCTGTGAAGATATTGAGTCTCAATCATGAGAGCTGAGTTGCAGGAGATGTGCAAATTGGTGTCCCCTCTAGCCTAGACACAATGATAATGAATACATTATTAATAATATTAGTGTGTGTAAATAAATAAACAAGGGAGTCAATGGTCAAATTGAAGAGGCATCATCCCCATTCATAAGCCATGAATTCCGCATGCAACCCCTTAACTTTTTAGTACTCTTCATTGCACCCAAATAATTGGTCCCAAATCTTATTATTATTATTATTATTATTATTATTATTATTATTATTCTTATTATTCTTTTATATAATACTTACTTCATAATGAACAATCAATACTGTTGTATAAGTTTCTTTTTTTATTTAATGACTACATTATTTTTACATCTTACTGTTTTATGTAAAAAAAAACAGTCAAATTACCAAAAACAAATCTATTAATTTATGTTAGATGCATGTAGAAAACATTCAAAGTTTATTTATTTTTTATTTATAAAAACAGATAAATCATGTTAATCTATTGCTAATAAAAGAAAGTATTATATGATACAACTGAACTACTTATAATAGGAGCAGCAACATAGGTGCCCCTTTTACATAGGTAAAAGACTATTCAGAATCGTGGTCTCATCACCAGGATTACTGGGATTACTATTTCAAATTTCAGTCGTATGAGAGTAAAAGGAAATCTATGAATCAATTTCAAATAAATACATTGTTTATTATGAAAAAATTAAGATAATCTATCAAATATAATTAATAAAAATAATAATTAAATATCTATTATACCAAATTTTATAAAAAAAAACCTTCCTAAATTTCAATAAACATTTAAGAGAAAATATATTCTTATCAACTAAGTTTCAAAAATGCTTCCAAAATTGTTGATGGTGCCTCGAGATGTGTGTTGATGATCCCGAGACACTATTAATGGTTTCGGGAACCATTTTCAGGAAACTTAGTTAATATGATTAGTAGTGCTCTAGTTTTAAGAAGGAAAAAAAAATTAAATAACTCGAGATGATGATATTTACTAAATAGACATGAGATAGTTCTATGGTAATAATATTTAAGTATAAAAGTAAACTTATTTCTAAAAAGGAAACTTATATGTATATATGTTTATATATATATATATATATATATATATATATATATATATATATAATTAGGGTTAGGGTTAGGGTAAAAAGGTGAGACATGGAGGCATGATTGAGGTGAGAATGAGGGGGGAGAGCCTGACACAAAGCCCATCATTGAAAGGAACAAAGCAAGCAAATCACTCTTTATATATAACCCCAATTCCTCATCTCCCTCCCAAAAGCCCCCTATCTTTCTCTCATCTTCCCCCATTCAAACCCTAACCCTAACCCTAACCGTAAAAGAAGGAATCAAAGCAGAAGAAGACATATAGAACTCCAGAGGGAATCATGATGGCGAAGGAGGATCTAGGGTTGAGCCTCAGCCTCACCTTCTCCCCTCCTCCAATGCCGCAATCTCACCACCACCATTGGGCGCATGCCTTCGCCGCCGGATCTAGAGCTACCTCTCATTCCCCACCATCTCTCCTTCTCCGATCGGCAGGGATCGATGTGAATCGAGCGCCGGAGGGGGAGAGGGAGGGGGAGAGCGAGGAGGAGGGCGGCGCGTCGTCGCCGAACAACAGCACGGTCTCCAGCATCAGCGGGAAGCGGGATCTCGTCGCCCATGGCAGCGATGAGGAGGACGGCGATGGATCTCGCAAGAAGCTCCGACTCTCCAAGGACCAGTCCGCCATTCTCGAAGAGAGCTTCAAGGAGCACAACACTCTCAACCCCGTAAGCCCCTTCTCAAATCTCATAATTCCTTTAAGGTCCTCCATGTGATTTTCCAAAAATTAAAGGGTTCAAAAATAAAAAACAGAGGGACTTGTGGGTAATAACAAAGAAATAATGGGTGTAATCGTAAATGTGTGAACAGAAGCAGAAGGCCGCGCTAGCGAAGCAGCTGAAGCTGAGGCCACGGCAAGTGGAGGTTTGGTTCCAGAACCGGCGCGCGAGAACGAAGCTCAAGCAAACGGAAGTCGACTGCGAGCTATTGAAGCGTTGCTGCGAGACGCTGACCGAGGAGAACCGGAGACTCCACAAGGAGCTAGCTGAGCTCCGGGCACTCAAGCTCTCCCCTCATCTCTACATGCACATGGCCCCTCCCACCACCCTCACTATGTGTCCTTCTTGCGAGCGTGTCCAGTCCCCGGCCGTCGCCGCCATCCCGGCATCCAACACTCCTCCGTGGGCTCCCATCCCTCTCCGGCCATCTCTCCTCCATGCGGCGGCGGCGGCGCCACCACCTATGTCTTGAGGTTCTCGTTTCATGGGGACTAATTTTTCTCAGGGGTTCTTTTTGCAAACATCCCCCTTACTTATATTTTATTTAAATTTTTTTATTAGTGTGAGCTTATTATGATATTATATGGTTTTTAGTAGTCAAAAAAGGATGAGAGAAAAAGTTTGGCATGGGGTCTTGCTTGTAAAAGCTCTTCTTTTTTAGTTGTCCATGCAGAAGAAGAGAATCCAAAGTCGTGGGGGTGTGTGATCTAACAATGTGTAAAGCTCTTTTTATTCCTTGGATGTTGTCATGTTGTTGTAATGTGGGGACATGGAAAATGTTTTCTTTTATATATATATAATCATTATGTAATTGAATAAAGTTCATAGCCATTATATTTAATCATGCTTTCATTTTCATTATCAAAGTATATATATATATATATATATATATATATACATATTTGGTATGATCACAGGGTTTGATGATCTTTGAGATTTAACTAATTGACTGAAACCTTGTACCAATGGCCTATTGGTACCAAGTCCCTGCATAGGGGGTTCGTTCAGTAAAGAAGAACTCACATTCAAATCACTCCACACGCAGGATGCGTTGAATGTGAGCCTACGGATGCTCCGCCAACACATGGGCCTTGTCCCGCGTAGTATCAAAAAAACAAGAACTGGAGAAATACACATGGAAAATTGAAGCAATAGGTCATCAAAAGATTCATTAAATTTCAGAAAATCAGAATACATAGCACACGCACAATTATAAGATGAGAAAATGAAAGGAAATTGTTTTCCTTTAGTCTGTTATGTCGAAGCAAAGCTTGGCTTCATCCCAAGGACCATTGATCTCAAACTTGTATACCTGTATCTTTATAAGCATATAAGGGCAGACAACTGAAATGAAAACCAGAAGACTGGAGAAGATAACAAAGCTCAAAGTGTGCGAAAAGTATAAGATGCTCAATGTCATGGTGATCAATAGAAAGGAAAAACATAAATGGAGTTTGAAGGAATACTTTCTGATGCAAAAGGCAATCAATGGGGCAAAGAGGAAGACTTGCAGAGAGAATAGCACAATTGCAAAGACATGGAGTCTAGATGGTAGGCGGGAGGCAACAAGAACAGATGCCACTATTGACGAATTCAAAGAGATGTTACTAGCCAAAGTAGGGTTCTTCACAGCCCCGGGAGGTTGTATCGTGTATCCTGAATAATCATGCAAGAAAAGATGGAGAATTAAAAGAGATATTGTGAGTGCCACTATAGAATCTGAGCTGATGGACCTGGTCAGAGTATGATAAACAGGTGCTAAGATGAACAAACCACTGGTGAAGAATGAAATGTTAAGAAGGTATTTGGAGAGGACTTGCAATGAGAGCTGACTTGTGGTGAGCAAGAGTATCAGGAAGCTGAGTCCAAGGAGGCAAGCTGTCGAGTAAAAGAAGAGAGCCCTCGCTGATGACCAAGTCTAGTGTATGGATCCAGACAATAACCACAAGGGCTACGATGCAGAGGTACTGGGATATGGAAACAGAGTCTTGCATCACTCTAAGAAAATCCCTCTTCACAACATTAGCATTCATGACCATCTCTTCAAGGAATGTTTCATCGGGTGTAGTTGTCATCGTGATCCAGGCTGCATTCCTCCATAGGCCACTTTTCTCCATCGTGGATGTTGTGTGCTTGGATCAGCCCCAGTCTCCATGAGCTGTGACTGAATTAGTTATCGGTTGATGGTGATCTTTCAACCTGGCTCCATATCCTTCCTATACCAAAAGATGAGCAAACTAAATAATTTTTCCCACACAATGAAAATAAAGGTATAAGAGCTCATGCAACCAATCACTTTGATAGCATAACATCAAGTGTCTAATAAGCTAGTTCTGATTCCATATACTCCAAAACTAAAACACACACAAGTGGACCATAATTGTTCTGTCCTATAGATCTTTCATAACCAATAAAAGGGTAGTCCGGTGCTACAAAGCTCACTATAGGGTCGGACCACTTGCCTCACAGCCAGTAATCATAAAATAATGAAATTAGATAGACATGCCTCACAGCCATAGTAAATCCAATATAGCAAAGTATGCATAGTGATAGGTGACAATCAAACTCATTGCCAAATGATAGCTCAATTGATCAAAATCTATCAAATTATGAATTCAGTTGCATTTAATTTCCAAACTGAGTACAATCTTTTCCATTCAGCAGAACAAGTAATGCATAAATAACAAGTAGAAAAATCATCCAGAGTTGATAATCCAATTCGTGTAATTGGCTAGATTTACAACCAAAGAAACATTTCTACAAACATCTTGAGTGCAAACAAACCAGAACACAGAAATCAAAGAATTTACAGCAGCAACTGTTCTCATTGATCCTTAACAGTATTCATACTCGTCTGATCATCATCAAAGGAACATTTTTCCAAACAATTTGCGCGCAATACGCCAAAGCGTGCAAGATAGAAACAAAAAACAATACAATTGAATGACACTGCCATCTATTCAAGGATTGTGTTATTCACTACATTATTTACATGCATACAAGAATTCAAGGATCAGAGAGACGGAAATTTAGATCAATTGATAAGAACACTCACAGTTTGCTCTTGTTCTTCTCCACGAGGAACCCTTCGAAGACATCGCCAGAGTGAAGAAGCTCATGGATCCCATTTTTTAAAGAATATTTTGCATATAAACCCTTACAAAAATGTAAATTTGTTACATTAAGAGTCTGAAATTAATTGTTCACACAACCCCACAAGAAATTTTTTTGCATAAATACCCTCAAAATAAGGACTCTATTTTTAGCTTAAAAAAATGAAGATTTTACTTACCCTTTTTTCTATTTTCATTTTCTATATAAACAAAACATGATCCATTAAATAATTTTATCTAAAAAAATTAGAATTACTCATATCTCTGGTATAACAAATTAATTAGGAACTTCACATTGCTAAAGTCTTTATAAATATAACAAAATTTAATTAAGAAAATTAAAAGTCTAAGAATTTTAGTAAATATATTATTAGCCTTGGATAATAGACAATGGTCATCAAACGTCTGTCATTGTTATGTCATTTTGGAAGTCCACTTTAACATAAGTAATTTTTTTTTTTTTGTGATTTGGTATGTTGCAGGACATCTAATTATATATAAGTTTGAGTGGATTTAAAAAAAAAATAGATTTTTAATTTTAAAAATCATGACAACTATTTATTTTAAGGAAAATGCTATATGGGCCGACGAGGTTGTCCGAATTTGTTGTCCGAATACGTTTATGATGTCTCAAGATGCCCACGTTGATGATCCCGAGACATCATCAACGGATTAGGACAACCTCGTCTGTTTATATAGCATCACTCTTATCGTAAACCAATCTGGTAGTTAACCGACACAACTTATGATTATTTATGTATCTATTGTTTTTATGAAAGTCGTTAGCTACACGAGAGGCATTTTTTTATGGGTAATTTTTTAAAAAAAAAAATCCATGTGATTTTACATATTTGTAAAATAGAAAGTGTTTTTTTATTATAAAAACCTGTGGTTTTTTCGGTTAAAAAATAAAGAAAAATCGTTAACTTCTGCTTAGTTAGCAGGGGCATTTTCATCAAATTTTATATGAAAATCATATGAATTATAAATTCGATTTCTTTTAAATCTCCATCTAATTGAGAGATCACAACAACAACAAAAAATGATGAAAATTTAATGCCGTTGAAGGGAGTTAACAGTTTCCCTTTTTTTTTGTTAACAGGAGAAACCATAAGTTTTTATAAGAAAATATTGGACTTTTCTTTAATTTATAATGGAGATAACATTACCTTTTCTTTCATTTAAACTTATGCAAAATATTGGACTTTCACCTACATCAAATTATTTACATCATACCAAATAAAATATTTTGGATTTTCACCTCCATCAAATTATTTACATCATACCAAATATAAAAAAAGACAAATGTTAGTGTGTGTAAAAACAACAAAAACAAATGTTTTCAATTCACTTGGATCATACTAAACAAACTATGGTGTGTAAAAAAATGACAAATGATTTCAATTCACTTGCATCATACCAAACAAAATATAGTGTGTATATCTTGGAAGAAAAAAGCACATACAAATTGTTGTAATTTATTTTATTTTAAAAATTTCATAATATGACCATTAATATTATCATAATTAACTAGATATTTCTATGCCCACTCTAAGATCTCGTTGACCACAATCAAGACCTATGCATAGCAGGTCATCATTATACACAATTACAACAAAATTTGCTTAATAGATGCACATTTCAACCGCCGACAAAACTTATCTATGCAAATATGAATTAAAAAAAAATCCATTTCAACCATATTCAAAACCTCTGCATACAAAACAATTTTATTACTCTAGACAATATTGTAATTACAGCAAATGATAGTAGACAATGATGGCTTTAGAGCTGCTTGTCACAAGGTGAATCTTTTCTTACCACCCTTGTGTGACACTTAGTAAACTCTCAACTCGGTGAGAGAACTAAGTCAGCCTAAACCACTTGATCACTCAAAGATGAGTAGAGGAAATGGGTTAACAAATGGGAAGGTTCAGAGGAGAACTCACAAGGCAATTAGAAGGAAAAAAAAAGAAAACTTTATTAATAAAAAGAGCTTACAAGGATTCTAAGGACACACACCTTAACTTCTTGTCCCTAAATGAAGGGTGTCCCTCCTATTTATAGACCTTTTAG
This sequence comes from Dioscorea zingiberensis, assembly GCA_026586065.1. Lineage (NCBI taxonomy): Eukaryota > Viridiplantae > Streptophyta > Magnoliopsida > Dioscoreales > Dioscoreaceae > Dioscorea > Dioscorea zingiberensis. The sequence goes on along the minus strand of CM048827.1, from coordinate 2,586,074 downwards.
AGCTCTCTAGAAGTTTCAAGATTCATGGAGTTCCACGGAGATGTTCAAAAAGCTTCTAGCTAGAACCTCCTACACCTTACTAGACTATTCTAGATTTCTAAGACTTTCTATACAATTCTAGCTAGACCCTTTTAAACACTCTTACCTTATTTTGGGTTCTTCAAGAGAATCCTGGAGAACCCTAGAAGAATCCAGAGATCTCTAGAAAAAGTGGGGATACGTGGCATCCTCCCCCGCCTATGGTCGCGACACCCTCTACACATCTACATGGAAGTCTCGAAGCATGTCTTTGAATTTCCATAGCGAGTATTCCACTTCCCAGCTCACCTATGTGTCTAGTAGGTCTCTTCATTTAAGCAAATACTCTAGGTAGGATGGGACTCCTCGTCTTCTAATCTCTTTATCGGTAATGATGTGCTCGATTTCATTGTCAGAGGAAGTTACCATTGTTGTTGGTGCGCACCTTAACTCTCCTCGTGTTGCATCCTCCCTGTCTTCGTAGTAGGGTTTTAGCATGCTTGAGTGAAAGACAGGGTGAATCCTGAGTTTTAGCAAGGCAACTCCGAGTAGTAGGACGCCTTTCCTACCCTTTTATCACCTGAAAGGGGCCTTCATAGCATCGTACTAACCCCTTGTGGACCTTCCTTAAGGTTTTGAATTGTTAGGGTAGTAGCTTTACCATGGCCAAATCCCCTTCCTGGAATTCTAGTGGTCTTCTCTTTCAATCTGCACATCTTTTCATCTTCTTGGTTGCTTTGTCGAGGTGGGCTTGAGCAACATCGTATTGTTTGTGCCATCCCTTGGCACATTTGAAGGCTCCAAGGCTCCATCCCATATAGCGTATAAGAGTGATAAGGGTGAGTGGTTGCTTCCTCGTGGCTAGCTCGAAAGGACTTATTCCCTTAGACTTGCTTCGTTGCAAGTTGTACAAGAATTGGGCCATTTCTAGCAACTTAGTTCAATCCCTCTGATTGGCACTCACATAGTGCCTTGAATAAAACTTTAGCATAGTTTACTCTCTTGGTCTTCAAATCTGTCTGGGGGTGGAAGCTGGTTAAGAAGTTTAAGTCCGACCACAGGAGCTTAAACAGCTATGTCCAAAATTTACATATGAACCAGGGGTTCAAATCGCTGATGATGATTTTCCTTAACATTCCTCGGTATTTCATGACATGTTTTAGGAATAGTCGAGCCAATTCTTTTGTGGTGCAATCTGTCGGTGTTGGGATGAAGGTTCCATTGTGAAATTGTCCACGATGACCGTTATGGATCCACATCCTTCAAACTTTATAAGGGAGCTGATGAAGTGTATCGTGACGCTCTCCCATGGTCTTTCTGGAATGAGTAGTGGCTCTAGTAATCCCAATCGGGTTATTGTTGTTGTTCGATCTTGTCATGTTGGCGTACTAGATAGGTTAACACATAGGACTCTACGACATCCCATTGTTGGGGCTAATAGTATGTTTGGTTAACTAAGGCCAAAGTGCGTGTGATGCCCGGATAACTCGCCCAACGTGGGTCATAGCACTCTCGGATAATCTCCCTTCGTATGATTCCTCACTTTGGCACAAAGATTCCTTTTCCTTTGATCAAGAGTAGATCTTCATTTTAAATTTTAAATTGTAGGTGTGGTAGAATTATGCCAAGTAAACCAATTTAAATGAGTCACTTTGATGAAGGTTGCTATTTCAATTTTTCTAAAGGAGTTACTTTTAGGAACTTTATTATTTAAATTTAATCAAGATTATAATAAAGCTTCATTAAACTTTGGTTGTGTCATTCTAATTTAATTGCAATTAATTATGTGAGACTAAATTGCGGACTTGACATAAGTTATTACTCTAATAATATAAGAATAAAAATCAAAATATAAAAATTGGATGATATATGATAGAATAGTGCTTTTTATTTTTTATCTTTTTTTAAGTAAGAGCACTACAGTGCTACTTAACAACAAAGCTCTATCAGCCTTTTGATTTTATTATCTATCCACTCTGGCATCTGTTGACCCTCCTCATATGTGAATGCCTCTGCAAATAATCTTACATCTCTAGTCATTCTGCTTGCACCGGTATTTTCCTCTTATGGAATTGATTTAGCCTCCCAATGATGAAATATTGACAACCTTCTTCTACATTCCTCAATTAGATGGCTTGCCTCCCAATTTGGATCATTCTTTGTTGTTGTAACATAGTAGCCAGTTGAGTGTTGTCTATATATATAGAGTCTGGCCTTCTTGCTTCCAATGGACATTAAAGCTTTAATACCTTCTCGTGCTGCTATCACCTCGCCCTTGAAACTGATTCTGCTTCACAGAGTCATTTGCCTGCAATACAAAACTTCCCTTGATTAGTAACAATAATATACCCAATTCCTGCCATCTGTGTACCAGGCATCCGTGAATCATCAGCAACCAAAAAATTTTCAAAAACCTCCCTGGTTTTGAATCTCCTTTCTTTGAATTCCAATTCCTTTGTTGTTGATCTATGCTTACAGTTCTCCAAAGCAAGAGCAATTCCTCTTGTCACCACCTTATTTGGATCCATCTTAAGTTTCCTGAAGGAGGCATTGCATCTGCTCTTCTAGAGCTACCAAAGCACATCGCTTATCAATCGTTGTGGCCCTAATCCTCTACCAGTAAGCCAGTTGCCTTTTGTGATACTTTTAGTATCTAAGCTCCAAAGAGTGAGGACTCCCTGGCCTTTGACAGCCTCCCATGCTATCCTGACTCACCGCAGTCAAAAAACAAGTATGAGATAGATTCTTCACAAAATTTACATAGTTCACAAGGCTCATTTGGACCAAGTTTCAAGGCATATAAAAATTATCTTGTAGGTATCCTTCTAAGTAAAAAATTTCCACAAAAAGGTTTTCACTTTGGGAGCCACTCTCATTCTCTATAAGTTTTGCCACCCTTCCTAGCTCGGAGCTCCTCCAGTTCCCTGTTGATAGGCATAGATAGTTGCTGCCAAGATTTGGAGCCGGCCCCTATAGACCCCCTTCATCTCCCTTCCTCTATGTTTCCTTGATCTATAAGCCTTGAAATGTGTTAGTGATAATTCTTGGGAAGATATCCTCTACCATCTCCTAATCCCATTGGTTGTCTTTTAGTAGATGGCTTATCTACAACTGTGGTAACTAAAAATTCATATTAAAGAATGAGGGTTTTAACTCAAATGGGATATCAAAAAGCCAGGGATGTTTAGTTATAGAATCCTTCTCACATATATTATTGATGTGAGGTCCAACATAGATTTCAATAATCATTGTTTTCAAAATATGAAAACTCATAGATGTCAATTATGAATTTGTTCTTGTTAATGTTTTGTACTAGTTGTTTATATAAAAGACTCTTTTTAGAAACTAGATATGGTATTTAACTTTTGTTACTATATAATTTTGATTGTATTTGAACTTTGATTTATAATTTTTTTTTGCTTCCCTTATCAACAATTTCTGGCTCCACCACTGACCATCATCATATAATTGGACTGGGCATTCTTTTCTAATGTACAGCCATCTCTTGTGCGAACATTATATATCAGATATGTTCCTATTCTTAATGAATGCATTTTGCTCCCAACCTATAATATCACCTAAAGCTACCTTTATTCTATTTGGATGTAATTTTGATAATGATATTGTAGTTGACATTGTACAATAAGATGGGCCTAAAGTCTCGCACAGTTTGAGGATTATCTAATTTAGGGATAAGACTAATCAATGTTTGATTCTAGCTCAAGGGCAGATGCCCATTTGCAAAGAAATGATTTATGCAAGTTACTAATGAATCCCCTACAATATTCCAATAAGCGTTAAAAAATTCTACTATAAATCCCTTGGGGCCCGGTGTCTTACCTTGTGGCATTGTGGAAAGAATGTTATAGATCTCATACCTGGTCACTCGTCTCACCAATTGTCACTTTCACGTAGCTTCAATTGATCTTTGGAATATCATCAGGAAGGCTGGATACTATGCTCTGCATATCTATGTCTTCATGTCCCTGCCAAACGTTAGAATAGAATTGCACAAATTTATCCTCTATCTTCTTCGAATCAGTCAATACTTGACCTTCCTCTGTTCTAATTTGGATAATTTTATTATATCTTCTATAGTTCTTGGTTAATTGGTATAGAAATATCTTGTATTGTTGTCTCCATAAAGAAGCCATACTACCCTATATTTTTGTGCCTAGAGGTTTGCATTCTGTCTAAGCAAGACATGATGCTTAGTATAGAGTACCCTTAGCTTAATCCAAATCTCTTCTTCAAACATTGAAGTATTGTTATAATCAGAAGCCTCAAGTACCTCTATTTCCATCTCCACTTCTATAATTTTTTGCTCCAGTCCTTGGGTCAAGTGCCTACATTTCCTAATCAGATTTTTCCTCAAGTTATGTAGATTATGACTGGTGTGGTGCAAAGAGTTCCCTGACAACTTCTTTTCCAATTCCTCTCCATGGTTCTATAACAAACAGCTAAGTAATCCAATTAACATCAAATTTAAAGGGTCTAGATCCTTTATTGGTAATGGAGTGGTTGGTAAGTAATAGAGGGCTATGGTCCGACTAGCACCTAGATAGCTTTTCAATGAGATATGAACCTATGTTATCTTGCTATATGTTGTTGGCTAGGATCTTGTCTAACCTGGCCCATATTCTAGCATTACCTCTATGGTTGTTACATCATGTGTAGTCAGAGCCAGGATATTTTAGCTCGCTTAGGTTGTTATGAACTATGAATACATTAAAGTGTTTAGATTTAGTATCTGATGTTCGGTTAAGGAATCCAGACCCTACTCTCTTTTCTGATTCGTGACGCACCACATTTAAATCCCCAAGTAACACCCAAAGGTCATTTGTATCTCTGTGAGCTTCATCAAGTCTCGCCACAACTCCCTTTGTTTTCCTACTAGTTGACTATTGTAGGCTATGGAAACAAGGAATGATCTTTCTTTGGGCTGAGAGATAACAAGATGCAAAGCATACCTGGATTACTTATAGGGGAAACAATGCCAATATCTTTCCTCCATAGAGCGATTATCCCTCCAAAAAAACCAATTGAGGTTATTGCCACCCAATTCCAGTGCTTCTTGAACTTCCCACAGAATGATTCCACGAGAATATGATTTGATCTTGTCTCTACAAGACATAACAAAGATGGATTCAAAGATTTCATGAGATAAAAAATTCTACTTACCGTGTCGAGTACGAAGACCACCCCTACAATTCTATGATAACATTCTCATTCCGCAATACTGGTTAAGATAAGGTCTCCTTCAATTCGACCCTTCTTTTGGGACTTGACATACTCCATGGACGCTCTTTTGCCTCAATGATCTCTTCGTCCTGACATGGACCCTCCTCTATTGCCACTATATCTCCCAGATCATAGTGCTCTTATTCTTCCATTATTTCAATCTCCGGCCCCTACTGCTAATGTGGTTTATTGAGAGAACCTGTGATCTATTTCACAATAGATTCATGTGAGTTAATTACTTCCTCATCCTTACTATTTATATAATTTAGGTAATTAACAAGATTGGAGTCCATCTGCGCATAAGAGCTCGCTCCATCCAACGATGTCAAGAGCTCAGAGCCCTCTAGATGGTCCTCGTCCATCATGTTGGGCCAATCTTGGTTGGTCATCTTGTGATGCTTCTAGATGATTCCTCCATGTGTTCTTATATGACCGAGTCGCCCTCCACATCCTCGGAATGCTTCATATCTTCTCTCCCCACAGTGGACGACTTTCATTGACTCAGCATTTGAGCCTAGTGGGCTCACATGGCCCTTTTCATGCCTGTTGATTGCGCCGTGGGATTGCATCACTTGCGTGCTTTGCAATCCAATGATACGCCCTACTGTTGAGACCACGTGCTCCACGACCATTGGGTCCCATGAATGGTCATCTTTGACTTGCTTCTTACGTGCATTTTATGTGATTTTCTTCGTTGTTGCCCCTTGCTCGAAACGCCCTTCCCACAAGAGACCCGCCCACCTTTCTTCGGCTTCCTCCTGACGATCATCTAGGGCTCAAAAACATGGTCATCTTCTTATCCTTGGTTCCCGAGATATTCTTGGGCCCTCTTTTAGTTCCTTCTTGATTATCCTTCTCAGGTCTCATTGCTCTCACCCACCTACCAATGTAAGTGGGGGACAGGGTAGCTTGGCCGATACGACGATTGGAAGCAAGAGGATAGAGTGTTGAAGCTCAGAGATAAAGCCCTTCCTTGCTCTTCTATATGGTAGAATAGTTGACATATAAATATCATGCTATATATTTCAAATAGAGTCCATTGTCAATGTCATAAAAATATTATTTTATTTATACTATTAAAGTGTGTAATGACTAGAGAAGTTTGGTGACAATTACCTTAATTTAGACCCACTTTTCAAATCAAAACCAAATTAACTAAAAGAAATTAATTTAGGAATCAATAGTGCAGTAACTTTTAATTCCTCTCTTTTTAATAATAATATTATTAGAAAATTTTGTATTTAAAATAATATGATCTTGTATCTCAAGTTTTATCAAATTTTATTATAATATATTAAATTAAAATTTGGAACTTGTTGTGCCTAAATTTTTCATTATCCTTTGAATTTTCAATTTTATCGATTAAACCATATACTTCCAATTATTTGCAATTCAAACTTCTCATTCAAATTATTGTTAGTTGTTAATCCAATTGTCAACTCTGCACTATAGGTGGTGAAATGTGGCCACCTACATAATTATTTTAGGTATAGATATTTATTATTTATGGATTCCTCGTGGAATTTAGATGTAAGTATGGCATGATTAGGATATATAATTATAACTAATAGTGGGAACTTTTGTATTGCAGGAGCAAAGAGCTAGGAGACTAACTCAGTTTTTGAGAGAGAATAACAAGCTATAAAGGAATAAAAAGACTAACAAAAATGGGGAGCAACAGAGTATTACTGCATACTAATAATCAGAGGTTGGCTAGAAGCTTCCAGCAGAATACAAAAGACATTAACTAGAGGGCAAAGAAATTGAAGAATGTAAAGCTATGTTGAATCGGATCCAACATTGGGAGATGATCTATGTACCGAGAGAAGCAAATAGATGTGCTGACTTAGTGGCAGGAATGAAAAAGGGAGCAGGAACTAATGTGGAATTCACATATGTCCAAAAACTTGTATATCAAGTTGAAGGAAGATGTAATACATAGTTAGTTAGATTTTTTGTATTACCAAAAAAAAATGTTGAGATCCTAGTAGCAACATAATGACTATGTGGTAGAATGGGCATACAAGTGGTCCAAAAAGCTTACCCTACTAAGAGGGAGACTCCGAAATGGAACAAGGAAAGCCAAACGGCGCAAAGGCAAAGGAAATCGGAACTCCTAGGCGAAATAGAGAAAATGGACATCAGAAGTGAGCAACAAGCCCTCACAAACACCGAGTAAGAGCTTCTCTTTGCAAATAGAATGGAATATGAAAACATTTTTAGAATGGAGGAAGAGCACCGGCGATAATGCTCTAGAATCACTTGGCTCAAGGAGGGGGATCGAAACACGATGTACTTTTACTCCATAGCAAACCAACAAAAGAACACCAATTGGATTATCAAATGAGTTAAGAGGACCGGATACTTATAGATCCCGCTAGCATAGCAGAAGCAATAACAAGATACTTGTCCAAACTATTTGGAAGCAAACGAGAGGTCCGATACTCCACTGACTGAAAGAAGCTGTTTGAAGGCAGAAACCCAATAGACCTCTCACATCTCGACAACCCTTTCACAGAGGCAGAAATATTGACGACAATACTAGAACTCAATGCAGAGAGAGCCTCCGGACCAAATGGCTTCCCCATGACACTCTATCAACAAGGATGGAGTTTCACAAAAGACAAAGAGTTGCAAACCTTCCAAGAACTATATCGAGGAAACGCAAACCTGGAAAGGCTAAACTGGGCGCACATTCTATTGATCCCTAAGTCGAGCACATCATTATCAATCAAGGAGTACAACCCAATAAGTCTGCTTAATTGTTCAATCAAAATAATCACCAAGGTATTGGGAAACCACCTACAAAAGGTCGTTGTGGAACTAGTGAGTGAGAACCAAACGACTTTCATTAGGGGACGATGCATTTAGGACAGTGTAATGGAGACAGAGGAGATCATATTCAGGATAATAAAGAAGGGAGGGGTACTGATGAAAAGTGGATTTCGAGAAAGCTTTCTCAAGATAGTGGATTGGGAATTTCTCTTTGAAATCCTAGCAGCAAGAGGTTTTAGGATGAGGTGGATCAACTGGCTAAAGGTAATCCTCCATACATCAAAGTTAAGTTTTCTAATTAATGGTACCCCTATAGGGTATGTGCGGTACCAAAGGGGCCTATGACAAGGTGACCCACTCTATCCCCTGCTTTTTATCGTTGCCACAGATGTCTTCAGGACAATGCTCTATAAAGCCTCATAGGCAGGACTCTTCAAAGGCTTCAGGATAGGCCCTTGGGAGGGGGAGCAACTATTAGCCTTGTTGTAAGCAAATGATCTCCTAGTGCTTATTTCCAGGGAAACAAATGATTTTCGGACGTTGAAGCTTATTTTTTTTTTATCTATTTGAAGGATTGTCGGGTCTAAGAATCAATTACAACAAGAACGTTATAATCTCCGTTGGAGCCAATGACTGTGATCCCAAGGAGCTGGGCGCCACATTAATGGGGTGCCCACAAAACCACCTCCCCATAAACTATCTCTGTAACTCGTTATCTAGAAGCAGCCCCAAAAAGGCGAAATGGTTAAAACTTATCCAGAGGGTTAGCTATAAGCTGGGGACATGGAAAGGAAGGTTGACTTTGATGGGAGGATGAATTATACTACTAAATTTAGCTATCTCCACAATTCCCAACTACTGGATGACCATGTATAAATTGCCATAATGGATGATCCGCCATATAGAGAGAATCAAAAGGGACTTTTTTGGAGAGGGGCTAACCCAGAATCAAATGCCTAGCTACCTCTTGGTGACTCTGATTGCGAGGACCGTAGACAGTGGAGACTAACTTTGAATAAGGAATTTACAATCAAATATATCTATTGCTTCATAATCGACAGCGGACCTAGAAGCCTCCTCCCTGCATTCTTCTGAAAATAGGCATGCCCCTTAAAAGTCAAACTCTTCGTTTGGCTGGCGTGGGATGACAAAATCTTCACATTATAGAACCTGGCGAAAAGAAACTAGAAAGGGGAAAGAATACTAAGCTTTCTCTGTGATAGGGAGGAAGAAACGACCGAACACATTCTTCTCTGGTACTAATACTCAGCGGGAATCTGGTCGCACTAGAGCCCCTTCTTCAAACAAGTGGAGAAAGGGCTTAGGTAAAGTGGAACTTGCTTGTCATGGCTACTTGATCACCTTGAGCCTTTGGCTGAAACGAAACAGGAGATGTTTCCATGAAAAACACCATATTTTCATGAAACTTCTTGGACACTTCAACTTCCTTTGGCTCTCTTCGTCTGATGCAACGCACGCCACCAAGAGCAATAACTTCAGGATATGCACACCTTGGTTAGACGGGGCCTCTACTCTACAAGGGAGGTACATACTCCCCACATCCCCCCCGAGTGCAGATTTCAAGGAGTGACCAATCCACTAGGAAAGGGGATGTAGGCAGAGCTCACCTTATTCCCTCTATATGCACAATTCTGGTCCAACTATGGACCATTGTACTCTTTTTAACACTTAAATAAATGAACGTTGTTTATCCACTTTTGTCAAAAAAAAAACACCTACATAATTATTATAAAATCTTATTTTAGATTTTATAAACCAGTAAAATAGTTATATTCATTTTCCAAAATATATATATATATTTTTAATAATTTTGCACTTTGTTTAAGGAGTACCACCTAGGATCACATGTAAAAGTAAAGTAGAAATTAAATGATTGATTAATGCTCAAATAAATGAACGATTTACATTATAACTAAATTGGAAGTTAAACAAGACGAAATTGTAAATTGAAGGTGTAATGGAAAATTTAGGGTTTAGGGTTTAGGGTTTAGGCCGGCTGCATTTGGGACCGGCCCACTCTAACACTCAGCTAAGGGTGGGTTTTTTTTTTGGGGGTGTTAGAGTGGGCCGACAGTACTTGCGGTCGGCCTAACTCTAACACCTTTGTGTGTCTGTGTCTATATATATATATATATATATATATATATATATATATATATTTATTTATTTATTTATTTATTTATTTATTTAAAATTTTACATTCACTATATATCCATTAGTATTTATCTATAAATTTTTTATAATTATTATATATATATATATAGATAGTTATTATATTATCTTATCATCAAAATACATATATATATATATATATATATATATAGGGATGGCAATGGGGCGGGGCGGGGAGATGTGCCTCTACCACACCACGCTGAACCAACCCATGCCCTCGCACCTACACCTTGCCCAAATATTGGTATTTTTAATACCACAACCACTACCACGGTTTTTCCTTATTCCCCGCCCCGCTCATTATTTAAATTATTAAATTATGTACAATGTACATAGTAAAAAAGTCCTCCCCATTGCCATCCCTATGTTGTTCCTTGGAACTAATTCATTCCAGCTTCTCCAAGCCTTTGAGTAGCTGCCAAAACAAACAGATTGAACAAACAGATTCACACACAAGCAGTCATCACAGCGGGAACCAATTCACAAAGATCAACGTGAATTTGCAAAGGTCTGCTTTGAGTTTGGAATGGAGAAACAATTCACAAATGAGAACCAATTTACAAAGACAGGATGAAATTAGAAAAATTACGCGAGAAAAACAAAAGCGATTGAACACTCACCTTCAACAAAATCCATCCCAAAATTAATCCCATTTCAGACTGGACGTCCAATGTGAGAAGCTGAAGGCGAGAAGTTAACAAGTAACAACTAAGTACTAACAAGCGGCCAAGCCTTATGTTGAAGCCGCTGAAGAGGAGTAACTTGACAGAGGGTCGTGCGGCGGGCACTCACCGGGAGAGATAAGGGATGGCCGTGGGTTTACGCCAGGAGTCCAGTTCTGGACTGGAGACGTGGTGGAGGCGTGGTGGAGTTATGTACTAATGGGGAATCGGGGATCGGAGAAGGAGAAGGACCAAGGTGGAGGCATGGTGGAGCAGCCGCCAATGACCATACAAACCAAACAAAGCTTCACCCTAAAATTGTAAACCCTAAACTATATAATATGTTGACTATGAAAATGGGATTGCCTCGAGATCAATCTCAATTACAAGTCAACTGTTAAATTTGTTTGATTTGCAGGGCTTTAAGCAGTGAGAAAAATGGTGAAAAGATCAATCAAATGAGAAGAAAAGGCAAAGATGTAACGTGGAAAACCCTTAATTGGGAAAAACCACGGAGGAAAAAGGAGAATTCTCATTCAATTGGATTCTGAGAAACATTTACAAGTGGAAAATGGAAAAAGTGGATCAATTCTCAGTGAAACAGAGTTTCATTTGCTCGATGTCTTGCCCGTGAATGGCTGGGGTTATGGCCTTTATAGGCTTCGGTTGCTTGGAGAAGAAGCTTTGCATTTTGACACGTGCTCGATTAAATTGGCCCACGTGCTAGATTATTAAGGAAACTTTCGCTCGAACTCCTCTTCAAGTGCTGAGCTGGATGACAACTATAATTCTTCTAGAGGTTTCCGAAGTTATTCCGATGTTTTGTGTGTATATTTAGGATGGAAGCGATGAAGAGCCTTTCCGGTATGATGAATTGAGACCCCGATACGGTATACATCATTAATCCATTGGTTCGATTCGTCCTGAGCTTCTTCGGATTGATCCGATATATGGTACATTAGTATGGGGTGGGCGGTCGATGTGACAAGAGACCTCCAACATGTTATATGGGCCGATCTACGGTATGGGGCGGCCCATTCTTCAAATGAAAGGGCTTTATAGCGTTGACACGCGTGGACGGTCGATATATTCCACGTGTCTTACTATATTTCTCCCTATCATAATATAATATATATATATATATATATATATATATATATATATATATATATATATATATAAAGGGTATTTTAGTAATTTCTTTAAGCGGTAGGCGGGTTTAAAATAGATGTTTACCAAACCTGCCCTGCCCCGCACTCCTCACTAAAAATCCCCGCCCCCACCCCTCAAGTGCCCGCTCTCCAACAAAAAACCGCCTGGATTACTGAGGATGCGTAGGAAAGCAAGGGATGAGGTTGGGGGTTGCAATATCCCTATATATATATATATATATATATATATATATATATAATAACTATCTATATAATAATAATAATAATAATAATAAAAATTTATAGATAAATACTAATGGATATATATAGTTAATATAAAATTTTAAATATATATAAATATGTATATATTATTTATAGGATATGATATTGATAGGTAGGACTTCCTAATCAATCTTCCATTATATCATAACCCTATATATATATATATATATATATATATATATATATATATATATATATATATATATATATATACGTGATATTATAAGTGTCGATTTGTAATCAGCCTATTTTGTCAGCTTTCTTCCATTTTGGTTCCTCGAGCGTTTTTGAAGATTTAGAATCAGTATCGGATAGGAAGATCATCAAAAAATAGTTAGCATGTCCATTTTCATACAATTTGGTAATCGTTTGGTCCTCCTAGTTAACGGTTCTTATTTTATAAAAATCTGAGCGGTCCAGAATTTTAACTGTTAAGTGGGAGGACCAAACGGTAATTAAATTGTATGAAAATAGACATGCTAGTTTATTTTTTTTGATGATCTTCCCATCCGTACGGTTGGAAATCCTTCAAACATGCTCAGGGAGTGCTCCAAATAGGAATACTGAATACACAGCCATCCGGCCAAATAACTTTATCAACCGTGATATATATATATATATATATATATATATATATATATATATATATATATATATACTTGTTCCACTCATGACACAATCATGATCTCTTATATCCTTAAAAATGGAGAAAGAATTAACTCGAACCCTTATCTTCAACCCAAAGAAAAGGTTTATTTGCTTAATGAGCATTTAATACAAAAGGATTTAATCTAGGCCACAAACAAAACCCTTTTTTTAACAATTTGGACCCAGATGTTCAGATGCATTTTACTACCCAATGGAATTGGAATTGGATGCAAGGGAATCAATAGAAATATATACATAAAAAATTTTCTAAAGTTTTATTAGAAACAATGAATTAATTGCTGACAAAGAAAAGTAGGGAAGCTTTGTCAGCTTAATGAGATTAAGCTGACAAGTATATCCATATCTTTCATCTCTTAAAAAAAGAACCTTTTTTATCTACAAATGAGTCACTGGGATCTTCTATGTCCATCTCCTAATTACTCAGCTTGAAAATGGATTTAGTTTTGCACCGTTAATATATATAGCGTGGGTCAAAACGCCATTCCAAACTATTTTAATGTTCAGCATCTTTTATGTAGGCTTTACTCTTGTTATTAGTCATTAGAAAGGAATCAAATTCCTTCCAGAAAAAATTAAATTCCCATTTGATAAACCTTACTAAATTTCCACAATTTTATTTCACCTTTAAACAAAAAAATACAATATAAAGTTACAATGAGAAATAACATTTTGCTTTAATTCATTGGACTCAAAACAAATCAATAAAAAGCAATGTAATTAATAGATTCCATGAGTAGTATGGAAGCAAAAAAATTCAAACTTGCCAAATGAAAAAAAAGAACAGAAAAATGAGAGAAAAAAAGGAAGAGAGAGAGAGAGAGAGAATCAAAAAGAAGGTAATAGCACCACCCACTCAATGCCACATTACATTATACCATGAAGCCAAAGAAAGCTAGCGTAGACGGCCCAAAAGAAGAATCCCAACCACGTCTATGGCACATGAACACTACCATCACCTTCAAAGTTTTAACACCATGAGTTCATCTCCAAAATCATATTAAATATTATAATGGTATCAAGAGCCAACCTCTCCGGACCCCTCTCTACTTTTTACCCTTTATTTCCTCTCCACTTTTCACTTCTTCTCTTCTAAGTCTTCTTCTTCTCATTGTTCTCCTCCCTCTCTTCTCTTGCTCTCCAATGGCAGAGCCAGAGGCAATCACCATGGCTTCAAAACCACCATGTCAAAACCACACTCTCAGCTTCCTTTACAAAGCTCTATTCGTCTTCATCGCCATCACTCTCCTACCTCTCTTCCCTTCCCAAGCTCCGGAATTCATCAACCACTCCATCTTCAATGGATCTTGGGAGCTCCTCCACCTCCTTATTGTCGGCATCGCCATCTCCTACGGCCTCTTCAGCCGCCGCAACTCCGACCACCACGACCTCCTCCACGACAAAGACTTCTCCAACTCCAACAAACCTGACTCTCCCTCATCCTACATTTCTCGTCTTCTCCATGTCTCCTCCATCTTCGATGAAGACGACAACAACAACAACAACGACAATGATACCCTTTCTTCTTCATCTTCTTCTTCTTCTCCGATGATGATCTCCGATGAGACCTCCAAACTCCAAACTTGGAGCTCCCAGTACTCTCGAAACCAGCCTGTTGTCGTTAAAAGATCTACTGAGAAAAGCATAGTCTTGCCATCCCCCATCCCATGGAGATCCAGATCAGGGAGGATGTCCATGGAGATCAAGGAGGAGGAGGAGGAGAACAAGGTTCCCGAGCTCAGAGCCAAGATTAGTGAAGATTCAATCCTAAAGAAGAGAAGAAGTAATTCATCTGTTTCTCCTGCTCCACCTCCACCACCTCCACCACCTCCACCACCACCTCCACCTCCACCTCTCCACACTCCTGTTGGAAGATCAGTGAGGACTTTCAGATCATTGAACAGCATAGTTTCCGAGCAGCGGGTGAAGAATGATCAGGTGATGGAGAAGGTGATGGTGGAGTCTGATGATGACGATGATTCTGACGGTGATACCGCCGGAGAGGAGACTGGAGCAGAAGAAGAAGGAACACCAGGCGGCTCCACCGTGGCGTCGGCGGCGGAGGAGAATGAGGTGGACAAGAAGGCTGATGAGTTCATTGCTAAGTTCAGAGAGCAGATCAGACTTCAGAGGATTGAATCCATCAAAAAGTCTAGTGGTCAGAGAAGTCCTAAAAGTCCTTAATTAAGTAGAACATGAGAAGAAGAAGAACAACATCAAATTCTTGCTTTTCTTTTTCTTTCTCTTCTTTCTTTTAATGTGGACGGAGATGAATGAATGTTATATATTCTGAGATTTGATTATGTTGATCTTCATTCTCTTCGTTAGTATATTGTTGGCCAGACTTGATGATCATTTCTGCTGTATTTGAACATATTTATGAAGCCCAAGCTTGAAAAATTAATTTCTGTGGTTTTATGTATATGCTTGTGGACAAATGCTTGGATGTAATTTGGATTTCTGCAAACTTGGATAGGTGATATGTATATATATCAAGTGATGTAATTAAAGAGATAATGATGATTAATTTATAAACTTATAAGCAAGCAAAGTACCATCATCTTCATGGATCAGTATTTCAGAATAATTAAGGTTGTTTGTTCAGATGAAGCTAGAGAAAACAATTAATTTTTGCTACTTTTGCATAAAATAATTGTTGGATGGCTTGAACTGAAATTGTGATTTATGGATAAGAAAAAAAGGTATAATTTATAGATTTTTTTCACATATTTATCAGGTATTTCAAATTGTATTACATAACTTAAATTAATGTATTTTAACTTACATCAAAGTTGTTTGGTTTCTTGTAGTAAAAAATGATGAATTTAATTTTCCAATCGCTGTTTGATTTAATGTAAGTTTTTCTAAGAAAGTAAGTGGGTGAGGTTACCCTATTTATCCATTTTATATATATATTGGTAAATATATTAACTTGGATTTTGGAAATTTTTGATAAAAACACAAAGTTCTATAATTTTGCTTAACTTTTGTAATAATTTTGATAAATTTAGAGGGTTTTCTACAAAATGACATTAATTTTGAAAAGTTCATAATGCATCTTGACACCCTTCAAAAAAAAATAAATATTATTTTTATTTTTGGGTTTTTACGCAAAATATTACAAAGTTCAAAATTTTGCAAAAGACCCCTATAATAAATTTGGTAAATTGAGAGGTTATTTTAACTAAATCAAGATTTTACCAATTTGGTCGCGAAATAAAATGCAAAGAAAAGCAAGGCTGGATTTGTGAAGTCGCCTTTTTAAAACCAAACATCCAAAAGAAAATTTATACGAAACAAGTATTTCACTTACTTATAGTAACGGCCTTTAAGTGAAAAAGTAAATCGAAGTATTTTAGTTGTTCACTATTTTCACTTGATTTATATACTAAAGCCCATTTTGCTCATCCAAAATCAAGGGGCCAGTGAAAATATCACTTCCTTTTAATCAAAATGAATGTCCCCTTGTATCTAATTAAATAAATTTTTTTCTTACTTCCAAACTTCCCATTTCCATCTTCTCTAAAAATCTTTTTTATTCAAATAATTTTTTTAAATTGAAACCACATATCTATAATTCTTAATACTTAAATGCAAAATATGAAAGTCTATAATCTCTTCAAAAAAAAAAAAACAAATCCAATTAAAATGTTTGAGTAAATATATTATCTTTATAGCGTTACATATTATCTAATATATGTGTGTAAATATAAGTACATATAATTAATGAGGTATTTTGAGGACATATTTTCTTGAAAAAACCTTATTCCGTGTGTATATGTAATTGTGTAACTGCTCCTACAGACGTAAAGCAAGGGGTGGGTCCCCACCTCCAGGACACCTGTTACTATGTGGAACTGGACTTATTGTATTTGCCACGTAGGATCATCTACCATCTGTTGGGAATCTAAGTCCGTTCATTACGCGGATCGAACGGTGAAACTGACTCCCCCTCTCACTGGAAAGGTACGGTGGTGAAAAAGGCCTCTCATCTTTCGACGCGAAGCAAGTCCTGGAATCGCCTTGCGAGGAGAGGAACCTCGGAACCCTCGATGCGCTCCTTCTTCTCCGGCTGCAAACCCTAGGTATCCCAATCTCACTGTTTTTCTTTGAATCGTTTTATCTTTGGTAATGGTGATCGGCTTCCGCTTGAGATCAGGAATTGGGGGAGATTGAGGGTTTCTGGGCATGCATATCTGAAAGGATTTGGAAGAGGAGGATTGTGGGGGAGGCGGGGAAGGACGACGAGTCCAGGGGATTTATGGGGGAACGATCACGATGTGGAAGAGAGTGGTGGTCGGGGCTGGAGCTCGGGTGCTGTCTTCTATCCTGACTCTTGTTGTACAATGTTGTGCGGGAATAAGATCCAGCCGGGAGTTTCGGTGGTGTGGGATGAGGTCAGATGAGGTGATTTTTACTCTGCTGATGTTTTTTGGTTTTTTTTTTTTGGTTTATGTTTTGGGTAGTTTGATTGGATGGATTGCTTATCCTAATTTGCTTTGTTTTGGAAGCGTGAGGGCATGTTCAAAAGGTCTTTTTTCTGGATAATTTTGTAGAATTTGGATGGTTTTTTCCAAGTAACTTTTGAAGTGGAAATTCGGGAAAAGAATATCTCCAATGAGCAAGGAATTAGAGAGAGATGGCGCATTCTTTTCAATTATATGAATTTCCTTGCATGAAGTCTTCATAAGGATTAGTTTGAGTCTACATGTGATTGACTCCCAAAAAGCCTTGAAGTTTTGGTGAGTTCATTGTAGATTTTATTGGCATTAATGGCTCTCAAAAACCAAAGTTGAGTTTGTAAAATTAGGGATGCAAAATTGCTTCCAGAAATTGTGGATGTCTATGAACCTCTTCATAGGATTAGTTTTTGATTCTACATGTGATATGTGTGATTGATTCCAAGAGCCTTGAAGTTTTGGTAGTCTCAAATTTGTAGATTTATTGGCATTGGCTTTCAAAACCAAAGTTGAGTTTATAAATTAGATGCAAAATTGCTTCAGAAAACATGATGTCTTAATGATTTGAAAGGATTCATTGGTATTTCATTCGGCAATTGTTGTGAATAACTCATCCGTCCCATCAAAATCAGAGTTATGTTGTTGTTTTTACCTTCATTGATGGTTGAGCCATTTTTCTTTTGTATTAAGTGGATCATTTTACGCTGATCTTAATTCTAGTTGGAGTCTTGCAAATGTTTGCATGTTCTATGTAGTATATATTATGGTGCTATGTACTTGCCAAGTGTCCATGGGTTCAAGCGTGGTAAATCACCTGAAGTCTTAAAAAGGATGATTATCATTTCTTGATTCTTCACAAAAAACTTTCTTTCTGGATAGATGCATTTTGTTGAGCAGTAAATATTTTACATGTGATTTGATGCGCACATTTGCCAAGGATATATAATGGGTACATCTCTCAGGAATTCAAATAGTTATTTTCTCTTTTACAGGCCATAGTCTTCTTTTTCTTTTACACATTTATATTTGCTTTTTGGGCTAAGGGCCCTTGCATCCTTTCTTTAAATGCATGATTCTGTGCTTGTATGTTTTTTCCAACTTTATCTCTCATGAAGTTAACAGGATCTTACTCCTCAGTTTCCTACTATTAGGTGTGCTTTGGGTTCCATTTCCATGTGATGTTCCTCACTTGAAGCGACTTGGTGTTCGAGGAGTGATTACTTTAAATGAAGTATATGAGTACATTGGTGCCTTCGTCCCTATACCTTGTGAGTTCTTTTAATTTGTATTTCTTTGTTTATAAATCTACTATTTAGAATTTTTTGGGAAGATAAATTTATTATACTAAATGATGATAAGGTTTTTTGTCTCAAAGTACAAACTTTCATCCGCCCCAAGAAGCTTGGTCAATACCAGGTATGCCTATCATTTTATCACGTCTTCGTACATTCTTTGGGATTTTCTTAGGTTTTGATGAGCTGTCAGACTCATTATACTTGAGCCCTTTTCCTTACGCCAAGCCCCTGGTCCTGTTTGTCCTGGATAACACAAGCCCAAATCGCTATGCAAAACTCTATTGGCTGTTAATGATTATTTCATCAATATATAGACCTTTGGATATTACGGGTTGCTAAAATTTTTATCAAGTTATAGATGACCATTGGAGACTTGAGAGAGTTTACCTCCTTAAATTTGCTTTTGGAATTTTTCTTTTGTCTATCTTTTCGCCCAACAGTAAATTATTTATATTAACTTTACGGTTTAACAACTTCAAGCTATCCCCACACACAAGGAAGACTTCAAGGGAACATATATAAGATATTCTGTGCAGTTATTGAAGTTTGGATTCTGCTTAAATTATGGTAATTCATGTGCCCTGTGTTACCCAGGCTGACTTTTTTCTGGTCTGATTGTAGGAGCATGAGATTGAGCATTTGAGTGATACCTATACAAGAGATTATTATTTCTTGCCCCTTCTTTTGGAGGTGATATTTGCCAAGCTGTAAGCTTCCATACACATAGTAAGTATCACCTTCTTCCGAATTTCTAACCTTCGAGTATGCGGGTGATGATTTGATACTTCTTAGCACCTGGCATTGAATTTATAAATTCAAAATTCTTTTCTTTTTTATTTTAAAAATGTGTAGAAAATGTGTTTTGGGCCCTTGTTTCCTTTTATGTAATTTAGAAATTAATGTCTTTATACATTGAAATCTTTAATCTTAGTACTTAAAGAACAACTGATTTTGCCGCACCATTGGTGATGAGATTCCTGGATTTTGTTAAGGTTTCATTTTGTTTAATTACATTTTCACTTAAAAGAAGCAGGTTTCCTCTGTGTTTGTGTCCTACTAAAGTTTTTAATTCATTCTGTCGCGGAAACCGTAATATGCTGAAGACAGTTTATTTTGTAGCCTCCTATGTTTTTTTTTTCTTCCTGATATGCTTTTTTTCATGCCTTCAAGTGAGAACAAGAGGAGAATGCATCCCTCAAGTGAGAAGTCAACATACCTGTACACTGCAAAGCTGGCCGTGGGATCGTAGTACAACTTAATCGCTCTTCTGTTTACCTGGTCTGTTTCTCTTATCAGTACAAAAGAATATAATAATAATTATAATAATAAATAAAAAAATCAGGGACCAATAAAAGCAAATGATTAAATGGTTATGCATGTTCTTATAGGTTGAGCATAAGCTTAATGACGCCTTCAAGTGGGCTGCATATGAAATACATGCTCCAGATCAAGCAGGCCTAGAGTTCGCTTAGCTGTGCTTCACAGTGGCAGGTACTTCATCATTTCATTTTCTCTGTAAAAAACTTTGGAAACTTGCAGGATAAAGGTGTACCTTTAGATTTAGTTTGGCAACATTTCCATAATATCATTCACCAGCAAATAAATTCATGAATGCATTATGTGCTTGGTATATCACTGAAATGCAATTTTAGCATCACACTCTATTTTATGTTGCTAAAAACAATTGAAAGGTTGTAAGCCAGATAGCTTTTAATTTTATAGCCCTCAAGAATTAAGAGCATCACTCAGTGCTTCTTACAACTAAACTATATTTGCTATAACTGCAGGCTGTTGAAGATTACTACTACCTCCAAACAACTGAAGAAAACTGGAAAGCCCAACTCATTTGGAGTACCCGGGTTGTGAAATCGCCGGCATGTGTCCCAACTCCAGACCTCATGACTTTTGATGAGAATCTCCTTTCATCATGGTATCAGAGTCCCACCTCGAAGGTTATGATGGATGTACTCATACACTCCAAGCAAATGTGGGAAACAGTACATATCGCAGCGGAGTTAAACCTGAGTATAGGCAGGGTGCAATTCTTAGCTGGGAAATCAGCTCTTGCTAAGTGCTTATCAAGTGTTTCTCTGGCTCCAGTTCCAATGCTCATCAGGATGCTTTTGTTACCTGATTCAAAGAAGTTATTGGGAAGAGTCGAGACATCCATGTTTGGTGACTGGAGTTGTGTGTAAAATCTTGTAAATAAGTGTATCCATTTGCACTACTATCCCTCCATGTTCCTCCTTTCCTTTTTTAAGCTATTTACTTTTCCTGTGTAAATATGGAGGTGAAATTATATACCAGCTTTTGTGCAGCCCTCTCTTTTAACAAATCACTCAGTTTTAAAAATTATTACAGATGATAAGGAGTTGCTGTTCTATGCAAAATCTGTTTTATATTTATCTAGATGGAGGAAAATTGTTTTAAATTGACAACTAGGTTTCCCCATAGTGGAGTGCATCGTAATCATGTGCTATCTATTCATTTTTTCCCTCGAGTACGGTGGTGTTGATGATACCGTATTGAAAATTCCTGAATTGGATATCAATTCTGACTTCGTGAAATGCCTGCCTTCGGTTTATATATCACTGCTCCCCACCTGAACTCAACTAAGCCTAATTAATTATAAAGCCTATGCAAATCTTCTAATCTCTAACATCTGAACCCAGAAACAATAAACAGATAAAATAAATCAAATGTAGAAGGATTACAAAGATGAAGCACAATAGTTGTTGGGTGTAGTGATGAGAAGGAACCTCCTAATGAATATGAGAAGATACACTGAGATTTTAAGCTGTCCGCTATATCCTTAAGCTGTGCGAGAGTACTCAAAATCAAACTTCTCTAAGGACTTATTATTATTGTACAATTTTTGATGGGGATCTGTCCAAACCCTGAAATATATTATTTTTTCCATCAATCCAGGGATGATGTAAACAGGCTGTTTTCCAGAATACTTGTCATTCATGCCTTTGAAAATTCTGGGGAATGGGGAATTGGCAACAATGTTTATTCAATTCAACCTCAACTACTATCAACAACAACAAACCACCAAGAATATGGTTTCCTTTTATTTCTAAGTGTTTGGACTCCTTGTTGGGATGATGGATGAGGGATGATGCCAGAGCTTAATGTTGTTAGATTTGAAAGGGACTACAGAGAGATGTGCTGGGTTGGAGCCTCTCTTTATTAAAATTTCCATTTAATACTTTTCTTTCAAACGCAACAACTTTCCAATATCTTCCTAATAGTAATTTCCATGAGAAAAAGTTGATGCTATTACTCCCCTTCAAAATGAGGAAACCAAAAGAGGTTGAGGAAACTCAAAAGCATGTCTCTAAGCCAAATAAAAAAGTGATTTCCTATTAAGTGATTTATAAAATAAAATATAAGTACAAAAAAATCATTTGAACATTTAAGTGCTGTGAGACTTAAAATCTAACATGTAATTAAAAAGCCTGATAAATAATATACTTGGTACTTATACTGGTATTGTAAAGCTAGATGTTGCAAGCAAATATATATATATATATATATATATATATATATATATATATATATTGAGTATTTAAGTTTTTAAGTGAAAAAATTGAGACCAAGATTTTCCTTTGATGTAAAGTAGATATAATTTATACGTACATTTTACCCTACTACATTTAGAATATAATTCTTTTGAAAATCTCATTAAATAATATTATATATTATGAAGCTTCTATATATAATCCTTTTTTATATAAAAAAAATTGAAAAAAATTATTTAAGTCGCTATTGTTCGCTTTTTTCTTCTTTCTTTTCTTTTGGCTCATCGGGACTTGCTTTGGTTTTATGTCGAGAGTGAAGCCTTTTGAAGTCAAGAATATATGTTTGCTTTATAGAGTGAAAGTCAAAAGCTAGGAGTTTGGAACTTCCAAATTGAACCCTCCATCCATTGATGTTTTGACTCTCATAAAGGAAAAAAAAAACGAAGTGAGTTTGATGAATTTACCCGGGCTTATGTGGCCGAATCAACTCCCATTTTATTCCTACTTCTAACGCTTTTCTCCTATGATAAGTTTACATTTCCAGTTGAAACAAAGCATTGAAAGTATATATGTGAAGTTCACCGCTAAACTTTGAGACTCAAATATTGCTGAAGTGCATGGGAATTTAGACTTGCTTTACTTTTTATCAAGTTTCCAATTTACATTTCAAAATGACTTATATAAATAAAATTTTTCAAAAATTCTATAAAAAGAAAACAACAAACTTATGTAAAATAGAAAAAGAATCAATTATGTTCTTAGCTTAAGCAAATGTAGGTCCCCTAAAATTGCCCCCCAAGTAAAACCCCCATCTTTGGTTATTCTTTTTCCCCTCATCTTCATTTGGTCTCTCCTCATCCCTTGCTTCAATTTGTTATGGGTTTTCCTAAGAAGCACATCAAGCAAATTATGCTCCAAAGTGAGAGATGATTATCACTTTTTAACACTAATTAATCAAAAAGAGTACCCACTTTCTTTCTCTCCAAAGGAGAAAGGAGAGGGAGAAGTTAAAGATTAATGGAGATCAACTACCATGAAGTATTTTGTCACACTATAGAGCATGTTAATTAGGCAGTGACAAAGGCTGCAAAAGTGCTAGAGTGATGGATGGCATGCTTTACTTCTTATATGTGATGAACTTGTAATGCATGTGCGCTTGGAGGACATTTGGGATGTTCTTTGTTTGTTGTTTTCTAGTCTTTAAAAAAAATTGAAGGGTGTCTTTAGATTTTGAGGGAATATATAGATTTAACTAATTCTAAAATAAGTTATCTTTTTCAATGTTCTATAGTTTTAGCTTTTGTTTTTAATTAGCTATATAGAAGAAATCAACATTGTACTTTTCAAATTAGTTTAAGCAATTCTAAAACACTTTGTTCAATTTAGTGAGAATCATCGGCGCAACAGTATTTTTAAGTAATTAAATTCAATTGGTGAGCGAAATTATTTTTGATGATTCTTTCCTATATCCAATGCCAGAATGGACCTTTTGTATAAATACAAGATTAGTTGATTGGATGATAAATTTGATGATGAAGAGTTTAATTCCAAATCTAACTTGGAAATACAATGTGTAATAAATAAAAATTGACATTTCAATTGTTGTTGATAATCTTTAAATAATTTTACAATATTGGATATAATGAAGACTAATCTTAAGGAGTTTTTGGATCCATGAGGTCAGGAGGAACAGTAAGTGGGAGGAGTAGGAAGAAATGACGACAGTGACCGACCCCTCTCTTTTCAAAAAAAAAGAGCAGAAGGATTCCAGTGTTTGTGTGGTTCTATAAAAAAAGTAGAGAAAATAATATATATATATATATATATGAAACTTTGTATGTGAAAATTAAATTGGATTATAAATATAAAATATAAAAATCTTTAGCTTTCTACTATTTATTTGAAGAAATTGGTCATACACATTTTTTCATTTTTTTGTGATAAAGGTGAACAAACCATTTTTATTTGGCATACTAAAGCATGAAAACATGTTTCAATCTCTTGACTTTGGATTTAGGGTACATAGGGTTTAGGGATGGTAGTCAATTCTTTTTTATGAAAGTTAAATATGTCATTTAAAAAACACTCTTTTGACTGAAGATAAACATGCCATTTGAAAATTTGAGGATTCACCTTCTAACTAGCAAAAGAAACAAAGTAAATATTTTAATTAACTGTGGCCAATTTTTATTTTTGAATTTTTTTAAAGAAAAAGCTTTTCCATAATTACATTTATTTGACAAAAAAAATGATTATTTTTCCCCTAAAATGAATGTGAACAACAAAAGACATCAAATCCCACATAATACCAGGACCATGCACACTCTCTCACTCATGGTTTCTCTTTCATCTTAAAAAACTCTTATTAATGATCCCCATCAGCTCTCCAA
This sequence comes from Dioscorea zingiberensis, assembly GCA_026586065.1. Classification (NCBI taxonomy): domain Eukaryota; kingdom Viridiplantae; phylum Streptophyta; class Magnoliopsida; order Dioscoreales; family Dioscoreaceae; genus Dioscorea; species Dioscorea zingiberensis. The sequence continues at coordinate 2,561,417 of CM048827.1, read as the reverse complement.
CTACACACATTCCCTCATATATTATGGTCCCACTCTTAGAAATGATTGGGGTGGGACATAACATACCCTAATCTTCTCACACACAAATGTTCTCAGAAACTAGATTCCCAAAAATAATATCATACATCCAATAAAATCATGCATTAATCTTTTTTTTCTTTTTCTTTTTATTAAGTCGACCAAAGTGCAAGGACGTCAAGGACATATACTGGAGACCTGAACCCTCCATTCACTTGGGGGATAATCCCGAAATCCTCTTAATAAGCGAGGCAGAATATCAATAAGTAATTCATTGTGGTGCATTGGCTGAATTAAATTGTCAAAAAGAGCAGTGCCTAATATTTAATTTAGAGTAATACAACTCTATTATATCAATTCCGTAAAACTTTTACCCTCATAAATTATACCGAGGTGATAACTTCGGCTTTAGTGCCCTTCATATTTTAAGGATTGATCGGTAGAAATATTAATCACTCTTACAGAACTTTTTCGACATCATCCTTTGTATATATATGTCTCGGAAATTTTGGTCACCCTGTAGTATACTATATCTTAAGTGAATTTGGATTTTTACAATTACGTGAAAATTGAGAGTAGACTAAATTGCGTCCAATGGATAATAAAGAGTCCGTTAAAAGAGTAGTATCGGTACATGAAGAAATTTAAATTTAGATATTAAAACCCAAAAAACACTATATATATATATTGCAAGAAAACATACAAAAGTCATACATCTTGCCACACGGCCTTGTGCCTTCAAATTTTAACGCCAAAAAACACAAAAACTCTCCAAACCTTCCAATCCCAATCCCTAAACATTTTCCTTCAAACTTCTTTCTTCTTCTTCTTCTACCTTCTTCTTTGCTTCTTCTTCTTTTTTTTAGTTTGTAGTTTACTAATATACCATCAAAAGCATCAAGCTTTGTCCAAAGAAGAAAGAAGAGAAGAGAAGAATCCTAAGTCAATCTTTCCCCTGTCTAGTGTCTTTTTTCCTCTCTATTCCCATCCAAAAAACACAAAAAGAAAAATGCAACCTTTTTTTTCCACCCCAAGGAACTCCCAAGTATCTCCACATCTTCTCCTTCCCTCTGGATCTAATCAACCTCTCTTTTCTCCTCATCTCATTTTCCAACCTTCCAAAAGAATCCTCATCTTTCCAATTTCTCACACTTTTCATCTTCACCTCATTGTCCAAAGATCTCAGCCTTTGAACTTCAATCTCATTCTCCAAAATACAGGAAAGCTTCCTAAAGTAATGGCGGCGACTCGGATCATCCCCTCAGCACCACCATTCCCTTCTCGCTCTCATCCTCGTCCTCTTGGCAGTGTACGTCGTCTTGCGCACCAGATACAACGCCCAGGAGGAGGAAGGAGAGTCGATTAGAGGCCAGAGTGGATGTACGGCGAGGAGGGGAGCCGGAGGAGCTGCTTCGAGACTCTCTCCGGCGGGGAGCAAATTCCTGACGGCCCATGACATCTACTCGACGCGCCGGGCGAGATTTTGTGGGCAAGTCTGGAGTACGGGACGCTTTAACTGTACCGGGCCGCAGTGCAAAGGGGCGGCGCCGCGCTGCTTCTTCTTCCGCTTCGTGCGCCTCAAGCGTGCGCCGGCCGGACCAAGGAGATCTTGCCGGCGCGTGAGCGTGTTGGGGACCGTCCGGCACCCCTAATCTTGTGCTACTCCGTACGATGTATGTCGGCCCGCGAGGAGAGAAGCTCTTTGTTCATCCCTTTTACCTCGCCGGCAATCTCTCCCAGATTCCCTCCATGGTGATCACTCACTCTCTTCTCTTTCTCTCTCTCTCTCTCTAAGCTTGTTTTTAGGCTTGAAAAAAATGGATTTTTTATGCTGATTTTGATGAATTTTTGTGAGTTTGCATCAACTTTTTTCATGGTTGACTAGAAACTTTTGTGTTTATATTGGATTCATGTTTTTCCTAGTTTGGGTTATTAAGTAACTGGATTTGAAGGAAAAACAGAGGAAAAGTAGAAGGGGAAGCAAATTTTTATTAGTGAGCTTCCATTTGTGATTCCAATGTGAGCATGGTGGTGTTTATTGGTGATTTTTGATGAATTTGTTTTTTACTTTCCATTGTAGATTCCAATGTGAGCAAGGTGTTTAAGTTTTTGTTCTTTTGTTATAGAGAAACTTGTTTGTATTTATATTGGATTCATCTTTTTCTATTTTTCGTAATTTTGTTTGGATTGGAGGAAAATCATGAGGAAAAGAACAGGAAAACAATTTTTTTTAATTCACTTTTAGCTCTGATTTGGCTATCATGATGCTTATTAGTTCTCTTTCCATGGATGTCTCAAATTTGATTCTTATTGGTTTTCTTCGTGAATTTGCATAACTTTTGCATGATGATTCCAATGTTGGCAAGATCATTGAGTTCTCATTGACACAAACTTGTTTGAATTTATATTGAATTCATCTTTTTTCCTCTTTGAATGCGTTTCGATTAGAGGGGAAGGTCGAGGGAAATGAAAAAGGAAACCAAATTTGATTACTCTCTCTTCATTCAACCAAGCACTAGAAAAGCAAATTCTTAACTTAAAGTTTTCTTATCAATGATCAAACTTTATAGATGGCAATGCTGAAGCACATATGATGGGGTGAGATCATTTACAAAGATATCACTAGGCATCACTTTAAAGGATTGGATCACCTTCACACCGGGTTGCGAAGCCTCCTAATCCATGGGAATCTCAAATCCAAACAACATCTTGCTCAAGAAAGCTGATTTCCGGGCTCAAAAGATATCAGATTATGTGAAGCTTTGCAACTCTCCCTCTTGAACCCAACTCGCTGGCTGTAGGAGATGCTTGCTGAGGGTCAGCTCATTGCACAGGGATACAAAGCCCCTGGAGCTTACTTCTAAGATGAAGGAGGCAACCAAAGAGAGTGATATATATACAAGCATGGGTGTGATCTTTCACCAAGAAATGATCACTACGGAAGGAGCCGGTGAACAACAACTTCCTGCACTCCAAGGATCAGCATTTACCGACATCTTTGAGGAACTTGGTTCTTGAGCACAACATATCAAACATAATTCAGTTCGGAGCTTCTCAAGCAGAGCAATCAGAGTGCTACAAGTGAGGAGTGTTTGTTGATGTACTTTCAAGTGGCAATGGCTTGTTGCTCACCTTCTAAAGCCTGCATTAGCGGCCGGATATCAAACAGGTTATCAGAAAACTTAGAAGAGATCGAGAAAGATGACAAATGGCTTGCAGCTGGCTAACTGAGGCATCATTTATGAACTAACATTGCTGTGAAAGTTAGCGGGGACTCTCTCATCGATCCAGATCGAGATTGAAAAAGTATAGGATTTACAGGTTGGATGCACGACATTGTTATCAACAAATGTGAATAATTTGTGAATTCAAATCACAAAAAGCTCAGATTCTTATTTTACTGCACATCATTTGAATCACTACCCCTGCAGTTTGATTGCAGTTAAAAAGCTGACACAATTGAGGATTGTGTATTGATGTATTTTCACTTTTTAATTGCCAAAATGGCTTGATCTATACACATTTTTAGAAAGCTTGAACCCAAGATCAAATGGTGACAAACTGGCGATGTACAATCTTTTGTTTTCAGAAATGGTTTCTGAAAATTTACTACAGATCTGTCGAGAGTTCATCGCGGCTATAATTGACAGGATTTGTAAGAAGAAACAAACACTAGTTAGCTTCAAGCAAACAAACACATAAACAAATGGAAACAGAGCCTAAATTTCAGCTCAACTTCTTTGGATTATAATTGAGAGTGGGACAGGCCAAAATACTTTGAATGTGGAGATGAGATATCGAGATTGAGAGGTTCACAAAGATTCCCTGAAAACTTTCTTAACAGTCAGAGTTGTCTCTATATATGAGTCCCTCAAAACTTGTCCTCATGGATAACAATACCAAGAATGAAACTCTCTTGTCAATTTCTTATCAGAAGCTATTGCACTTTGAACAGTTCTAATCAATTCTCTTACCAACCAGGTCCTTAGAGGCTCCACTCATTGGTACTTTTGCAAACTTTATTATCTTATTATTAATAAAACATGATTTATTTGACATTTTAAAATAAAAAAACAGTTCTAGCTCAAGTTTTAGGTACCCATGGATAAGTAAAATAATATAATTTGGATTTAATTATTTTATATTTTTTATCATATATGTACACTCAACCCATTCATAACTTTGGAGAAAAAATTTAGCAATTGTGAAACAATGTCATATACAAAATTTTCAAAACAAAGGTTTTGAACTGAAATTAAATAAATACAAAACAGAAAATGAAATTTTTCATGATAAAAACAAACCCTTGGTGGAGAAATGGCAGGCAAATTAGAAGTTGAGTTGGCACTCAAAATGGATTAGCATTAAAGAGACCTTGAGTGGATTTTGAATACAGGGCAAAAATCAATCATTGTCAAGCTTCAACTATCTTTGTGCTTGTGTGTCAATGACCTTTTTAATTGTCAACCCCACTCTGAAAAATACTGTGGCAGCAGAAAGAGGATGACATTTTGTGCTCAACATGAACAAAAGTGAGAGAGACCCAGAGAGAGAGAAAGGAAAAAAGGGTTAAGAAAAAGCCCTGGTTTTCATCATGGAATGGCCTCAATTATCAAATAATCATTTTTAAAAAAAAATAAATAAATAAGACTTGCTTGGATTAATATTAACCTTTTTAAACTTAAAAATAAAACAACATAAAAAGTACTGTTAGAAGAGTCAACTGGCAACCTGTTCATTCTAGTACACTCATTTGAAGAGAGATTTCCGTGGTGTGAGTTCCCTAGAACTGAGAGATTTGGAGACAATGCAGTCTCTTCAAACTGTTTTAAAACAGCAAATCATTGAAACAGAGAAAAATAAGGCCCTAAGTATCCACTGATGATCAAATCAGTAAGTCTATGAACTATAAACAAAAAGAAATAGATTGCCTTTTATTATTTTAAAATGATAAAGAAATGAATGTGTAGAATTGTTATTCCAAGAAATAAGTGTAGTGTCTCCAATGTACCTTTCTTTCTTACTGCTACCAACCTGGCAATTCACCTACCCAATGGAAGACACAATCCAATTAGCAATCTTCTAAAGAATGTCTCCATTACAATACATGATATTCATCAATGGGACAAATTTCCACATCATTCAGTTATATAATAAAAGATGCTGGAATAGAATTACTGTTCTCCATGCTAAACCAAACTGTGATCTGGGTAGAAATGAGGAAAAAATGCACTGAATAACAGTTTCATTCTAAGTTTTTAAAATCTTCTTAAAAACATTGGCTGAAAAAGATTGCAAATCTAATAGCTTCAAATGCATCCATCCATGGGATCAACTTTAAACACATGACGGTTGTAAAACCAGCTCCTCTTGAAGAGTAATTTCCAACTCTTTGCCCTCTCATACTAGCTCCATAACTGACTGGCTCCTTCCTCTGAATTGTGATGGACTGTCAACTTCCATATGTAACCCTTTGAGTTCATTATTAGGATCAAAAGTATCCAATAATATAGTTGTTTATTGAGAACCTTGAGGCAAAAACCTGGAAGATTCTATTTGAACCAGAGTTGTAAAATTCTGCCATTCCCATGGCTTGTGGGGAAACTCAAAGCTGGCTTCTGGGAATTGAGGTGTATGGCTTTCTAGTTTGGTGAAATCATGAAGTTTCCAGAGAATATAGCATCTTTTATGCTGTCCACTCAAAAGAAAATGTAAAATGAGGTTGGAAAATATTTCCTACAACCACTACAGGAGGTACATTTAAGCAAGAAATACTATATATATATATATATATATATATATATATAATCCCTAACACCTAGAAATGGTAAATACTGACCTGTCAATGAGAGTGCAAGTAGATTCCCTGCAGTGTATCTCTTGACATGGCCTGAGATAGAATTTAAATCTATATTACAGGAGAACAGCAAGCATACTGATCTAGATTTTGACCATTGCAGCCTTCATGGAGATCAGTTAGATTCCAGTGAGTGTATGCACGCTTATATAACTTCTAAAAGCCTTCATCGTGGGTAATAAAACTCAGGAGATAATAATAGAGATACTGTACCTGAACCACAGATTTAGCAGCATCACTTGACATCTCAGCTCCATCATCAGAGAAAACATTCCTACTAAACATGAAACAGTGTAAAGTAATATATATACATACATACATACATACATACATAAAGAACCATGATATTGATCACAATATACTCTACTCAAGAGAAAACATTGACAAAAGGATATATGAATCAAGTCACTCACACACAGTAAAAGAGAACTTTTGTGATCTGATACTAAAAATATAAATTTGGTGACACAATACAGCAGCAACTGAATAGACACTCAACACATATAGTATTTAGCTAAGGATCTGCCCAAGTTTCCTACACAAACTGGTTAGGGAGATATGTGTGGAATAACTCTTTCATTAAAACTCAATTGTTTGAGAGATCATGTTACAAGAAATGCATTTTGATTTTCTGTCTTTGGCTGAAAACACAGAGATTTAAAAAGCTGTTCTCTTTGTAAGCTTCTACCATTTCCAGGAAGTCATGCATCAATTGTTATTTATTTTATAAGTAGTCCTGGAAGTCAATAGAGAAATTGATCCCCTTGATTCAAACAGGCACCCATTTTCTGGGAAAGGACATTCCTTATTCTGGATCTATATTTCTAGGAAAAAAATACAAAGTAATACAAGCAAAAGAACTAACATAAATCCTATGAGTTGTCTATACAGTTCCCTTCTAAGTATACAATGTCCAGACTTGTGGGTTTCCTGCCAAGCAGCCATTGTTTCTCACCCTCCCTTTGTTTTTCAAGTTTACGTGCAGCTCCAGAGCTACCAGAACAATCTCTATTAGCTTTCTACCTCCTGGCCATTAGCCATACTTGACAGTAATTGATTAGCTTAAGAGCACAGCTAAACACACAATTGAGAATATATATAACATATATGTGTACTCTTGAACTGCTACCAATTTCAGAAACATGAAACAAGAAGCATTTATGCTATTTTATAATTCCTGCAGATAGTTATGTTTATAGAGCTAAATCGTAATCCACTATCATCAATAATGAGTAGACTTAAAAGCCCAAATATAACATGTAAGGCAAGGAACATATGAAAAGATACTTCGCCAACTTAGTAATGCTGAAAGTTACTAAAAAAACAGAAACCAATTGACAGAGAAAACATATATCAGCCACTCAAAGGAATATCTGCAGATGATTGATAAAAGGAAGGAAACATAACTCCACTATTTCCATCAGACTTTGCTGTACTGAATAAAACCAAACATAGTGATTACCAACAAAACATACCTCCAAATGACATTTACCCAAGATCATTGTACTCTTAGCTTCAGGACTCATAGCAGCATCGGTATGCAACAATATTCCCATAAAATATCTTCTCCAATTCCTTCATCCATTTTGTCAAAAAGCAAGTTAACCTGCAAATAACACCCCCATGTAATGTTATAGTTAATGAACAATAATGGTTAATACTATTGAAATTGTTAAAAAGAAACTAGCAAAAAAACTATTTCAGTGGATTTGTAACACAACATGTAAACATTGTCAGCTTATAAAGCGAGAAACACTCTTTGAATCCTATTCTTTGAAAATGACAAAAATTAAACCAAGCTCTTTATTTAATATCTTAAAATTGTGATACTAAACCCAGCACAACTTATGCCCATCATATATACATTTGATGAAGATGACAAAAGGTGCAAGATGCCTAACTGAATTCCTCAAAACATGCAATTTCATGAGCTATTTATAGATTAAGGTTCTGAATGTTATCAACAATTTTTTCAAGTAAACAATAATGAGAATGAATTAGTCACTAAACCCCAGCTTTAGAATACTCTATAAAAGCTCTAAGTCATGATTGTATATCTCATATAGATATTGCCCAAATTCAGATCCTTCCTTTCCCTCTTCCCTCTTCAAAGCTGGCGTTAAGAAGAAAAGCCGCCACATGTGAAGCACTGGAGCAAGGCATATGTAGTTTTTAAAGTTAGTTTTCTCCAGGTGGAACACTGCATATTTAAGAATAACAGCATATTATAGATGGTACTTCCATCCTGAAGAAGATTGTGTGTGAGTTCATATCATTCAAGTTATCAGAAAAAGGGAAAATGATACTCATATAAAGTGGCAGAAATTGAAGAAGGGAGCAATAAAAAGTATTGCTGATGTGGAGAATCGGCTATGTAAACTTATTAAATTTAATTAGTCGCAAAATTTTTTTGAAACCTAAGGAATTCCATCAAGTATAGTGGGCAATTATCAAGTATTAATCTAGCCACTGTGAGAGCTTTATGGTGTTGAGTGGTGGTTAGCGAATCCAAATAAACCAATGACATGATGTAATAGGACGCTATAAGAATTCCACGCCACAATCATAATTGAATGAATTGCAAACTTCAAACAAAAACAAGAAAAAGAATATTTTACATAAAGTGGATAACAGAGAAAAACATACACCATCATAGCCACATAGCAGGTTTGTCAACCTGTTAGAAGTGATCCGTCGATAGACCACATTAGCTTTACCCTCTAATGGACTTACTTTACGTTTACAGGTATAAAACAATAATAGCTTAAGCATTATATACCTGGAAGCCCTCAAATTTAGGTTCCTCAATTCTCAAAGGGAATTTGGTGCCAAAGCTAATGAAGTGGGCTTGGACCCAAGAACATAGCATTTAATCTAACCTGTAAAAGATGTCAACATTCAGTTTCAACAAAAAGTAGCAGCTTAATAACAATTATAAAATTATCATAAAGGAAAGGAAATGAAATTCAGAAACACAGATTGTTCATCAAATCCTGACAGCCTGGAAACAGTAAACTCTGTCAGTAGGAATTTTAGACACTCTTATGCAGAACAATTCAATACACATCATTCTTAAGGATTAGGAGTTCGCTTTGAGTTAGTTTACTTCCTGGCTATAAAGGAGACAGTATCAAATATCAATTGATTTCCATACTTACATGCAACATTTAGAAGCTATGTGAGCCATAAGCATCTATGCAATACAGATGTGCACATGACTAAAATTTGACTTGCAGTAACATGGTCTTTTTGGTTTCCAAGATGCAAAAAGGGAATCCATAAGCCTCCAATTGCGCACGCGTTCAACCAAATATACTCTCACATTATACAACCAATTAAAAAACATATATTAGACATTAGGCAAAATGAAGTTTTGCCAATATGGCCAGTTTTATTTTCCACGCATGGAAACAAACTATAAAATTTCCTAATACTTGACTTCTATAGGTATAAAATTTTACACTGCACAGAAAAAAGCATTCAACCATTTCTCCAGTAGACAACGTCAATAGCAGCAAGATACAAAAAATAGTTTTTGTTCTAAAGGTTGCCAAGATACTTGTCTCCTCTCCTTTTATTCTTGTTCATACAGCACCCTTACAACAAGGAAATCCCACTTCATACTTCAGTTATATGAGATGACACATCACCCTCCTAATCACTCAAAATTTATTGCCTGACCTAAATTTAATTAATTAAACCTAATTTTTGACTTAAAATTTCATTTCTTTTTATCCATATAGTACCGAAATAACAGACAAAAGAAGAGAATACCATTTTTTCACATCTAAAGCAGAAATCTTTTCCAAAACCCTAGTAAAGATAAGAATGATCACCGAGTTATTATTTAGCAGTAGGAATTCATATCATCAACCAGAACATACACTAATAGAATCAATAACAAAATCCCAATCAAATCTTCGGATCCTCAAACTTCCCAAAACTATTAAGCTTTTCTTATTTGATTCACAAGGAATAGTTAATTCAGAAAGCCACAGACTAGAAGTTTTCATTATGTGCTAGCATAAGAGCAAACGCACCAAAGAAGAAGAAGAAGAAGAAGAAGAAGAAGAAGAATCAAAAGTATCACAATGATAACAAGTCCCAATCATAATACTTCGATCCTCAAACTCCCCGAAACTGTATCGCTTTTCTTATTTTGGATTCACAGAATAGTTAATCTCATAAAGCCACAGACTAAGTTTTCATTATAGTGGTACATAAGAGCAAACGCAGCAAAGAAGAAGAAGCAAGAAGAATCAAAGTATCACAATGAGAGGTCTCAGTTTCTCACCTCCGGCTATCGCAGCTAAAGCGCTTCGGAGGCAGAAGCAGAAGCTGGACTTGAGGCCGCGCCGGCGCTGCGGCCGCAGCGCGGTGACCTTTGGAAGTAGCATCTGATCGAGTGGATATAGCTCACTGCTAGCCCTTACAATCTGTGTGCAGCAATCCAAGAGTGGGATAGATTGGAAGCCGCGCTTCTCCATCTCGATAACATCTCAAGAAATCTCCAATAACACATTAAACCCTCGATTTCGATCTTACGAGAGCGCTTGGAAGAGGCCACGACGATGCCCTCAAGATGGGAAGAGCTCCCTGATCAGTAATGCTTCGAAGCTTCGTGGCATATTCACTTACCATTCCCCGTTAAATTTTAAATTTCTTATCACCCCTTGCCAAGAAGGAACGGTTGTAATTTTTTGCAAAAAGAGGAGGATTATAAAGCAATTCTCTTAGTTTTTTGAAAAAAATACTAATATAGTCAATATTCAAAACAAAATAATTCGAAGTTTCCAACAAAATTATAATTAAAATCTTGCTCTCGATAAAATTTTATATAAAAAATAAATCAGTCACTAATTTCAAAACCTTGAAATTTATTCCAAATTTGTCTTAGGTCTTTGAACTTTTAATTTTTCTAATTAAACCCTCAAATTCCAAATCTATTTGCAAATGTAATGTAGGAGTAAATTAGTTAATTTTAATTTTAAAAATTTTAAAAATATAAAATTAGTTTTCTTAAGAATTTTTGAATTTTTTTTAATTTTAAAAATCACAACAACTACTTAGAACGACACATACCGAGTGGTCACCGTAGATTTGTTTTTTATTTTATTTTTTGACAAGTTTTTCTTTTTTTGAGACTTAGGATTTGTCACGATAGTTGTTAACATGATTATCTTAACTAACTGTTGATTTTATAAAAATTATTAGCATTGCTGTAGGGGTATTTGTTATTATATAAAATAACTATTGTTTTTCATCAAGTCTTGAGCAGCTCTAGGACCATTTGCTCAAACTACTTTTCATTAATTGAAACTATCACTATGATTTTTACACTTAGTGCCACATTTTAAAAAAAACCAAATTGAAAACTGATACACACCCATAATGATAATTCATACATTGAAAATTAATTTTCACTAGGAAGGATAAAAACAATCAATACCACTTGTTCCAGAGGCTACAAAAATAGAAACCAAGTAAATAAATCTTCCCAAAAAAGAGGCTAACAAATGTAATAAGTGCGCAAAATCAGAGTTATAAATGAACCAAAAAAAGAAATAAAGCAGAGCAAAGATAGTGCAACCAACAATGGTAAAGTCCAATGTTGCCCAAAAACCAACTCTACAACCTCCACAAACTCTTTAAATTTGACATCTCACCAGATCTCACTCTCACCAAGACTCCTTAGCTCTTCATGTAGTTCCACCCTTGAAGCTGCCTCTAGATCCTCTGCGCAGCCTCTCTCACCCAGGCTTGATCATAGCCCACTCTCTCTTTAACATTCCCATGTTCCCATCCCACAATACTCACCGATGACTTCCCTGCATCGGATAATTAGTCAAACCAGTATTAAGCTTGAATATGTAACATACAATGAGAGCAATTTCTTACCTTCATCAGAGGAGCTTTTTGCTCTTGCTAGTATTGAGGGGGACCGATCTTGGGAGTTGTCCCTTCAATCCTAGAAGAACGAAGATAAAAAGAGACAGCCACTGATTTTTTCCTCTGCAACTCGCAAGTCTTTGTAGTACCATAGAGCAAGTAGTTTACTATATATATAAGAAGAGTTAATGTAATAGTTTATATGATGTTTGGAAATTAATCCTTTAGTTTAGATGTGAAGTAGGTTGTCTTACTTGAATTTTCAATCCAAGACAAGTCAAGGTTGATGGCTTGATCATGGAGGGCAAGTTTAGGAACTTGGTACTCATCTTCTTTGTTTGGGAGGTGATTGTTGAGAAGATGAGAAAAGAACATTATTTTTGTAAGCTTAGAACTTTTTGTCTTCCTTCTTAATTTGGACTATTATCTTGACTGATTCAAAGAGAGAAATATTTTGAAGAAGGCAATTCAACGTAGGAAATGATATAGATTGAGATGAAGAGATTAGCAGTTCACGGCGATTAATTTTACTGAAAGAATGCTAACTCACTGCCCGATAACCGATTTTTATGTTGCTATTTGTTTTGCATGGACTGAGAGGTTCCGTATTTTCTTTATTTTTCTTGTCTGAGTTTTGCTTGAGTAGATGCATCCTAAGATCAGTTAAACATTAATAAAAGATATAGATCATCGGTGGCCATAGAAACTCTATCTTCTCTTCTATGTTGAACTAAATCTATAGAGGCAATTCTGCAGAAATAAAAAAAAATAGAAGTTTAGATAGATTACATAAGAGTCAGAGTTGATCAAAATAATGTAGAGTAAGATTGGGATTACAAATACACGGTAGATATATTTTTGTGTGAAAAGACTAACTTATACTTTGATAACCAGTTTTTATATTTATTGTTTGTTTGAAGTGAATGACAATTTTTGCCTATCTTTAGTCAATGTGTGTGGTTTGAATAACAGCAAGCATAAATAAAAGATATATTAGTACTTCATACTTAACATAGATACATCATTATCAGTGGTTCTTCATATCTGAATCGAAGATATGAAGAACTGCTGATTTAGTTCTTAATTAGGAAAAGTCAATTTATTTCTTGTCATCATTCATTGAAAAGGTACTATGGTTTGTGTTAGAGTGTTTGCAATTAAGCTGGATCTGAAACTTAGTCTTCTCATTAAGAAACATGATTAAGAGTAATTAGATGCTAATCCAGAAATATTCCCCTTAATTTGATACTCAATCTCACATTTTATTTGTAATTCATTTGGTTTGTGCGGCTAAATTAAGAGAAATTTAATTCAATAAAAACATATCAATCTAATTGAACAAAAATATTCAGTCACAGGCTTGATGGTAGTTTTACTACGATTGGGCTGAGAACATCGACCAATCGCTTGACTAACACATTGTATGGTTTTCTGTCCAATTGTTGAGGCGGCGAGAGAGCTGGAACTAGGTGGTGTTCGCCCGCTCCCAAAGTTCATTCTGAGCTTTGAACCATAGGCGCCAAATCTATGGGTAACTTGAGAGAAGATAGACGGTGGCGGCGGTGGGTTACTATCCATCATCTAAAGCTTTCCATTGCTAGGACCGAGAATTGAGTGGCGATGCTTTAGAAGCCCATTGGAGACTTGATCTATGTAGGCAGAAAAGAGGTGGAAGGCGATGGAGCTCGTCTGAAGCGTTGGTGAGGATCCGTGAGGGCTGACTAAATGCAGCCCGATGATCAAAGTTAGTATAGACCGCAGGAAGCACACCTTCACAACGGTGGATTTCAGGAGAGCCATCCCTACCTTGGTGTGAAGAACTGACTATAGGCACATCCCTTGCTTTTCACTCGGTGGTGATCAAACTCAGCGAGGCTTCGTCGACAAAACCAAGGGAATCCGGGGAGAGATCAAATATTAACACAGTTGGAAAAGGAAAGGAGAAAGCGATTAGAAGAAGAATGAGCCTTCAGCCGAGGGAGGAGGAGATGGCATTTGGAGATCTGGTGAGGCGCGGGGAAACAAACCGGGGAGGCAGTAAGAATAGGGAGATGGGAGATGCATCAAGAACTGAGTCAGCGGTCTCCCGAGACCAAGGGAAGGGAGTCCGGTCAAGTCGTCGGCAGAAGCGGTGCGAGGAGCGAGGGCGCCTCTCTTTAATAAATGGGAGAGCGGTGGTGTGTACAAAGAGCCGAAAGCGAGGCTTAGGTAGCGAGAGCTAGTGGCTTGAAGACTGGAGCCGGAGTGGGAAAAATTCAAAAGGAACTATCTATGGTGAAGAAGTTGGCTTCGTTGATCAAACAGCTTAGCGAGAGCTCACGTTACATAGAGCAAGTGGGTATAGCACTGTCGAGAGGAGGGCATGTGGCGATCCACGAAGCTATGATGAAGAAAGGGATAGGGGCCAGAAATGACACTATTAACATAGCCCAAACTTTAGCCTATCAAACCCAAAATCAAACCCAACTCATGTTACCTTTGAAAACTCACAACCCAAACCAAGAGATCTTGACTCATGTAAATCACGGCCCGAAGCCAAGCCGGTATTGTTGTACCGAATGAACCGATTAAGAAATCAAATGGCCCACATGCCAATTCCAGCTATTTTGTAGAACAAACACCCATTTGTTTAATCTCCATACAAGTGAAGTAACAAAAGGAAGCAACATATAACACAACAAGCATTAACGTCAATGAAACTGAAACAACTAAAAATGCTCATACAAATGGGGGATGGAATTTCCATAGACTAATACAAAACTAAACCAAAAGGGTTTAGAAAGGGACATAGTTTCACAAAGAAGAACGGATGAGGCATGGGGAGACATTAAAGGAGAAAGAAGTGAGGATGAGGGAGGCGGACTTTAAGAGCACAGGGACCTTCCAATACAGGGGAAGCCACCTATCAAAATCCCAAAGCCGAGAGAGGAGACCAAAAGAAGGTACCACGGTAGTAGAGGCACAATGGGACAAGTTACAACCAACACTAGAGAGCGACTCTGATCATCACTTAAGAGGCAAGAGGAAGAAAGGATCAGACCCACACGCCAGTCGTGCAGGATCCAACCCTGATTGCAATTCCACTAACTCTAGCGGAGTGTAAGCAGAAGTGCATTGCTTCGGCAATCACTATAGGGATGGACTCGAATCAGCCTGGGAGCGACATGGACGCCTATCTGTCCCTAATGCGCAACCAGGAGGCTGAGTGGGTACATGGGGAACCAAGTGGTAGCAAATAGCTAGCCACTAGGGATCATTCTCATGAGGGGGCGTCATTAGTTGTTCTGTATGGAGTACCGTCTAAGTATTGAAATATCACGAGGGGCTCGGAAGGGAAAAAAGATTCCTCGGGGAAGGGACTGCCTTCCAAACTCGAGAAGGCGGACATATTTTGGCTCTGGGAGACAAAGCTGTCGGGTATCGACACGATAATCGGACAGAGGTCAATAGGGGAATATATCACGGTAAAGAGTAGTGTTGATGGTAGAGAACACTCGAGAGGGGTTGTTGTATTGGATGGAACCCCACAAGATTGAGGAGAAATTCACTGCGGTTCCGCGAGCGTGTATTCCATCTCCATCATCACAGAGGAAACAAGCGCTTTTTACAAATGGATGCTCACCCACGATTATATGGACCCCTAAAGGCCAGGAGATAGAAGGATATAATGCAGGAGGAGTTTAGGCGGATAAGGACTAGATGTGATGGATCACAGTTATGTCGGGGGACTTCAATGCTACAAGAAGCGAGGAATGAGCGAAGCGAGGGACGTCCGCTCGAGGGAGCGAGGAGGCGGGGAGGCTTGCAGGATGATTCGATCTTTATAACTATTTGACGCTGGCTGCGGGGACAACGATTCACTTGATCGAATGGGAGAACCACACTTACTCTTGCGAGATTGGATAGATTCCTCTTGTCAATGATTGAGCACATAGACTTCCCAAAATACCAATGATTGCCCTACCATTATCAGGTTAGATTATGCCCCGATAATACCTACGGTATAGGAACGGGGCCAAGGATCCCCCCTCTTCAAAGATTTAACTTGAGGGGAGGCTACTAAGAGATGATTAAGGACTAGTGGATGGGCACGATCACCCGGGGGTAATGGTGCTTTCATCCTTGCAAAAAAAACTCACCACGATCGGAAAAGACTACGAAGATGGAGCTAAGAAGACTTTCATAACTCTAGGATATAGAGGGAGGAGCTATTAAATAAAATACAAGAGTTGAACTGATGACCGAGAAGGACAAGGATGCGAAGATTGGAAGTGGAATTTATATTACTTGCAAAAGAGTATAAAAGGCGTAAATTTAGAGGCGAGAGGAGGTACGTTAAGGTAGTGTTTGGTTTCTTTGGATGGGGGTTACATCCGGGGATGGGTAACCCGCCATTACAACACTTTTTTACTTTATAGTGTTTGGTTGGTTTAAAGCAGAGTGGATGGGACTTTCTTAGTCAAAAAATAACAAATGAGGCTGACCACATTTAGAAAACCAGCGAATGGCTTGATTCTATCCATTTGGGCTGAATGGGTATATATATATATATATATATATATATATATATATATATATATATATGATTCTTATATATTTAATAAAAAATATCATAATTTTTATAAATTATTTACTTATAAACAAGTTTAAATCAAAATATTTTATATATAATAATTCCATATGATTTTCTTAAAATAATATTATATATGAATTAAATTAAGATATCCTAATTTTTTCAATATTTTAAATTAATTCAAAATTTTTAATTAAATTCCAACATTTAAATTAATTTGCTTATTTTAAAAGATTTAAAATATTTAAATACTTATAATATTATTTGAGAAAGGGTACTTACTCACCACTCACCAAGGAGGGTTACCATATCACAGGGGTAGACGCAGCGCCGGGTTTTAACCAGCGGCGAGCTAGCGGCAAGAAAACGTAGCCGTGTCGGTTGACCCAATGGCAACAGTAGGGCGAAGCTTATGCTGGGCCTTCTGATGGCACGGCTGATTCTGAGTCTCTCTCATCAAACCCATGACGGCGGTTCTGCCTTGGTCGAAACAGGTTGATTTGATTCGCCCCGTGAGGCCATCC
Source organism: Dioscorea zingiberensis (assembly GCA_026586065.1). Taxonomy (NCBI): domain Eukaryota; kingdom Viridiplantae; phylum Streptophyta; class Magnoliopsida; order Dioscoreales; family Dioscoreaceae; genus Dioscorea; species Dioscorea zingiberensis. Next base: position 2,544,556 of record CM048827.1, on the reverse strand, counting down.
CAAGGTTGAGCAGGCGGTTAGAGTGACAAATTTGAGGCCCCAAATCACGGGCCCCTCATATGGTCGCCTGACCCGGTCCCGTAGCTGGTCGGTGAGCTCATCGATATTGATCGGCCAGTCGGTGGCGGTAATCGGCTGGTGACCGGCAACTGATGACCCGATGGCTAAGCAACTGATCGATGACGACTTTTGTTTTTTTGTTTTAAAAAATTCTTTTTAATTTTCTAGCTTAAATCTATACATAGTCTTCCACTACCTATGAGTATTCCTCTTTTGATCTCGCTAGCGGCTCTGTTTTCTATCTTAATTTTGCAAAGTTTTCAATCCTCTCAAACTAATTCTTTTCGTAGATTTGGCTTAAAACCTCCGAAGAGAAATGACATCGGCGTGGTGGAAGCTTGGGGAAAGGGCATTAATGGGTTTGGCCTCCTTGCCTACTTTCGAGAGCAATGAATGGGAAGAGTTTGAAAGTGGATTAATGACGGAGCAACACCGCGTCTGCTAGCCCTCGAGGTACGGGAGGAACCAATCCCATTCTACCGAAGCAATGCCGGAAATCAGGCATTTTTAAAGTCCGTTTTACTGAGGGTGTGATAATGATGGCGTTATAACTCATCACTAAATGTAAGTATTGTAGCTTCCAATTTAAGCATAGCATGGGAGGTCTGTTTTATTGCACATTTGCTAGACATATGGAGAAGAAGCATCCCAGGACAAGTTAAGGAAATCGCCGGAATCAATCTCAAATTCGATTAGCGGTAAGCGAAAATGTGAGTTCCCACTCTTCTTTATTTTACGTTTTCTCAACCTAGATACAAGGATAAAATCGCTGAGACGATTTACGTGGGCGGCTTTACTTACGTTTCAACTTTGCGGAGCGTTGCCGTCTGAGAGTGCGCCGATGAGGCGTTACTTGGCAACGGCATGCAAAAAGGTATCAAGGAGGACTGATTCCAAGAAACGATCTTCAAACAATACAAACATGGAAAAAGAAAATCTTTGTGAGTATTTTGCAATCTTGTACCTCCTCTGTTTCTTTATGTTACATATATGGGCCGATGTATTCCATGAAAATCTTTTTATAGGTAATACGGCGCGTGGATTGATGACTCGTGGAATATCCAAAAGCGAGTCATTGCTTTTAGGGTATTCAATGAGTCTCATACTGCGTAGATAATATTTATAGGATGATTAGGTAGGATCGCCGAAGAATATAGTTTGAGTTTTAGGATTTTTCAATTTCGTTTTGATATGTCATATATTTATCACGGCCTCGATTAGACCTTTGGAAGAATATTTGAGGCCTTACGTGAGGGCAAATATTTCCATATTAGATGTGCTTTATGCATTGTATTGAACTTGTAATGTACAAAGCGGATTAGAGTCACTAAAACAATTTTGTAGGACCGATTAGGGATATAGTATCAAATATAGGAAGGAGCATGACATTGATGATACAACTTGATAGAATTAGATTGTGTAAACTGAAATAACATGAGGCTTCTACTATATAGAGCTTCTTAATGCGATATTTCCTTATAAAACATTGTTGTTGCTTTTGTTAATAGAAACTTTGCACAGTTTTAGTTTGTTTGAATATCAATGGAATATTGCTACTAGAGTTATGGATTTGCTTTCTGTGTTTAATACATGTACAAATTTATTTTCGCAAGTTTATTTTCCCACCGCACATTTATTTTTGTATGGTGCTGTTGATGTTGCTGAACAAATGTGGAAGTTTAGATTAGATGCTCAATTGGTTATGGGCCTTGTAGAGATGAAGGCAAAGTGGTTGAGCTATTATAGAAATATACCTCCTATTGCTTTAGTTGCATTTGTTTTAGATCCTAGGCAGAAATTAGAAGGTTTAAATGCATATTTAGAAGCTTATTACAAGTTCTTAGGGTTTAATGGAGATCAAGATTCTCAATCATGGGCC